>CBXJ02000361.1:7359886-7959886 GCA_000612645.2 Trichuris muris
TAGGCGCGGAAGTAGATGCTGCCATTTGCCCCAGACATCTTCAAGCGCATATGTGAATAATATATTTGGCATCACTAAGGTTTGGCACAGAGTAGCGTTTCTTGAACATCTAAGTACTTTTCACGACAATATCTAATTTGATAATTGAGAAGGAGAAAAGTAAATCTCTGCCTTTCTTGGGCACTCACGTTATTAGGAAAACCACATCTCCAGTAACAAAAGTGTACGGAATAGCCACAAATTCTGACAGACACCTGAAATTCACCTCTCACCATCACAGATCACTAAAAACAGGTATTATCGCACCAATGGTAGACAGAGCGGTGGTCACTTGTGACCCAAAGTTCCTTCGCTCTGAACCAAGCAACATAAAACAAACGTTCACTAAGAACGGTTATTCTGCGGCTCTGATAGCACCTGTCATAAACCGCAAGCTACATATGCCCACAAGACCTAGTTCATCTGAAGAACCCACCGCGCCCTTAATCCTTTTACCGTACTACCAAAACATCGGTCAGAAAATAAAACGTTTGGCTGAAACCATAAACCTCCGCGCCTACCCTAGAAGTTCTCCATACCTACGGGGACTCGTTAGAACGGACAAAGTTCGTGTACCCCCATTGGATATACCTGGCGTTATTTATGAAGTTAAACATGGCTGCAACGCCCCCTACAGAGAGGAAACGGGCAACAGTTTATTCCACAGGTTCCATGAGCACATACGCGCAGTGATGAGGTACAAGAACGCCCAAAGCTGAGTCAACGGGACACAAATCCGAAAACGAGGCCGCCCGCCGACATTGAAACCGCGGAGCACAATGGAGAATGCCATCAAAGCCTGCGCCGTCGTCGAACATTCAACTCAATGTTTGCACAACCTACAACCAAGTATATTGCGTCGCGAGAGCCTTTTCCACATACGGAAAATAAAAGATGCCCTATTTATCCGACACCATACCACCATTATCAGAGACCATGGAAGGTCAGATACGTGTGGACCGGTTGCTGCAAAATCCGCGCTTGGCCCTCCACCTCGTGATCGCCATCGTAATGCCTGCTTATATACATGTTTGAACACTGCATGTTTTGTGACGGCATGTTCATGTTGAATTATTTCCGACTGTCGTCCCGTTTCCGTTACAGATGCCGGCGAAAACGGTACGACAACCGGAAATAACTCTACTTATATACACGCTGATAGCTCTTGCTCGTTACTGTTCTGCTCTCAAGTCTCGTTTAGGAAGGATCAACAACATGCTGGGTATTGATACGTTGGTTGCAGATGAAGCAACAGCGATTCGCTTTCTACAAGACAAGGGTGTGCTCCATCGGCATAGGCTTTGCCTGTGTCTAGAGCGCATGTCTCTAACGGTGAACAGTGCCCGATCTGCGAGATGCAGATGTCCCAATGATGCGTGCATGAAGCAGATGGCATTGAGATCAGGAACGTGGCTGGAAGGTAGCGATGATGGAAAGATGAACGTTTCTCAATTTTAATCCGTGGTTCATAGGATCGAAGCTCAGTTTCAGACAGGTCGTGAAGTTTCCTGTTCGGCTGGAGCCAACAGCTCAATACGATCACCTACCCCAGAAACCACGTGGACATTGGCAAAAGCGCAGCCATCGAATGGTGTCCCGTCGTGAGAGAGGTGATTGTCCAGAAATTCTGTGCCAATCCTGTCAGGATAGGAGGCCCCGGGATGACCGCCGAAATTGACGAAAGTCTCTTCTCAAAGAGGAAATACAACAGGGGTCGCATGTACCCAGAACAATGGATCTTTGGATGTGTGCCGTGAAACTGGCGAGTGCTTCCTCCTGAACGTTGATGATCATAGTAGCCAGACGTTGATACCGCTGATATAGCGGTATGTACGACCTGGCACTACGGTCATTTCAGACCAGTGGAGAGGATACCAGTCTGTTCGAACCATGGTTACACGCATCTGCGTGTCAACCATTCCGCTAACTTCGTAAACCTGATGACGGGTGCATACACGCAAACTGTGGAATTCCTCTGGGCACGAGCGAAGCGCTCTATGAGATCCCAGTGCGGCACACACCGAAGGAGGCTGGATTCGCGGCTTTGAGAATTCATGTGGCGGAAAGGGCTGCGCTCCAGCGAGAACGCCTTCGACAAAATCCTTGCGGAAATCGCCGCGCTTTGGCCCCCCGGGGCCCTTTGTTATTGCTGTATTTTTCTGTTTGAAAATTATGTATTAAAGCAGTGTTGTCATTTGTTGCACACGAAACTATGTAAACCGCATTAAGTATGGGAAACAGGACCCTATCCCAATCTTAACCCATTGTGGTAAAAATTATGCCGAAAAATGATAACCTCATTGACCGCGTCCATCTGGACTTCAAGCGAATAATCAATACAGTTGCTTTACCCTAGGTAAGCTTTGCTCTCACCACGGCTGGCAACTGGCAACATCTTACCCTTAAATAAGCCTAAAGCCAGTCCATAGAAGCCTCAGTTTTGGGTTTATTCTGAGGAAAGGACGGAATGTTGTTTTCCCAACATCCCGCGAGCAACAAGGAACAACAACCGGTGGAGTTCCTTTTCCTTCAACAAATTGCGAGCAGTTTCTTCCTACCCTTACCTAAATTTAGAAACTACACCCAGAAGCCCCAGTATTGTGTTTAACTGGAGGAAAGGAAGAAATGTTGTTTCTCTACCAAAACTGTCCAGTGGCAGTCGCTCAATAATTATTGGTTCAATCCATCAGCCGCTCAATGATCATGACGCCATGTACAGTACCTTGTTACTTACTTACCGTTGGGTCACGGTATTTTTCCTGGGCAGATAACAGACTTGACCCGACAACTTGTCCCTATGGGATTTTGTCCCTATGGCGTATAAGTCGACGTGGCGTACAAGTCCACCCGGAATTTTGCGGTCCAGTTTTTCGCATTATGGACTCGCCTTATACCCCAGTATATAAGGTAGCTCTACGCAGTTACTTCAGCGGATTTCGAAAGGACTTTTAGATCAAGAATCGTCGGTCGAACACGTTCACAGCACTCTGTGGGAGACAACGCAAAAATGTTTTCTTGCATTTCCTTCAACTCACTTAATCTAGTAAGCCGGTTTATTTACCAAAATCTAACACTAGGATAATCGCCCAGGTAATCATGCGGTCACCGTAGACCCACGATGTCCGGCTCCTAACTAGACGGTGATCTGTGACTGCCAAATTGGCAGAATGGCAGAATACGTGCGCAAAAGTGGCAACTGCAAGTACGGCGTTAGTATGTGAAGCCTCAGTTTTGCCTAGCCTGCAACTCCATATGCTCTGTACAATTCTTCGCCTCGATGCAAATCAAAATCTCCATTACCGCAGCACTTTACGAAACCTTTGTACAGTTCTGTATTAACAAAACCTTCCTACAGTGGCTAGCTATCCCAAAGAAAAAATAAATCATAACTAAACTCACTTTTGTAAAATGCCCATGATAAGGTCGAAACGTCTTCTTGAAGATATTGCATCGCCTATTACATTTGCAGCAGCTCAGCACATGTTCACCTTGACATCACGTTTTCCCCAACGGACTAAACGCGTCCAATGAAGACTCATATATTCACATTGACCTTCAACTCACTTGCTAAAGTAAGGAGAAAGAAATTCACTTGAATGAATAATACCTATTTATCCACAATTTCTGCTTGCAGTTACCATTTGCATGGTATCCTGAGTGAGCAGAATTGATGTTTTACCTAATCACTATTTGCCAGCATTTTCCCTCCTCGACTTTGTCACAGAAACTGACCGCTGCTGAGTTGATTGCCTTTTCCTTGGTTATCACGTGCATGCAAAAAAACAAATGCAGTAAATATGGCACTGGCGACGTGCCGCCGATAGTGAAACAAACGCGTCCAGTTAGCGCTACTCGAAAAACAATTCGCTGCACTTAGATGAATCAGGAAACAATTACCCGTGAACGATGAGTAAAACTTTAACGTGTAGTATTCTATTTCTTTGACATTCAATCTTCAATGGCAGGTCTTCATTGAATAGTTCACAACTGTTCTGACGGAGACAAAGACAAGAAAGATGCTGCATTAAAGCCAAGTAATTGTTTCTAACTGAGATAGCCTTCTAATTAAAAAAGCAAATATCGAAAGAATTCATTTTATGCTTGCTTCAGAAGTAACAAAGGAAACAACAGCGTTACAATATTTCGCATCGCGGAGCTGACCAGGCAAGAAAACCTTACCAAACCGTATGAAGCACAATGTAGAAAGCATCCGTCGATGTTTCCATGGGCTCCTAGCACTAGTGTTTTGGTCAAAGTGTGCCGGGGTTTCCTAAAATGCAAGCAGTAGCACTGGCAGGGCATAGTCAAGATGAGCAACGCTAATATAAACAAACTGGCATTGGAGCAGCACTGGTTCGAACTGTTTGAAGTGAAGGGCGCACATACACGTACTAATGGTTCAACCCCTCACCTAAACGAATGCAGTTAAGGAAAAAACAGAAAAAATCAAACATGTAGGAAGCAACTTCGAAATCATCGTCCACTATATCATGCTTTCGTTGAGATGCATAGCGTCACATTTAGCCAAGGCGATTTCACGAATATAATAAACCTTAACTTTCTTAATGTCTGCAATTCTCTTTTAGAGGCCAACGTATTCCTTTAAGCGACGTCTTTGTGACACATCAATAGCTTGATTAACGGGAACATTACTTCGATAAAACATGCAAATAGTTAACAAAATCCTTTGCACGACTCCCGATTCCTTTAACATGATTTAATATTTCCATATTTTCAACCAGCTGAAGCAACCTGCGAGAAACAGACTCAGTGATGCGAACGCGCAGGACGTGGGTAAAATCGTATTAACCGTCGGGTATCCTTGTTTACCTTAGCTATTTTCTTCCTCCAAAGACCATGGTTCATTTCCAATTTTAAGAAACGCAATGCTTCAACAAAGTATTGAATTGGAGTATCCCCAAACGAATGAAACTGCTTGGCATACACGACTTCCCAACACGGTCATCCCTAGGAAAAAGGTCAGTTAGCGATCACTAACAAACAACGTTGCGAATGCTTCGCGGGAAAAATACGTCATTCAAAATATAGAGTACAAAACTGCGGTATTACTTCTTCTTCGACTCGCCCATCCTTGTTGACGTAAAATTTGTCCATTATTCAACTGCGAGATTCTCGTAACGTCACGTTGGGCAAGATTTCCTGCTCTTAATCCGCCCGGTCAGACAGACATTGGGGAATCCATCTCCGCAAGGAAAAAGCGACAGTTTAGCAGAGCTACGCCTCCTTTGCAAACATTTCCAAATGACAAACGTTGCCGAACCAGCAAGAGTGTACTAGGAGAGCTAAAGCACTTCCCTAGGGTTAAAAGGCCGAGAAAGCACTATTCCTAACAATAAAAATGTGCAGGTTCTACTCGCGTATGGTATTATCATCGCTGCTGCTTACTTGATTATTAGGTAGAATAGATGCTGCAGCAGTTATTAGCATAAGGAGTACATAACTTCCGATGTTAGGCTTGATTTCTTGCGCTCGGGCTTGTCATTTAGAATGGCATAGTCTTTGGATTGCTGGTGTGGTCGCTTAGCTGGTTCACTATTGCTTTTAAACAGCGCTTTATAATGACCGGTACCAGTGTGCGACAGTTCACGGCACACAAAGCGCTGTACGGAACTTGCAATGTATAATCTCAACCTGATTTCTGGCTGACTTCAATTTCGGGCAGCGAATAGTTTCCCGCGGTGTTGTCCGCTGCCGCGGAAACTCGCAGTTTGCACCCGTGCCAGCGGTTTGCGAAATGACTCAGCTAAGGTTGGTTGCTGACGCTCAAGATTTTACTAGCTTGAGAGTATTAACTAATTTGAGATAAAGTCACCGCGGAGGACATTTCTCTCCATGTCTACTAAACAAAGTATAGTTACGTTAATTCAGGGACCAAGTTTTGTGTGCCATGCGTGTACATTTTTAATGCCAGTAGTTTTAGTGTGCGCAACAGGGGCTACTTGAAAGTTTGGCAGTAAAATATTAGGTCGTTGCATAAGTTTTTGCTGTTTTCAACCCGCAAATTTAAAGCTAAATATCTCGGCAAAGAATAAACTTTATTAATCGAAATAAGAACCATCACAATCTACACATTTCTGCCAACGACTCGCTAAGGCATTTATTCCAGTAGCGTAGAAGTCCGGAGTCTTAGAGGCAATGAACTGCTCGAAGGCAGTTTTTGCTTCCTCTTGATTTTTAAACTGTCTCCCACTCAGGAAGTGATCCAGGTGCTTGAAAATATGATAATCCGTGGGCGACAGATCTGATGAGTACGGTGGGTGAAGAAGAGTTTCATAGCCCAGGTGGTGCAGTTTCTGGACTGTCATTTGTGAAACGTGGGGTCTGGCGTTGTCGTGCAGCAGAATTGGACCCTTCCGATTTGTCAATGCAGGACGTGTACGCTGTAATTTTTCATGCATTTTTTCCAGTTCGCTGCAGTATGTCTGCGCAGTAACTGTTTCACCAGGCTTGAGGATATTGTAGTGGATAATACCGGTTGCTGACCACCAAACAGTAAGCATTACCTTCTTTTGGTGGACATCCGGTTTGGGAAAACGTTTGGGAGCCGCACCTTTATCCAGCCACTGCGATGATCGCCGCCGATTGTCGTACAATATCCACTTTTCATCGCAGGTAACAATTCGTGCCAAGAAAGGGTCGTTTTTGTTGCGCAAAAGGAGCATTGATGAAATCTCGAAACGGCGCAACTTTTGAATCTCGGTCAGTTCATGAGGTATCCATTGGTCCAGCTTCTTCCTCTTCCCAATTCGTTGGAGGTGACGACTAACCGTTGTTTTGTGAACGCCTAGTTTTTCTGCGATATCTGAAGTTGATCTCCGTGGGTCCTCTTCAACAATGGCCCTTAATTGGTCTTCATCAAGGTCACTGGGTCTCCCACTACGGTCATTATCTTCAAGGCTCTCGTTCCCACTACGAAACTTGCGAAACCACCACCGAGCTGTACCGACGCCAAGAGTACCACTGCCAAATGTCATATTAATTTTCCGAGCAGCTACCGCAGCTTTAGTGCCTTCCTTGAACTCGTAAAGCAAAACTCCCCGAATTACCGTCTTGTTCATCCTCACTTTCACCGGTAAAAGAACAACAGGCTAACGAGCTTATGCAAATGAAATACGATCAATCGATAGGTTGAAAAAAGAGCTACAAAATATTATATCATTTTCCCGGAAAAAACATACAAGCAAGAATAAAACACTATCAAACCTAAGAGCTAACAAAACAGCAAAAACTTATGCAACGACCTAATAGATATTAGGGCTGCTATTTGTGAACAGCTATTTTTGTAACGGATTTGTTGGTATCATGTTCATGTAGAGCATGCCTGAACTGGTAACCAAGCATGCTCAGACTTGGAATACTTTAGCTTAAACGTTTCTGACATAATTCTCAAGGTAATTTGTTCAGATGGTTGCGGCGCCTATGCGATCATCCGAGTATGCCTAACACTCAATCCGTCCTAACCATGCCTTGTTTCATCTCTTGTCAAAATATTGAGCAACACACTTTGAGTTTTCATGAATGCCCATTGTTAGGATAAACTAATTTTATTTCTGTTGGCCACCTCATTATGATACAGGCAAGCGGCTAATGAGATTTCCGGTTTCCGTCATGCTAATGTCGTGCCATACATTCTGAACTCAGTTGCACTGCTATTTCCAATCATGCTTGGAACTTGTGCTATCATTTTTTGTAGCCATTTCATGTAAAGTGGAATGTTCATCACCGCATCTATATTTGTGTGTGCCCCACAATCTTTAACAAAGCCAAAAGGTAATATTCCATAGATGACGAACATATTTTTCAAACATATTAATGGTGCTCCTGACATTGATACCGCTGATACAGCATTATGTGAAACCCGGCACTACGGTCATAACGGACTGCTGGAGAGGCTACGATAGTCAGTCGCAGGTGGGTTACACTCACCAGCTTGTAAACCACTCTGTCAGTTTCGTGAATCCTGTCACAGGGGCGCACACGCAGACTATCGAGTCTCTCTGGGCAGAACTGAAGAGGGGCAGTAAGCTCCGCAAAGGAACCGACAGGACCATGGTAAGTCGTACCTCTGCCAATACATGTGGCGAAGGACGCTGAGGCCCCGTGAAAATCCCTTCGAAAGAATTGTCGATTGCATTGCAACATGCTTCCCCTTACGTTAAACTAAGCATGCTCGCGTCTGTGTATGGACATTCTTTATACATATTCGTTGTTAATAAAACGTCATACCGGAGTCACTGATTTGCTTCGTCTCTGTCGACTGCGGCACCAACTTGCGCACTTTGAAAGCATCATCAAACATCAGCTTTGTTTGGTTTTTGCCGATGAGGCAGCGCGAGGGCTGTTATCAGGTTTTTCTGTGTACTAACACTGCAAGCAGTAGCAAAATCACACTGAAAGTTGATAACTTCGTTAGCCACTCTCCACCTTGACACCAAGCGCATTATCATCAGTCCAGTTCATGATTTAGTTCTTCTCATATCTAACAAGTCAACGTAAGCATACGGCTTATGTTCCGGTGCTGTGACCTGCATTTGATGATGGCGCCTTAACATGAAGAAACTGCATACGAATATAGAACTGGATCAAGTCTGCATAATTTCAGCATGTGGACCACGGCAGAACATGTTGCGCATGATATGTGAGCCACTGCTTCCATTTATGTGGCCTTTCAGTGTCCACGCTATGCTGCTAAGGCTGTGTTGCCAATCCGCGGATCTTCGCTTCCAGTTGCGAAACGATGCAAACGCCATCCCTCCCTCCTGCTGTTTCCTACGTTCAAAAAATGTCTAAAATGGCCTAAAAAGGTCTAACTTGAACCCACGGACGTTGCGTTGTTTACACCGATGACGTCATGATGTCGTGTGAAAGAACCTGCATTTTCTTACTTTCGTCCTTGGCTATAGTAATCTTGTGGGGGCAGCAGCTACACCTGACCCAGTCACCCTATTCTTGGCAGGTGCAGATTTTGTTGTGTAATTTAAAAACACTGGCTAAACTGTCAACGGATGAAACAACAAAATCAAAAGAAGAGCACGATACGATTGCATAGCTAGTGAACTTGGAGTATTATAAGCGGAAAAGAACAGTAAGAATATTTCTTGATGAAATGTTTTCCCTGTTTTCTGACTCAGTTTTCGTTATCGCCAACCTCACGTATTATTGCAAAAGGTTGCAGAAACAAAAGATCAGGTCGGGATGCTTTCTTTGTAGCTACTGTGAAGTCATGCATCTAAGGAACTCTTCGGGAAGCACCACTGCTTCGAGTCAACAGTGGAAAACACTGGCGTTTTTCCTGAACCGATACGTCTCAGTAAAGATACACGGCAAGTCCCCGTTATTTGTTTTTTATTCAACGGTAATAATATTTTTTGCGGAGCTTTCGGAAGTTCTCTCTTCCGTCGTCAGCGCAAAAAAATTTCGCGCTGACAACGGAAGAGGGAACTTCCGAATGCTCCGCAAAAAATATTGTTACCGTTGAATAAACAATGAATAACAGGGAATTGCCACGTATCTTTACTGAAACAAATATGAGAATTTACCCCGTACATGCAAATCCTATTTTCAATGAACCGATACGTCATACTATTGATGTGCGACACAGAAAAGCAATATTTACTTGATCATATTCTAATGTTTAAATACAATTACACGCTAAGTTGCTCTTTCAGTGCGAAGCATTTGTCGTTTGTGCATTCCCGACTGACAGTCTTTCAGATGCATTATTTATTTGCTACCATAAGGACTACGCTTTATCTGAAATGCGTCTTGCTCACTGTATTCTACCTGAGTATCTCACTGTTAAATACTATTGAAGTAAGAAGTTTACATGCTCCAAGAAAGTGATCGTTTGGAGAATTTGATTTAGTGTCTTGTGGTGGCATGCGATTAAGTTCCTCGTGATCAGAACCATTGCTATTGAAAACGTACCAATGTTCATGAAGTTGTGTCTTCACGGATTTCTCCCGTTTTTTGGTTCTTGTACGTTAGAGGATCTATAAGTAAACTGACACGGTCTCCCTACCAGCGGATGGATGGGAGTGGTTATGAGAAGACACGGCCAGAAAGCGACGTACAAGTTTTGTCTCGGATATTTCGGAACTCGAGCGTTCCGAAATATCCGAGACAAAACTTGTACGTCGCTTTCTGACCGTGTCTTCTCATAACCACTCCCATCCATCCGCTGGTAGGGAGACCGTGTCAGTTTACTTATAGATCCTCTAACGTACAAGAACCAAAAAACGGGAGAAATCCGTGAAGACACAACTTCATGAAGATCTACGCCCCCGTTAAAAGACATCCAGTCTTACGTACCAATGTTTTGTTATTAGCGCTCGCTTTTCAAGTCGTCTGCGGTTTATTATAGACAGCATGAAACCATCTGTTACAATACATAGGCAAGTTTATGACCGCGCTCTGACATTGCATTCGCTTGAGTGCTTTTACACATTATTCCATTCTCCGTTCTATTCAGTATTGAAGAAATGGCTAGTTCAGTTCAGTTTCTCGGGCGTTTAAAATGTCAGACAATATAAACCGATTCAGCGTATCTACGTAGTCAGACGGGAATTTATGAAGAATTGGCAGAAGTTGAGTTATCAGTATCTTATCCCTATTACACATGCGATTTCCCCTGTTCTAAAGTGAAAATTATTGTAGCCGATTAATTTACTAATAATGTCTTATGTTATGGAGCGGAATACTTCTCAATACGCATCTTCTAAACTGAATATCTGCTCTTAGTTTACCTGCTCATTTAACCATGGTTGTTCATCTGATGCAGAATCCGTTTCTTAAGAATATGGGATTATTGTCAGTTCAAAGTTTAATTACGGTTAACGCCAAGGTCATGCGTTAACTAGGCCATGTAAATAATCAGAGAAGAAATTGCATTCATTGAAACGTTTTGTAAGAATAATATTGTACAATGTTTCTAACTCTTTCGACAAATCTGTGTTCTGTAATGTTTGTTGTTGTATGAGAAGAATATTTGCATTAGCACAGTGCGTGGAGGCATTCCTGAATTTACTGTTTCACGAATGCAGTGGCGTGACATAAAGTTTTAATCTGGAAAAAAATTTCACTTTGGCATCATTTAAGTTACTTGTCGTAATCGACTTCATTTGAACACAAATTTCCCCACGTTGTGGAATTATGTCAACTGATCATATTCGCATTAGGCGCAAAGACGTGAGTAGTAACTTGCAAACATTATAACTGGCGGCCATATTCAATGTCCAACAATTTCAGTTCTGTGTGCATTTCTTTTTATGACTTTGAAATTACAAATCCAATGTTGCAGGGTACTTGTGGTAAACCTTTCTATGCGCCAATTTTATCTGCCACAGAAGAACATGGAAATCGCATTTCCAATGGAATTGAAGCAAGAAGGCATTCTCACCCGTGGCAAGCTCTTTTGAGTGTTTGGATACGATCATCACTACTTACATGTGGAGGAAGTCTAATTGATTGGAGAGGAGGCAATGCTTCTGATTTGGTCTTGACAGCTGCTCACTGTGTGACGGATTTGTAAGTCCAGTAACATTTATTCAGCCTTCATTTTCTCATCGGTCATTGGTATTAATCAGTTATGCGATCATAGTATGCCGCCCAGGACATGGGATTAACATAGATTTCTTTCATTGCGCAGTGCTTGAAAGGTTGCTTTTCAGCACCTTTTTCAATGGTGTTTTAACGTAAAATATCCGTCACTATTTCAAACCCAAGTTCAATTTGAGTCGTCATTGGGAGGAAAAATTATTTGAATTTATATGCGTAGTTGCAAGTATGTGTGACAGAGGTGTTCTAACTGGTCTCTGACATGAAAAGTTTTCTGACTGCACATCCAAGCGGATTAAATACATTGGCCCAAGTGAATTGTCCCCAAAATTTGAATTTAAATAATTACGTAAATGTGATCAAGCATGAATAGTAGCGTCTCAACGCGTTTAACTATTTTTCCTAATTCCTATGTAAAGGAAAGCAAGTCACCCGAAGCCGCTGCTGAAAAATTCCAGATGGAAAAGGCTCCCGTAGTCACCCCTTATCTCGCTGGATAAAAGCAGTGCGAAATTGTGATGATGAACCAAAGGTGATTTATGTTAATAGGTAGGTGATGTAATGCTGGCACAAAATTTACCTGAAATTCGCTCTAACAATTACGAGATGGCCTCTGTGGTCCTAAAAATCGTCTTTTAATTGCCAGAGCGAACATCAGAAAAGTTGTCATCACGTGTGTATGTGTGTGCGTGAAGAGATATCCGAGATTTAGCGAAGAAACCTTTGCCAAGGAGACAGGAATATCGAAGAGCGGTATCAGTCGAATTTGGAAAGTTGGTTTTGGTATGTGTGAGTGCAAAATTTAAAACGTTTCTGAGCCTACAGATCTTGAACGGAAGAACAGGCGTCTGAAGTCGATGGTGCTATTTTAGAGGATTGTTTGGGCACATTTGTTGATCAATGTAATTTTACAAGGGAAATCTTTTGCGATTCACCAAGTCTTCGGGAAACTGAGCGCGACAAAATGACATGGCAGTGTCGTAAACCCAGTTCCAATGCGCAGCTTTTCAAGTTTCTCCCGCCAAAATCCTTTAACTGCAATGATACAAGACTGAAATCACTGAACTGGTCGTACACCACTCATTTATGTTCATTCAGATTGTGGTACGAGTGCTGATACCTATCAGTAGCGAAATTTTAAAGAATTTCTTTGGAATAGTGGACTACTACAATTTTGAATAAGCCACATGTGTGCTCTAGCAAGACGCTGCTCCAGATCGTAATGCGTGGACAACTCAGGAGTAGCTTTTGGAAAGCACTTCATCAATCCAGTGCAATCATTGAATTTGCCAGGCGTTAATTCTGTAGATTTCTGCGTTTGATCAGTCTCAGAGAATAAGGCGTGCTCTACCTTGTCGAGGAGTGTTCATGTTCGTTGTTGAGACAACGAAATGCATGGGCTGAATCACAGCATGATTCGTTCGTTACGATCCGCTTGCCACAATTTCCTGCCCAAGCTGCCCATTTTGTAAAGGGGAAGGTGGAGGTTTTGAACCCACCTTCCTCTTTGGTAAAGAAGAAGGTGGAGGTCTAGATTTTGGTTATTTTTCAGTAATATAGTTAACGTATATTATTTAAGCAGCAAAAATGGAAGAATTTAATTAGCTAAAAATTGCAATTTACGTCATTAAGCAGTTATCTGCAACAAGGGGATATTTCATTTGCATCAACCTGCAGAACGTCGTCTAAGTAGCACGGATTTCTTAGCTAGAAGTTCTTATTATAATTAATGGAGGTTCTGTCAGTTTTATTTTGGTAAACAGTTGAAATTCTTTTACGGTGGACTACCTTGCGATGATTCGATAGGAGCACATACGGATCATAATGAAAACATTAATAATTTTCATGCTTCTCCTAGCCAAAAGGTGACAAAGATGCCGACAAACGCTGCTTTCGATCTCTGTTGTTATTCCTTAGTCGAATAGCATGATGAAAAATCAGCAAATATGAGGATTATGAAAAAGTAGTTCAACCAGAACTCCACGTTCTTTGCGACGCACATTAGCATTTGCCAGTTCTCATAGCTATTGCGTACACACGCAGGTACAACGCACATCCCAGAGCATTTCTCAAAGATACGTAATGCTAACCAGGTTCTCTCTTTGTACCGAAGACTCATTATTACTTCCATTATCTTAAGCAGAAATGGACGAAAGTTGTCCTGGTCTCGAACTTTTAGCTTAGCAGTGTCACGCAACACCACAAGAGCAGATAAAATAGCATAGAAGCGTATTCATAGAGAAATCACGGCCTTTCTTCCCGTTCAAGTAGTCATTTTCACAAAACGGTGGTAAAGCTTTATTTAATGAAAATGAAGGAAACAAAAGCTTGGCGCCGCTTTCGAGCCGAACCATGGCTCGTCGTCAGCGCAGGGTTGATGTTGGCCAACCACCAGGTCAGGTCTTAAGGAGAAGCTCCTCCACCAAGCCAAACATCGGTGGGGGCCCGTCGGATCAAACTTGATCCCTCAGGGCTGATTCACTCCGAGTTCGGCCAGGTTTCAGAGCCTTGTCGACTGTCGACCGTTCCCAGTGGCGGCTGGACTGGACCGTCCCGACTGGACGTTGAGCCGCCACTGGGGACGGTCGACAAGGCAGTAACTCTGAAACCTGGCCGAACTCAGACGGAACCAGCCCCGAGGGATCAAGTTTGATCCGACAGGCTCCCACCGCTGTTTGGCTAGGTGGAGGAGCTTCTCCTGAAAACCAGATCTGGTAGGTGGCCAACATAAAACCAGCGCTGACGACGAACCAATGTTCGGCTCGAAAGCTACGCCAAGTTTTTGCTTTACTTTTTCGTGAAATAAAGCCTTACCATCACTTTCGTGAAAAAGTACTACATGAACGGGAAAAAAGGCCGCGATTTCTCTATGCAACTGTTGAACCCCGTTACCAGACTCATCTTGAAAAAGAAAAGCATAGAAGTGTAAATAATAAACAAAGACGGTTAATACGTGTGTGCAACGCATTCGACCTTTGGTCGTCATATGCTGACAACAGGGCGAGCTAATTCTGAATATCCAGTGCGTTTCCCACGTTGAATAAAGTCAGATAGAATGGATGTCATCTTCTTTGCATTACGAAAACTTATTGGTGAGTCATCATGCAGTCCACAGAAGAAGTGCACTGAACTGAATAATACAAAATTGTAATCCGAACGTGATATGTTGCACGCAGTGAATGTTATGGAAACTGTAGGAATTTTACTTACAACCGAATGCTGCATCAGGCTGCTTCCAAAATTGGCTGTTGGTTCCTCATTGACTAGCTGCAATGCATAGATTTCGAAGTGATATTCTGTTTTAACGAGCATAAAAATTAGTTAGTTATTGACACTTCTTTTGGTATAAGTGTTTCAATTTTGAGCAAATTAGGATCCCGGAGCGTTACCTGTAATATTTTGGACAGTGAAGTATGCATTTAAAGAATTCACAGTTGTGGTAGACATCATCAAAGGTGCTGATGTCATTCCGTCGCGTTTTGGAATAGACAGAATAACGTATGCCGCTTTCAGAGAAGACAACACTGAGCCCAGTCTGTGGGAAGAGGTCACTTACTTTTTCAACCGCCTATTCAAAAAGTAAGTCAATACGAATTTATAGTGACAAATTTTCACTATGAGAAATTTGCACAGCGAAACGTGTCCTTCGCACATGACGTAGGATTCGTAGGGTGTGGTATGATGCACAAGGGATTATGTCAAGGGTGTGGTATGACGCACAGGGGTATGTGTCAGTCCAGTAATTGGTAGCTTGTACCGGCAACATCAGGACTGCTTCAAGAAACGCTATTTTGATAGCACATTACGTAGGATTTCTGAGTGAAATGTTTTTCATAAACATTTGGCACAGGTGACAAATAATGACTTTCATAGTAGGTGCGACAATCTTCGGCTAATTATTTTGCACAGAATAAAGCTGTCCTTTGGCTTTCAATATTCAAACTTTTCAAGCCGTAATCCCTAAAATCCAGCATGTCCCACTTTGTGCATACAAACAGTAAACCAGATTTGTTTACAAAGAGGATGTGTTCATGTGAGCACTAGAAATTCGAATAGAAAAGTACAGAACTGAACTTATTAGAAAGCACATCAAGCCAGTAAAAAATTATAATAACTGAATCAAACGCAATATTACAGAAACATCCAGTGTTCAAAGGATATAAATAATAAATATTATTCTAGCGGTATAAGCGGGCCAACAGTAAATGCCAGTGATGTTCGCGTCTTCCTTGGAGTACATGACCTAGCAGATCTCACTCCACCAACAATTCATATCGGAGTTAGTGCAATAGCAATCGGAGAATTCAATAAATTCTGCCACATGGACGATTTCGCTCTGCTAAAACTGGAACGAGAGATTGTGTACAACGAATTCATTCAAGGAATATGCCTTCCTGACGAAAGTGAAGATATGCCTCCACCTGAGAGCCCTTGTCTAGTGACAGGATGGGGCCTGAAAGGTAAGTTTCAATTTAAGACTTCCTACTATTAAGGACTATTTTGATTATGGCATCACGAAAGAAAGTGTTCGGCTGTCTGCAGGCTTCTTGGATGTTGTTTTCATTGCCAATGTCCACGACTGCGCAGCAACTGGTATTAGGAAATGCTGCAACTTCTGCCTATTTTAAAACATAGTGTCTGCACTGAACGACCATCTCATTGGTGTCCCTCTTAACGCTTCAGCATTTAAAGTACGCTAGCCACGAAGCGCATAATGGTGTTTCCAGGTTATGCTTCAACAGCTCAGTTCATTCATATTCTTGCTCAATAGCTCCCAGTGCGCTCTCCACCTGAAGGATTGCATCAGTGTCTTCCTAACTGGCAGTACAATCCAGGTTCATGTTCAGTGCTTCTAGATTGCAAGTCCTGTTGCGCTGTTAATAGAGCAAATCCACAAGAGGAATTATCCATTACCTTTACTGCTGCAATAGAACTTACAATACTTGAGACACAAGCAAATGCTGCAAACAGCAGTTTTTGCAAAATGGGAAACCCATTAAGTTACGCTGTCTGGCGAGGCGAAAAGTTTTGCATGGAAAAATCAAAATTCAATTGTGGTTGGAAACTGAAAGTTTGCATGCATTCCTGCTGCATGTCCACTGAACATGGGTAGGGTGGATGTACGTGAAACGGATCTTTTCTGTCTCGTTCCCCGTCATACTGTAACTTCCTGGTATGACGTCATCCCCAAGTTGATTGGTCCGTTAATTGTTGGAGACATAGGTGGCGCCACCGTCACATTTTGCAGGCCGAGCGCTCGAAGCAATCTTTCCTTCCCTTACCTAAGCCTCAACTATAAAATAAGAGTCATGTCAATCTTTCCTTTTAAATTACGAAAGCAACACGACCGTAGGCATCGTTTTCTGCCCTTACCTAAGCCTAAACCATAAAATAAGAGACATGTTTCCCTTTTAGCTTACGAAGGCAACAGAACCATAGGCATCGTTTTCTACCCATACCTAAGCCTAAACCATAAAATAAAAGACATGTCTCCCTTTTAACTTACGAAGGAAACAGAACCATAGGCATAATTTTCTGCCCTTACCTAAGCCTAAACCATGAAATAAGAGACATGTCTCCCTTTTAACTTACGAAGGCATCTTACAAAGACTCTTGAAGTTTACGATCGCTAATGCATCTCAGCGCCCTCTTCGTAGCATTTTATATCAGCGTTCGGCAACAGAAACGTCATTAGCGCCCCCTAGCGACATGATAATCAAGTAGGGGGAACGAAACAGAAAAGACCCCGTGAAACCAATGGTGTCCCAGTGCGTCGAAAGATAGGATACTAAATTACTTTTGCACATTTAATATTGAATGTCCATAGGATAGGCAGATACGTTGCGGCGCTGACATCTGAACGTGTGGGTTCTAAAAGGGTAGAGTTATCTTAGCACTTCCCCTACGTCCAGTTTTCGCTTTCCATCTTTACAAACTGCCCACGCTTTTGCGGTTAGGACTACTGCCTAGCTTGTTATGCGTTCAGTGAGGTTAATAATCTGCCGTTTTCAGACTAAATAATGAAACGACGATTCCGACGGACGAAATCTCTTAACGAACTTAACGAAATAGTCAATTTAAACTTCATCACTCTCTTATCCACAGACTTTGATGATCCTTTGTTGTTTGAGCGTTATTACAGTCAGCAGGACTGTTCGCGGAGAAAAATCATAGGTAATATCGGTCTAGCTTCCTTTTGTGCAAAACTGAAATGGTCCATTTTGCATTTTCTTTCCATTCATCCGCACTGTGAACATCTGTCCAGATAGGACAGTCAGGAAAAGCCTGTAAATCGCATATGACTAACTACTTTTGTCGGACACTCGTCGTTTCCAGTAAATTGTTGATGTTCAAAGCGGCAGGTATTCATTTTGAAATGCCAAGGCAATGTTTGTTAGTATAGGAAGGTCAACTGAATTATTGAAGTAAATTTTAATTTGATCAGTTTCACTGACGCGAAGAAAGTACACTGTGATACAATGAACAAATCACAAAGTCTTTTCAACGACCAAACGCAGCCTTGGGCAGATATCTTGTTTTGTATTGTGCGAGTTCGTCGAAATGCAAAAGTCCTGGTGTTCACTACGTTCAGCTTCATTAAGCGAAACATATTAATACTTAGCATTTTATTGCTCTGCTTTGATGCACGATTCAAATTTTAAGCTAATGGAAAACCCGCTCAAACATTGCAACAAATGGATGCACCAATCTTCTACGGTTACGTTGACAAATCCATCTTCCACAAAGGTCGCATGATCTGCATCTACAAGAAGGAAAAATACGCAGGGACGAGACGGGTACGTAGGAAGCTTTCCAATTCATTACATGTCGAATCGGTCAATTATCATAAGCTGAGGCATGAATATACTTATGCTACCAACATTGATGAATGGTTTGCTCTGAAGTAGGCTGCAGTATTGTTATGTCTTGTAGCCGCTGTTATGCCAGAAGCTGCAAGGGACCGAAAAGGGAACAGAACACACTCGCGATACGACCGTTCATTGGTTCGCTATGCACCCGAGGGTAGACAGACCGGTATAGTAGCTCGTGATGGGTAGGTGCTATGCGTGAGGATAACTGCATACACTACAAGTTTGTACAAATTTTCCTCGCAAACAAATATCCAATTCTGACCCGCGAGTCCTGCACGCACTTATTTCAAAAGGATAGTCAATAATCATTATACACCGAAAATTCTTTAACGGCAACTATTGCATGTACCTACTATACGCACGCCACTAAGGACATTTCTGTGCACAATAACTGCTAATTATGCTTTTTAACGACAACGAATACATGCAGCATGCGAGAAAAGATGGCGTTTCGTCAATTAATCAGGTTCCCAGGCATGATGCTAAGAGAAGTCAACAGTAGAGGGCAGATAAGTTAAGTATATGACAAGAATTGAGCAGTCCGTCAGCACATCGAACATGTTGTTCAAAAGTGCTTTATTTTGGAACATAAATCCTTCATTTTTAATTAAAGTAAATAATTTCTTTAGGCGCCACATGACTCTGTTCACGACAGAAAAACACATACGTTCTGGCTCTCGTAATTTAACATCAAGTGCACTTGAAATACTTTCTTCTTTTTTACGGGGTATACGCGTAAATGCAAGCAAAATTTTCACGGATTCACCCCGCTCGATAAAGCCTTTAATTTCACCAAACCAAAGGCAAAGCTTTCGGACCATACCCTTTGTTCGTTATCAGTGCGAAACAATTTCATAGTCGATTGTTCCATCAGCCATGGTTCAGCAGGCCTCTAAGCTCAACCATCCGGGCTGGCGATGTCAGCTATCATGTCTAACCCTTGACCCGTCAAGCGACGACTTGAGCTTAGGGGGTTTCTGAACCATGAGCTGATGGGACAGTCGACTATGAAATTGTTTGGCACTGATGACGGACCAATGGTATGGTCCGAAAGCTTTGCCTTTGGTTTGGTGAAATTAAAGGCTTTATCGAACGGGATGAATCAGTGAAAATTTTGCTTGCAATCAAGTGCACTTGTTCATTCCATGTGCACTGTTCTGTGATTTTCGCAGCTTCAGTGCCAACGGGCACATGAGGGCAAACGATTTGTTTCCAATGAAATAGACTCGTAGCTAGCTGTCGGAACCAACTGGCTCCGTCGCCGCCGTGGTGTGGCGAACATTAGCCTTTGCCGTCAAATTATGTTCACTGACCAGATGCACAACCTATTGCGGCTCTTGTTGTAACAATTCAAATTCCGCTGGAGGTAACTATGACACCGCTTATTTCACAGTGAACGGCAGATGCCTGCAGTAATGAATACCATATATTAATACTTGAAAACATTGGAACTAGTAGACGAACGGTAAAGAGGAGTGCAGATGACTCCATTTGACGGCTAGTTGACAGAACAAGTTTCTTGGCAAAAGATCAGAATACCGAGGGAACGAAAGGTTGTATGGGATGTTCGGAAGCTATCAATCATCTTCCATGTGACACCGTGTGAGAACCCGCAACTACTGACACGACAGGTGCAAACTTGGACCCTTATGCATGCGTTGAGATTAGTGGTAAAGAAAGAATAATCATCATCCCTCCCCGTTGAGCAGGCAGCGGGCACATATTAATAGAATCGCGGTCAGCGAGGTCAAGCGAATACAGGGGCAACATCCGGTCTGGCTGATCAAGTACACCCGTATTTCTCTTACAGCTGTTCTTTGGTCTCTATTTATTCATGAATTACATTTAGTCTACAGAGTTTCCTTGAGTTTCCTGCGCAGCCACTCTCCGTCCTTGCATAGCATATTAGTCATCAGATCAAGTCTGTCCAGAGCAACACGCTCCACTATTGCCCATTCTTTGAATAGAGTTATAATTTTATTTGGCTCTAATTTCCGTGGCTTGGCATTTTTCTTCTGAGTTCTTGTTCTTCCATTGTGCCTGCATTCACCATCCATGCCAGTTCATCAATCTTCTCATTGTGGTGCATCCCGCCCTCGAACGTACCGAGCGATGCATTCACGTATAATGCTGTGATTTCACACTTTCCTCTCTTCTACAGGTGCTCTCACCTTGTCACTCACAAATGTTGACCTAATGTTGGCCGCTGATTTGTAAAACCCCTTGATGTTCATGTACCTAGCTTTTGCTATGATCCTCTGGACCCTGGTAGCTGGGGACTGCGATCATAGGCAGCGGTGGATTATTTCATGACATTAGTCCATCTCTGACCAATCAAGTCTCCTCTGAAATTGAAAGCATTTACATTAAGTCATGCGCTTCTCGATCCCTGGAGGCTCGTTAGCGCTCATTACTTTTGATTTTGAATTTATCCTGAAATTTTTGTAATTCTTTTTACAGTTGTGGTTACAGGAGTTATGGTTTTGGCTCTGCCCTGGGCGGTCGGTTGGTTGGATTGCTCGTGCTTCTGCACGGCTGACTAGGGCGGATTGCGGATTCGACGCGGTCAATGGTATGACCCAACAGATGAAGCGTCTGCCTAGGTCGGCTGAGTAGGACTACTTGCAGACCGACTGACCAACCTGGGTAGTTGACCAATATTATTATTATTTTATATTTTTTGGCACTGAAAACGGGCAAAGGCTGTGCCCGAAAGCTTTGCTGTTTTTGGTAAAATAAAAGCTTTCAACGAACGGGGACAAATCCGTGAAATTATTACATTCGAATTTATCCTTCAATTCGGCAGTCTGGCCACATGCCTCATTTTATATGTTTTGTATAAGAGTAACTCACTAATTATTAGTATTCAATACTAAGATTTTCAGGGAGCACAATTTAGCATCCTTTTACCCATGCATCGAGCTGTAATTTGGTGCTAACGTTTTACCTTTCAGGGTGATTCAGGTGGTCCACTGGCATGTTTGAAAAACGATACATTTGTCATCTATGGAGTACTATCATTTGGCATAATTGAAAATTGCAATGAGGGGACAAAAAAGACCGCTTTCATGAAACTTCCCCATTACATGAAGTGGATACGAACAACGATAGCACAGCTGGGGAATAATTAAAAGTGATCCGACCAAGTTTGGAACGCACGACGGTTCGCAGAATGAAGAAAAAGTCAAGCAAATTTTGCAAGGTGCTGTCGTTGCTACAGTTACCTTTCTCGAACAGCACAGCAACGGTACCGTTTGCTTTACAATAAACGCCGAATGCGTGTAAGAGTACAAACTTAACAACTGAAAGTGCAATTCTGACCAGTACAATGGCAATATAGATTGTCAATAGCCGGAACGTAATGAAGCAACCTAGTTTGACCATTTCACGGAAGATGGAAACGGAAATGGATGGAGCGAAATGTACAACAGGGGAGCAACAGACAGGAAACAGAACATTGGCTCACGAATGGCGAACACCCGCAATTCAAGTTCTTGTTGGTTACTTAGCAGATAAGACGGAATGCGAGAGCAATCCTGCCACCACTGGTCGGACCAACGGTGATGGGTAATGCAGTGGGTAAGCGAGGGTGCACCAAACGAGCAGTGTGCGCATAGCACACTTCTCTGGACGTTGCATTGAAATGGCAATAGGGCGACGGAAGTAATTGGCGATAGATAGCGGCGAAAGCGACATGCATACTGTAAATTGTATATTTTCACTGGACATTGGCTGTAGCGCTCGTTGGGCAAATGGTTACTGGTAAACGTGCAAAGGCAAACGGGCAGTGGAGCTTCCGCAACGGGCAAACATGCAAAAGGCGATGCGCATACAAACGGCAATATTGTGCACGGGTTCATGGGGAGTTTCTCGGTGCAACGCGGCATAGCGGACCGATTGAGCAAGAACCCACAAGCGTTGCCCTGCTTGATGACAAAGCGCCGCAAGTGAATGAGAAAACTTGCCAAGCGCAGGAAATATACCGAGGAGAGCTAAAACCGCACTAAGCTTCTTGGCACCCATTACCTTTGGCTTAATATATTTCCTGAGCTGCGAATCGACAAGACCTTACTCATAACGTTGGGTATTCGTGGTTCGCCTGATGCGTGCCAAAACCACGCCTTCACATTTCAAGGTGGTTTAGGCTTTGCTCGTATGCTTTATGAGTAACCAAATATTATATCACATTTCCCTTGCATGCAAATGCAATTTCTTTTTCTCAAGTTGTGCACATCAGTAAGCTACTGTGGCTGTGCCTCTAGAGCGGCCCAGCCGCTCGTCAGTCTTTTAAGGCCTTTCTCGTCCAGGTCAAACGAGGTTTATTATATATTTCAATAATGAATAACTTATCATGTTCATGTAACCACGGTAGTTTTCAATCTGTTCATCATCCGTTCAGTGCCTCTAAATTACCCAACAGAGATCCACACCAATCAAGGATAGGGTAATTTATTGGTAAACAGCGAGTAACACTATACGAACGGAGCTTTCGAGACGCTCTAGTCCCACTGCCAACGAAAGTTGGAAAGAGAATGAATAAATGAGTAATGCGGATATATTATATAACACGCTTACTGGCGTTGCTGTGTCGACACTATTTCGAATGCAGCAACGATACCGCTCATTAAAATAAAAGGCATACAAACTTAATGTAATTTACTCCAGGAAACGCAAAGTAGGCGGGTGTCCAAATGAAACAGAACAAAAAATTACTACGGAAATTAACGCAGACGTAAACTGGAATTAACCCTCGCAGAACGCTCCTTTATAACGGCGTACTGATTGCGCGAGATTCGTATGCAAGTCACTATCGTCAAAAGTAGTACGTCACGGCTATGTTTAGCGATAAACGCCCCAATATGCGCACAGTAAAGATGGTCCGCGTGCGGAGAATAATCGGTGAATGGAGGAATTATCAAGCAATCACACCTATTCCATGCTATCAAACACAAAAGGTGCGATCAACCGAATCGAGCCCATCATGATAGCGCTAGAAGTCCAATGAAGCAAACAACGTCCACTAGCGGCAATATGTCACTGGTGTTGTGTATCGAAAACCGTTATGACTTGTTTTCCTACCGGCCCACCGCAAGGTCGTTACTCATGACCCAAAACAATATTTGTGACATGTTCGGAGGCCACTTAAGGAGGTCGGCCAAGTCCTATAAAAGGACGACGCTCGCACGAGCGGGAGGTTTCTTTTGGCTTCTGGTGTATCCCATGTTCGAGGACTCTCTGATGATGATTAAATAAAAGTTTGTGCTCAGCACTTATAACATTGGCGACGAGGATACTGAACACTACGCAGGAAATACACAATGGCAAAGTCTTATAACGGTTCTCTCGAAGCTTTCGACGTGAATTCAGGCATAGACGGCTGGGAAGATTGGATAGAACGATTAGGATACTTCGCGGAGGCGAACAACGTTCCAACCGCACGCTTTCGCAGTTTGTTGTTCACCTACTGCGGTCCCGCCTTATATCGGCTCGTCAAAGAAGCAGTCGCACCTCAAAAGCCTGATACGCAGTCCTTCGATGAGCTCGTTCAAGCAGTACGCGAAAGATTCGACCCGACTCCAGGTTTTTACCCCGCTCGAGCAGAATTCTACAGCAGGAAGCAACTACCCGGAGAATCCGTGGCGACGTTTATGACAAACCTTCGACGTCTAGCAGGACGCTGCCAATTTGAAGCGGCGCCGACTGTCGGTGAACGAATAGATTTCCAGTTGCAGGACCAGCTCTTGATCGGGATGTCAGATGGTGCAACTCGACGTCGTATTTTACGTGGCCCCAGGATCACAATCAAAGAGTTATATAACGCCGCACTGACGGGGGAATCTGCTATTGAACAGTGCAACCTAATAGATTCCCACTCGGCGTCCCTGCAGCAAGCCACGGTCCACGCTTTTGGTAATAAGCGTCAAACTAGAGTAAGCGGACGGAACTTGCCGTTTCCCGAGTCGGCCAAATGTTGGCGATGTGGTGCAAACGGTCACAACTCTGATAATTGTCGTTTTAAACGTTCCCAGTGCTATCGCTGTGGCAAGCTGGGACATGTTAGCAAGGCATGCCGCAGCAGCCTGCCCACCATCGTGCCTCCATCTGGCCAACGGTCAGCCCGTTTTAACACTGAACGCCGACAGAAAGAAGTCCACGCAGTGGCAGAAGAACCACCTCAAGAAGACTATCGTACCTCTGTTTCAGAGGATGATCTCTCAATCAGCCAAAACACCGTTTTGGCACTCAGCGCGAACGAAGAAGTCATTAGCCACTCTACGGTAGAGCCAGCAACAACCATTACACTGATAGTGAATAAAGCAAAAGTCAACTTCGAGATAGACAGTGGATCTGCCTTAACGCTCATCAACCAGGAAATGTTCCACCGGTTGTGGAAAGATAACCTTCCTGCGTTGCGGACGTCGACGTTGAACATCAAAACGTGGTCGAGAGAAAGTATGACAGTCCTAGGCTCGTTTCGAGCTAGAGTCCAGTACCGGGACATCAGTCATGAACTCGATCTATTCGTACTACGGAAGGGAGGGCGACCCCTCCTGGTTAGAGCATGGTTTCGCCCACTCAATATCGGCCTTAACGTACAGGCTCACCAAGCTTCGGCTAGCTCGGAAGTAGGGACCCCTAAAGGAAATGGATGGCGACAAATTGTCGTTAGGTACGCGGATGTTTTTCGACCGGGTTTGGGGCAGTACAAAGGGCCACCAATCCACATCGAGTTAATTCCGGGGGCACGAGCTCGTTTCTTCAAATGTCGCCCTGTTCCATTTGCCCTGATTGAAAGGGTAAAGGAAGAGATCGAACGCCTCGACAAACGCGGTAGCTTAGAACCAGTCCTATGGTCGGATTGGGCGTCGCCGATTGTCGTGGTTGTGAAGAAGGGAGGAGAAATACGAATATGCGGAGATTACAGCGCAACGGCTAATTTGGTCACCCGGAAGGACGTTTATCCGCTCCCCACCGTGCCTGAAATGATGACTACGTTGACCGGAGGTGCTTGGTTTTTAAAATTGGACCTCGCGGAAGCTTACCAGCAACTGACGCTGGACGAGGAGACGGCGGAGGTGCTTACCCTGACGACTCCGAAAGGGCTGCGCCGAATGAAACGATTGCCTTACGGAGTGGATGTAGCACCTGGAATTTTCCAGCGGTTGATGGAGACCCTCCTGCAAGGGATCCCCGGAGTAAAGCCATATCTGGATGATATCTTGATAACTGGACCGAACGAAGAGGAACACGACAAGCGACTCGAACAAGTACTCAAGGTGCTGGAAACTAACGGTCTTCGACTTAGGAAAGAGAAATGCCATTTCGCGACAAAAGAAATGGAGTTTTTGGGTTTCCGGGTCTCGAAGAAAGGTATCCATCCTACTGAAGAGAAATTGGCTGCTATTAAAGAGGCTCCCCCGCCCGCAGATTTGAAGCAGCTCCAAGCTTTTCTAGCACTGTTGAATTTCTACTCTGCTTTCCTACCGAGGAAAGCCACTGTACTCGAGCCCTTACACCGTCTGTTAGACGCCACGGCGACGTCAAATTGGCATTGGAGCGACAAAGAGCAAGCTGCATTTGATGCAGCAAAGAAGTTGCTGACCACTGGATCAGTCTTGGCTCATTTTGATGGTAGTAAGCCGCTATTGTTAGCCTGTGACGCGTCAGACTATGGACTCGGCGCTGTATTGAGCCAGGTGGAGGAGGGTCAAGAGAAAGTAGTGGCATATGCATCACGGACCATGTCGAAAACAGAACGCAACTACGCGCAAATCGACAAAGAAGCGCTGGCCTTAATGTATGGTGTAAAAAAGTTTCATCAATACCTGTTTGGCCGCCACTTCACGGCCCTAACTGATCACAAGCCATTGCTAGGCCTCCTCGCGACAGGGAAACCAACCCCCGCGGTGATGACCACTCGAATGCTCCGTTGGAGGCTACTCCTCACGGCATATGACGTCCGCCTAGTATACCGGAGCGGTAAAGCTATGGGCCACGCGGACGGTTTAAGTCGACTACCGCTGCCTGATGAGAGAGATCGCACAGGCACGCCAGGAGAAAACTTTGTGGACCCATTTTTATTTGCCGACGCACTCATGATGGGGACAGACGAAGACGACGAAACTGATGAAGTAAGTATGCTGGATGCAAAAACAGTGGCACGACTGACACGTAAAGACCCAGTACTCTCACGAGTACAACACTGGCTTCTGCATGGCTGGCCCTCCGGGTCTCAGGGTGACGAATTTACCCAGTATGCCAGACACCGGGATGAGCTATCGGCGGTGCGCGGCTGCTTGCTTTGGGGATCAAGAGTTATCATCCCTAAGCAACTGCAAAACCGCCTATTGCAAGTGCTACATCAGGCGCACCCCGGTACGGTACGCATGAAAGCATTGGCGCGTAGCTATGTATGGTGGCCCGGAATAGACGCCGAAATTGAAACTTGGGTGGCCAACTGTTCCGAATGCCAACAGCACAGAAACAACCCACCTAGAGCTCCTCCGCTAACCTGGAACTGGACACCGCAGCCCTGGTCTCGCATTCATGTAGATTTCGCAGGGCCGTTCCACGGGAAAACCTATTTACTTGTCATGGACTCACACTCTAAATGGCTAGAAGTAGAACCAGTACCGTCTATGGACGCCAAAGAGGCGATCCACCAGCTCGCACGAATATTTGCCGTCCATGGACTCCCGGACACGCTAGTCTCCGACAATGGGCCAGCCTTTAACTCTGCTGCATTCCGCAGGTTTTGCTTGTCAAACCAGATAAGGTTCTTAAGGATCGCGCCTTATCACCCGGCATCCAACGGCCAAGTGGAAAGGGTAGTGCATACTACGAAACAGGCACTGCGGATGATGGCCCCGGACAGGTGGGAGATCAAGCTTAGCCGATTCCTGCTGAACTACCGACTGACGCCTCATTCGGCTACCGGTCTTTCCCCGGCAGAGATCTTGCTCCGGCGGCGCCCGCGGTCACTGCTGGACCGGCTCCACCCAGATTCCCTGGCGACAGCAGAGAAAGTGCAGCAGGAAGAAGGCATAAACCTGCAAGCCGAGACTCACGGGAATACCCGGCGTTTCCAACCAGATGATCGCGTTTGGGCACGCAATTTCCACACGGGCGCGCCTACAAAATGGATGACCGGCGTGGTACAAGACGTGATTTCCTCGCGCTCATACTGGATAGAATTGCCAAAACAAGACGTACGGGTACGACGGTCAATTGACCACCTATGGGCCAGAGGAGACGGAGGCCCAACCCCTTCAACGGACATCAACGACACACCAAACGAATCGACATATACTGGAACAACAGGGACCAGCGACCGAAAAGACGAGGCAGAGCTAGAGCCTCCTGCAGGTGCGAAAGGCGTTTCGGATCGAGAGGCATACATCCCGGCCAGTCAAGGAACGCTCCCGAACGTATCACAGGATAACGGTCCCAGCCCCTTAAATAGCCCTAATGCACAATCGAGGCCAGCACGGCGCACACGGCGGCCCCGTTATTTAGATGACTACGTCACCTACAGGGGGACGGATGTTGTGTATCGAAAACCGTTATGACTTGTTTTCCTACCGGCCCACCGCAAGGTCGTTACCCATGACCCAAAACAATATTTGTGACATGTTCGGAGGCCACTTAAGGAGGTCGGCCAAGTCCTATAAAAGGACGACGCTCGCACGAGCGGGAGGTTTCTTTTGGCTTCTGGTGTATCCCATGTTCGAGGACTCTCTGATGATGATTAAATAAAAGTTTGTGCTCAGCACTTATAACAACTGGAGCGTCTAACATTCTTCCGCGTTATAATCATATGATCAACTTCGTGGCAGCTCCATTTGGGTGCAAGCGAAATTCTTGGAAGTTGTCATCGCCAGGTCGTCATTTCTGATCTCGGTCCTTCTTATCCTTCTGCATCTTCTGCTTGTCTTTCTTCTTATTGCTCGACTTTGATTCCATTGCGCGCCTCCATTCGTCACCGCAGCGCGGGGTGCGCTACAGTGGTCTCTCCTTCGGGAGATTCTGGACCGGATTCTGAGTGCATGTCCGCGTAATAGGTTAGGTTTCTTGGTGGGCGTCATTTTCGATGAATCCGTGTTCCAAGGTACTCATTTTCTCCTTCATCAGTCTCTTTTCTTGGGGAAGAGGGCAGATCCGCGAAAAGACTGCAATCCCGCCTTTCGTTGATCTTCTCTCGACTTCCGGCCTGTACAGGAAATCGAAGTTTGCCGTCGTAAGCCCACTGTCGGTTGCTGTGTGCCGGGAGCTAATGGTATTCGTACGGCAACTGGGCGCTGTTTCGGGAAAGTTTTGTACACGTGAACTTTTTGTATACAGGGACGGCAGAATAACCCGTAGTACGAATGTATCCTTATTGACATCGCGAAGCTTTCGGGACCTGTCTTGGTCCCGTCATCAGCGCAGAATGAAAAGCAACCTTTCTGTAAACTCAAACTTGGCTAAAGCCAGGCTAAAGACTACTCAAAGGCTGAAAAAGCTCAGGAGCGCCTTTATCGCTGATGACAGGGTGTGAGCAACCCCGAAAGCTCCGAAATTGTTGTCGACATTAAACGGTGATAGTAGTACTAATTTGGTTTGACACATATTACGTATTGTATTTAGTACGGCAAAGACCCGTTTTCCAAAAATATATCATTTAATGCGTAGCTTTCGGGACCTGACTTGGTCCCGTCATCAGCGTTGGGTAAAACGCAATGTTCTCTGAAAACAATAAAGGTCGCGAACGGCAAGGAGAGTAAGAAACGAGTGTAGAAGGACTTGTTTTAAATAACTTTAAAGCTGGGGCTCCAACTTTAAACCCCGATTGGGTTTGATTTTACGAAGACCCACTGGTTGGCTCCAGACGGGCGCAAGCTGTCTTGAATGCTACAACAGACCATATCTTGCTGATGTCCACACCTTCGTCCATGTTTATACAGACGTTGTGGCGGATGTAAAAAGCCTCCTTGATTTTCCTTATGCGGTAGTCCTTTTCTCGTTGTAAAAAACCGAACAGCTGGTATTGTTGAGAGCTAGTGGGCAGTCCACAGAATGTTCAACCCAAGCTGAAGCATGCACAGCTTCTTTCATTACGTCACCTGGATCCTTCCTTTGTGGCCTTCCTCTATGCTCAGCTATTTCTCCTCTCAACCTTTTTTCGGCATTCTTGTACCTTGTCACTGCCGCTTTGTGTTCATTGAGTCTATGAAATAAGGTGTGACCTGTTTCGCCAATGTACCTTCTTCCACAGCTGCAATTAATGCTGTATACCACACCTGGATGTCTATCCGGCTGTATTTTAACTCTGTCCGAACGCAAGATGGACAAAAGGTTAGGTTGGCTTGTGAAAGCAACCTTGTACCCAATCGTCCTTGCAATCTTTCGAATTCCTTCTCCCAAGCCCGGATAGTAGGGTATGCAAATCGTTTTCATTCCAGGATCTCTATGTTGTTTTTTGCTAAAGTAGGGGTTTTTTAGCCTTAGCATTCTTTTCTTGATTGTGGCTTCAACAAGATGTATTGGATAACTGTTCCGAAGTAGTTTTTGTCTTATATGCTGAATTTCATCATCCAAGTATTGCTCATGGCAAAGAGAGAACGCCCTGTCAACCATTCCCGTTATGATACCCTTTTTGACGTTCAACGGGTGATTTGAATGGAAATTCAAATACCTTTCAGAATTAGTTGGTTTCCGATACACCTTGGTCTTAATGAGACCCTGATCTCGTATGACCAAGGAGTCCAGGAATGCGAACATTCCATTTTCTTCCCTTTCCATTGTGAAGGAGATTTGTCCAGCAAAAAGACCATTTAGATGATCAAGGAGGGCTCCTTCCTTGCCTGTCTCGATAATGACAAAAATGTCATCGACATAACGTTTAAACCTCTTCACACCAAAGGCAGTGAAACCGTCCTTGAAAGCGATGTCTTCCAAATGTTCCATGAAAATTTCGCCCATAACTGGAGAAAGCGGAGTGCCCATAGGTGCTCCCTTCTTCTGTGAAAAGTAACTACCATTCCAGTGGAAGTAATTTCCTTCCTCCATACAAAACTTCACCAGTTGTGTTAAGTGGAGCGGGTTGAACTTGGTTCGTTGTTGTAAATCACCATCCTTTGATAAGGTATACAGCATTAATTTCAGCTGTGGAAGAAGGTACATTGGCGAAACAGGTCACACCTTATTTCATAGACTCAGTGAACACAAAGCGGCAGTGACAAGGTACAAGAATGCCGAAAAAAGGTTGAGAGGAGAAATAGCTGAGCATAGAGGAAGGCCACAAAGGAAGGATCCAGGTGACGTAATGAAAGAAGCTGTGCATGCTTCAGCTTGGGTTGAACATTCTGTGGACTGCCCGCTAGCTCTCAACAATACCAGCTGTTCGGTTTTACAACGAGAAAAGGACTACCGCATAAGGAAAATCAAGGAGGCTTTTTACATCCGCCACAACGTCTGTATAAACATGGACGAAGGTGTGGACATCAGCAAGATATGGTCTGTTGTAGCATTCAAGACAGGTTGCGCCCGTCTGGAGCCAACCAGTGGGACTTCGTAAAATCAAACCCAATCGGGGTTTAAAGTTGGAGCCCCAGCTTTAAAGTTATTTAAAACAAGTCCTTCTACACTCGTTTCTTACTCTCCTTGCCGTTCGCGACCTTTATTGTTTTCAGAGAAGATTGCGTTTTACCCAACGCTGATGACGGGACCAAGTCAGGTCCCGAAAGCTACGCATTAAATGATATATTTTTGGAAAACGGGTCTTTGCCGTACTAAACACAATGAAACCGCAACCCGTTAGAAATCTTGAAAATTGGATGTCTGGTAACGGGGAATTGTTTCATTGAGGGTGTTCTTCGTTTCACGGCTTTCTCCCGTTTGTCGTCTGTACTCTGTAATAAATTAACACGTGCCCTACCAACGGATGGATGAGCAGGTTATTAAAAAGTGCACAGAGAACGATTCACTTGAGTGTTTTTTCGAAGCTTTCGGAACCGTCTGGTTCCGTCGTCAGCGAAAGGAGGAGTAGGTGTTTACTCCATGGTGTTATATAGGCACGCAATGGGGGTCAAGGTGGGATTAGCTCGGTCTGGTGCAGCATCTGGTTTTATTGATAGCTGCATTCCATACCTCGCTAACTTCCACACCTCTGTCGCGATTGATGGTACAACTGTTTCGAATGAACAAAGATTCCTTAATCCGTCGCAGATGCACGTTGCTTTCGTGGCAGATTATCTGCGGACGGAGGTCGTCGGAGCAGTGAATGGCGTGCTCCGTGACCGCGGAAGCTTTGAGGGCCTCATCCATGATCTTTTGTGGATCGCGGGATTGTGGTCGACCACGGTGTCTGGCCTGTGACCCGTTGAGTCTTCTTTCCGCGTTCTTGTAACGGGTCAAGCAGGCCAGGTGTTCACGAAACCTGTGAAGTAAATTGTTGCCCGTTTCTCCTATGTAGGAGGCGTTGCAACAACACTTGATTTCGTAAATGACGCCGGGTCTCCTGTCGAACGGAATTTTGATCTTATCACTCCTAAGAATCGAACGAAGCGGGACTGAGGACTGAAAGCGCACTTTAAAATTTAGAGAGCGGCCAAGTCGTTGAATTTTCTCCCCAAGTCCTCTGTAATACGGGAGCACAAGTACCGGGTTATTATCTTGACTGGGCGGGTTCGCGGTTAGTGGTGTATCATTGCGCATGCATCGTTTAATGATAGAGTCCAAGAAACGTTCTGGATACCCGTTATTTAAGAAAGCCATTTTTATATGCTTAATCTCTGAATATAAGTATTGTTTATCACATATCAAGAGGGCCCGGTTAATCATACCTTTTACTATTCCTCTTTTAACGGAAGCTGGGTGGTGCGAAGTGTAATGTAAATATCTATCCGAGTGTGTCGGTTTTCTGTAAACTGTGGTTCTTAATCTCATCCCATCTTTTATTACTAAGACATCTAGAAAAGGTAGTCTGCTGTTGGTTTCTTTCTCTATGGTTAAATTTATTTTATCGGGGTAAATACTGTTCAGATGTTTTAATAGGGTCTCCTCTTTTCCTAATCTTACTATAGCGAAGATGTCGTCCACATACCTTTTGAAGAAGGTCGGGACTAAGGAGCTGTCTATGTTAGCAAAGGCCTGTTCAAGATCTTCCATGAAGACCTCCGCTAGAACTGGCGAGAGAGGGCTGCCCATCGGCGCCCCGTCACTTTGCAAGAAAATACCCTCTTGGATCGAAAAAACCCTGAATAATATCGAGAAGGAAGCTCTCTCCAAAGGTCTGAATTTTGTTCCAACCCCCAAGCAAGCACCTATCTTAGACATAATTTCATCGGTCGAACACAGCCTTTCGCGTACAGACCCACAGAAGGCTGCTAGTATAAAAGGTACCATAGCCAGCCTTCTATTACAGCGGGAACCACTACCCCCTCCTAACATTACTTCATCGGAACGAAAAACAATCAACGCTTTAAAATCACGCAACGACATAGTTATTACTAAGGCAGATAAAGGCAACGTAGTAGTTATCTTGGACAAGCAAGTTTACACCGATAAAATGAATGAAATGCTATCAAACCCGGTTTACCGCCCCATAAATCATGATCCAACCTCTAATACAAGAAAAGAGCTCTTATCTATCATCAACGCTATGGTGGATGAAACAAGGGACCCTGACCTAACATATCTCTCCCGGTACCTCTTTTACACCAGTAACAGCAGGTGCCCTGAGCTATACGGGCTTCCAAAAATCCACAAAACGGGAGTACCTTTGAGACCGGTAGTTTCAAGTGTAAACAGTCTCACTTCCAAACTCTGCACTCTCCTTAAGAGAATAATACAACCGCTGATAGGTAAGCGGACTTCTCACGTTAAAAACTGTAACGATTTCTGTCTTGAGTTAAAAAAGGTCAAGCTAAACCCACACGACCTTCTGGTCAGTTACGATGTTAAAGACCTATTCACAAGCATTCCAATAAAGTCGACCTTAAAAATCTTACAGAACCTTCTAGACAACGACACTACCATTCATACCAGGACAAAACTAAACCCCTTTCACATCATCAAACTTGTTTCCTTTTGCATGCAAGAGGGAAACTACTTTGCATTCCAAGAGGGTTTTTTCTTGAAAAGTGACGGGGCGCCGATAGGCAGCCCTCTCTCGCCAGTTCTAGCGGAGGTCTTCATGGAAGATCTTGAACAGAAGGCCTTTGCTAACATAGACAGCTCCTTAGTCCCGACCTTCTTCAAAAGGTATGCGGACGACATCTTCGCTATAGTAAGATTAGGAAAAGAGGAGACCCTATTAGAACATCTGAACAGTATTTACCCCGATAAAATAAATTTAACCATAGAGAAAGAAACCAACAGCAGACTACCTTTTCTAGATGTCTTAGTAATAAAAGATGGGATGAGATTAAGAACCACAGTTTACAGAAAACCGACACACTCGGATAGATATTTACATTACACTTCGCACCACCCAGCTTCCGTTAAAAGAGGAATAGTAAAAGGTATGATTAACCGGGCCCTCTTGATATGTGATAAACAATACTTATATTCAGAGATTAAGCATATAAAAATGGCTTTCTTAAATAACGGGTATCCAGAACGTTTCTTGGACTCTATCATTAAACGATGCATGCGCAATGATACACCACTAACCGCGAACCCGCCCAGTCAAGATAATAACCCGGTACTTGTGCTCCCGTATTACAGAGGACTTGGGGAGAAAATTCAACGACTTGGCCGCTCTCTAAATTTTAAAGTGCGCTTTCAGTCCTCAGTCCCGCTTCGTTCGATTCTTAGGAGTGATAAGATCAAAATTCCGTTCGACAGGAGACCCGGCGTCATTTACGAAATCAAGTGTTGTTGCAACGCCTCCTACATAGGAGAAACGGGCAACAATTTACTTCACAGGTTTCGTGAACACCTGGCCTGCTTGACCCGTTACAAGAACGCGGAAAGAAGACTCAACGGGTCACAGGCCAGACACCGTGGTCGACCACAATCCCGCGATCCACAAAAGATCATGGATGAGGCCCTCAAAGCTTCCGCGGTCACGGAGCACGCCATTCACTGCTCCGACGACCTCCGTCCGCAGATAATCTGCCACGAAAGCAACGTGCATCTGCGACGGATTAAGGAATCTTTGTTCATTCGAAACAATTGTACCATCAATCGCGACAGAGGTGTGGAAGTTAGCGAGGTATGGAATGCAGCTATCAATAAAACCAGATGCTGCACCAGACCGAGCTAATCCCACCTTGACCCCCATTGCGTGCCTATATAACACCATGGAGTAAACACCTACTCCTCCTTTCGCTGACGACGGAACCAGACGGTTCCGAAAGCTTCGAAAAACACTCAAGTGAATCGTTCTCTGTGCACTTTTTAATAACCTGCTCATCCATCCGTTGGTAGGGCACGTGTTAATTTATTACAGAGTACAGACGACAAACGGGAGAAACCCGTTAGAAACACCTTATTCACATATTACGTATTGTGTGAAAACGGCAGAATACCAGTTCATCAATGCTTTACTTCGAATAGCGTAGCTTTCGGGACCTCTCTTGGTCCCGTCTTCAGCGCAAATTCAGGACTGAGCGTATCACGCGAGTATAACAGTCACGAGTGGTACTCGCGTGATACGTTGAGTCCTGAATTTGCGCTGAAGACGGAACCAACAGAGGTCCCGAAAGATACGCTATTGGAAGTAAAGCATTGATGAACGGGTATTCTGCCGTTTTCACACAATATGAAACTGAAACCCGAGAGAAATCCAATATTCAACTATGTATTACGTATTGCGTAATCACCGTGAGGGTCCCTGAGCGAATCACCGTGAGGGTCCCTGACCGAATCACTGTGAGGGATCCTAAGCGAATCACAGTGAGGGGTCCTAAGCGAATCGCCATGCGCATTAGCTGGCCGGGATCGAATCACCGTAAGCGAATCGCCACGCGCGTCAATTTCTCGTAGCCAATCACTTAACCGGTGTCGAACGGCGATTCGCTCGCGTGGCCAACGCGGACTGGCTGCGGCAAAAGTGCTCGCCGGCCAAAAGGGTCTCCGGCCAACTGACGTTCATAATGTAGCGTACCTGTTGGTTTCTACGTGGAACACACTATTGCTTTATTGGGAAAGCGCACACACACAGCAGTCGAATACTATACTAAGGAACACAAGTAGCGAGCACTACGGTAGGGAGATCCTGCATATCGCAGAGGCATCCCAACAAGCCCCTTCTCGGAGTAATGTCGCATTCAGACCGTCACTCCGTCAGTGCTGATCAGTTGTTCAGCATGAGCCTGATGTCGGCGCCGGTTCAGCGGTTTCGTGAAAATGTCGGCAACGTTGTCGTTTGTGGGAACGTAGACGAGCTTGATCATACCGTCGGTGACTTTGTCTCTAACAAAGTGATACCTTATATCGTTGTGCTTTGTCCGCGATCTGTCAACGTAATTGCTGGCGTGCGCTGTGGCCGCCTGGCTGTCGCACATTATCGGTATTGGCATTGATGCCACTTGTCTAATGCCTAACTGTTCGATGAACTCTTTTATCCACGTGAGCTGTCTTGCACAGTCACACAACGCAACGTATTCTGCCTCCATCGTACTCAAAGCTATACACGTTTGCTTATTGCTTCTCCAGGCTATAGGAGCACCGCACAAAAATATAACGTATCCGGTTACGCTTTTTCTGTCTTCGTTGCTAGAGGCCCAATCTGCGTCTGCAAATGCCGTCAGTGGCACAATTCGCCTTTGATACGTGATCCCGGCCTTCTTTGTTGCCTTGAAGTACCGCAGAATCCTTTTTGCACCATTCCAGTGCTTACGCGTATAGTTCGCGCAATGTTGTGATAACTTTCCAACAGAGAAGGCAATATCCGGTCTAGTTCTCTGTGATAGATACAGCAATCCACCAATCAACTCTCTAAAAGGCAAATTTTTGAAATCTTCGCAGGTTGTATCGTCTTGAAAATTTGCTTTCACTTCCATTGGAGTAGCGACACATGTGGCGTCCTCCATACGAAATCGTCTGAGAAGTCGTTCAATGTACACTTCCTGTGACAGGGTGACACTTCCATTCACTGAGTGGCTGAATTTTACCCCAAGTAAATGAGATACCTGTCCAAGGAATTTACATTCAAAGTGGGCATTGAGTAGTTGCTTCACCTTTTCTTTTACCTCTTCGTTTTGGGACATGACGAGTATGTCGTCGACGTGGACGCATATAATTGCTCGACCTTCTTCGAGCTTCAGCTCGTATACACATGGATCAATCGCATTTCGACTAAATCCTGACTTTTCGAGACATTGATCCAAGTGTTGATTCCAACACCTGCCGCCTTGTTTTAATCCGTAGATGGACTTCGTCAATTTACAACACAAGTGCTCAGTTCCTGGGAGCACAAAGCCGGTTGGCTGCTGCATATAAATGAGTTCTTCTGGCTTTCCGTGCAGATATGCACATTTCACGTCTGCCTGTTCAAGAATCCATTTTTCTTGTACGCCAATTGCCACGAGCAGTCTGACTGTGTCAAAACTGGATGTAGGTGAGTACACGTCTTCGTAGTCAATTCCCTTTTGTTGAGCAAATCCTTTGGCAACCAGACGTGCCTTGTATCGTGTCATCTCACCAGATGCATTCTCCTTCTTCGTCAGTACCCATTTGCATTGAATGGGAATTACGTCCTTTGGTGGCTCTTCAAGAGTCCAGACTTTATGTTGACGGAAGTTCTCCATCTCTTCTTCCATTGCTTCAAGCCATTTAGCCGCTTCGGGTCCATTTATGGCTTCTTCTTAGTGCACCGTTCCATCCGCGTCATAGGCACACGAACTGTTCTTTGGTTCGTGCAGGGACGGCAAGACTTCCTTATTTGAAGATAAGCCATCTTTTCGGTCTCTTAGCTTCATCGGGTGACTCCTTTCTTGCTGCTTGCCAGAAGTCTTGGGAGGATCCTCTATCCCCAATGGCTCTCCTGATCGACTTTCAGAATCATTTGACCCCTCCTGGGCTTGAGCCTCTCCTTCATTTGGCAATTCATTCGGCTTTTCTTCAGGAAAATAAAGTCTTGGATAACCATTCTGGACATTCGGGAATGTTTGATCCAGTGCCTTCATGTTGATATTATTTTCCTTGAAAACGCAATCACGTGATTCGATTACCTCTTGTGTATCTTCCATCCAGATTCGCCATCCTTTTCCATTGATGGCATACCCAACTAACACGCCAGAACGCGCCCTTGGCGTTAGCTTGGAATTTCTCTTCGGTTTAGGAACATGTACTATTACTTCGCACCCGCACACTCTGAGGTGTCGAATGCTTGGCTTACGTTTAAACCATTGCTCAAAAGGAGTCTTGAGCTCGTTGTGACGGCTCGTCACTCGGTTTCTAATGTAAGCTGCCGTATTTGTCAGTTCAGCCCATGCGTTCTTCGGAAGATGAGTACTGCTTAGAGTGCTCCGGACAAGATCCATTAGTGTACGATTCACGCGTTCTGCAATACCATTCTGCTGCGTGGTGTAAACCATCGTTCGTTGATTTATTATCCCATAAGCACAGCAGAAATTCTCCCAGTTTTTCGAACAGAATTCAAGTCCATTGTCTGTTCGTATCTTCAGTAGTCTTTTTCCAGTCTGATGCTCAGCTTGCGTTTTCCAAATCTTGAATTTGTTCAAGACGGAAGCTTTGTTTTTCAAAAAGTATACGCTGAAATATCGCGTCGCGTCGTCGACGATACACAGTGTGTATCTTGCACCACCCCAACTAGGTTCGTCAAACGGCCCCATGAGGTCGCAGTGAACGAGGGCCAAGGGAACTGTCTCCCTTTTATACCCTTCAACTGGAGTTGCTTTGAACGGTTGACGTGTAGATTTGCGTCAGTGATGGCGTTTTGGCCCAGCTCTTGAGTGAACTGCAGTTGGGTAGAAGAAGGTCGCCCGTGAACGCTGTAACGCACCGGATTGACAACACCTCACTGTCGCCACCTACCGGTTGGGTGATCCGGTGGGTCAAGCCAGACGAATCCTACCAGCGTGACTACAGCCACCTCGGTCTGTACCATCCAGAATCACAAGCGACCGATGAGGTGTTCTGGGCGCCCAAACTACCAACAGATCCACCACCACCGTACATAGTTGAGCTTGATGGCATGCCGGAGATTAGACGACCAAGAGAACGTGGTGGCAACATTAGAACAAAATACGGGGTCGTCACTGACCGAAACTACAATAAGCATTATGACGTCGTACAATGTGAGGATTGGTACGCTGCTTTTAATTATGTGACAACTGGTGTGTTATGACCGAAGACGCGGAGCCGAGAGAGGGAACAGGAGCACACTCGTGAGAGACACCGTTTACTGTCGCACACACACACAGGACTGACTACTCTGCATACGGTATCGCGCTATGAGTAGGTAGTATAGAGAGGATACCTGCGTATACTACACCTCCTCCCCTCCGTCGAAGAAAAATGCACAGCTATAATCCCGCAGATAAGCAGGACGTGCTCGACGACGGCGTGGGCGGCGGGAAGTCGTTGGGCAACCCTGTTGCACCCCTGGCAAGCCTCGCGCGCCATCGTCACCAGGTCTGGGTTGTGCGCTCGGATCCGGGGTCGGGAGGCACAAGTCGTTAGCTCCCACATCCGCACTCGGTCCTTTGATCACATGATCCACATGCCGACGTGTAACTTGGCCGTCACTGAGGCGCAACTCCACGATGTTACTCCCTATGACTCGGACTATCGTCGCGTTTAACCACTTCGGTCCCATTCGTGTAAAATTGCGCACCGACACCACATCTCCAACCTTGAAAATGCCCCTGCCCTGGGCAGAGCGAGCCGTCGACGACTTCGGCTGTTTATTGTCGGGCTTCATCATGTCCAGCGGAGTTAGCAGCTTTCGACTCATCAAACTCTCTCCCGGCGAGCGTCCCGTCTGGCTGTTGGGCGATATTCGCATGGTAAACAGCGCATTTGACAAGCAACGGACGAAATCGTTACTGTCAGCCAACAGCTTCCGGAGGAACTGTTTTAGCGTCTGTATGCCTCGCTCTACCTGGCCGTTCGAATTTGGATGATACGGGGGCGTGAACAGATGCCTAATTCCGCATCGTCTGACGAAAGCTTGAAAATCGGCTGATCTGAAAGCTTGTCCGTTGTCTGAGACCAGCAGTCTAGGAAGGCCATGTGTTTCGAAAATTTCTCGTAGGCACTTAACCGCGGCCGCAGCCGAAGTATCTGCGACAATTTTGGCTTCCGGCCATTTGCTCACCGCGTCTACGGCTACAAAAAGGTATCTTCCCTTAAAGGGTCCGGCAAAGTCTATGTGTAAGCGGGACCACGGCTCTTCCTGGTCATTTGCCCACGGAAGTGGTGGTGCCTTCGGAGGCATATGCCTTAACGTTTGGCAAGTCAAGCAGCGTGCTACCGTCGCTTCGATAGCTGCCGACATTCCTGGCCACCACATCAGGGAGCGGGCGAGGGACTTCGTCGCTACGATGCCTTGATGGCTACCGTGTAACATGCGAAGCATCTCTTGCCTTAATCGCGTCGGCATAACCACGCGACTTCCAAACAAAATGCAATCTCGTTGCACTGACAGTGCGTTCCTGTTCGTAAAAAAGGAGAAAATTCGGGGACGGACACTTAGCTGGCCACGCGGACATAAGCCATGTTCGCACCTTGGACAGTATTGGATCGGACGCGGTGGCTCGTGCTATATCTTTAGGCGAGAATGGGCCATTGGGCTGCACCTCTAGTAAGAACACTTCCGGCGGCAAAGGTTCAATACTGGCTGAAGTGTCGGCGATCGGCATCCGGCTGAGTACGTCTGCGGGCCCAATTGATTTCCCTGGACGGTAGCATAACTGATAGTCGTAGTTGCTTAAAAGTAAACTCCATCGCGTCATTCGCGGGGACATGCTATCCGTAATGGGTTTGCCTTGCTGCAGGAGCCCCAGTAATGGTTTATGGTCCGTGTATATAACGAACTTCGTGCCCAAAAGAAAACAGCGAAACTTCTGGACTGCGAAAATGATAGCGAGACCTTCTTTGTCCGTCTGAGCATAGTTGCGCTCTGACTGGTGCAGTCTTCGGGATGCGAAATATATCGGTTGATCCGTGCCGTCGGCATTGACATGTGCCAGCACTGCCCCAACTCCTACCGAAGAGGCGTCGCATGTGACCGTCAGGGGACGTGCAGGATCAAAGTGGGCTAAGCATAAGGAGGAAGACAGTGAGTCTTTAATTTGGCGGAAGGCCGCACTCTGTTCTTTTTCCCACTTCCATGGTACTCGTTCCTTCAACAGATTGTACAGCGGGTGCAGAGTTTCGGCCCGGTTGGGTAGAAACCGACTATAAAAGTTAACCAATCCAAGGAAGGCTTGCAATTCGTTTTTAGTTCCGGGTGCTGGAGCATTCTTAATTGCTCGAACTTTATCTTCTACGGGAAAGATTCCCTTAGCACTGATCTTGTGACCCAGAAAAAACACTTCTTTCGTTGCGAAGATACACTTTTCGCTCTTCAGCCTCAAACCAGCATCTTTGAGGCGCTGCAAGACTGTAAAAACTCGTTTCCAATGTTGTGCTACCGTAGAACCGGCTATTAATATATCATCGAGCAGTACCACAATGCCATCAACATCTTTTAACAACGAAATCATTAACCGTTGGAATATCCCCGGTGCCGACTTCAGCCCAAAAGGTAATCGGTTGACTCGATGCAATCCACGTTGCGTATTCACCGTAAGTATATCGGCGGATGCCTGATCCACTGGAACTTGCATGTACGCGTTTCTCAGGTCAAGCTTGGTGAAACAAGTTGCACCGGCCAATGCTGAGAACGCCTCATCTAAAGTCGGTAAGGGAAATGCGTCAGTGGCAATCGCTGGGTTTACAGTCGCTCTATAATCGGCGCAGAGGCGTACAGAACCATCACGCTTCAGTACGCAAACAAGTGGCGTTGCCCATTTAGAGTTGGTGATCGGTTCAAAAACTCCGTCTTGTACCAGTCGTTCAATTTCCGCATCCACCTTTTCACGCAATGCAAACGGTACGGGACGACTCTTCATGAACTTAGGTACAGCATGCGGTAATAAGTTCAACGAAACAGTTGGCCCTGTGTACTTTCCCAGTCCATCGAGAAAAATTTCGGCAAAATCATTTTTCACTTTCGCAGAGAAATCTTTTTCAGCAGTATCCTGCATCTTGTAAACGACGGATATACCCAGTGGGGCGAACCAGCTTCTTCCCAGTAAGCTCGGTCCAGCACCACGTACAACCAGTAGGCTTAATCTTTTTACTTCTTTCCCGCGAGAGACAGATACCATGGCGGAACCTAAGACAGGGAGCGTCTTTGCTGACCAAGTTCTCAGCGTGGTTGCCACTCTTTGCAGTTTTGGCTGCCCACGCAGAACGTTAAAATATGTCTGCTCGCTAATTATTGTGCAGCTTGCGCCCGAATCAATTTCCATGGGCAATTTCTTGCCGTTCACAATAAGCCAAACGATCGTAGGCGGTGTCGCTAACGCTGCCTCTTCGCTGGCGTTGAATAGAAACGACACATTCTCTGTACCGGCATCGTATACGTCGGACGCACTCCTGTCATCTGACAGAAGATAAGCCTTCGGATGACGTTTTCCTGTTCCCTTTGATGCCGAGCTTTGTTTGCCGAGTTTCTTATAGCAAGTGCGTTGAATATGGCCGATTCGTTGGCAGTACGAGCATCTGGCATTCTTGAACGGACACTGGCGCTTATCGTGCCCATTATCCGAACATCTTGAACATTTGTCGCGTCTGAACGGCGCTGTCTGCCTATTACCGTCACCCTGTCGCTCATTGCTCATTTGCATTCGATCGATGCTTATTTCAATAGGTGCACGGCTACGGATCGCGTTAACGTCTCGGCGCGCAGCTTCGAACGCTTGAGCCAACGCAAAAGCTTTAGCAAAATCGAGCTGCTTTTCCGCGAACAACCGGCGCTGAAGAGTTTCGTCGCGCAGGCCACAAACTAACCTATCTCTGAGCATATTATCCAGGTCAAGAAAGTTACACTTGGCGCTCAGTCGCCTTAAGTCAGTGACGAAGTCACTTACCGTTTCACCTTCTTTCTGCGTTCGAGAATGAAAATGAAAACGTTCCAATATTTCGTTCGATGAAGGGCAAAAATTTACACGTAACTTCTCCATCAACTGCGGAAATGTGTAATCTTTCAGACCTTTAGGCTGTGCTAACGAACGCAACAGGTCGAATGTACGCTCGCATACGGCCGTCAGTAATACTGCACTCTTGTGCTCATCATCCTTGATGTCTTGAGCCGTAAAGAAAAAGTCTAAACGCTCTTCAAAGGACATCCATCCGTCTGGACAGTCAGACGTGAAATGCGGGGGAGCAAGGGTCATCACTGACTGTACACGTGGTTGCTCAGAGTCCATTATCCTCGTCGCCACTGTTATGACCGAAGACGCGGAGCCGAGAGAGGGAACAGGAGCACACTCGTGAGAGACACCGTTTACTGTCGCACACACACACAGGACTGACTACTCTGCATACGGTATCGCGCTATGAGTAGGTAGTATAGAGAGGATACCTGCGTATACTACATGGTGATGTGAAATACACGATTGACGCCGAGCAAGACACGCCGACTGGGGATCCAACTAATGCCGCATTAAACGTTGACCGGTGGTGGGCTGTCGATATAGCCGACACAGCATTGCGACCGAATCCCTCAAGTTGTGGGCTATGGTGGACGAGAACTGATGAGGAGGCACAAGAAATAACTGACAGATGTGGGTGCGCCGAGGCGTTTAGGTCGTATGAAAGCGGTTTGGTTGGTAGCAGCGACGCTAAAGCCGCTTTCGTGCCAGCATGGATGCTGAGGAATTCGCCCCACATGCGAGGATGGAACGCCTGCTGGCACTTGGAACAGAAGGCCCACTGCGAATCAGCCACTGAACTGGAACAAAACGACCAGGCCACCGAAGGAAAAACAGATAGTCAGAGGACGAACTCCGACGGTGTGGAAGCCCCATCCTGGACTCCCGAAAGGATCCCGCGGGAAACGTCAAGTTTGCCTTCCGCAATGAGTAACGTCGAGTTAAGGCGGTCAAGTCGACCTCGTCGAAATCGCGTCTGCCCATATTGTGATTTGTAAATCAGGGGAGAGTGTAAGAGAAGATCCCATGATGCGAAGGTCACTTGGGATGTTTAAAGTCAATCGAAGTGAAGGAGCAATGGGTTTAAAGCGAGCGAGTCGCGTTGTGGGGAGAACAAGGTCGGTCGGTCGGTTTTGTCGCGGATCGTTAGACTGAATAAACTGCTACAGAATGGCGCTTGCAATGTTCGCGCTGGCTACTGGAAAGCATACGTGATTGACTACTTGTTGATACTGCAAAGAAAGTTTAATTTGGCTAAAGCTTGGCCGCTTTCATGGAGTGATCAATGTTTTCTGGCATGAAGTTTGCACATTAGTTGAAACCACTATACATGAAAGCTTGCCTCGTCTCGTCAAGCGTTCTTGGCATATGATTCGTCGCACGTCTTTTACATGAGGGTTCATAAATGGTATGTCAATTCAACTCAACGTTATCAGCGGTATGTCAATTCGTGACGCAATGAAAGGCAAGTTACAACACTGATGGCGGTAAAAAAGTTCAAACGAGCACCAGATGAAACATGTCAGTCGTAAAAAGGAGGTCGAAATGCATTCGAACTACGGGAACTGCACAAGCCTTTGTCTATTCTGTCACTGACAGCTTGCTTGTCGCTTGCTGAAACCTCTGCTTGCCTGATCATCAGCCGTTACAAAATCTGACATAAGGAAAGCGTCACGTGCATACGGAGCAGTGGACGAACTACCAGATGAGGCAGACAAAAGAAGATCACGCATGACATGATCAACTTTTCCGAACGATGCCTCCACACAGACCAAGCCAAACACTCGGAAAATGCGCCTCCTGCGTCAATAGTCAGTAAGGAGAAGGCTCTGATACCCAGCCGGCCACGGTGGAACCAGCCCCGATGGATCTAGATTGATTTGAGGGGCTCCACTGTGGCTCGGCTGAGTGGAGGGACTCTCCGTGAAACAAAAACCTGGGCGAGGGTGAAAGTACAGACTGCGCTGAAGATGGGTCTAGGTTGGCCTGAAACCTCCGCTTGCCCGACCATCGCGTGCCATCGTTTTCTCGTTTTTTGAAATAAACATTTTTCCATAAACGTCCCGCTATCCAAAGGGTAAAATCTCCGTGATTCCTCGTTCCAATTATAGCGAAATGTTATTACGCTTAAAGGTACGATCAATTAACCTGCGCTCATTGCTGAGCGATTGAAGCAACGTCCGGGAAATTAGTTGAGCTACCAGCAGAGACATCCAGGTGTACAACTGCTTAAAACAACGAGATAATGGAGAGAGACAGGAACATTAGCATATCTTTGTGAGACGTAAGGACTAAGTCACGTTCAGATCAGACGCCATCAGTGGTAGCACTCCTGTGAACACGCTTTACGTGCACATCACAGCTGGTATTGGAACGGGCAATGTGCGAACAAAATTTTCCTGCTGTCTGTTGCACACGTATACCAGTGAACGAATACTATACAGAACGCATTTTTTCATTGTTATCGACGAGGCAGAGGCCATTGCAGTTATCCGGCTCTTCCGAATTTAAAACCCGCAAGCAATTTTGTAAGCAGACCCACTTGCGTCATTTCCCCAATTCCGGTTTATTGCTTAGCGGAAACCTAATCCAATTGACGGATCCTTTACGTCTTATCTCTGCTAGCAATACCATAATGGTAACAATAATCACACTTATTCATACAAATACACAAATTCATATGACTTCCAGATGCGCAACCTTTGCTGCTTGCGAAATTTGCCAACCGTCCATTTCTGCCTTTACTTAAACTTAAGGCGAGATGCAACTCATAGGCTGCAAGGTAATTACACGAAACTAGCATGGTCGCAAGACATAGAGGACCATGTAGCTGCTTTTAGACATTATTTACAACTACTTTCTACGGCGCACGACTCGTGGAAGTTGCGCCTGTCCGTAACAAACGAACAGCCGCGTTGCAATGGGAAGAGTATGTGACCCGACTTGTTGTTGTTTCTTGTAACTCTTACCTGAATTTCTTTGTTTACATTCGTAGATACTGTACTCTCGGCAGACTCGCCAACATGCTGTCCAATTCGAAACAAGACTCACAAATCATAAGTGTAGGAAACAAATTGTAGTGCACAAAATGACGGAGCACGTCAATTCGTCCTAGGCCACTTTCGTCCTATTACGTTTTGCCCCCAGCGCGACTCGATTGGTCGAGCAGACTCGGTGGCCATAAGTGATTGGCCGACATAGTGCAATTCTATGCATTGTGAGTGATGGCCGACCCGGCGCTATTCTATTCGTCGTGCGTGATTGGCCGGCCGTGCGCACTACAGCTGCAGAGATCCAACTTGCACGGCACCTTATCGAGTCGCATGATTTGTTTGCAGGTTTGCGCCCTTCTACATGTTTAATCGTCCACCCAACACGGATAACCATCGTCATCGTATGCCTTGATCTTATCTTCTCACGTACTATTCCTGGGATAACCGAGCAGGCGCCGACTCTTTGAGACGGTTTTGCTGCGTAGCTGGACTACTCAGGCGCATTACACGTCACCTCCATTAAACCAACATCGGAACAACGGCTGATCAGAAGAAGTTGTGTAAAAAAAGTATATCATTTGTGTTGAAGGTTTGCATCGGACGTCTCAAACAATTTCAAAAATAACCCGTTGTAGTACACAAAACGAACTTTTACTACAGCCAAAAGCGCGTCGCAAAGAGGTTGGGACAGACCAAAAATCATCCTCTCTATATCGTAACCGCTGATATGCAGGTTCTCTCTTGACTAGAACCTTCCTCTACGCGCTACATCATTCCCCCCTTAGAGTTGTGGTTGGTCGTGCTTGACGCGTAGGCTGGCAACTAAATGTAACCCGCCTCGGGGGGGGGGGTGCGTGTTTGTTGTACTGTCTCATTAGCGAGAAACGCAGGTTTGGTGCGGTCTATGGCCACCGTGGCAGGTACGCTCCCGGTATCGACAGTCACCGTTTTGTCCGTCCGTCTGAGCACTTCGTAGGGGCCGGTATACGGTGGCTCGAGGCTTCCAGTTAACCCCGGCTCACGCACAAACACGTGCGTGCAATCTCGCAGTGCTTGGTGAACAAAAGTGCCGGTGGCCTTGGGACGAGGCGGTGTTGGTCGCAGTCTATTCATTGCTGCCTTTAAGGCGGTGGTAAAACTCGTTGGGTCTACATTGACCATTCGGCTTGCTGGCGCGATGAACTCTGCCGGTAGTCGCAGCGTGGACCCGTATACCATTTCCGCTGGAGCCAGGCCAATGTCGGCCTTCAGTGCCGTGCGGATGCCCAAAAGAACCAGTGGTAATGCCCATGTCCATTTAATACCTGCTTCATGCATACGGGCGATTAGCGCTCCCTTAAGATGTCGGTGAAAACGCTCGACCATGCCGTTTGCTTGCGGGTGGTATGTGGAAGCAAGTACGTGTCGACTGCCCATGAGATGGTTTAGATTTTTCCACAAGTTGGATTCGAACTGTCTGCCCCGATCGGTTGTGATGTGCTTGGGCACACCGAAACGTGCTACCCAGTTGCTGAGGAAGGTGTGCGCTACCGACTGGGCCGATATGTCCCGTATAGGCCAGGCCTCAGGCCAACGCGTGAACCTGTCTATTGCCGTCATAAGGTACCTGAAACCATCGGCGAGTGGCAAGGGGCCTACAATATCGACGTGAACATGTTCAAAGCGGGTCGCTGGCAGCGGGAAGTCCTTAGGGGCTGATCGGGTGTGCCTCTGCACCTTCGCCGTTTGGCAAGGGACGCAGGAACGCGTCCATGCGGCTACATCACGCTGGATTCCCGGCCAGACGAAACGTGTCAGCATAAGGCGCTTGGTCGCTCTGATCCCTGGGTGCGAGAGCCCATGTACTGCTCGGAAGACTGTTTGTCTGAGCGTTGCCGGAAGGTAAACCCGGCGATTTGGCGTGGAAGAGTCTACCCACAGGGGGTGGGGGCAACCTTCAACTTGCTCGGGGAACAGTCTTAAAGAACTGCTCGCTTTGGCCCACGCCAGCTCCTCATCTGCGTTTTGTGCCGTCGCAATGTCCGCGGCAGAAGGCACCACCGTTCTGTCCGCTGCGGCGTTAATCTGTCGTGAGAGGGCGTCGGCCACCACATTGGCCCGGCCGCTGAGATGCTGCATTTTTACCTGCATACTTGTTATAAAATCTAATTGGCGGATCTCCCGGTCGCTGAGATTTTGGGAGCCGTTTGCATAGGCCCGTACTAGGGGTTTATGATCGGTGAAAACCGTAACGTCTCGACCTTCCACTGCTGGTCTAAAATGCTTCAATGCTGCATATGCTGCTAGCAACTCTCGACCGAAAGTACTGTAGCGCTTTTGGTGTTCCTGGAGCCGCTTTGAAAAGAACCCCAGCGGACGCCATCCTGACTCTCCAAATTGCTGCAGTACCGCTCCTATCGCTTGGTCTGATGCATCGACCATAAGCGCTAACGGCGCTGTCATGTCGGGATGCTGCAGTAATGTGGCATTAGCCAAAACCGACTTGGCTTCGTTAAAGGCATTTACAGCCGTTGCTGACCATACAATCTTACTTGTTGTCTTGGCGACAAGATCGTCCAGCGGATGCGGAATGGTGGCTAGGTTCGGCGCGAAGCGTCTGTAAAAGTTCACCATGCCCAAGAATCGACGCAACTGCATGACTGTACGAGGCAACGGAACACTTAGGACCGCGGCTACTTTCTCGGGAGACGGACGTATGCCGTCACCGTCTACCAGGTGCCCCAAGAAAACAAGTGAGGCGACGCCGAGTACACACTTGTCGCGGTTCACCTTAATTCCGAAGGATGCTAGTCTGGCTAGCAACTTACGCAGCAACGCAACATGCTCGCTTTCAGAGCTGCTGGCGATCAGTATGTCGTCGACGTAAGCAAAACAATCTTCGATTCCCCTGAGCACCTGGTCAATGAAACGCTGGAACGTTAGCGCAGCGTTCCGTAACCCGAAGGGCATCATGACAAATTCGTACAGCCCGAAAGGGGTTGTCACCGCCGTCTTTGGCACATCCTGCGGCCGCACAGGAATCTGATAGTAAGCACGGGCCAAGTCTATTTTTGAAAAAATGGTTTTGCCACGGAGCTGATTATTGAAGTCACTGATATGAGGTAAGGGGTACCGGTCTGGTTTGGTCCCCCGGTTGAGGTTACGGAAGTCCCCGCATGGACGCCATTCGCCTTTCTGCTGCTTCGGCACCAAATGTAGCGGCGATGACCAGCTACTATTCGATGGTCGCACTATGCCCTGGCGGAGCAGTTCGTCGAAGTGTTCTTTCGCAATACGCAATCGCTCAGGCGCTAAGCGTCGTGGTTTGCTATATACAGGTGGTCCTTCGTTGTCAATGACGTGTTGGACGTGCACTAGGTGGCTTCTCCTACGCGTAGTCTCCGGACCGAAACTTTGCTGTTCTTGTACGTAGCCGTTCAAGATGTCTTTAAAAATGTCTTTGGCCGCCGCGACACCCGCAGCCTGGCTGTACAGAGTCGTACTAAGCGGTTTATTTGGGGCACTAACGGTACGATTTGCCAAATCAACAATTAATCGGTAATGATGAATCAAATCGGCGCCAATGACTGCTACGTCGATCTTGGCCACAATAAACGTCCATTCCAGAGGAGGCAAGTCCGCCGGCTCAATCGTCATGGTTTTTCGACCATACAGCTTTACTGGGGAGCCATTGATAGCTTGCAGAGTCATGGCCGTTGGTTCTGCTCCCTTGTCGAGCTTGCCCGAAGTTTGGTGTGCCGGCAGTAAACTCACTGCTGCTCCCGTGTCAACTAAGAATTGTATCCCAGAACGTCGCTCAGAGACGTGCAAGCACCGACTAGAACTTACAGCAGATGCGACGGTGGTAAGTGTTGTGCTCCGGCTGGAGTCCTCGACCCAGCTGCATGGCGGGGTGCACTTCCGCGCCCTTGACCCGAAGCGTCGGTGATAAAAGCAAAATGCACTTACTGGCTCATTCCGGTTTCTTGGTGATGGGGAACGTCGGCTACGTGCCGCCAGCGGTGAACGCAGTCGGGGCTGTTGGCCCCTGGTGTCTTCTTTTATGTTGAGCTGCTCAAGCCTACGCTCAATGCGGTCCAGCCGGGCAGCCGTTGTCTCTGTCGCTATTTGCGCGGCTGCTGCCCGTGGAGGTGCGTGTAGTGTAATCAGGCGGTCGGCTAGAAGCGCCAGCTCCTGGATTGGCCTGTCAGTGAATGGTAACAATGCTGCCTGGAGGTGCTGCGGAAGGCGACTCAAGAACAATTGGCGCAACACCAGGTCCTGAGTGCCGGCGTATGAGGGGGGCATCAACTGCTGAAGCCGGAGCAATAGCGCGGATGGCTCGCGGTCTCCCAGCTCCTCGCCTAAGGCTAGCTGGATGCGGTAGTCGCCATTTGCTACCAACCGTTCGAGGCAAGCGGCCTTGAATGCGGAGAACGGGCACTCCAGTGTATCAGCGGAGAGTAGAAAATCTCTCAGACGAAGTAGCGCCTCGTCTGGCATCGCGCCTGTGGCGAGCTGGAACTTGGTTGGTTCGTCCGAGATGCCTCTATGCCGGAAGAAGAGTGCCAGCCTCGCAAACCAGAGTTCCGGGTCGTCTGGCATAAACTGTGGGACTGCCAGGCTGGTGGAGACACGGGGTTCATGAAGCACCGCTTGCTCTACTGGAGGTGTCGATGGGATGCCGCCTTTCTTTGCCATCTCCTTTGTTAACGGGTCACCAATTTGTAGTACACAAAACGAACTTTTACTACAGCCAAAAGCGCGTCGCAAAGAGGTTGGGACAGACCAAAAATCATCCTCTCTATATCGTAACCGCTGATATGCAGGTTCTCTCTTGACTAGAACCTTCCTCTACGCGCTACACCCGTAAATAGTGATACACAATTTTAAAATTAAAAATGTGCTAATAGAGGCCATTGGACACAGCAACGGAGGAAGAGGGCAGAAACATCGGAAAGGGCAGGGGAAGAAGGAAGGACACTATCGGTAAAAGAGTTTAAGCATTTTAATTGTACAAGTACGTTTGGCTTGCTCCATTTTACCATAGTCTGAGCTTACTCTGTCGTTGTTGAACACATGCTTTATGTTCTTGGTATGATCGTTCTTCTGAAGTTGTTTTGCGTGACCTGCCACTTCCCACAGTTCATGAAATGCTGCACATATTCATTGATCGAATGCCCAAAGAAGAAAAGATGCCAATACAGCACGTAATACCTAATGACCTAAGTGAATGGCTATTTCGCCATCTGTTCGATAAAAATGATGAAGAATTCAACTGCCTCCTCGACCGAGTCGCGGGCATCCACCGTCCAAGTATGCAACGGGAGGATGCGTATCCAATATACTATAATTTTCATTTCAGGGCACCGACGGCTCTCGTAGGTCGACTGCGGCGTCGGCCGAGACGCGGGCATCCTCCGACCAGGTAAGCAGTGATGCTCATGGCTACGCCCGAAATCGCCTCTCTTTTCCAGCTTCAACGGTTGCCCTCGGCCCCCTGGGATGAACGTGTCGGCTGACGGGGCGGAAATTGGCAATACGAATTTGCATTTAAAAAAGATCAGCTTTGATAAGAAAGCGCTGATTGCAGCGTTCGTTTTATTCAAGTTTAGCTCGTTCGATTGGAGCTGCTTGTTCATTTCGTTGAATTTGAAAGATTAAACTGACCAAATTGGTTACATCCATTGTAGATTTGCGCAAATGTTCGCAAAGAGGATAGTCGTGCTGATAAAAAAATTAAACAGCTGAGCCGAAGAGCTTGTGAAACCGCGTTAAACAAGTACCTTTCGAGAGTAATCTCACTTCAGTATAAAGGAGGAGGCAGTTGAATTCGTCATCATTTTTATCGAACAGATGGCGAAATAGCCATTCACTTAGGTCATTAGGTATTACGTGCTGTATTGGCGTCTTTTCTTCTTTGGGCATTCGATCAATGAATTTGTGCAGCATTTCATGAACTGTGGGAAGTGGCAGGTCACGCAAAACAACTTCAGAAGAGCGATCATACCAAGAACATAAAGCATGTGTTCAACAACGACAGAGTAAGCTCAGACTATGGTAAAATGGAGCAAGCCAAACGTACTTGTACAATTAAAATGCTTAAACTCTTTTACCGATAGTGTCCTTCCTTCTTCCCCTGCCCTTTCCGATGTTTCTGCCCTCTTCCTCCGTTGCTGTGTCCAATGGCCTCTATTAGCACATTTTTAATTTTAAAATTGTGCATCACTATTTACGGGTTATTTTTGAAATTGTTTGAGACGTCCGATGCAAACCTTCAACACAAATGATATACTCTTTTTACACAACTTCTTCTGATCAGCCGTTGTTCCGATGTTGGTTTAATGGAGGTGACGTGTAATGCGCCTGAGTAGTCCAGCTACGCAGCAAAACCGTCTCAAAGAGTCGGCGCCTGCTCGGTTATCCCAGGAATAGTACGTGAGAAGATAAGATCAAGGCATACGATGACGATGGTTATCCGTGTTGGGTGGACGATTAAACATGTAGAAGGGCGCAAACCTGCAAACAAATCATGCGACTCGATAAGGTGCCGTGCAAGTTGGATCTCTGCAGCTGTAGTGCGCACGACCGGCCAATCACGCACAACGTATAGAATCGTGAACAGCGGGCCAATCACTCCCGACGAATAGAATCTCGTTCTCCCGGAACCTGCGATTTTCGCGGCCTGCGATTGGCGCGGGGCTGGCGAATCGCGCACGTCGGCCAATCACGCATAGCCTCAAGTCGCCCTCGACCAATCGAATCGCGCTGGGGACAAAACGTCCTAGGACGAAAGTGGCCTAGGACGAATTGACGTGTACCCCAAAATGACCTTTACCACAGTCCAGAAAATCACCGAAAGGGGTTCAGGAAAAAATCTTCTTCTTGGTACCGTAACTCCATGATGTGTAGGTTTTCCCATGACTAGAATCCCGACGCGCTGCACAAGTTAAACAAATGAATAGGAGAAAAGAACTCACCCTCATTGTTCTGTGTTGTTGTAATGCCAACAATGCTTACTGATGAAATAAGTGACGTTGCACTGACCAATCGATCATACTTACTGTAGAAATTCATTCGTCTCACTTGAACAATGACCAGAGTCATCAAGCACCAAGCATTTACGGTGCGTACCTAATGGGTAAAGTGACAGAACATGAGAAGTTGCGTTCTAGGTGCCATCGTTGGAGGCCGCCATGCGTCATCCAGAAGTTGACAAGATTCTGATAGAAGTGACGGAATGGTCCGCGAAGTATGTAGACTCTAAAAAGAAGGCGGTTGTTGAAAAGGCTGTTGCACGGTAATATACTTCGCTATTTCTTTTGCACTGGCATAATGATGCAATGCAGCAGGAAATGCCGAAACACAGGAAAGCAGCCGGCTAGAAAACTTCGTCAAGTAAACTTTAAGAAAATGAGCCTTCCAAATGGACAAAAGGTAATCACTTGCTTATTCCAATGAGCTAAAGTTTGCTGCCAATTATTCTAATGCTTCTTTCAAACACTGCAGTTTTCCGCTTAAGGAACTAGTAATTGAGAGCGTATCGGCACACCGTGCGCTGTCGTCGTTAGATTTTGTTTTGACCTAAGGTAATCTTTTCCTGTATACTTATCTCTAACGATCAGTGAGCTACAAACAACACTCATGCACGTAACGTTTATCTTTGGATAGGCTGCATAAAGAGATTTCTTCACTGAGTTTTCATTTTGTTTTCACGACTGCGAATTTCTTTAAATCGTGCAAGAGGAAAACGTTAAGCTTCTTTGAACACCGTTAGTACCGTGCAATTTAGCGGTTGTCGATATATTAAATACTTAACAATGGTGCTTAGTTAGGGTTTGTAAAACACTGCGCGAACGTCTTCACGGGAGTTTACTGTAGCTGCAGGTTCGATGACCGTATAGTTTGCTCACTGAATCGGCGGGATCATTGAAGGCAAATGGCTCTCCTTGTACGCGTAATAGGGAGAGCTACTCTTGTATTCATTGTGCTTCGAAATAAGCACCGTGTCTCCCTTTTAGATTACGAAAGCAATACCACAATAGGCATCGTTTTTTGCCCATACCTAACCTTAACCCAACAAACAACTAAACCTTTGCTGTCTTTCAGCCTATGCAGATTATTCAAATTCTATCACCGTCTACTTTTGTACCGAATGTCCACTCTTCCATGCTCAGCAACAAGTTCCCCATTTTCTCCCACTTTACATCCCCACTTTCAATTTTCCACGACTTTGCTCCATGCAACGTAGTACCCAATGATCATTACTATACTACATCTAAAGGCGACAGTAGCGCCGCGGAGGGGTGGGGCTGAGATTAGAGAGTGCTCAATGGGTTCCTGTACGTAAGTAGTCGGCCAGAGAAGCTGGGCGAACCATTTCTGCCTGCAGAAACGCGAGCGAAGCCCCGTTTTATAGGGACTGCTTAAGTCATAATCTCCGTTAGTCCAGCGCACAATGAAAGCAACGGAAGCTGCCACTATTACGGGCACAGGGATAGCATACTGCCTTCGCTGATCCAGCCGATTCACTGTTCAATCCAGAGCGTCGTCGAACCTGCAGTTACAGTCACTTCTCCAGGACAGTTTGACTCGCTACTTAACAACACGCATTTCCGCGTATATACCACTTGTATAACCATTTCTCGCACGTTCTGCTGAATGCGCTGTTTCTGTAGGGAAGGAAAAGACTTGCTGACCCGTCTCTTCAAAAAAGACCGAATGTCAAAGAAACTGAACGCCAGCAAGTAATAAAAGAGACGAGTAAAGCCAATTGCGTCATGTCGCCGGTATCTCTTGCACAATATGCATTAATAATGCGTTGAAACATTTCCCAGATGTCAATGGGTGGTGATATACACGAACAATCAATCCCGGGATCGGCAGTAGAACCAGTAATTGTTAATTTTAACTTCTGTTTTCAATCGGCTGAAGTGATTTATGAGACATTCATGAGACGGTTTTGCACTTTAGGTTCGTGCCTTATCGCGTAGTGGCACCGTAAGCCGTTACAACGCTTCCACGGTAAGACTGAAGTTGATCTTCTTGCTCATTCCGATTGGAAAACAATTGCTACCTTTTTAACGACTATCTGTTTTCAAATTGTATCTTTCTTTATCTTTTTCATTAAGCTATTGTTCCAGGACGATGTCGGTTCTGAGCACCTCGATTCAAAGCTTTTTCTCGATACGTCTCCCTACGTTCCTTCTTTGAATGGAAGTGGTTTGTCACGCGTATGTAATTGTTTGTTGTCCATAGTGCGTGCTCTCGACACTTTTTGTTGCAGAATTTCAGTGATGTGGAAGCACCGCAGTCGGCAATGGGAACTTGTTCCATACATTCTCCCAACTTTGACTCGGTAAAATTTTGGCTGAAATATACGTAAGAATTAAACAGGAAGTCACCAAGCTGTAAATGCATTTAGGATACGCTCATCGGTGCTCAGCAGGACAGCTTAGACTTATTTATTGACGACTTCGGGCGCGTACGATGTCCGTAGAAAAGTGCTTTACGTACATTATGATTCTTTCGCAGGGATTTGCCTTTCACGACGATGGCTCAGCGTACGAAGTACAAGTGGAGCAGGTTGAAGTCTCACCCGCAGAATTGATTGTAAGTCTTTTGTTATTCGGCTCATAAATCTGAACGACCTAGTGCAGATGCCATCGTGCAATAGCATTTATTATTTTGAGCATCTTCACACATTATTGCCTTTAAGAAAACTGAAACAGAAACGAGTAAATCATGAATGGCGACAGGCGAACAGCCAGCTGCCCTTCCAGCTGCGCCCATCATTGTGAATAGTCAAAATACGCAGCTGCTATTCCAGCTGCAACACCTTCCATTGTGAATAGTTCAACACCCAGCTGCCATTCCAGCTGCAACATAGGGCATTCCCCAATACCTTTCGCAGTGGAGTCTTGACTGAGCGACTTCGCCATGACGATGTTCGCAAACTGCTCACCAGTGACTTTCCTGACCTTCACATATACAACAGTACCGTAGGCCGTTTGTGAAGCGTCGCAGAATGTATGCAATTCGATTTTCGTCTCCTTCGCTTCCGGACTAAGCCTTACGGAACGGTCAACTTCAATCTTGGGAAAGGTTGCACATTGCTTCTTCCAACTAGCCCAAGCTAGCGCGATATCTCTGGGCAGCGAGTCGTCCCAGTCAATGCCTCTTGACCACATTTTTTGGAGCAAGACCTTTGCTACCACCGTAAAAGGAGCTACGAGTGCCAATGGGTCAAATAGACTTGCAACTGTTTTCAAGACTTGTCGTTTCGTGTCTGCTGAAGCCACACTCACCAAAGGCATGCTGACTATGAGCCTGTCTGTCCAACGGTTCCGCGTCAAACCTAATACCGTTCCAGATTCCGCGCAGGAGTTGCTGGCCCATTTTGCCAACGCAAATCCTCCCTTCTTCATCAGTTCAGTGGTATCGCGGCGTATTTCTGCTGCAACCTCCTCACTGGCGCAGCTCGTCACGAGGTCGTCAACATACATATTGTGAAGAACCTCTTCGCTCCCTTTGCCAAATTGCGTCCTATTAGTTTGGGCGTGATGTCGAACCACCGCCAGTGCCAAAAAGGGAGAACAATTTAAACCAAAACAAACCCTTTTAAACCGGTATATCGTTGGTTTAACTGAGCTATCCAAGTTGCGCCACAAAAACCGAACAACGTTTCGGTCACATTCATGCAACCCAATCTGCATGAACATCTTTTTTATGTCCGCTTGGACACCTATTCGAAAGCGTCTAAAACGAATTAGTATTCCAATTAACTCGTTCTGCAATGCGGGGCCTGGCTCCAGCATATCATTCAGCGTTATCCCTTGATAACTCGCTGAACCATCAAAAACTATTCGACACTTCGTCGAAACTTTATCATCTCTTACCACTGAGCAGTGGGGCAAGTACCATTCTCTTCCTGGAGAACTCGTTGATTCATGTACCACCTCCGCCCAATCATTCGCGACATACTCCTCTATGGCGTTGGAGTATAACGTAGCGTCAGAACGCTTATTCCGTAGGCGCTTTTCCGTCTGCTCAAGTCGTTGTACCGCGTATGAGAAATTATTTGGCAGGGGCGTATCTGACTTCCATGGAAGTCTCACACTGTAGCGTTCACCATCGAACGTCAAATTCTCTTTGAATCTTTCCATTACAACAGAATGCGATTCCTCCATGTCGGTCTTTCCTTGAATGCCGATTGCATCTAGTTGCCAGAACTTTTTCAACATTGAATCTACTGTCTCATCGACTGATACGAGAAACGCTCTCGCCTTTCCGCAATTCTTACCGGAACCCACTCTACCGCAAAGGACCCAGCTCAATGTGGTGAGGAGTGCGACCGGTTGATTCTTTCGGCCGCGGCGAATTATGTCACGCATAAAATCGTAATAGTGGTCTAGCCCGATCAACACGTCAACGTCTGTTGCTTCTCGTGGAGACTGATCTGCCAATTGCAATCCACGAACATGTTTCCACTTCTTGCTCAGCGGTGGATTACCATCAATCCGTGAACATATTTGCCGTACGCATAATGCATCTATCCATTGACCATCCGAGTTGCCATTGACTGTTTTAAGCGAAAATGAAACTCTGCGGGCCTTTTCTCGCTGCTCATTTCGCTTACCAAACGTGGATAAGCGCACTCTTTCACACACACCCTGTAATCCAAGATCATCCGCAAGCTGCTTCCTAATAAACGAACGTTGAGCGCCTGCATCGAAAAGGCAAGTGACTATCGCCGTGCAACCATTTGCTCCGCATAGTTTTGCCTTTGCAGTCTGCAGTAGAGTGAACGCCTTTGGCTTGTGCCTCACAAGGCCGACTTTCACCTCCTTTATATTCGTCTGTACATGCAGCAAGGAATGATGAAAAATACCACAGTTCTGTTTTCCACAAGGTTTTTTCAATGGGCAACTTCTAGATAAGTGTCCCTTTTCTAAGCATATGAAGCAAAGCCCAATCTTTCTCGCCATCTTCCAACGTTCATCGACTGAAGCGCTTTTAAAATTGTGGCAGCTTACCGTAGCATGCTCGTTCTGACATACTGCGCACAAAAATTGAGCGTCACTCGTCTTGGTGACCAACGCAGCTGCAGAAGAGTACTTCGTTGTCGAAAAACGTTCTTTGACCAACCTTTGAGGTTTGTCTTTGGCCATCGTTGACACGGCTTCTTCAATTTCCCCTTGACTCCGCAGGAAGTCAAGAAATGAATCCACAGAAACAGCTTTCTCCTCATTGTTACAGCTTCTTTCCTCCCAAAGCTTCCGTCTCACTTCAGGCAATCGATCCTTGAACATTGTAACCAGAATGTCTGCTGATGACAATTTGCCTGTGCACGGGTCGTAGCCCAACGCTGCCAGGGCTCATATATGTAAATTAAGGGCGTCGAAGAATTGACGCAGCTCAGCTGCATTGATGCATCCATAAGCCCTTCCGAGCGACAAAAGGTTCTTGACATGGCATTCAACTATCGCTCGCCGACGGCCGAAGCGCTGCTTCAAAGCGTCAACAACAGCAGAATAGTTAGCATTAGTCACGCTGAAACCGTCGATAGCTTTCAATGCATTGCCGCTCAACGCGGAACGTAAACACACCAGCTTCGTCACGTCGTTCAAATCTGTCCGCGAGTGCACACCTGCCTCATACTGGTCCCAAAAGGCCGTAAACTCTAATACGTTCCCATCGAACGTTGGCAATTTCCACTTCGGCAGGAGAGGACCAGTTAATGGGCCGGGATACGAAATCACTTCACTACCTTTAGTCGATTCCGCCTTCTTTCCCGTGTCTTCAAGGTATTTCCGCACTTCAGTACGAATCTGCCGAACTTCGCTTTCAAACTTCATCCAAGAAGTCACCTCGTCGCTTAGCTGATCATCATCAGTCAGCATCCGCTCCAACTCTTCCTGGATCTCTTTAGTTCTAGCGACGTAGCCGTTCAGCGACACTTCCATGTCTTCCACAAGATATGGTTCCTTTCCCGTCGCCATGGCTTCTGCCAGTTCGCGCATCAGAAATGTCACACGACCTTTTAGACCTGCGCACGACCTCTTCAGTTGCTCCGTCATTGGGCGAACAAGGACTGGCACAAAGCTTCAGTGAACGTGTAGCAGATGTGAACAGCGCAAGACACGTAAGCAGCAGCAGCAGCAGCAGCTGGGACCTGATGATCGGAAGAGAGAGGACGGTAGCAAGACAGAGAGATTGTGTGAGCAGCAGCAGTGTGTGAGTTGGTTGCTTCGGTGTTGCGCTCTCTGCTGTGTGAGTAAAGGAATTGCGCTTGTGTGTGTGTGCGGCGTCGTGCTACAAACGGACGTCCTGGATCCGGCTCGGAAGACCAAATGTTGCGGCGTCTCCCAGTGCAAACGCCGCTTACAAAGTTGAACAGAAACTCTCAGAGCAACCGTTCCCGTTTATTCACAAGCACACACGTACACACATCTACATCGAAACAGTAGTCTCTCTGATCGTCAAGCATAAATGAGTGTCAGGTTCTTGACTGCCCATTCTGGTTGGAACAAATGTTAACAATGGGGACGGAGCAAGTTGCCCACTTGTAACTGGTCGGCATGATAGGGCAAAAGCCCCGGAATATACGTGTTCAGTACAGGAGAAAGGTGATGACGCAGCCTCCTTTAGCATGACGTGCCGTTACAGGAAAGCCGCGAATAGTACCTGCATTTGCTTACATGACGCCATGCTATAGTATGACGGTCGCGAAAAGGGGGCACTCAGTGGACCGTGCACCAACAGCGGTTCCAATTCATCGGGCGAGCGGGTCGCCAGATCGCCGCAGATGTTTCCTACGAATTCCGTTGGCACAAAAGGCACGTAAAGATTCCTGAGTTGCACTTGTGACCTGCACATCATTGCACTGTAATTTAGTTACGTGTAGAAGTTTGCTGTTTGCTGCTCTGATGCTAGGGCTTGCGTCCCATTTCGTGTGTAGGGCTCACTCATGGGCCCTATAAAAGGTGACGTACTGCCCTGTGCTAGATGTGGAAGCTGAGCGGTAAGTACGTTTTTCTTGTTGTTTAATTTTCGCTATCGCTTCTGTATGAACTGTTTTTCTACGGATTCTTCCCGTTGCTCTGTGTCTGAAATTAAGCGTAACAACACTCTACCAACGAGTGGATGGGTCAATTAGTAGGTAAAAAATTCAGATCAAAAACGGTTGCTTGTCTCGGAGGTTCATACCGTTCGGGACTGCCGCGAGGGGTCTAGTGCTGTGTCTCCCGGGGTGTTGGGAGGCGCTGGTAACCGTGTGGTGCTACCACCTCCCTGCGGGAGCTAAAGGAACGCCAAGTAGTTCTACTGAATAAAGTGCATGTCTGACGACTGCCAGACATGCACGAGAAACGCACATAGCACCAGCAGTATTCAATGGCTGGCACGGATGACTCATCGCGCGCTTTTTTCGCTTCTTTGGATAATATGCCCTGACGCTGCCTAGTGGCAGAACATAATTTGGCTCTGCTTAACGTTGAGCATACAAAGTGTGTCGCCGTTCTCTTGTAAAAAGCTAAGTTTGTGTGCATGTAGATATTCTTCTTCAAAGCGTCTCTGCAGCGGATAACAGATTAGTTTTCCAGCTTCGTTTTGCGAACGCCTGGTGAGAAAAGAGAAAATGCTCCTTCCCGCCGCTCTATTTTGCATTCGGTCTCAGGTAGCTCATAGTGTTTTTTCCTGCATTCTGGCATATTCCATTCCACGTAAGTGCCCACTCTTGTATTCTCTCTACTGAAGTCAAATTTGGCAGTTACACTCTGGTTGTTTGACCAGCTGAAAAGGAAGCTGCAGGCAACCAGGTTTACTAATTTTCAGTCACCGTTCGCCACTTAAAAGCAATTTGTTTAATCGCATTTCTCAATGGCACAGTCGAAAAGGGAATGTAGGCAATATATAATAGCTCAGACTATCTCAAGTACGGTTTCATCACTGCGCCAAATAATCCGTAATTTCCAATGTAGCAGAGCATTCTCGAACGAGTCTATGAAGCCTTCAAGATTGAAGGAACATCTTGCTAAAATACATCCAGACAATGAGTTCAACTACTTCAAATCGCTCCGCGGAAACTTCGAAAAGTCGCCCACCCTGTAGAATATGTTTTGTTCACGAACCGCCTTACAAATGTACAGCCTGCGCTCCTCGTTTAACATTTCGTTGATGATCGTTAAGTCTCGAAAACTGCATACCATCGGTGAAGAATTACTTCTTCTTGTTGTAAGCGACGTCTCACGCACTTTTTTGCATAGACCGGCAGTAGAGACAATTAAAAGTGTTCCTTTGACTAATAACACCGTTCAAAGGCAGATCAACGAAATGGGAAAAGATATGGAAGAAATGCTCTGCAATTTTGTGAAAAATAGAAACTTTTCCTTACAAGTAGACGAATCGGTCCGCCTTGGAAATGAAGCGCTACTGCTTGCTTAGGTGCGATTTATAAAAGGAGAGGAGTTAGCTGAAGAGTTTCTGTTCCCAACGGTCATGGACAGTAAAGGATCAGATCGTGGAAGATTATTTTAAAGAAAAGGAGATTCCCCTCACGAGTGTGATCTCTGTCGCAACCGACAGCGCGCCTTTGATGGTTGGTTGCCAACGAGGTTTCATTCCGTACTACAAGTACGTCTTCCTCGAAGTATTGGCCATTCGGTGCATGATTGACTGACGGCACTTGGTGGCGAAATCCCTAAGTGAGCGCCTCCATCGTTCCCTTCACCTTGTCATTACGGCGGTAAACAGGATCGAGAGCAGGCCGTTGAGCAATAGATTATTTCGTCAGTTGTGCAAAGAGAATGGGAACATTTCCATTCTTTGTAGCTTCATGCTGAAGTAAGGTGGTTATCGAAATAAGCGCGATTCTACAATCTTTTTGCTACAGTTTAGGACTTCTATAAAGAAGAGGTCGCTTCACTTTGTGTAAATTTAAAGACTTTCAGAGGTGACATTGCTTATATGCCTGATTTATATATGAAATTTAATTAGATGAATTTCGCATATATATAATTTAAGAGATGAATTTCATATATAATGAAAGGCGTCATCTAGAGTTGCTTCACCAAGGCTTCGTCGAAGAGTTCCAGGATATCCTTTCTCTAGAGGTCCCAGGTTGGGTCACAGACGCTTTCTCTGGGGTTGAGAATGCAGAACTACAATTGCAGGATGAATTGCTAGAGCTGCACCCCAATGAGAAGCTCAAGTCAAAGTTTAAACTTGGATACAAAACCTTCTGGCTGTAACGCGATATCCCACGCTTATACCCAAGATTGTGGTCTATAATAAGAAAGCTACTTATCTCATTTCCTTCGTCGTAACTAGTTGAGCGTGGATTTAGCGTCGTTGCGTACTTGCTAACGAAGAAGACAGGCAAAATGAAAATTGTAAATCGGGGCTACCTGAGACTCTGGATAACTAGCGTAGCGCCAAACGTTGAAAATTTGCTCTCACTGCGTTGTTTCCAAGTCTGACAATGAAGTTCGCTCGCTCTGTTACACTCGTGACTACAGCAGGTAAATTCACCAGCGTTGTGTATCACCTTTCCTCAGCTAAGAATGTTGCGTTGGCGTTCAACATGATCTGCTAAACCAAGCTGCCGTCTAGGGGGGGGGTGCCCTGGAGAAATTCCTGGTCCAAAAGGGGCCGCATTCAAGGAAGCCGGTGGGAAACACTGTCTAGTGCTGTCGTAAACAAGGCAGAGCACCTGCGAATCATTTGTCTCGAATTGACAATTCTGTGGCTGCTAATCCTTTCTGTAATCGTTTGCCTGCCTCTACGGACCAGGCTGAACAGAATGAGTCAGTGCCGGTCCTGTATGGAAATAGAAACGAGTTCTTCGTAGTATGTAGTGCATCTTCAGATTCAGCAATCTATCATTCAGGAATGTGACGCAAGTGTTTAGAAAGGGTGCCGGTCTGTCGGGATGGCCTAGTGAATAGACAGTTTGGTAGCCCAACACATTCATCTACTATTAAGTGATCTGTGCGACATTCAGCTTCGCGTTTTCGTGAAAAAGAATTGATACCTTTCTATTCATCAGCATGCAAAGCCTTCAATGCGGCGTCGGCAATATCCTTTGCAGGTTATGTTGGTGCTAAATAAAGTCAGTAGTTTACTGAGTACTGAACATTTCCTTCCAGTTTAACTGAACAAAAATTGGTCGCCACAAATTACTGCCCTATTTTTCCCAGATGTTCAGTATCTCTTCTCCCTTTCGTGAAAAAAGAGTCCTTGCCGTTCTCTTAGATTAAAACTGTTCACCGTTTTCCCAGGTAGCCAAAAGGTAACGGAATTATTGATTATTAACCCGTGTTGAAAATTGGATGTCTTGTAACGGGTCTTTTATGTGTCATGATGGTACGTACGGTTTAATCCCGTTGGTAGTCGAGAGTATGTCTGAAAGTACTCCGAAAACAACGCCCTACCAGCGAATGGATGAGCAATTATTAGGAAACACGTTTCAAAACAACCTTTCGTAGCTTTCGGAACAATGTTCTTCCGTCTTCAGCGAAATATGTGATAATGCAAATTGTCAGGATTTGCATTATTCGCTGAAGACGGAACAAGATTGTTCCGAAAGCTACGAAAGGTTGTTTTGAAACGTGTTTCCTAATAATTGCTCATCCATTCGCTGGTAGGGCGTTGTTTTCGGAGTACTTTCAGACATACTCTCGACTACCAACGGGATCAAACCGTACGTACCATCATGACACATAAAAGACCCGTTACAGGACATCCAATTTTCAACACGGGTTAATAATCAATAATTCCGTTACCTTTTGGCTACCTGGGAAAACGGTGAACAGTTTTAATCTAAGAGAACGGCAAGGACTCTTTTTTCACGAAAGCGAGAAGAGATACTGAACATCTGGGAAAAATAGGGCAGTAATTTGTGGCGACCAATTTTTGTTCAGTTAAACTGGAAGGAAATGTTCAGTACTCAGTAAACTACTGACTTTATTTAGCACCAACATAACCTGCAAAGGATATTGCCGACGCCGCATTGAAGGCTTTGCATGCAAGACTGATGAATAGAACGGTATCAATTCTTTTGCACGAAAACGCGAAGCTGAATGTCGCACAGATCACTTAATAGTAGATGAATGTGTTGGGCTACCAAACTGCCTATTCACTGGTCCATCCCCGACAGACCGGCACCCTTTCTAAACAGTTGCGTCACATTCCTGAATGATAGATTGCTGAACATGAAGACGCACTACATACTACGAAGAATTCGTTTCTATTTCCATACAGGACCGGCACTGACTCATTGTGTTCAGCCTGGTCCGTACAGGCAGGCAAACGATTACAGAACGGATTGGCAGCCACAGAATTGTCAATTCGAGACAAATGATTCGCAGGTGCTCTGCCTTGTTTACGTAAGCACTAGACAGTGTTTCCCACCGGCTTCCTCGAGTGCGGCCCCTTTTGGAGCAGGAATTTCTCCAGCGCCCCCACCCCCTAGACGGCAGCTTGGTTTAGCAGATCATGTTGAACGCCAACGCAACATTCTTAGCCGAGGAAAGGTGGTACACAACGCTGGTGAATTTACTTGCTGTAGTCACGAGTGTAATAGAGCGAGCGATTCCGCGAGCACTTCTAGCGAAGCAGGTGCAAGTACTGACGATACGATCGCTTGTAATGGTACGGTGTCAGCAAACGAAAACGAAATGGACATCGTGGAAAGTGAATCCAAGGAAGCTTTTCCTGCGACGTTTCAAATCGTGTTTAACGAAATCCTCGCGTGCACAGTGCATAATGACAATACGACTTGCATGTTGTACTGACCGATTATTCTTACACAGATGCCTTACAGATTCGGCCGTCGAAGAGGTAGTGCCTGATAAGGGGGCCTACGAAACAGTGTTCGATGAGGTATGAAAGGCTGATGATTGGAACCCCATGTTTATTCCTTTATTTCCAGATTCGAAAAAAAGCAAGCGTGGAGGCACTAGTTTGGGCATTAAACTTCTCGTGCCTAGCCTGCCTCTCCGAAGTTGACATCGTTGCCGACGAAGAGGAAAAACCTTCGGATCGTTCAGGCGGGCAGACGGGTATATACATTTGAAATAGCTGAGTTTGTTTTATTTTCTTTTGGTCGGGAACTGCGGATAAGCGTCGGGTGAGGATGTCAAGTTAGCTTTGAAAGTGTTGCCAAGAAGCGATTGCTTAAAACAGGCAGCTCTGATTCATGTGAAAACTGATTCGTTTCCTTTTGTTTCAGAAAATGTGGCGGAACACTCCTTCAAAAGGGGTTGTTTGGTCCATTGTGGTCGAGAAGGGAGGGAGCCTTTGGAAATCTCGTTGAGTTTTGTTGTTGGATTTTAATAGCGTCGTTTGGCTCCTCATCCTGCTGCTGCGTATCCGCGGCTATGGTGAGAACTGGTAGTAACTGCTCCTTGCTTGGGCCTGTCCTCCTTGGCCTTCTCGATGTCGTGTTGTCATTGTTTGCCGAGCTGATTAATAATCGTTGTAAGTGTAAATCGTGGTTTTCCTTGTAGTCTTCCTGTTGTGTATTTAATCTACCGTGCGTTTTGCAACATTTTTAACGAGAACCTTCGCATCGCTTCTACAGTGGAAGAGAGTGTTCCAACTCATAGGTTGTTTTTCCGTCTCAGTAAATTCGTTGGCTTGCGTCTTCGGTCCGCATGTACCGCGCAAACATGACATTGGCGACGAGGTGATTGAACTTTCTCACGCCGCAGTTCTCGCCTTTGCTTCCTCGCACTCTCAGTTTCGCCATGCCGACAGCCGGGTGCATCGAACCCGTCAACGTCAATCAGCCTTCATCCTGGGACGCCTACGCTGAGCGTCTAAAGTTCTTTTTCGAGGCAAATGGAATCACTGACAAGGCGAAGAAGCGAGCCACCTTGTTGGCGGTTTGCGGTCTCCCTACACTGACCATCGCAAAGTCTCTAATTTCGCCGAAGTCACTTTCGGACGTTCCGTATGAAGACATCGTCGTTGCACTGAAGAGTCATTTCATTCCCAAACCATCGGTCATCTATCAACGTTTCAATTTCCAGCGGCGTCTTCAGCGGGATGGCGAGGGGGTCGCCTCCTATATAGCTGAGCTCCGCCATTTGGCAGACGACTGCAATTTCGGATCTAATCTGAACGAGAGACTGAGAGACCAATTGGTATGCGGCTTAAAGGATGAGGATCTCCATAAACGTCTTCTCGCTCGCGCAGAGTTGGACCTTAACGGTGCTATACGCGAAGCGATCGCTGCCGAGTCAGCTTCCAGTCAAGCTAAAGATATCCGTTCAGCAAACGGGCCGCACTCTGAAGCCGCTGCCGCTCAGCAGATTCGCAAAGGCAGAAATCGGCGCGGCGGAGATCACCCTAGGTCCCAGTGCCGCTTCAGGAAGGCCATTTGCCGACGATGCTCTCGCGAGGGCCATATCGAAAGGGTCTGCAGATCGGGAAATGCAGGGAATCCTTCACTCAGTTCTTCGAGCAAGAGTACGTCCAACAAGAGGGTTTCGGCCAACACCTTACGTCAGCAGGTAAGCGATTTCTTAATCGACGCTTATCACGAGGATAGCGTACTGTTCGTCACGAGCAATAACCGGAAGAAAACGGGCACAACAGTCACTATGAACGGGATACCCTTGCCACATGGAAGTCGACTCAGGGTCTGACTTCACAATCATTTCCATGGAAACTTATCATTCGCTTTGGAAATCAACGGGACCACCCATCGAGCCATGTACTCTTAAAATAGTTGATTACCAACGACAGGTTGTCCCTTTAGTTGGAGCCTGTACTGTTGACGTCACCTATGGTCGCAACAAGGGACGTCTTCGATTGTACGTCGCCAAGGGACGACGAACCAACTTACTCGGTAGTGACTGGTTCGAAACCTTGGGTATTCGCCTCGTGGGCGTTCACCACATTGACAGCGACCCAGTCGCGCGCGTACTTGAGGAGTTCTCCGACGTCTTTAGTCATGACGACTTCGGTGCTTACTCGGGACCTCCAGTACACTTACAGCTAGACCCATCAGTAAAACCGATTCAATTGAAGGCCCGAAGAATTCCAATTGCTTTGGCCCCAAAAATCGACGCCGAAATCGATCGTCTGATCCAGCATGGCATACTGGAACCAACCGAAAATACCAAGTGGGCTACCCCTGTTGTTCCCGTGGTGAAACAGAACGGTGAAGTTCGCCTATGCGCTGACTATAAGTGCACAATTAATAAGGCACTACGACAGCACCCGTACCCTATTCCGCAAGTGGATCGGCTACTTCGCTCGCAAGCCGGCGGAGCAACTTATGCGAAAGTGGATCTCGCAAACGCGTATCTTCAAATTCGTGTCGACGACGAATCTGCCGATGCCCAAACAATAGTGACACATCGGGGTGCCTTTCGCGTAAAACGCCTCCAGTTTGGCGTATGCACTGCCCCGGGCATTTTCCAGTCTTGCGTGGAGAACTTGCTACGGGACATTCCGGGAGTAACGCCATATTTCGATGACATTTTGGTCAAGGCCGGCTCAGACGCCACCTTAGCGGATCGTTTACGCTGTGTATTCGATCGTTTCCGTTCCGCTGGCCTTCGGATTCGCAAGGATAAATGTCTTTTCGGAGTCCGAAGTGTCGACTTTCTCGGGTACCGCCTGGATGCTTCAGGCATTCATCCTACCAAGGCGAAGACCGATGCAATTCACAAAGCGCCTACACCTAACGACAAAAAGGAATTGCAGGCGTTCCTTGGCCTCTTGAATTTTTATCACAATTTTTTGAAGGCTAAGGCGACTGTCGCTGAACCGTTACATCAGCTACTTCGAGCGAACACAAAATGGGTTTGGACTTCCGTGCACGAGGAAGCCTTCAACAAAGTCAAACAGCTGCTATCGCATGAAAGTTTTCTGGTAGGATTCGACGAATCACTTCCCATCATCCTTACCTGCGATGCCTCGCAATACGGCATAGGAGCTGTGCTGGCCCACGACACGGGTCGGGGAGCCGAAGCTCCAATAGCGTTCTACTCGAGAACGATTACCTCAACTGAACGGAACTACGCCCAAATAGATCGTGAGGCGCTAGCCATCGTCAGTAGCGTCAGGAAGTTCCATGATTATCTGTACGGTCGTCGGTTCACGATCGTTACGGATCATAAACCCTTATTGGGACTGTTTGCACCTTCGAAAGCTACACCTCAAATACTTTCGCCGCGCTTACTGCGCTGGTCACAACTACTACGAGCGTATGACTTCGAATTAATTTACCGCCCAGGCAACGCTATTAGCCACGCAGACGGCTTAAGCAGACTACCGGCTCCTTCAATGGACATTCGCATTCCACCGTTACCTGAAGTACGTTTTTTAGAAGAGTTACCTAGGCCCCCATTACACGCGTCAGACATCGCCGCTATGTCCGTTCGAGATCCGATTATATCGCGCGTCCTCAACTGGGCGTGGAGGGGCTGGCCCTCCGTTCCTCTCGAGGATCACTTTCAGCCTTTCGTCAGGCGCCAGTATGAACTGTCATGCCACTTGGGATGCCTTCTCTGTGGTAATCGCGTCGTAATCCCGGAAGCGGGAAGTAATGTCGTTCTAGACGAGTTGCACGGCGGCCACCCCGGAATAGTACGCATGAAAGGGTTGGCCAGGGCTTACGTCTGGTGGCCAGGGATCGACAAACAAATCGAGGATCGCGTTAAACAGTGCCAGGCTTGCCAAGAGTCGCGGCACGATCCGCCCAAGGCACCGACGCATCCGTGGGAAGTAACCAGGGCTCCTTGGTCCAGAGTTCACCTGCACTTCGCAGGGCCATTCCAGGGCCATTTGTTCTTGATCGTGGTTGATTCCCATTCTAAATGGCTTGAAGTCGCCCCAGTCCCCGCACAGTCGTCAAAGGCACTGATTGCCGAGCTGCGGCGAATCTTCGCGACCCACGGATTACCCGATACCGTTGTGTCAGATAACGGAACAGCCTTCACCTCCTCAGAATTCAGTGATTTTCTCAAAAGGAACGCAATTCGCCACGCCAAAGTGTCGCCCTATCACCCGTCTAGCAACGGACAAGCGGAGCGAATGGTTCAGACGGCTAAGGACGTATGCCGACGGGAAACCTGAACCAACGTCTGGCAAGCTTCTTACTTTCGCAGCACACGACGCCATGTGTCACAACCGGCCGCTCCCCTGCAGAACTGTTAATGAATCGTCGTTTGAAGACGCGCCTCGACCGTCTTCATCCGGATTTGACATGCGACCGTCAACGGATGATAGACGACGTCAATTCGTCAAACGAACCTCGCAAACTAAAGGCTGACCAACCTGTGCTGGTCAAGAACTTCTCTTCCGGCCCTAGATGGACCCCCGCAGTCATCATGGAGCCCTCCTGTCCGGTTTCGTACAGGGCCGTCACAACCGACGGAAGAACGGTACACCGTCACATTGATCACATTTTAGGTAACGGAACCGTCGGCTCGGACGCAGCACAAGGGGAGCGCACAGAATCGTCGCCCATGGGTCCGGAGACAGAACGAACAGACGAAGCCTGCGGGCCAAGTTGCCCTTCGTGTACAGCACCGCCGGCGACGTCTCGTCCCGTGAGAAACCGCCGTCCGCCCCAGCGATTGCGGGACTATGTCATCTAAGGGGATGGCGGTGTTGTGTATTTAACCCACCATACGTTTTGCCACATTTTTAACGAGAACCTTCGCATCGCTTCTACAGTGGAAGAGAGTGTTCCAACTCATAGGTTGTTTTTCCGTCTCAGTAAATTCGTTGGCTTGCGTCTTCGGTCCGCGTGTACCGCGCAAACATGACACTTCCTGACGTTAGGGTATTGCGAATTTAACGGGCCAATTTCACTAGACGATGCTGCTGGTGTCGCTTCGGAAGTACGTACTTGCAAACACTCCCGAAGTAACTGCATGTAAAGACAGTTCAGTCTGCAATCTTTCCATTGAACTCGGAGGTGTGCTGCCAAGGCAGGCTTCGCTATTACATTTAAACAATTGTAGAATCAGATTCCGTAAACACTGCCACCGAAGCAGATGCAAATACTAACGATGCGATCGTTTGTAGTGCTATGGTGTCCGCAAATAAAAACGAAATGGACGTCGTGGAAGGTGAATCGCGAGAAGCTGCTCCTGCGACGTTTGAAAACGTGTTTAAGGAAATCCTCGCGTGCACAGTGCATAATGACAGTACGACTTGCACGTTGTACTTCTTACACAGATGCACAACATGAAAAATGGCACAACAGCTGACTTCAATGGAATGTATTTTAGGTATAAGCCTTATGCATCGACTTGTTCAACGTTGGATTGTTTTTGTAACGCTATTGCAACTCGTTGATTAAGTAAACAAGGTCTAAGAAAGTATTGTTCGCCATGAAATATTTTCAATAGTTGGCTATCGTTAAACAACAAGATTTCAAATTGCACACACACTAGAAATACCGCAGAACATGCCACTGTTGAACGCATTGTACAAATAGGATTATGATCACTTTGTACAGTCTTTCTTTCAGCATCCGTATTCGGTGAACGAATTAGGATAGTTAACATGTCAACTGCTCCATACACCTTTTCTATCAACTTCACTTGAAACAACGTAGCCGTTGCGAATGAACCACAAGAACCGTACATTAATAGCATGTCACACACGAACTGATCTTGCTGTTACTTTGATTGTACAAAGTGATCATAATCCTATTTGTTCAACATAATGAAAAGTTCCGCTTTTCACCATCTCGCTGACGACGGAATCAGACGATTCCGAAAGCTACGAAAATAAAAGCGATCGTACGTTTACTGTTTGCCTGTTTTTCCACTAACACAACCAATCAACTAGCCATTGGTTAGGTTGCTTCGGTGTTCTTACAGGAAACGGTAGATAGAACTCAACGGGTGCACAACCGCACTCTTCCAATGTGATTATTGTTACCATTATGGTATTGCTAGCAGAGATAAGACGTAAAGGATCCGTCAATTGGATTAGGTTTCCGCTAAGCAATAAACCGGAATTGGGGGAATGACGTAAGTGGGTCTGCTTACAAAATTGCTTGCGGGTTTTAAATTCGGAAGAGCCGGATAACTGCAATGGCCTCTGCCTCGTCTACAACAATGAAAAAATGCGTTCTGTATAGTATTCGTTCACTGGTATACGTGTGTAACAGACAGCAGGAAAATTTTGTTCGCACATTGCCCGTTCCAATACCAGCTGTGATGTGCACGTAAAGCGTGTTCACAGGAGTGCTACCACTGATGGCGTCTGATCTGAACGTGACTTAGTCCTTACGTCTCACAAAGATATGCAAATGTTCCTGTCTCTCTCCATTATCTCGTTGTTTTAAGCAGTTGTACACCTGGATGTCTCTGCTGTTAGCTCAACTAATTTCCCGGACGTTGCTTCAATCGCTCAGCAATGAGCGCAGGTTAATTGATCGTACCTTTAAGCATAATAACATTTCGCTATAATTGGAACGAGGAATCACGGAGATTCATCATCCGTTGGATAGCGCGACGTTTATGGATAAAATTTTTATTTCAAAAAAACGAGAAAACAGTGGCACGCGATGGTCGGGCAAGCGGAGGTTTCAGGCCAACCTAGACCCATCTTCAGCGCAGTCTGTACTTTCAGCCCTCGCCCAGGTTTTTGTTTCACGGAGAGTCCCTCCACTCAGCCGAGCCACAGTGGAGCCCCTCAAATCAATCTAGATCCATCGGGGCTGGTTCCACCGTGGCCGGCTGGGTATCGGAGCCTTCTCCTTACTGACTATTGACGCAGGAGGCGCATTTTCCGAGTGTTTGGCTTTGTCTGTGTGGAGGCATCGTTCGGGAAAGTTGATCATGCCATGCGTGATCTTCTTTTGTCTGCCTCACCTGGTAGTTCGTCCACTGCTCCGTATGCACGTGACGCTTTCCCTATGTCAGATTTTGTAACGGCTGATGATCAGGCAAGCAGAGGTTTCAGCAAGCGACAAGCAAGCTGTCAGTGACAGAATAGACAAAGGCTTGTGCAGTTCCCGTAGTTCGAATGCATTTCGACCTCCTTTTTACGACTGACATGTTTCATCTGGTGCTCGTTTGAACTTTTTTACCGCCATCAGTGTTGTAACTTGCCTTTCATTGCGTCACGAATTGACATACCGCTGATAACGTTGAGTTGAATTGACATACCATTTATGAACCCTCATGTAAAAGACGTGCGACGAATCATATGCCAAGAACGCTTGACGACACGAGGCAAGCTTTCATTTATAATGGTTTCAACTAATGTGCAAACTTCATGCCAGGAAACATTGATCACTCCATGAAAGCGGCCAAGCTTTGGCCAAATTAAACTTTCTTTGCAGTATCAACAAGTAGTCAATCACGTATGCTTTCCAATAGCCAGCGCGAACATTGGAAGCGCCATTCTAATCGCAGCAGAGGAGCAACTACTCTTAACCACAAGAATAGAGTAACTACTTGTCAATTACTTTGCAGTCAAGCGCATCCATGATCAAGAGAATGAAGTAGGATGAAGATAGCAACCAGACTGACGGTCTTATTCATCCTACAGAAACAAGAGGAGTAGTTGAGTAAATTTATTCAGCAGAAAAGGAGACAACCAGTTCTTAAAGTCGAAGCTATCAGACATCAATGCTTAGCAGCTGTTTGGTTTATTCTACCATATCCCATCATCAGCAGTTGGCATAAAATAACGGATATTCAAAATTCAGGGCAATGACAAAAGAGCACCAATGAAGAATAGTGGGAAATACCCTAGTCCCCACAGATGGACATAGCCCATTCGTTGGGCATATCGTTTCTTCGAAGTGAACAGCGCTGTCCAGCCGCTGAATATCTTCTCTACAGGTATTCCCAGAAAATCTGCGGCCAAACCAACGGCTTCCGCTAGAAATTCTGTCGCCACCGTTGCAACGAAATTTGAGTAATTCCTACAAAGCAAAGTGAATGAATCAATCAGAAGCATCATTGGAACTAATAGCATTGATTATTATGCATTAAACAAAGGCGCGTCGGGCGAAGTCCGTCTCGACCTGGCCAAGAGAACGCCACTAAACGCTGGTGGAAAAACTCTAGCGTTTAAGTAATGATTCGTTACTAACGCACAGTGTTCAAACCATCCGGTAAGGGAACCAATTAAAGCTAGGCATAAGTTTAATGAAAGAAAGCATGAACTTTTAAGACGATACAGCATTCCACCTCATTGACAAAATAATCCTTCCATCTTATTCAAATACGATATTGTTATGTCTTTATTCTAGGAAATTCTCACAGCAGGAAATAAGGTGCGACATCGTCATTGCCGTGCATGATTGATGCAACATGCCACCTGTGACATGTACCTACGTCGTACATCAAGCTATGAGTGACGTGACCTTGTTAATTCTTGTTTCTTCTCTATTTCTCGTCTGTATATAGACGGAATAGTTCCTTAATAAACCGATGGGGTTTTTCTTGCTATCTGTGTACAGTGCCTAATTACGCACTTGCGCCCTTTGTGTTATCCGAATAACACAATTACTAGCAATCTCACATTGCTGCAAGTCAACTAGCGTTCGTATATACCGTTGTGTCTCAAGATACAACAGATGTCTCAAGATACTTAATGAACTTCTCTGTGCGGTGCTCAATTAGTAGAACGATTGCGATGACATCAACGATCAGATAATCACCTGTCGTTAAAATGTGCCCAGAATACCCTACAGGAATATTGACATGTGGGTACCGACCACCTTAAATTACAATTACGAACAGCGGCAGAAAGCAAAGAGAAAGCTGCAGAAGCAATATACAAAAACCAATGAGAACGACGCAGTTGTCTCTTCTGTTAATACTAGACATTATGGACATGGATGTCCAAACAAATAAGCACAAAATGAGATCAACGATCATTGAAACGAGAGCAAGCAGCTTGTGCCGTATATTGATTAGCGGAAAACATTACACGTTGGATAAAGAATGAAGCTCTACTTTCATGCGAAATGCCAACTTACCAATTGGTACAGAATCCCATGCCCTTCTGGTGGGAGCTGCCATATCACTTTTGGTGAGTAGTACGGAACCGATTCGTCGGTGGCGAAACCTCACCGGAAGACAACTCCCAACCAACTGCAATCCCTAAAGCGTGGCCGCGTATTTATAGTTGTGAGGAGAATTTGATTCTCACGTTTGGTCGTGAAGTTCAAGGTAATGACTGGTTTAGTTTAAAGTAATTGCTAACGGTAGTATATTAGGCATATTGTATTTTCTCGTTAATATTCGCTCAATGATTCTGAATTCATTCCTCTTCGCTCATCGGGATGAAGAGCGCCTGAATGATCTGCTTGTAACTTCCACCGCTGGACAACGTGTGTTTCATGTGCTTATTAGACTAGACCAGTGGTTCTGAAGCTCTTTCGTGCCAGTGCCCCCTTAGGCCCTCTCCACCTCCCCCTAGCGGCCCCCCTGGACTCGCCAGCGCCCCCCCCCACTGTGCGTGAGCCGTAACATTCACCATGATTGGTCCACGCTGTTCTGAGGACGAACAGATTCCGCGAGACGATGAATGATCACTGAGCGCCTTTCCGTTCAGTGTTTCTCAACGGGGGCGGTACCGCCCACTTGAGAAACACTGGACTAGACGTTACAGTGCGTCATAGGGTTCTACGACCCCTCATTGTCGTGCAATATTATTTCTCTGCATACAATAAAGGGTTCGCATAAATGCTTTGCTCCTGTGTTTTCGTAGATCGCGCTTTTATGTCACATACTGCCATCCCTAAAGTGAACACTGAAACCCTGGGGTTGCACAGTCCATCATTGGAAAATTCGCATAACATGATCTCGCTGTCTTATACCTTTACACAGTTTAAGGAGAACATATTTCTGGTCCCTCTTTCCTGATTGCGGGCGGCGTTGGTTACCAAAGTTTGAGCGCATACCTTTCAGTCCAGATATGCTTCAGCGTCACAGAATGACTCGGTGCCACACGTTTTGCTAGAGGCATTGAGCAACGAAACTGAAAACTGGCTGCGTTGAGTCGTCCAACTTCGTTTACATAATTTTCAGGCTTTCGTAATCAAGGGGATGTGAGCTTATAGATCGTACAGTTGAAGAACTACGGGAATCGGTTTGTAATGTATAAGCCAGTCAAGAGAAACGCGTTTATTGAAGCCTCCTCCAGCACACATACACACGAAGCACACCGACTACGTACTGTCGTCAGGTTCCTGACATTACTGTTGCTAATGCGCTAACTTAGCCTGCGGAATATGGTACATATCCCTCCCCGTTATTTAAGCATGGGGTTTCTTAAATATTTATCGTAAGGACGGGTGGGGGCTCTTCTTTCGCGAACCAGCTTTCGCTCGGTCCCACGATCATCTGGCGCGCGGCTTGTCTCGTTTGTGTCGAACATCCATTTTCGCCGCCCTTCTTGATGGCAATGCGGTTCTTGGGCTCCAAAGTCCTCTTCGTTTCTGCTTCCTGCCTGCGGCTCCACGTCGAATGATTCAAAACGATGGCGCAGGTGGTATGCATGTTTCCGGGCCCTTTTTCCTTTATAAACCACTACATACGAGTTTTCGGCAAGCTGTTCGACTACGACCCCTTTTTCTTGACTCACTTCGTTAGGTTCATATACGTAAACTTTGTCACCTACAGCAAACGAACGGAACTGTGAGGTTCGGTCATGGTACTCTGCCTGTCTCAGCAGCTTTTTGTCGACGTGAACATCTAGCGATGGTTTCAATAAGTCCAATTTTGTCCTGAGTCGTCGACCCAAGAGGAGCTCCGCGGGCGTTCTACCAGTCGTCGCATGAATCGAGTTCCTATACGAAAATAAAAAGCGCTGTAACTTCAGCTCTATGTCCATTGAGTCATTGCTTGCTCAAATTCTATTTTTGAATAAACGCACAGCCCGTTCTGCCAGCCCATTCGTCTTTGGATGATACGGTGTCGTCTTAATGTGTGTGATGTTGTTGTTATCACAAAAAGCCTCAAACTCTTCAGACACAAACTGTGGACCATTATCTGATACCATCGCTTTCGGGAGACCAAAAATTGCAAACAGTCCACGCAAACGTTTTATCACGCATGTCGATACTGTGTTTCTCATTGGAATTACCTCCAACCACTTCGAGTGCGCGTCCACGATCACGAGCCAGTAGCGGTCCTCAAACAAACCAGCTATATCAACATGAATCCTTGTCCATGGTTCCGTCGGTACGTTCCAAGGAATCAGAGGGACTTCCGGTGGTCTTTGTCGATTTCTTTGGCAGGGTTCACATTGGTTAACATGCTTTTCAATCTCTTTGTCGATACCTGGCCACCATACTTGAAATCGAGCCATCGATTTCATAGCCACTATACCTGGGTGACCTTCATGGAGCATGGCTAGTATCCTATCTCGTAATCTCGTTGGGGCCACAATTCGCCCTTGTCTTAGCAAGATTCCGTCCTCAAACGACAATTCGTCCTTCTTTTCAAAGTACACCTTCAATTCATCAGGCAGTCGTGCCCTCTCCGGCCATCCTCTTTCCATGAAACTTACGTCAGTCTGTCAACTAATAAGAGTCATGTCTCCCTTTTAACTTACGAAGGCAACAGAACCATAGGCATCGTTTTCTGCCCTTACCTAACCCTAAACCATAAAATAAGAGTCATGTCTCCCTTTTAACTTACGAACGCAACAGAACCATAGGCATCGTTTTGTGCCCTTACCTAAGCCTAGACCAATAGAATAAGAGTCAGGTCTCCCTTTCATATTACGAAAGCAACACAAGTGTAGGCATCGTTTTCTGCCTCTACCAAAGCCTTGACCGTAAAATAAGAGTCATGTCTCTCTTTCACATACGAAAGCAACACAATCATGGGCATCGTTTTCTGCCCCCAGCAGCTCGTCCTCGCTCATCACTCCAATGCTGAAGTAGTTCACGATCTCAACGAATAAGTGTCAACGATGGGTTTTTTCAAATTTCGTGATGTACGTCGGCACAATTTTCCCAGCGGAGGGACCCGTCTTGACCACTTTCGCGTAGACCCTATGTTGAGTTCTCCAATTTTTGCAGTGCAAGCCGTTAGGCTTCATACCAAAGGGGCTATCACCACCTCTACGTTGTGGAAATATAACCATAGCGAACGCAACCGCACCAACCATTCAATTGCGAGCACCACCAGCCTATCAGCTACCTTACGAACAGAAACATGACGCCATTTCCTCAGACGCTTTCGCCACCATTCGGAGCAGGACAACAACCAATCATGGTCAGCCTCACGATAGTGTCGCCGGCTACGAGGGAGGGGGGAACAAGTGCCCCCCTTTGTCATTTGGTCTTCCTGATGTTTCAATACTTTGGTACCGAGAATAACACTTTAAAACTGTTGTAGCAGAGCGTGGTTCAATGGAAATGAAGAGACAACCGAAAAAGAAGGAAGAGTACAGTATGCCCTGCTGCAAAGGATAAACAGGTATGGCAGATAGGTGACGTGTTAATTTGCAATTTATCAACACTTCCTCTCAAATTAACTAAGTCACATTTAAGTCTAATTTGAAAACTATCAGCCACTAGACACGCGAGCGTCAAAGTTCCGAAACATGAGGAAGTTCCAATCTGTCGCAAAGTTGCTGAAAACGGACGCGACCAAGTGGCTTTGTCATGACGTCGGCCAACTGATCCACGCTTGCGACATGTTCAACATGTAAGTCCCCGTTTAGGAACTTTTCCCGCACAAAGTGGTACTTTACCGCAATGTGTTTCGTTCGCTTATGGAACTCCGGATTCCGCACCAACTTTTCTGCTCCTGCATTGTCGATCTTGAGAACTGGCTTCCTTAATTCAACTTCCAGTTCTTTGAACAATACTATCAGCCAAACAACGTCCTTTGCTGCTTCACTTGCAGCAATGTATTCGGCTTCACAAGTCGACAAAGCTGTTATTCGCTGCTTGTTACTTAGCCAAGTGATGATCCCACCACTGTACTTGCACACAACTCCACTTGTAGATTTTCGCGTATTTTCGTCTCCTGCAAAATCTGCATCACTCCAGATATCCAGGATTGGCTTTCGGTAAATACAAAATTCCGACGTCCGTCGTTCCACGCAAATATCTAAAAATGCGCTTAACCGCTTCCCAATCCGCTTATGTTGGCAAGTCGAGCTTTTGCGATACAGTACTGACAGGAAACGCGATGTCGTGTCGTGTGGCAACTGCCAAATACATGAGACTCCCTACTGCACTGCGATACGGCACGCTTTCGTCCAGTGCTTCCTCTGCTTCTGTAGCTTTAACGCATGGTGTCGATACTTTGTTTGCTCCTGCCATACTGAACTTTTTCAAAATTCTTTTACAATATCCACTCTGGCCGACAAACACCGAACCATCCGTTTGGCGTTGAATATGCATTTCCCAGAAAGCAGTCCAGGGAACCAATGGTGGTTTTGAATTCTTGCTGCAGCAACTTGAGAAATTCATCCACCACTTCATTGTTTGTTCCGGCAAGAAGTCCGTCGTCAACATAAATGACAATGATTAATTCTCTGTCCTTCTGTATCCGTGCAAAGAGGCACGGGTCCGCAATATGACCTCGTTTTCCGCATTTTCGACATTTAAACGGAAAACTTTGCTTACCAGTCGCGTTCGAAAGTCCCTTCTTCACGTCAGTGGCGCATTTCACCGAGAATGCCGCTGCATTATCCTTCTCAGATTTGTCGATTTCCTCCGCCATTTGCAGGTGCTCAATCAAATCTGATAAATTCCTTTCGGCTGGCGGTGTTGCATCCCAAATTTGCCGTACAGTTTTGTGTTCCGGCGGGATCGTCGACGTGATGCGAAGCAACACTACCTTTTCCGGTATTTCGAATCCCAACTGTTTCTTCGTCTCTTCACACAATTGATGAAACGTTCGTTGCAACGTAGCAATATACTCCAAATAACTCACATTTGGGTCTTTTCGAGCTGAGAAAAATTCCGTACTTAAACGATCGAGCCGATAACCACTGCTTTGTTCGTGTATTGAGACCAACTTGTCCCACATATCCTTGGCTGTTTCAACAACGCCAAGTTTGCGACGCATGTCTTTCTCGATATTCGTGGAGATAATCAACTTGGCATGCGTATCTTTCTTCTTGAACAATTCCAGCCTGGCAACAGCTTCAGCGGTTACAGCCTCCTCATCTTTAAAATCCGGACATTTTTCTGTTCCATCGACGACACCAAATAGGCCATGAAATTCCAAGAGTAACTGAACGTTTTCTTTCCAAAATTCCCAGTTTTCCTTTCCAATGAGCTTTTCAATATGAAGCTTGACTTCCGACGCAGTCATTATTGACTTGTTCCGTCACAAAGTCCACTACGTTCCAGACGAATTCTCGGCGTCCGTAATAGCTCAAAAAAGGATCCTGCGCAGACAACTAGCGGCCTGGGCCCATAACCTGTTGTAGCAGAGCGTGGTGTAATGGAAATGAAGAGACACAACCGAAAAAGAACGAAAAAGAACTAAGAGTACAGTATGCACTGTTGCAAAGGATAAACAGGTATGGCAGATAGGTGACGTGTTAATTTGCAATTTATCAATAAAAACTATTTTCTGACTCGTACCGACATCATATTGCAGCTACAGCACTTGCACATCACAATCTTACCTGCATACACTTTTTCATGTCCATTAGGCGCGCTGATTATTAGTCGCCTTGTGTTCCAGTTGGCGGTTGACGGCTGGCTGATGTGCGTAGTTGATCCATCAGCTGCGCAACAATGGAATTAGTATTGATGTTCGTGCATTGCCAGCCACCATTAGGTTCGGTAAGCGAGACACTTTTATACAGTTTATGCATCTCATTTAATACTCCTAATTGTTGTTACCGCTTTCATACTCTCCCATTTAAGTGCTTTTGCCGAAGTAGCCAATTTCGGCATGTTTTAAATAGTCTGTGAGTAAGCAGCAGATATTCCTGTTATCTAATATCATGATGATTCTTGAAGCAAGATAAACTAGTAACAAGGCGTCTCATAATTATGAAAAAATGATGCGGCATCCTTGTTCAACTATCTTTATTCAGCGTAGCTTCCGGAACTGTTGTGTTCCGTCGTCAAGACTGCGCTGACGACGGAACACGACATTTCCGGAAGCTACGCTGAATAAAGGTTGTTGAACAAGGATACCGTATCATTTTTTCATATCATTATGATGCGTGAAAGCCGGCCCATATGCATAATAAAATGCGAAAGGGATTAGACGGTCGGGTGACACTGTGCACTTGCAGATGAAGCATGCTAGTCAGACATTTCTAGCTAGTGTCGTTCATTATTAATAGTTTTCCTTAATCTCAATATCTTCATGCCATTCTTCTTACTAACGCTGAAGTCGTAAGAAGAATGGCATGAAGATATTGAGACTATTAATACTTCTTACTAAGTGGCAGTTTTGAGAACTCCTGCTTCGTGAGTCCACGAACAGAGATCACTGTTTGTCCATTATAATGATAGTTATACCTGAATAAACTTCAAACCCATAAAATCTTCAGGTTATAAATCTGGAGACACTTGGCAAAGTTATTGTCTCTAGGAAAGTTTTGTTGGCAGCTTAGTAGCAGAAGCTTTGTGTATTTAATGTGTTGTGGTATATTCACCGCCTCTAAATCGCATGGTTAGTCTTCACTTTTCCACGTCCCACGAAATGCTCTAAGGAAGCCAGCTGGAATGCGCCATACATTTCACAGATCTCTAATGCCTTCTTCATTGAGAGCGCTCGAGTTCTATGAAAAGTGTCTTATGGTCATACTTGGTATAGATTACAAATTTATGAACATGTGATTCCTTTACATTCAAAATGTTCAATGAATGAATCACTCCACAAGTTTTCTCATCAGATGTTATCAGCAATGTCGTTCATGTATTCTAGCACAGACAATGGATTTAAATGTTATAGGTAGCTTCATCGTTTTTAACGTTTCAGTAAGATCGCTGCGACCTTTCCACACTACTGACGCTTGTTGACATCTCAATCAATGAAATATTTTTGTTTTGATTATCGAAAAATTGTGCTCTTGTAATCGCAGTACAGAAGCTCTAACAATTGGCAGGTGAAATTGCTGCTGTTCATAGCAAGCGCATGCTGTACTAAACGTATCTTGTGCATTGGTAAAATGCATGAAAATAGGCGAGCCTCATCTTCAGCATGTCCGTCTTTTCTCACCTGACTTTTCATGAAGTCTTTATAAATTCAAGTAAAATTTTAGGCAACAATGTCGCAACGCCAGCGAACTTGGAAACCGAGGCGATATGTTGGAATTGCCTGGCCGACGTGGGGTATGCATTTACCTGTCTGGCTGATGAAGTTCACTCGCCAACATAATAAGGTTTCTAGGCCAGGAAAGAACAGCGCGAACTACATCACGGGAAGAAGTTCAAATCCCTGAAATTTTCAAGTTTCATACATGAGAAGGCAATGAAATCTTGATTGCGATCTTGATGGCATCCGAAATGGCCTACATGAGTCCCCAAGCTTATGTGTTGTAGGCAACTTTGCTAGGTATATCGATTTTCATTTCGTCGAACTGTGGAACTGCAATTTCTATGCCCAGAAATCCTTAAAGACTTGTTCCTTCGTTTTGTTTTTCATGTCAAATGTATTTGTCATCAATAAAGTACCAGGAGTTATTACGTTGGAAGTCATAGCCACTTTTCGTGCGCTATACATTTAATCTCGTGCACATTATTCCAATGTGCGTCCATAGTTTGCGAATTTATCATTTATATAAGGTTTGAAGGGTTCCAAACATTTTCTTATAGTTTTAGCAATCGTTAGGAATCTGTGAGCACTAATGATTTAGTGAAGTGCATTCTGACGAAGGCATGAGTGGCGTCACTATAATAAAAAATTTGGTTCTAAGAGTCATTACTATTGAATTGAACAAGTCATCTTTTCTGCCTGTAATATATATTCCGTGAAGTGCATAATGTAGCATTCGTTACCCTGTTAATGTAGCAGTACTTTTTCGTTCAAGCAAGAACGGGTCGATGGAATGAATTTTGCGTTCCTGTTGCTTCTTATTGTGCGAAGGCTGACACTTGCGGAAAGGAAACATGAATTCATTCCTTGCAAGGTGGTCCATTTGCCCTACGCGAAAAGCACAGAGCCCTTAATGCATACTGCTTTCAAGTTTAGGCCCCATATTTTATTCCGCGAGGAACCAACGCTTTTTTGCCTTGTTGACTTGGCACGTTGTAAATGGAACATTTCTATTCCTGAAAGCGATTTCCATGATCGCCGTTAATCTTAAGGAACCTGACCATCTAGTGGGATAAATGTCACGTTGTTTTCTGACTTAAGAATTGCAGCTTACAAAAAAATTAAACACTTGCTTACCGGGAATGATTTTTGGGCTAACATGCCGCGGATACAGCATTCACACACTGGTATCTGTTGCTTGATGTCCTTCAGAAGCAATCCATTCACTAGTCCATCGGTTACAAGTTTCTTGATGGCATTTGGATCCCGATGTCCAAATCTGCGATGCCACTGTTCCAAATTAGTCGTTGTTTCAGCAGCTGAATTTGCAGACTCTCTCCGTCGTGCATTATTGAATAGGAATAGATTTTCTTCCATCCTAGCTGTTGCAACTATTACACCGTCGTTTCACTTCTCGACTCGGCATCCTTTGTCTTCGAATACAACCCTGTACCCATTTTTCGTCATTCTTGAGACGGACAGGAGACCTCCGCCGAGTTCAGGAACGTAAAGCACATCTTGAAGAACGATGTGTTCGATGCTATCATCCGGTAGATGGCAACGCAACTTTCCGCTACCGATTCCTACTGCGCGTGTCAATTCTTTGGTAGCCAACAAAATTTCTCCGCCGGTCTTCTTCAACTCTGTGAAGAAGGAAAGATCGTTGGTCATATGCGTCGTGCACCCTGAATCAATGAGCCATCCGCCATTTGCCTTGGCAATCTGAGCTCGTTCACACGTCGTGAATGCTGTGAATCTGTGTAAGCCGTCTCCATTGCTGGACTTCATGTTCATGGATGTCGCTTTAGCTGCAGCGCCATCACGCGTCATTCGTTGAAGATCTCGGAGACGCTTCTTGCATTCTGACTTGAAATGACCAACCTTGTGACAGTAGAAACATTCCAGTTTCTTGCCATCTTGTCTTGGCCTCCTTTTTTGATTGATTGTCCGGTACTTGTCAGAAAAGCCATTGCTGAGTCATTGTCATTTGCGTTACCTTCGGTGCGACGTTGATACTCATCGAGCATCTTTCCTATCACGTAATCAGTGGTAAGAACGCTTTCGTCGTGTCCTTCCAGCGCCGTGACCAACGTACCGTAAGAATCTGGCAGGCTCGCTAACAATGCTGCGACAATCTCTGTTTGATCAATGGCAACCCCTGCGGTGCGAAGCTGGCAGACCACCTCGAGCATATGATTAATGTGATCTCGCAGGTGGCCGGAAGTGTAACGCGTTGTGTACAATTTCCGCCGCAGAAAAAGGCGACTGCCCAAAGATGTGCGCTCATACATTTTCTTGAGCGTGTACCAGATATCACGAGCTGTTTCCAGGTGTTTGATGTGAATGATTTGGTTGTCCTCAACACTGAGCATGATCTTGCATCGGGCCTTGTCATTTCTTTGGGTCCATTCCGCCGTGATTTCGGGTCCGATTGGCGTGGGATTCTTGATAATGCTCCAGAGATTATCTCTTATGAGGATACATTCCATCTTAACACACCATGTCGCGTAGTTGGTGTCGTTCAGTAGAGTCAACTGAGGAACGCTATCCCTGCGTGGATCACGGATCGTGGACAGTATTAGCCACACTAGTTCGAAAGAGTTCTGTGTTCTTCCAACAGCAGGAACTTCTTTACACCGATAGAAATCCAGACTCTTCAGCCTGGAAACGTTTCACAGTTGCTTAAGTTCACTTACTCGCAGAACTGCCCAGGACTGGGCCCATAACCTGTTGAAATTTTCAGTTCTTGGAAGTTAAAACGAGACAAGTGAAACGTGGACCTTTTATTAGACGTATAGCAGAACGAACAACACAGGTACACCGAAAAATAGGCTATATTTATAGGTGCGAGGGTGCGTAGGATGTCACACATAACGGGAGAAACAAGAAAAACTTGTTTCCCCTGCTACTCTTGCTGGGGATCTGTCATCCCGCTTGACGTGCCGCACCTAAATCGTGCCCCCCATGACGTGCCAACTCGCACTAGGTGGCGTATAGTTCCAACATAAACTATTTATTCCGTGGTATGCAAATGCATTTCACATCGGAAAGGTCCATGTATTGTTATTGGGGATTGGGCTGAAAATGGAAGATTTCAAAAAGCTTAACTATGGCTTCATTGTAACTCCAGTTTCGTTTCTACGTTCTGCAAACAGTCAGTATCTTCAATGTTTCTTATAAGAGTATTATCGTATTGGGAACTAAATTTTTCTGTACCAAATGGATTTGATTGCAAGTCGTGACACCTCATGTACTGCAATGTTCATCTGTTAACATTTTCGCACTTCAGCGATTGTATCAAAATATTAAGATACTCTTCTAAATTTAACTCATATGTCTTGTTCATCACAAAGTGGTATAAATCATATTTTCCCGCACTTAACATACCTGTATTTACTTATGCTAAAGAGGAGGTGTCACTTGCGATACGCTTCTGTTGGCTGCTCTTTATGATTGACCGATTGACAACGTACTAGTTGTGCGAAACAGCACTACTAGGAAAAGTGAGGATACTGTTTTGAAAACGGTAAGTAACGCATGTCCATTTATTGAGCACGCTTCCAAGCAATTCTGCTCTGTGTTAATATCGCTGATTCAAGTAAATTACTGGCATTCCTTCCTCCCACGCTTGTATAGCTGTTCTCAACTGACTCTGTTCAACCATTTTGCTCGGTCGCAAAGAAGATGCGGCAATCGTCAGGCGACTTCACTGCCTCTCTTGTTGCGCCTGTGCCACTGCATATTTAACCTTGGCATGTTCTGTTTTCATTTCCCTTTGACAATAGCATCTGCGGTCTGGCAATCGCCAAAATTCAGCTCAAAGTTCATTCGCTGATTTCACTTTGTCCAACGGTTATGATTGCCAATAAAGCTATATTTTTCAATGTTAAGCTGTTGTTGGTGTTACGATGTTACAGCCGAGGACCGGGAGCTCGTGTCGTTCTTTCGTTTCAGTTTGTGGTGTCTCTTTGTCTCGGGACGGTCGCTCGTCCGTGTGACTGACTCGGCGGGTGACAGAAGCTGGACGGGTCAGGGATTAAACCTGATAGCTGGCGTTGCCAACCCGGATTGTTGAATGGAACAGCTTGCAGGACTGTCGACTGACTGGGCAGTTCCCTACGCGCATGGTTACGAATATATATATATATATATATATATATATATATATATATATATATATATATATATATGCGATACAAAACCTTTTCAAGGTCAACGATATAGGCAGTTGACCTACGAGAGACGTCTGCCGTGAGATGAAAATCGTAGCATATTGGAGATAGTTCTTCTCAATGTTGTAACGGGATTTTTTTCATAATTCCTTTTCATTAGTTTTCACGGATTTTTATCCCGTTTTGAGTAAAATGCTTTATTTCACGTTTAATAAAGCAAGCGTAGCTTTCGACCCTAACCCGGTCCGTCATCAGAGTATAATGATCACTGATGAGGCAGTCTTTGGTTCAGCGCCAGTCTTTGGTTCAGAGTTATGAAAAGATCCCGTTACAAACATTGAGAAGAACTATCTCCAATATGCTACGATTTTCATCTCACGGCAGACGTCTCTCGTAGGTCAACTGCCTATATCGTTGACCTTTAAGAGGTTTTGTATTGCATAGATATATACAGTAGGCCCTCCGTATACGCGGATTTTTTATACGCGGATTTGAGTCAACGCGGTTTGACTGCGAAGGCAATGACGTCATTTATGAGCTGTGACTGACGAATCACTGTCAAGTACAGCTGCTTTCCAAGTTGTTGTATAATATACAATGTTTATGAAAGGCTATAGTGCTGTCGCGCAACTTGGCATGCACTTTTCTATTTGTGCAGCTTGCGTTGTTTCTTGATAAATTTTTGCTGGGTTTGCTTGAAGCGATTTGCCTGCAAAGGAATTAATCACAATGGCTTCATACCAGGGAATGGACAAGACGAGATTTTAGTTAACTGAGCAGACAAAATAGCTCGCACTTCTCATATTGCACACTCTAAGCAGACATGCTGCTAAGGCATGAGCTCCGTGGTCATTTAGTTTTCTTGACGAAGGTTGAATGTAACAGTACCCAAACAGCGGTGTTCGAACTGCTCGTATTGTTCAATATAAGTAAATCGGGTCTTATTGCGGGTTACCCCGGGTTCTAGAGTAATCCAACAATCGTAAGCAAATGAATGCAGGTATCTTCACAAAGCAAAACAACAGCAGATGACGTAGTCGTTGTCTTTGTTTACAGGTTGTTGCTGACACTGAACTTCGGGAAATAAGCATGTTCCCATGTTCCGACGGCCCCAATATACGTAGAAAAGCTTAAGCGAGGCAACACTGTTCTGTTTTTGTCTCAACCTTGTCAGGCATGGTTGACTGTTAACTGCTATCGCTAACCTAAGCGTAAATTTTATGCTCCTTAAGTGGGGAGCTCTGAGATTCTTAAGCAGCAATGGAAGGGAAGGGTGCGGCGTTTCCTTATGTGGAACTTGTAGATAATTTAAATGCATTCGCTTACATGGCACAGGATACCTGATGGGCATCATTTGGCTCTGTTCGGTTGACCATAGCTATTTTGCCGTGGCCATCGTATGCTCCTGGAAGGCAAACGTACACCGAATCGGTTGTAGTTGCCATTTGGATGCGCACGCACTGATATTGCCTGTTTCTGTCTCCGCTACTGTTTCATCACACGTTCATTCCGTTGGTAAGTGCGCATATTTAACAACAATGACTGATTTTATTCGCAATGGTTAATATACGACGAAAAAACACATACAACAGCAACTGTACAACGACCAAAATACAATAACTGTACAAAGTTCACTGTGGCGGCCAGCAGGTTGCAATGTCATTGACAATGCAATCGAATGGGTCTTGACGGGGGCGTAGCCTGCGGCGCCACATGAACTCGCACAAGTACAGGTGCAGAAAGCACCGAGGCGTGCCGCACCGGAGCTTGTTTGACCGCTACACTTGTGCCCAGAGGGATTCCACGATCTGCGTGTGCACCCCTAAATTAAACCAGATATCTCAGGCCTATGGGAGGTCAGTGCTGGGCTCTTTCAAAGAAAACGTCCTGTCACTGATGGGACAGTGGTTGTCTTGCTTCACGCGTAATGTTAGAGAAAATATCTTGCACATGCTGGGACAGCGTTGGTGTCCTTCGTGCACTTATGATCGGTAGGTGGTCGCAAACGCGGTGGGCTAAAGGAAACGTCTCTTATGATTGACGGGACCTTGTTCGGTCACCGTTGCGCGGGAAGTTAGACAAAAGAACTTTTGACTGAAGTGACGGCTGTGCCGTCCTTTGTGCGCATGCGATCAGGAAGCATTCTGATGGCGGAGCATCCACTCCAGAAAATCTTTCGTTCCCGACCCAGGACTCTGCTTTCACAAAAACTTTCGCTTGATATATCAGGCGAAAGTTTTTATGACGGTCGCTTGCGTGATAGGACATTTGAGTATGGAATCGCGCAGGAGAAAGTTTTTGTGACGTTTGCCTGTGAAGAACTTCTCCTGCGCGATTCCATACTCAAATGTCCTATCACGCAAGCGACCGTCATAAAAACTTTCGCCTGATATATCAAGCGAAAGTTTTTGTGAAAGCACAGTCCTGGGTCGGGAACGAAAGATTTTCTGGAATGGATGCTCCGCCATCAGAATGCTTCCTGATCGCATGCGCACAAAGGACGGCACAGCCGTCACTTCAGTCAAAAGTTCTTTTGTCTAACTTCCCGCGCAACGGTGACCGAACAAGGTCCCGTCAATCATAAGAGACGTTTCCTTTAGCCCACCGCGTTTGCGACCACCTACCGATCATAAGTGCTGTTGCGGCCAATCTACACTGGAGGGACCGGCTGCCGCGCACTGCCTCCGGCAAGATCAAGATAGTGCAGAAAACTATTGGCAGCCGACCCCCCCCCCTGCACGGATCGCGCCTGCTCACCATAAGAGCAAGGCGCTGGCTTGATCCCTGACAGGTGCAGTAGGGCCAGATCAAAGGACCGCCGCACCTGGCTCAAGGAGAGCAGCTGTCGTCGCAGCTGCCCCGTTCGCACAACCTTCGGCAAGCCTGGTCAGATTGGCAGGTGCAACCAGATTGAAAAGGCTATATAAAGGCCATTGCCGGTGTCGTTAGAGAGATACGTTTTTCTCTCTCTCTCGACTGCTTTTCTGTAGCGATTACTAGCGTGTGTGTACTGGGCAATTCGAATAAAGGTTCGGTATGCGGGTGTGAAATCAGACACGAGTTGACGGATCGAAGCATACTAGCGCAGCGTGTGACTTCAAGCTATCGAGGCCCTTCTCATGGAACGGATTGTTGCACCGACGAACTGCGTTATGATCCCCGAGTTCGATGGGTCTTCCCTTTCGGCGGCAGAATGGCTACGGAAGGTTGAATCTACATGTCAGTTATGCGGAGTGACAGACATCGTTCGTGTGATCGGGGTGAAGCTGACCGGCGCAGCGTTCGACGTTTATGACCAGATGCCGGTTGAGGACCAGGGGAAGCTAGAGAAGGTTAAAGAGCGGCTACTTGCCGCCTTTGCTCCGGACCCGTTTATGGCCTTTCAAGAATTCAAAGCACGGAAGCTACGCGAGGGAGAAACGGCGGATGCCTTCTTAGCTGGACTTCGACGATTAGCGCAGCTAGCAGGCGGTATATCAGAGAAAGCTCTTGCAAGCGCATTCGTCGACGGGTTACCGGAGCAACTCCAGGAATCTATGCGCGCCGGAGCACGCATGGAAAGCCTCAGTCTGGACGAGTTGCTGACACGAGCTCGGTTAATGTTAGCAAGAGGACCATCCGGCCGCGGTGGGTTAAGCGACATGGTTGCAGCCGCAAGGAACTCGACTACCGTCGGACGGAACTCAGGTAACGACAGGCGTTGTTACGCTTGCGGTGGGATAAATCATTTTGCGAGGGAGTGTCCCACGCGGCGTAGGCAAGCTGAAAGACCACAGCGAAGTGGCGAGAGTCAGGCATGGCGACGAGGTCGCGTATCAGGCAGGCGCATAGCCAACAGGGACGAAGACCCCTGTTCGGGAAATGGGGACGGGGAGGAAGAATTTGCGCCAGCTTCCTCCCGTCGATGACTGAGGCGCTGCCAATCGTGTGGATGCGTGTAGATGGTATAGTTTGTCGCACTCTAGTTGATAGTGGGTGTACGCGGTGTATCATTTACTCGCCATACTGTAAACGATGGAGAAGACAACCCGTTAGCCTAAAGTCAATCAATGGTGGCGAACTACAGTGTGTAGGAATGGGGCGCGCCAGACTGAAACCATCTGGAGCGTCTGAGGTGGTAGTCGACGTACTCGTATGCGACCAAAGACCTCTGGGATTCGATCTCATCCTTGGTATGCAAGGCATACGACTCCTCGGAGGACTACTGCTAGATCCGGACGGTCGCGTTCGATTCAATCCGCCGGCCACGGAGATATGCGCGGCTATGGAGACGGGACTTCACGTCGAGGAAAAAGACTTTATTGTATCGTACGATTCTACCACGCGGTCGTGGACGACCGCATGGAAGTGGGCAAGCGGCGATGCCCCGGAAGTCCTGCATAATAGGATAGCGGAGTATCCGCCAGCTGCCTCTGTCAGGGCATCATATGACGAGGAGCTGGAAACATGGATACGGAATGGATGGCTGGTTCCGTATGATGAGCAGGAGCTCGGACCCGCCAGAGGACTAATACCACTCATGGCCGTGGTGCAACGCAGTAAGAAAAAAGTACGACCAGTACTCGATTTTCGAGAGCTAAATACCTACATCGACACGTACACAGCGAGAAGCGACGTGTGTGCTGAAAAGCTCCGGGAGTGGCGTCAACGCGGAGCGAATATAGCAATTTTGGATCTAAAAAAGGCATATTTGCAGGTGCGCGTCGAGAAATCGCTGTGGCCATATCAAACCGTTATGCTCCGCGGACGCAGATATTGTCTGACGCGGCTCGGGTTCGGCCTGAATGTCGCCCCGACTATTATGAAAGCTGTGGTGGATCGTGTGCTCTCGCTTGTTCCTAACATTAGTAAAGGCACATCAGCGTATCTCGACGACATTCTTGTTGACGAAACAGTTGTCAGTGCACACGCCGTGAAAAGGCATCTCGCCCAATATGGATTGGAGTGTAAATCCCCAGAAAAGGTATCAAATGGCGCTCGAGTTTTGGGATTGGCAGTTTGGGGTGAACGCAACACCCTGCAATGGGCGCGGAGTACCGAAGTCGGGGACCCTCCCAGAAGGTTGACTAAACGGTCCGTGTTTTCATACTGTGGTGAGCTAATCGGACATTACCCGGTGGGCAACTGGTTACGAGTAGCGACTGCGTTCGTTAAGAGAGAATCCAACCGCGCAGTATCACGGTGGGACGAGCCAGTTGACGACATCCGGATACGGAATCATCTTGCGGATATCGTCAGCAAACTAAAGAAAAGTGACCCCGTGCATGGACGGTGGGACGTCTCAAGCAAACGGGCCAAAATATGGGTGGACGCGAGTATGTTGGCCTTGGGCGTTGCATTAGAAGTAGATGGCTCCGTAATAGAAGACGGAGCGTGGCTACGGCCTGAAGAGGCACGCCATATCAATATGGCGGAGCTGGACGCCGTAATTAAGGGGCTTAACCTTGCGATCGCTTGGCGGATGAAGCAGATAGAGCTTATGACTGACTCCGCCACAGTGCACAGGTGGATAGAGGATGCGCTGTCTGGCCGGGCACGCCTGCGAACCAAAGCGACAAATGAGATGCTGATCCGGCGTCGACTAGAAACTGTACTAGCGCTCGTTAAAGAATACGACCTGGCAGTGACGATCACCTTAGTGCGATCGTCCGAAAACAAGGCCGACTGTCTAACCAGGGTGCCATCGCGGTGGCTATCCTCCGTGGAGCCCATCAAAGAAGAAGTGTGTGCGACGGCCGGAGATCCACCGATCGACCAGCTGATTACAGAAGTGCACCACGCCTCGGGCCACCCGGGAGTGAGACGCACTCTGTACTTCTGCCGCCGCCGTGATCCGAGGATATCTAAGCGCGAAGTTAGTCGAGTTGTGGGCACCTGCGATGTCTGTCGATCGATAGACCCAGCTCCTGTCAAGTGGAGACATGGAGTTCTGGAGGTACCATCAATATGGCAACGAGTTGGTATTGACGTTGTACACTGCGGCAGCGAGCTGTACCTGAGTCTAACTGACTGTGGACCCTCAAGGTTTTCTATATGGCGCCGCCTGGACCATCGCTCCTGCGCGGAGATCGCACTGCACTTAGAATCTATCTTTCTGGAGCGTGGCGCTCCAGATGAGCTGTTAGCCGACAATGATACCGCGTTTCGGAGCCGCGAAGTCGCCAGGCTAGCGGAAAAATGGGGAACACGTATCCGCTTTAGATGCGCCTATGTGCCAAGTGGCAACGGCATAGCGGAAAGGTGCCACCGTACAGTTAAGGTCATCGCCGCACGAACGGGATGCTCCATCCGGGAAGCGGTGTATCGATACAACCTTATGCCGCGAGATGACCATACCTCGGCTACTGCTCCCGCCAATGTCATCTACCGCTATACAGTGCGAGATAAGAATGAAGCGGTGACCAGTTCCAGCGAACAAAGTACTAACGGCCCCTATGTCGTTGGGGAACCTGTCTGGGTGAAATCGCGTGGTGGGAGGTGTGATGATCGTTATGAGAGAGGAATGGTCACCGGACTTCTATCAGATCAGGCAGTAAGAGTGAATGGGGTCCCACGCCACGTCCGTGACATTCGTCGACGTGGCTCGGAAACGAACTCCCCAGCGAATCTGTCGTCTGATTCGCATAGCAGCAGCGTGCCTAGTGCTCACGTTACCGAGCCGGGCAAGAGAGCCGAAATGATCATACTCGGTAATGCCGCACAGCCACAGCCTTCGGAGTCGCTCGACGCGGAGCAAAGTTTAGAGCAAGGCCAAGTGGCGACCCGTAGGTCAACTAGGAGAGGCCAGCGCCGAATGTGCCCGCTTCAGGAGTGCTGCGCACAAGAACATTCAGTGGCAACCGAAGACAACGTAAGTATGAGAAGAATCGGTGATACAGAACTTGCACCGGCGAGGGACGAAGCGGCTATGGGTCACAGCGGAGACACACAAAACATGCTTATGCAAACGGCCAGAACGAGAGCGACGTCGGCTACTGTAGAGACCATGACCGAGGTTTGCGAAGAAGAAAAACGTTCAGCAAGCACGGCACTCTCAGATGCAGCAGTATCGATAGCGCAAGATCCGCCGGACGAACGACGTCCGAGACACAGGACGCGCTTCCAAAGGAGCAGTTCCCGCCAGCGTTAGTGATTTGAAGATCAGGGGGGAGTGTTGCGGGCAATCTACACTGGAGGGACCGGCTGCCGCGCACTGCCTCCGGCAAGATCAAGATAGTGCAGAAAACTATTGGCAGCCGACCCCCCCCCTGCACGGATCGCGCCTGCTCACCATAAGAGCAAGGCGCTGGCTTGATCCCTGACAGGTGCAGTAGGGCCAGATCAAAGGACCGCCGCACCTGGCTCAAGGAGAGCAGCTGTCGTCGCAGCTGCCCCGTTCGCACAACCTTCGGCAAGCCTGGTCAGATTGGCAGGTGCAACCAGATTGAAAAGGCTATATAAAGGCCATTGCCGGTGTCGTTAGAGAGATACGTTTTTCTCTCTCTCTCGACTGCTTTTCTGTAGCGATTACTAGCGTGTGTGTACTGGGCAATTCGAATAAAGGTTCGGTATGCGGGTGTGAAATCAGACACGAGTTGACGGATCGAAGCATACTAACGCAGCGTGTGACTTCAAGTGCACGAAGGACACCAACGCTGTCCCAGCATGTGCAAGATATTTTCTCTAACATTACGCGTGAAGCAAGACAACCACTGTCCCATCAGTGACAGGACGTTTTCTTTGAAAGAGCCCAGCACTGACCTCCCATAGGCCTGAGATATCTGGTTTAATTTAGGGGTGCACACGCAGATCGTGGAATCCCTCTGGGCACAAGTGTAGCGGTCAAACAAGCTCCGGTGCGGCACGCCTCGGTGCTTTCTGCACCTGTACTTGTGCGAGTTCATGTGGCGCCGCAGGCTACGCCCCCGTCAAGACCCATTCGATTGCATTGTCAATGACATTGCAACCTGCTGGCCGCCACAGTGAACTTTGTACAGTTATTGTATTTTGGTCGTTGTACAGTTGCTGTTGTATGTGTTTTTTCGTCGTATATTAACCATTGCGAATAAAATCAGTCATTGTTGTTAAATATGCGCACTTACCAACGGAATGAACGTGTGATGAAACAGTAGCGGAGACAGAAACAGGCAATATCAGTGCGTGCGCATCCAAATGGCAACTACAACCGATTCGGTGTACGTTTGCCTTCCAGGAGCATACGATGGCCACGGCAAAATAGCTATGGTCAACCGAACAGAGCCAAATGATGCCCATCAGGTATCCTGTGCCATGTAAGCGAATGCATTTAAATTATCTACAAGTTCCACATAAGGAAACGCCGCACCCTTCCCTTCCATTGCTGCTTAAGAATCTCAGAGCTCCCCACTTAAGGAGCATAAAATTTACGCTTAGGTTAGCGATAGCAGTTAACAGTCAACCATGCCTGACAAGGTTGAGACAAAAACAGAACAGTGTTGCCTCGCTTAAGCTTTTCTACGTATATTGGGGCCGTCGGAACATGGGAACATGCTTATTTCCCGAAGTTCAGTGTCAGCAACAACCTGTAAACAAAGACAACGACTACGTCATCTGCTGTTGTGTTGCTTTGTGAAGATACGTGCATTCATTTGCTTACGATTGTTGGATTACTCTAGAACCCGGGGTAACCCGCAATAAGACCCAGTAAACCTGATCAAAAACCAGGGAAGACTCCTCTACTTTCCAGGGAAGACTCCTCTACTCGACTGTCAGGGCGAGGTAACCATTCGGTCATCCTTGATCGGGCAGGCTTCGTGTCCGTTCTGATGGCAAGCTTAGTGTACTCACCACTGACGGTGCGAGTGCGTGAACGAATCGAACGACTTCGCTTCATCGAGAATCCAATAAAGTAAGTTCAGGAAAAACGGGCTGAAAACTCCGTAAAGCTGCTACGATAACTATAAAAGTACTACACATTCGAATTGGCACAGTATCATAGTAACTTTGTTGTTTTTTAATTCGCTGCACTACGTAGCAGCTACTTGCTTAGCATTTAAATAGCGCTGGGCATTGGAACTGGAACGAACAGAGTCTGCTTGAAGTCTGCAGGAAGGAGTACGCGCATTGCCTACGTATTCTAGCACCTTCTGTACAGTGGACTTGATTACACGCGGAATTTGATTATACGCGGTATGTCCCGGAACCAATTACCGCGTATACGGAGGGCCTACTGTATTCGTAACCATGCGCGTAGGGAACTGCCCAGTCAGTCGACAGTCCTGCAAGCTCTTCCATTCAACCATCCGGGTTAGCAGCGTCAGCTGTCAGATTTAATCCCTGACCCGTCCAGCTTCTGTCACCCGCCGAGTCAGTCACGTGGACGAGCGAGCGTCCGGAGACAAAGAGACATCACAAACTGAAACGAAAGAACGACACGAGCTCGCGGTCCTCGACTATAACATCTTTAAAATCAGAATGTTTAAAGTCTTTTCTTGATGGTGTCCTTCCTTCTTCCCTTGCCCTTTCCGATGTATCTGCCCTCTTCCGTGGTTGCTGTGTCCAGTGGCCCCATGCAGCACATTTTGAATTTTACAATTGGGGTTCCCTCTTTACGGGGTATATTTGAAATTGTTTGAAACAGCCGCTGCAAACCTTCAACACAAATGATGTACTCTTTTTACACAATTTCTTGTGATCAGCCGTTGTTCCTGTTGGTTTTGCCAGGGAACACACACACAACTAGTTTACTGTCAGAGCACACACACACTAGGTATAGTTGACGCAGACACTACTCCAGCGATTACAGTAGAAGAGAATGCAAGTAACGGCTGTTACGGAAAAGAGAACCTGCACATCACCAGAGGCATCCCAACAGTTCCGATGCCGGTTTAGTGGAGGTGACGTAATTTCGCCCGAGTAGAACAGCAACGCAGCAAAACCGTCTCAAAACATTGGTTAAATTCGGCGCCTGCTCGGTTATCCCAGCGAGAATACGTGAGAAGATAACATCAAGGCATCCGATGGCGCTGGTTATCCATGTTGGGTGGGTGATTAAAGTGGAGAAGGGCGCAAAGCCTGCAAACAAGTCATGCGATTCGATAAGTTGCCGTGCAAGATGGAGCTCTGCGGCCGTGCGCACTTTGCCGCAGGCGAAGTGCGCACGGCCGACCAATCACACACGACGAATAGAATCGCAGAGGTCGAATCGAATGTAATTGGCCAGACCGAAACGCTCAGACCGAATTGACGTGTACCCGTACTCTCACAGACCGCCTATCTTAATGCCAGCCGCAGCTCTCGCTGCTCGGCATTAAAGCAATGCGCCGAGAAAGCTACAGTATAATATTGAACCTGCGCATATTTACACTTTGTAGTGGCGTTCCGAACAGGGTGAATTTGCTCGGCTGTTTAAAGCACCGCTGTCGATTGAGCGTTGTTTAGTACGTTCTTGCTGGCTCTGCAATGTTTTTCAAGTGCAATATTTGCGAATGGAGATGTAGCAGCGGCGAATTGTCACTTTTGCCGTGTGGACATGGTTTCCACAACACGTGTGTGACCAGGTTGATTAAGAACCTCAGACGTTGCCCTACGTGTGGCTCGCGAGCGTCCAGCCGTTCAATAACGGAAAAAGTTTACTTCACGGAGGTTGAGCAAACCGAAGAAGAAGTAATACCGCAGCTTTATACTCGATATTGTTAAACGCCCTAGTTTTCCCGCCGAACGTTGTCAACGTTGTTTTCTTCAGGCGTCATCGCATGAAGAGTGCGTTAGGCTGGCTAAAATGCTGGGTGAAAAGGAGAAGCAGCATAAAAGAAAGATCGACGAATGCATCAAAAAAGTTGGTGTTCTCGTCGGTATTATCAAATGGTGAAAGTATGCGCTGTATTTAGCGGGATGTAATGGAGAGAAAACTGGTCGAGGCAATGGAGCAGTTGGACACGAGTAAGCGCTCGGCTCGTTCGCTTCCGAAATTGGAAAAGGAGAATTGTCGTTTGAAAATGGAAATTGCCAAGGTGAACAAAGAAAATCGGAGAATGAAACGGTTTGATCTGCGCGTTGAGCGTGCTTATACTGAATCTGCTTCTTCTCGCAGGTTGCTTCAATTGGAGGATAATATAGAAATAGCAAGTGATGCTCATGATGATGGCCATCGGGCAAATGATTTAATCAATTGCTTGCATGTTTTGTCAAAGTAATGTTCGTGTTTGTCAACCGATTGATATGTCCTAAGGTCATACCGCTTAAGGGAATATGTCGATCTCAAAAAGAAAAGTGCGAACATCTTGAAAAAGAAACTTTACTATACTCGCGAAATCGCTTTGGCTAAGCGAGATGCTAAGCGCCTCAACGAAGCCGTAGACGATGAATTATTGGACCATACCGTTGTGCCTCCCCCGAAAAGGTAGGTTTCGTTCTCTTTGTTTAAATCCATTCATTCAGGTAATAATATGACGTTGAACTGTCAATACTTGCTCCGTTCGGTTCGTTTTGCACCGTTGCAGCTGTACAACCGGTGTGCTTGTTCCGGCATCGCTTAGCTATAATTTATTTTTTAACGACAATATTTGTATTGTAGAACAATCCGTGGGCGCGTTGGACGGCACGCTTGTGGCAGTAGCCCATGACAACGTTGAAGGATTCGTCCTAGATTGTTTCATGTGGTTTTGTGAGTTATTCTTGTCCGGTCATCCTTGTGCAGTGCGAATGTACAGGTCGGTGTTTCCTTAGTTTCCGTTCAGACAATTGCACGGTGCATTCATTCGATATGTACTCTTTCATTTTGAAAGGAAGTCATTAAATTTCAATTTTAAAGAGTGGTCGCACTAAAGTTCCACCTTCTATTCGTATTTGTTAGCGTAAAAACAGTAAGTATTTGTCAACGGAGGCAAGGGCTCGTACTATTGAGAAACGAATATCAAAGAAATAGAAGTATCGCACTCGCTAAGGTCTGGCTGTTTTGAAAAGTAATGGGCACTACCTTGGTTATCTATAACAATGCCCCATGGCACTGCGCGTAGCCGCTTGACTTCGCGCGTTGAGCTGACAACGTTCAATTCGTGCAGTCGAAGTACTGAATACTAGATGCTTTATAACGTGTTTCATGTCTGAATTTGGTGGTATTCTGGCTTTTCCGTTTTTTGATAATACGTGTAATAAATGTGCAAATGCCCTACCAGCGGATGGATGGGCGATTATTAGTAGGTTATCGTATCGAAGTTTTCGGAACGCCCTGGTTCCGTCGCCATTCATGAGGCGAAAGGGCTCGTGCTTCGGTGGGGCTGCGGAGCTGCACTCATTCCGCGGCGGTGATCACGACTACGCTACCTCCGAGTAGTAGCATGGATACAAAGAGCAATAGCACGATTCCGCCGTTCTACCAAGGTCAGTGATGTAATATCAGGCAGGGAATTGCACGACGCATGGGAAGTATGTGTAAAAAGTGTGCAAAGGCAAAGCTTCACCGATGAAATAGCCTGCCTGACGCAAAACTGTCCTTTGCCACGAAGCAGCAGACTTCGAACTTTGAATCCGTTTATGGATACGACCGGTATCCTTCGCGTTGGTGGACGCCTACATTTGTCTCACCGCCCGTTTCAAGCTAAGCATCCGCTTATTCTCCCGTCAAGGCACCACGTTTCGACATTGCTTGCAGAGGAAATCCACATGGATCACGGTCATTCAGGAGTCGAACATACCTTAGCTGAACTACGAGTTCGGGCTTGGATTCTTGACTCACGAGCATTTGTCAGACGAGTCCTCGCTAAATGCGTTATCTGCCGACGGCAGTTTGGTACACCTTCGACAGTTCCATTTGCTTGGATCCCGACATTTCGAGTTCAACGGCCATTGCATGTATTCGCACAGACCGGGCTCGATTTTTTTGGTCCGTTTTCCTTTTCCGTACGCCGTTCTACTGAGAAACGATGGGTTTGCATATTTACGTGCTGGACAGCGCGTGCCGTACACCTGGAAGTGTGTCATCATCTCGATGTCGACTCTTTCTTGGCTGCGTTTCGTCGTTTTACAGCCCGCCGTGGTACACCAGCCATGTGTGTTTCAGACAATGGAACCAATTTCGTAGCCGCCGACCGGGTACTTCGTGAGGGAGTTAAAAATTTAAATAATTCACGAGTCGAGGAGTTCATGGCAAAAAAGAACATCGAGTGGCATTTCAACCCCCCCCCCCCCCAGGCGCGCCCCATTTTGGCGGAGCATGGGAGCGCCTAATCGGATGTGCTAAACGAGCAATGGCCACAATTTTTAAGGGTCGCTCAGTCCAAGAAGAGATCTTCCAAACTGTCACAGTGGAGGTGGAAGATCTACTAAATAGTCGACCGCTCACGCACGTGAGCTCTGATGCAAAGGATGCCGAAGCTTTAACACCAAATCATTTCTTACTGGGGCGCCCATATGTGTCCATTCCGTCGGATCTAATCCCACGCGACCAGATTATTTCAAGAAAACGATGGCAAGCCTCACAAATCTTGGTCGATCAATTTTGGCGCAGGTGGATGCGCGAATATCTACCATTCTTGGCATCGTCCTCGAGAGACGTGCGAATAAAAGGGCCGTTAAACGAAGGCGACATTGTTCTGGTCGTGGACATTAACAATCCACGAGGTGTATGGCCTTTAGGACAAATAGTGAAGACGCATCCTGGCCCAGATGGCATCGTCCGAGTAGTCGACATTCACGGCCCACGCGGAACAATACGGCGCGCTATAACGCGGCTGATTAAGGTAACCTCTCCACTTTCAGCTGCTTCTGAAACGGCTGTGGAGGATGTGGTTGCTCAATCATCCGAAGCTACCGTAAACGGAACATCCGCCTACAGTTATTCCGTCCGCGGGAACGATGCGCCCTAGAGCAAACCATTGTTTACGGGAGAATCCCTAAAGCGGTGACCCGACAAACGTCCGCGAAGGCGACGCTCAGAAACGCCGCTTAAGCCGACTTCAAGGGGGCCGACCATCCCCGAACCGTTAATCCGTGCGTGGGAGCGGTGCAACCTAATTCGTCCGAAGCATCAATATATCCTCGTACCGACCCATTCCAATTAATTCCGTACGTTTTGACGTTTGCCGTCCATACCGTCTTTCCGTCTAGCCGTCTATACCGTTTTCCGTCTATACCGTCTAGCCGTCTATATACCGTCTTGCTGTTTATTGTCATTAAACGGTATCGTTGCTGTACGTTCGATAAAGAATAACGTAGCGATGACAGCGGCATTTGTACCGCACTGGATGTTTGAAAATTCACCGCATACTAGGAGGTGGAGAGCGACGTGGCAACTTGACCAGAAAGTTCTCGCAATGACTAGACGAACCGAAAAACCGAGTGACCCCGCCGTGAGAGTTACTGGCAGTGGTAGCCCAGAGTGGACATCGTATGGCTACTCTGTTGCAACCGGATCACACGGGTGGCGTGTTGCCGCATTGATGGAAATGTTTGTCGCCGAAGGTAATGCGATAGAATTCTTCGACACCAGGCGTATGGCCTTGGTCATACGTGGCACAGCCACTTTGGCCGGGGCGGTTTGGGAACTTCCCAAAGTGGATTCCAATTTGGATTGCTTGGCTACCACTGCCAGTAACTCTCACGGCGCAGTCACTCGGTTTTTCGGTTCGTCCAGTCATTCCGAGAACTTTCTGGTCAAGTTGCCACGTCGCGCTCCACCCCCTAGTATGCGGTGAATTTCGAAACATCCAGTGCGGTACAAATGCCGCCTTAGCATCGCCGCTCGCAAGGCCGTCCTCGTATGATCGATGTATATATATATATATATATATATATATATATATATATATATATATATATATATATATATATATATATATATATATATATATATATATATATATATATATATATATATATATATATATATATGGATCATGTTTGTTTCACGCCCCGTAACGTTTCGCTGCGCTAGGGGGCGCTGATAACGTTTCTGTTGCTGGGCCGTCGTATAAAATAGAGGGAAAGCAGCGTTGTGACGCATTTGTGATGGCGTCATATAATTGAAAAATCTTCTTTTACGGGCTGTTGTGCACATATGCGATCAATGATAACACGGATTTTTCCCCGTTTGAACCTTTTTTATTCCAAAGTGTTACGTCACTGTCCCGGTCGGTTGGTTTGGAAGCTCGCTCTCCGCGGGACTGAATGGGCAGGCGACGGACGCTGGACGGGTACAAGGTAGTACCTGATAGCTGATGTCGCCAACCCGGACGGTCTAGCAGAGGAGCTTGCTGATCCGTTGAGTGGCTGGGCAGTCGACGATGTGATATTTTATTTTATTTTCCCACTGAAGACGGGCGCAAGGTACGCGCCCGAAAGCTCTGGAGAATTTACTTTTTTTGGAATAAAAAAGGTTCAAACGGGGAAAAATCCGTGTTATCATTGATCGCATATGTGCACAACACCCCGTAAAAGAAGATTTTTCAATAATATATATATATACTTGAGCAATCACACTTGATTGCATAAACCACATCTTGCTGTTCCGTTTTCGATACCTTGATTTTGTCATTTCTGAGCAAAGATCTCATGTTTGTTGAGCCTTTGAAGTAAACTCTGAAGCCTAAAATCTTTCCTAGACGTTGTACCCTTTCTCCGATTCCTTTGCAGTATGGGATAGTCAATATGATCATGTCTTGTGTTCTATTTCTACTTTCTTCAGTCCGATTTAACCGCTTACTAACTAAGGACGATATACGCTTTTTAGGGTACCCATTTTTTGACAGTGTCTCCGTTATGTATTGTAGTTCTGGTTGTATGAACTCATGGTCGCATACTTTCTTCGCTCTGTCAAACATCCTTTTGATCACACTGCGGAAAACCGAGTGAGGGTGGTGGGACGAAAAGTCTAGATATCTTTCTGACTGGGTCGCCTTTCTGTAAACTGTTGTCTTAACCCATTCATTATGCCTTATGACCAACGTATCCAAAAATGGAAGTGTTCTATTGGATTCGTTTTCCATAGTGAAGCTGATTTGTCCGGGGAACAAGCTGTTAAGATATTCCAAGAATTGGTCTTCCTTCTCATTTGTGATAAGAACGAAGATGTCATCTACGTAACGTTTGAAAAACCGTGGTTTGATTGTAATGTCAACCCCAGCAAGAGCTATTTCTTCAAGGTTCTCCATAAACACCTCAGCTATGACCAGAGATAAACTGCTATCCATTGGGGCTCCGTTCTGTTGTTGGAAGTATTTTCCTTGGAAATGAAAATAGTTAGCCTCCCACATGCAGCAAGTGGTTAACCGTAAGATGTGATGTGGGTTTAACTTTGTTCGGTTTTTTAGGATTTCGTCATTGTCTAACAATTGCTCGGGACGTTGTAAAGTGTATTCCACTGGGATGTTCGTGAACAAATCTTTCACATCATAACTAACCAGAATGTCTGAACTGGAAACGTGGAAACTTTTTAGTTCACGGCAAAATACCTTGCTATTCACCACGTGTCTCTCTACGCCCAGTTAGCGGACGGATTATGTTCTTGAGAAACGTACTTAGTTTCGACGTGAGACTGTTTACCGTTGAGATAACCGATATTAATGGAACTGCTAAAAATGGACATTTACAGACCGATTCAGCCAGATCCAACTGAAATAATGAGAAAAAGACTGCTATGCATTTTAAAAGATTTCACTTCAGAAACAAAGGACAGAGACTTTGAACGCATTACGAAGCATCTTTTCTTCACGTGTCATAGCAAAAGCCCAGAACTTTATGGACTTCCAAAGATCCACAAAGAGGGAGTTCCGAGTTAACATGTCAGCTTGAACGGACGTCGCCATTTGGGCGTGAGCTTCAATATTCGCAGCGTTACTACGAATTTTTCGTACAGCAGTTGTCCGTAAACCAATAGCTTTTGCAATATCCGCATTTCGCTGTCCATTGGCAAATCTCCTTACAATTTCTACTTTCATCAGTAAATTCACCTTTGTTCGTTCAGTTTTTGAGGCGCACAGCTCAGGGGCACATAGCGAGCGTTTGGCACTTATGGCAATGAAGCAAAACCTAGCAGTAAGAGTCAACAAAATAATGTTCGACAATAGGCACCTGGTACTACAAGGACGATCAAATACAGAGACGTTAGAACCAAACTGACAACAAAGCTTAACCGATCACTTGCTGTATGTAACGTTTGGTACACAGAAGCTGGGTGTCTTTTGTAACGTGTCCGTCTTCTCCATGAGCGACGCTAAACAAAACTACGTTAAGCGAGCAATACCTGTAATTATAATTCGTTCTGATCAGTCTTTGTTTGCATGTGCGGATTGTTGGAAGTAAAGCGCCGGGCGACTGCTACAAATATAAAATGTGGCAAACCCTCAATGAACTGGTTGGTAGTAATAATATAATGTCAACATAATGACATTTCTTTGACACGGTTGGCCCGTTGAAATTGTTTCAGTGTGTCTGCAATTAACCTCACCAGTCAACGACCCGTTACGATGCATCCGGTATTCAATCATGTCAACATAATAGAATAATATAATATCCAACGCACGAATTATTCAGACCTTTCAGGACCTGCTTGTTTTGTTGACTATCATGCGAGCCGACGACCTACGGAGAATTTCAAGTAAATCGCACGCCCGGCATTAATATTATACTTTGTTGATTTGGTATCGAACACGGTCACGTCAACTATTGATACAAATGGGCCTCTCATGCGCGGAGCTGACGGAATTGTCTTTGTCCTGTCCTCAGTGTCGAACGTAATGACTATAATACCAGGACTGAAAGAAAGTCCCAGCAGAAGGCGAAATTCATAGGATTTTAAGCATAATTTTTTGAAATTTTGAACCAATTTCTTCAACTCATAAATTCCTGTCACGGTTTTGATTGCACTGCTTCCAAACAAAAAGCTTTTGTCATTATGTTTGTTCTTATTTTGAGCGACCAATTTCATGACGGCATGCTGTCTATTCGTCACTTCTATTAATATTTTTTCACGCACCTCTGAATTGGGCCGTTGATTTGACTTTCTGATCCTACAATATTATCCTAGTAATGACATTCGCGTCAAAAGACACGGATGGAGGAGACGCGCTGAGAACGGAACGCGATAAGTAAGGGAAAAAGATCCATCTTTTCCGGATGAAGAATATTTTCACGTGGAAAGCAAGCGACATTCAGAATTATTATCCCATTTTTTTAATGTGCTGATCATTTGTTGTGCGTTTACTGTTTTACAAGCTGAACTTTCAAGGTGCAGCATGCAGCTGTCACAACCACGTTAAAGTAAATTCATGCGCGCTGCATGAAAGCAGTGATTGGCAAACAAGTGCGCCTGTCCTTTAGAGCAAGTTTCGCCAGGATTGTGGCATGCAGCAAGGTAGCAGCATTATTACGGTATCCTCTATGATGATCGTCCTCGAATTAGCTGACGCGCTTTTGAGAATGCTCTGTTTAACTTGCCAATTTACTTGCTCAGTGGAAGCCTGTTACGAAATTTCGCGAGTATAAAATCTCCTGGTAAACTGTTAGGAGACTAGTGAAAATGGGTGCAGAATTATGAGCATGTGCGCTGTGAACTTCATCTCGCTGATAATGCTAGCGCTTCTAGGCTTGGTGGAAGGGCAGGTAATCAGAAGTTTTGCGCAAACTTTCAGTGTTTGCTCAAGTCCAGTTTGTACGAGTTAACAGCTTCCTGAGATTTTATTAGCCATTTGTAATTTCGCCTTCGAACTATTGACTGCCTGCTTGATGCAGATTGGTGAATACAATGATGATTAGGAATCCAATAATACAATGATGACGATAAATTGTTGGACAAACTTGTTATACAACTTGAAATGTTTCCCCGCTCGTCATGATGGAAATTAGCGGAAAGGAAACGGCGAAATGGAGCGACGGAGAAAAGACCGCCGCTGCAAAGAACGTCTTTGACTTCTTATTAACGAAAATTAGCAATCCGAGTGAATTCTCTTTGAAAAGTGTGGTACTCGGTTCGAAATGTATAACTTCCGGTGAACCGCACTTCATATTGCAACTGAAAGTTTTGCAAACGACAAAGTGTCAGGAGGTACGCTTAGTCCAGAATTGGCACTTGCACTGAAGATTAGGAGCGTGTAATTTTTAGTATCTTTTTCAGCAATATCCAATAAGCCTGTCCAGGAGTTTTCCAGGAAATTCGTAATCCACAACAACAGAACCTCGATTCTCCTTCCATCTATCTGCCAGCTACTTTCAGATAATTTCTCGAATCGTTTCAAAATTTTCTAAAATGCGAGTTTCCATTGCCCACAGCAGGTGAACAGCAACAACTAGACTCATCGTTTGACTACATATTGTTTGTTCTACATTTGATACGTCGTTACAAATTTTTCGCTCGAAAATACTTCCGTCACCGGGTTTTCTTCTTCTGTAGTGTTGGGTGAAATCAACCAAACGCCGATGGTCAAAACGGGAATGCTTATCTGCATTATCACGTCCTGCTGAGCTAATCATTCCGATTTATCACCGAGTTGCTACCGATATGCTTCTGTCTACGCCCCTTTTGCTGCTGATACGCGTGCTCTCTTCTCTCTCTCTTTCTCTCCCTCTCTCCCCAACCTTTTCCATCGACTTTTCGACGTTTCTCATTAAACTAAGCACTAACAAAAGATATGGGCCCAGAACGCGTCGCTATTGACAGTGGCTCGTCGATGCCGTACACTTCCATCGAAAAGCTCAACGGTTTGAATTATGCGTCTTGGAATTTCAAAATGAAACTCGTGCTGATGGAATGTGACCTGTGGACCACCGTTCAGCCAGGTGAAGAGCTAAAGGACACCGATGATCACAGAAAGATGCGTCTGCATGAATGCCGGCAAGGAAAAGCATTCGCGAAGGTTTGTTTGGCTCTGGGAGACGAACAGCAGCAACATGTGCAGCATTTGAGTTCTCCGAAGGACGTTTGGGAGGAACTGCAAAGACTGTACGCTCCCAAGGACAGCAAACTACGCATCTTGCAGCTACGGCGGCAACTGTACTCAGAGAAACTGGAAAGTCACGGAGGTATGGATGCTTATCTGGGGAAGATAAACCATATCGTTACGGAATTAACGAACATTGGCGATCGCATTGATGATGACGATCTCGCCATGACTATTCTCTGTGGACTTCCTGAAGATTGGGACGTGGTTATATCGTCTATTTGCAATCTTCCTGAATCAGAGTTCTGCTGCTCCACAGTGAAACGCAGGTTGATAGCTGAGTGGGCAAGGCGAATTGAAAGTAGTGGCAAATGTGAAGAAGCCATGGCTGCTACTACTGCCGAAAGGAATTCAACGGACACAAGGCAATCAACGAAAAGCACGCTCGTTTGTTTCAGATGCGGAAAATTGGGTCATTTCGCAAGAGAATGGACATCAAAGGCACCGAAGTCGTTGAAGCACCCTAAGGCAGCAACAGGGAAGCAACCAAAGACTCGCCCATGCAATATGTTTGCTTCGTACGGTACTTGCACGGACAACAAATCCATTTGTTAGATTGTCGATTCGGGAGCAACACACCACATGTGTCCTGACAAGCGATATTTCACGAGGGTGGGTAAAGCTGACGTGACGAATTCGCGAGTACGCACTGCAGATGGATCAACGACATTAGCAGCTGGAAAGGGCACCGTCATGGTTAGGTTGCTTCGCAACAAAGGAATGTTGGATAAATTTGTTGCCCACAATACCTTGCTTGTGCCTGGGATTAAGCAAGGAGTGCTGTCAGTAAGGCAGATGGTGGAAAACAATCGAAGAGTTGTTTTTGACAAGAGAGGTTGTCACATTTACGACGAACAAGGTAAGCTACTGATTGAAGCCAAACAACAGGGACGCCTGTACGTTACAAAAACAGTACAGAAATGTCCACTAGCTGGCGATGAAGTATTGAATACGGCAAATTGTATGAAGCTAAGCATCGACCAATGGCATCGACGAATGATGCACGTGAGTAAAAGGCGCATCCTCCAAATGGTGGAGAGTCAAGCAGCAAAAGGCTTAGATTGTAGCGTAACCAAGCTTTCAAGCTGTGAAGACTGTTTGAAGGGAAAATCGACTCGTCAACCATTTCGGGACTACAAGACATACGAGAAAACAAGCAGCACAGTACGCCCACTGGATCTTGTTCAATGCGACGTAATGGGACCAATGGATACCCTCAGCCTGGGAAAAGGGAGATATATTCTCACAATCATTGATGATTCCACACGTTATGTGAGTGTGTATTTCCTAAGGAACAAAGGAAGCGTCCTGGGCATGTTTAAAAGATGGCTGACTGAAGCAGAGAAGCAGTCGCAAAGAAGCCTGAAAAGAGTACGTACCGACAATGGATTAGAATTCTGTTCCAAAGCTTTCGAAACGTTCTGCGAGACGCGGGGAATCGTGCATGAACGTACCATGATTTACACACCACAGCAAAATGGTGTAGCAGAACGTATGAATCGTACACTCATGGACCTTGTGAGAAGCACAATGAATGGATGCTCGCTCCCTCGTGCAACTTGGGCGGAATTGACTTATACAGCCGCCTACATAAGGAATAGAGTGACCAACAGGCATAACGAAGAGAAAACACCTTATGAATTATGGTTCAATCGGAAACCAAGCTTGCGCCATTTAAGAGCCTGCGGCTGCAAAGTGTATGTCAACATACAGGCACAGAAGAGGAAATCGAAGTTGGATTGGAAAGCACATAAAGGCCTACTCGTCGGGTGCGCTCTAAGCGGCAAAGGTTGGCGAATATGGGTTCCTGAACTGCAGCGGGTTGTGGAATCACGGGACTGCACTTTCCTTGAGAACGAAAAAACAGTCCTCGAGAAAGATAACAAACCCGACTGCAAGCGCACCAAAGTTTACTTCCCAGAAGGAGAAGCTGATGCCGATAGCCTCTCCAATGTCGGTGAAGGGAGCGCGAAGGAAAACGAACAATGCTTTCTTAAGGAAGATCCAGAATACAAGCCGCTGAACCCAAAAAGAAAGCGTGGGCGTCAACGGAGAGACAGTCGGAGCTTGCCGGAAGTACGGCAGTCACTGAGAGCTCATCCTATGCTTTTGAGGAGTCAGAATCCCAACATCAGTGACAATTCACAATCGGACGTCAAGGATGTCAGCCAATCGCATAGCAACAGTACAGCGCCAAAGGATACCGATCACAGCTCCAGTGCCACATTGGCTTGTAACCAGCTCGCGGTGGATAATCCTACTTCCTATCATGAAGCAATTAAGGGCAATGAGGCTTCTTAGTGGTTAACAGCAATGGAAGCAGAGATGGAAAGCTTGCGAGACCACAACGTCTAGACATTGGAGGAGCTGCCAAAAGGCACGAAGCCTATCAAATGCAAATGGGTTTTCCAAAGGAAAACAAATGCTGCTGGTGAAGTCGTACGTTTCAAGGCACGTCTAGCTGCAAAGGGTTTCTCACAACGAGAAGGCATAGACTACGACGATGTCTACGCTCCTGTGACGAGCTTCGAAATCATTAGGATCCTAGCAGCGCTTGGGGTCAGCAACAATTGGACGCTTGACCAATTTGATGTAAAAAATGCATATCTACATGGAGTATTAAAAGAGGTGGTTTACATGGAACAACCGGAAGGGTTTGTTCAGCGTGGAAAAGAAAATATGTATTGCCGGTTATTGAAAAGCCTTTACGGGTTGAAACAAAGTGGCCGATGTTGGAACGAGCACTTAGACCGATGCTTGAAGGAACTGGGATTCCAACGAAATCAGGTGGACTCGTGCGTGTATACGCTAACGCTAAAAGAAGGAAATCTCGTATTATGCGTCTACGTAGACGACATGCTGCTCATGTCAGAGAACGAACATGTCAGAGAGAAAGCTAAGCCGCTACTGAATGAACATTTTGAATGCAAGCACTTAGGTGAAGTGTCATATTTCCTAGGAGTCAAGTTCAGCCATTTCAATTATGGGTGTGTTACACTGACACAGGAGGCTTACACTCAACGTCTCTTACAACGCTACGGTATGCAGGACGCGAAAGGTGTTAATACACCAATGGAAATGCGGCCATTTTTTACGGACAAAGGAAGTTCCGAAGAAACAACAGAATCTCTACCTTATAAGGAGCTAATCGGTAGCGTGCTGTATCTAGCTCAAAGAACGAGACCGGACATTTCTTTCGCCGTAGCTAAACTGTCTCAATATTGCAGCAATTTTACGGAGCAGCATTGGACCGCAGCCAAGCGAGTATTACGTTATTTGAAACAGACGAAAGGGCTCGGAATAACGTACCGTCCAACCAATGAACCCTTGACGGCATACACTGACGCAGACTGGGCTTCCCGTATCGAAACTAGAAAAAGTACGACGGGATACATAGTACTTTTGTCCGGTGCCCCTGTGCTATGGAAAAGCGCAAAGCAAACCGTTACGACACTGAGCACAATGGAAGCCGAATACATAGCACTAAGTGAATGCGCCAGAGAGGTAACCTGGATCAAAAGATTTCTCGAATCCATTGAACAGGGACGCAGAATGGTGGCTGATACCACAAAGGTGTATTGCGACAGTCAAGCTGCGATAGCGCATGCGAACAATTCGGCCGATAAAACCCGCACGAAGCACATATCAATAAGATACCACTTTGTGCGAGAAAAGGTTGAAGACGGCACAGATGAACCCGTGTATGTCCGAAGCGGCAGAAACCTAGCGGACATTCTTACAAAGCCCTTAAGTCAAGCCCGCCACGAAGGGTTCAAGGACATGGTTCTCGGAGTAAGCGAAGTGGATGCATAAATGTTAATGCTCACTTCGAGGAGCATGTTGGTGAAATCAACCAAACGCCGATGGTCAAAACGGGAATGCTTAACTGCATTATCACGTCCTGCTGAGCTAATCATTCCGATTTATCACTGAGTTGCTACCGATGTGCTTCTGTCTACGCCCCTTTTGCTGCTGATACGCGTGCTCTCTTCTCTCTCTCTCTTTCTCTCCCTCTCTCCCCAACCTTTTCCATCGACTTTTCGACGTTTCATTAAACTAAGCACTAACATGTAGTAACCTCTTCGCATTTAGAGGCCTATTTTTCTTGTCCAGGTCTGTATGCTAATGAACTTTTTGAATTTCATAAACCCGCAGACGGTCTTCTTTCAAGATCTGACTGATCCTGCTGGGTCTTGTCTGGTAAACAAGGTCTGAGCATAGCCAATCTGAGCACCAGCGGAACGAAAGACTAGGTAGTCTGCAAAAATCGTAGTGCCAAAAATGAAGTCTATATTATCTCGCTCTGCTGTTAGTGATGCTGTCATTGAAAATATTTCTTACTTTGTCTTAATAGAAAATATTCAAAATTGGATGCGTGCCTGAAAGAAATGCTTACTGCACATGGACAGTAACTTTGGAGAACAATAAACCAAGGAAAACCTTCGGATACCTATGCTTTCAATCGGATAATGTTTCCGTAGAGGTAGGAACCCTTTTCAATAATCTTTTCAGCAATCCCGTTCATTTTGTCCAGCAGTGAATTTTATAAACGGCTAATGCAATTGTTTTTTTGTTTCGATATTCACTGTGTATGCGTTTGCCCTTAAAAGACCTTTAACCAATCGCTGGTTAGGTTCAACTTGGAGTCACTCAAGCAGTCTCTATATCATACAACGAGCTACAATCCGTTTCGGAAGGGCAACTCCAACTGTGTTTTGTCATATTTTCCCGTGGGAATTATTATTCCGAACTTCGAAAGATTTTTTATGGGTCATTTCCTAATAGCAATGAATTGCAACATAGGTTCTATCCCATTGCATGTTGTGACCGCTTGGCTGAGATTCGAAGCGATGATTTATGGCTTGGGAACGTAAAATGTTCCCATTTGAGCTTAAGAGTACTGCATCAACCAAAGCAAAGAAATGATTTCTCTAGCTGTTACCAAGAACGAAACAAACTGCGTAGTGAAAGATCGTGCATAGCCAATAGTTCCGAACTGCACTGAAACCATGTATGTATGTTACACAGCCATTGCATTTTTCCAACGACCCTCTTTGACCATATAAAGGTCATTGAAACAAAATTCGTTTCCAGCAATCCCAACTAAACTTTGTATGAGCTTCGATGTTTTATGACAGGATGAATTGGAACTGTCTAAAACCAACGTCTGCGAACGATGGAGTACGGCGGTCTGGAAGTAAGCAACATATTGACATTATTAATGCCATTACTTAGCGCATTGACTTTGCAGGCTCATCATCTGGCCATTCCTGCATACATGTCATCGTGGAGTAGCAAGTTTCTTTAGTACAGCCCGCCTGCGTTTTCATTTGGAGGTGGCCAATATATTGGTTTTGAACATGGTTCCTTATCCCTCATTCTCGTTCAGATGCACGTCTAGAAGGTAGAGAAAACAGCCCATCAAGATTACCCAAAAATCCTGAAGGCAGAACTGGCATTAGTGGTCGTGGAATGCTAAAGAGATTGGGAGAAAACAAAACAGAAATTCCAATTATTGCCAGGTTTGATGCACCGACATTAATTATAGCGGCAGCTAACATGTTTGCACACAAACGTTCGTTTCGAAGCAGTCGACAGCAGCGTATGAAATCAGTAGCCTTTATGCCATAATGTTTGGCCATATGCCTATGCATTATTGTTTCGCACAGTCACAGCTGGACACATCAGCTTTGTTTCATACAAAAGTATGTTTCATTGGCCAAAAGTTCTTACCAGATGGATCAGAGATCGTGAAGTAGCACCTTTCACTTATCTGTACCAATGAATGTAATTCGTTCAGCGAGCTCTAATTCGCCCAATAAGGATCTTTATTCTTCAGAGAAGGTCTCTTCTACAACAGGCAGGTATGAATTTACAATAAGCGAAGTTAGACCTTCCAAATAATTTTGCAGCGCATTTAAGAATGCATGTTTTCTGAACTGCACTAATAAAATGAGATGCATAATTTTAAGCAGAGCACTACCTGTTCGTCTACGCTTGCATTAAAGAAAAGTCGTACAACAAATGCCTGCCGTACAACAAACGGCTGTATCCTTCAATAAAATCTGACCTGATTTTAGGACTTCGGAGAATGGAGTTGAAATTTCAGTCCGCAAAGCGTATGATCAGGAAAAGGGGTAGACTCCATTACCAATGGTTTGTCACTGCAGAGATTTTCTCGAATGTCTTAAAGGGTTTTCTAGTTTTGGAAAATACCGAAGGGTGACGACGCGAAACATTTCTCCCAAGATGAATCGTTTGAAAGCCAGTTTTACGGTTTAACTAGCCCAGAGCAGAAGTCGAAAAGTACCGCGAAGAGAACCAGGTCCGCCTTGAAACTGTCAAGAAGGGTACTATCCTGGCAGCTTAGATGACCGTTTGATTGATGCTCATGTTTAGCTGTTACGGGGCTATGTGTCGCATCCGCTAACGACGAACAATGCGTGGGTGTCAGCCAGCGTTTATTATATTTCAACTGACCAAGAGCCTTGTCTCAATGACCTGATTTTAACAGATAGTTCAAATAACTTCCAATACATGTGGAAAAGATGTAATCGTACCGAAGTGAGAAATGTGGATCACTTGGTACACTCATTGTTTCAGAGGAACGTGGCAATGGAAATATCATCAGCAAGACATGGTAGCATCACCGCTAACTTTATTGGCTTTACTTCTGCGGCAGCTCTGGTTGCCATATTGTTGGGCACTGTTGGTGCATCCTTCTTTTTCTTTGGTATTCCGGGTATAATCATGCTTATTACGGGAGATCTTGCTAAGTATTTCGAGCGAAAAGGTTTGTAAATACTACGAGAGCGCAAATCGATCAAATAAAGTGGTACGCATAAGATGTTTCGATTGGAAGCGTGTTCGTGTTAAAAAGCATATGTGTACAGCAAGCGTTAACAGTATTAAAACCATAATGAATAAATTTATCATTTACTTTTTTATGGGTAATCTACTCAGGAGAATCAGAATATTGAACCGAAGGTTTGAGAATCTTGTAGCATCGCGTGATTGAGAGTTCAGTAGATCAAACTTCAGAACCACTTTCAATGAGGATTGAATAGTTGCCATGCTCAGCTCGAGAACACACTGACAATGTAGAAGCGTTCTTTCAAAAGGCCAAAACTTTGTTCCGACACCTACAGTCGCTCTGTTCCTTGCCATTATAGCCTCTACAGAACGTTGCCTTGCGAAAACATACCCATTAACGGCACCTTTTATTGAAGGTTCAATTTCCAATTTACTACTTCGTTTAAACGACCGGAAAAATCTAAATACCCATTTTCAGATACTGGCAGCCAAGAACTCAAAAGTAAACATAATCTAATAATCACCAGAGCTGATATAGGCAACGTTGTCTTTCTGTTAGACAGTTCGTTCTACGTTGAAAAGATCAAGGAGTCAAAGGGTCCACAGCTATTAAAAATAAGACAGAGCATACACTTCTCTGGCAACGTGAAATGCTGGAACTATTAGATCTACTTGAAATGCACAAAACCAGGGTATTCCTATGAGACCCGTAATTTGCACCGTTTACAGTATTACATCAAAGCTTTATTCCTGGCTAATGAAATTAATTATTCCACTGACTAGAAAATGCAATTTCCATGTTAAGAATTGCATACATTTCTGCAATGCTGTCAAAAGCATCAGATTGTCTTCTAACAATGCACTGGTTAGCTATGATGTAAAGGACTTGTTCACTGTCATTACCATTCTTCTTACCGTATCTGTTCTCAAAAGTGTTTTGGGTGAAGACACAGAATTTCCAAAATGAACTTGTCTAAACCCATTGCACATTTTGTCTGAATTAGTATCCTTATGTCTACATGAAGGCACTTACTTCAAGTTCCTAGGCGGTTTGTTCATACAAAAGGATGGTGCTCCTATGGGAACTCCCCATAGCAGCACTATACCTCTGTCTCCCATCATAGCTGAAATATTTAAGCAGTATTTTGAAGCAATGCTCTTTCAAAACATACATTACACAATTTTGTCGAGGATTTTCAAACGATATGCTGATGGTTTTTGCCATCGTCGACGGTGGAAAAGAAGTTTCTCTTGGCTACCTAAAATAACCTTTTTTCTAACAAAGCCAAAGTTAATATGCGAAACGAGGTTGATAAAATGCTTTCTTTTCTGGACCGTCTAGTTATCAGATAGCCAACGAGATGCGGAAAACAGCAGTTTACAGAAAACCAACGAACTCTGATGCTTACCAACATTCGATTCTTGCGTACATTTCCCATCACCCTGTCTCCACCGAACGAAGGTTTGTGAAAGGGATGGGGGCAGAGCTACTTCTATTTGTGACCGAGAGCTTCTGTCTCACAAGACTAAACACATAAAAACTAGGCTGATGGGTAATGGCTGCCCACATAATTTTGTCTCCCCAATCATCGAGAGTAGCCTATCCAGTTCAACGCCCACGCATACCTATGACTAGTGGGGTCCAGCCCCTAAGGACTGTGGCAACCTACGGAAGAGCACTAAGAGAAAAGATTAAGCTGCTAGGAGGAGAGCTAAATTTCCCAGTCTTTTTTAAGAGTACTGCAAATCTCAGTTGATAAGAGAAGAGTACCAAAAGAGAAGGCTGCGAAAGGCGTTTGTCAAAGTAAATGTTGCTGCACCGCCGCTTACATAGGAGAAACGGGCAACAGATGACATCACAGGCACTGTGAACACTGAGCAGCCGTTGAAAGACACAAAACGGCTGTCGATAGACGAGACGATTAGCAACCACGCATGAGAGGGTTCGTGCAAACGCTGGACTCAGAGTGGATAATCCAAGACATTACCTGAACCCTAGCGGTCGTTGAGCACTTCTGTCAGTATTCAAATGACCCACAACCTGATATAATTTTGTAGTGAGAGCCTTTTCCTTGGGAAAGTCAAGGTAGCACTGATCATTAGAAACAACAGTAGCTTCAACCGTGGCAAGGGTGTTGAGGTCAGTGAGGTTTGGTCAGCGGTAATCGCCAAAGCTGATTACTGTACTCTACTGACCTGACCACATGCTCTCCACAGTCAAAACTTTGCCGTTAGCCCACTGTGACTATTCAATGACCATGAGCAGGTTGCCCTGTAAGCAGCGATAAACTTGTTAAAAGTACGTTGTAAAAACTCGCTCGTTAATTTAGGTTGTATTTTTTTCGCCTCAATAAACGGGTTCAGTTGCCTTCCACGAAGAAGCCAAAAACACGAAAGAATAAAATGCATTATCAGACACTTCATATTCAATTACTTTTCCAGTAGCTCTCATAATTTTGCATAACTGGCGTTCAGCAACTTCAGCCTTTCATTGCAATATAAAATAAGGCAATCAGTTTTGTAGTCACTTGATGCAAATGCCTTTTATCGAATGGTCGTGATACACGGCATTCAATACAGGGCGCCTCCAGGCACCTACCACGCTAATTTCTGAGCCGTCAGCGATTGGTTCGCTCTATCATTAACTTCAGTTTCAAAGGTCATCCTTCAAGCAATATTTTTCATTTACAAGCAACTCATCTGCATTCCTGAACTTATCTTACCAACGATAAATAATCTGCTAGATGGTAGTGTAGCCAAATGTTTAATTTCTCTGGCAGCTGAGGTATCTTTAAAATGTGTTTTGAAGGCAGAACAGAAAGCAGCACGAAAATCGTGGTTCATGTCGGAATAGATAGGGCATTCTCACGAAGTGAGATAACGGGAGGTAACGGAACAACAAGACAGTAAATAAGATAAGCTATTAGCAGCAGATCACCTAGCAGTGCATGAACGGCAGAGGATATGAGCAAAATCCGGCCATTCTGCCCAATTCCGAATTCATATGCGACAAGCGAATAGCTCCAACCTGCGGCTGCCGTTGTTTATATTATTGTCACGGTTGGTTATTCACTGAAAGTGAGTTTCGGCGGAAGTGAACGAATTGTTTCTCCTATACATTTCAGATGAGATAAACATGCGCTTCAGAGAATTTTGGAAATAAGAACGCGTTATTCCAATAGGAAGTTTTCAACGCTAAATCACAGGGCGAAAGTTTCCAGCAGTAAGAGCCACCCAGTCTGACGCTTGACTTACACCGCGCAATAGTTAGCGTGCATCTATTAATAATAACCAGGGAAGTTCACGCAACGCGGTAGCAGCGGATTTCAGCAACAAATGTTGAACTTGCCAAGAAAATTAAAGTGCTGACGATTAATGACTTGGCGAAACGCAAACTCTAGTAATGCAGCCGGCAAAAGCAATGGCACCTGAAAGCATGGAAAATCATGGGCAGCCTGTATTTGCTCATGTCAGGTTCATTCTCGTTAGCCTTGAAACAGAATCAAAAGGATTAGTTCATCCGAGCGTATGAGCAATCATTGGGCGCATTTGATCGTTTTCTAAATTATTGGTTGGGAAGAATGTGGAGCAAATATGGGTGTCGAACTATTGCAAAGGTTGCAACATGGACATGCACCGTCTGTAAAAAAGACTTTCAGATTTCCAAGGAATTTTGACAGAAAATTGGGTGTTTTATAACGGGTCCTCTGTTAGGCAAAAGAACTTTCTGACTTTTGACAAAATTTAAATTGGTCAGTGATAATCCCCAAAGCTGATTGCTGTAAGTCACAATTTTCAAGGAACTGCATCTACTCAGTGCTTGCTTTCTCGTCCACTTATGAAACGCCAATGTTGTTTTCATCTTCGTTGCGGAAGGTCTACATTGGTCTGTACGACATTTGCAGGCTCATTTTCTTGAGTTACTGAGTCTGACCAGGCGGTTGCTCTGTATTTTGAGGAATTAAATTCTGTTAACATTGGCAGGCCTCATAACCTAGATCGGTAACTGTCTATGTGATCATGAACTATATGAGTGTCCAAGAGGATTCTCAGATTATGCTGAGAGAGGAGAAGAAGGCTACTGATCCTTTTGTTTAATGTCTAAGCGAAGCTTAGCAAGCGTTCATCCAGCGCATCTGTTGTGAACAAATCTTTGCGCGTCATCCTCATGCAAGGGCTGCGGTACCGGTTCATAACTAAGCAGCCCTGATTAAACATTTATGCCAAACAACTTTGCTGTTGGGCAAACGTACTGAACGAACATTTAAGGAACCTACTCTGCACGCAATGCAGTGTGATAAAATTACGCGAAAGAACTTTCTGAATATCTCAAATGAGCTTATTCGCTTACCTGACGCCATCTCTTTCGATCCTCTTCTTGGTTTGGACAGAGGTAACTAATCTTGATTTGATTTGATTTTGCCGTGTCCCAATTCTCTGGGCGTTGAACTTGAGCGACGATGCAAACTGACAAACGCCCATTGCAGGGGTATTGCTACAATGAAGCTACTGCAAATTTAGTGGAAAACGTAGCTCATGGATTCAAAGATTTCCTCCCCTCTCCCAAAGGACCAAGTGACGGAAGCGCAAGTGCCACACTGAATGACTACTCACTTACTAACATTTCAAGAGAAGTCTTTGACCTTATGCGCCGGTCGGACAATTGCCTTGACGTGTACAAATATGGGAAACTGATTGGTGGTGCCATATGCCGGCACAATAATGAATCACGCGTCGTCCTGCAACTGAAAGCATCAAAGATCGAAGACTACACAGATGTACGCTTTGTTCCACTTGCGAAAAGTACATTAATCATGAAAGAAGTAGTCTGTTGCATAGTATTATTGGTAATAGCTAGCATATTAATCCTAGTCAATAGGTGGCATACTGAAGATTGTAAACACCTAACGTTACGCGCGCTTTTCTTTTGCGTGGTAATTTTCATGTGGATGCAACGGCAGTGTTGACATTCCTGATGATAGTTACTAATGCTAGTCTCAGTAGCAAAGTGGTTCCGAACAAATTCGATAACAAGCGTTTGCCAAGTTTAACTAAGAGTAAAGGAAGTACTCACCAATGTTTAATGAAATGCTAAAGTTAAACATAACTCCTTTTAGTGAGCACGTAGGTTAACCTTCTTTGCTTTCTGCATTGTACATTGTCAGTACACTAACTGAATCATTCCACATTGAAGTAGGGACGAGATGAGTACTGAATGCCTCAGCTAAAGATTAAAAGCACACATACTACATTTTTGTTTCGACTAACGTCCTTCCTTCTAATTAAGCATTTTATCACATTTACAGCCATTTTCTTGCCTATTCCAATGGATAACCTATATTTTTATGACTTCTCTGAAGGAGCATTCATGTTCTGACAGCAAATTCCGTTCCTTTTAAGACACTATTCATAACCGTCATGATGGCGTGTACGGCTTGATCCCGTTGGAAGTAAAGATTGTCTGAAAGTACACCAAGAACTACGCCCTACCAGCGAATGGATGGGCAGTTATTAGGTAACACAACAGAACAACGCAGACCTTCGGAGCTTTCGGAACTACCTTGTTCCGTCGTCAGCGAATATTGACAGTCAATATTCGCTGACGACGGAACAAGGTAGTTCCGAAAGCTCCGAAGGTCTGCGTTGTTCTGTTGTGTTACCTAATAACTGCCCATCCATTCGCTGGTAGGGCGTAGTTCTTGGTGTACTTTCAGACAATCTTTACTTCCAACGGGATCAAGCCGTACACGCCATCATGACGTTCAAACGACCCGTTACAAGACATCCAATATTCAACTATTCATAACCGTGAAATTTATGTAATTCTTTTAACGGGGTAGATGCATTTCTGCAAGTGTAATAATAATTTCACGGATTCGCCCCCGTTGGTTGAAAGCTTTTATTCTATCAAACAGCTGTTCTATTCTATCAAACGGTTGTTTAACCGCTGAAGACGGGACGCGCTTGGTCCCGAAAGCTACGGTATTAACATTTGTAAATAAAACTCATTCCAACGGTGTTCGTCGTACTATCATATCATGGAACCGAATTTATACAGCATTTTCGAAATCAACATATTAGTATTCTGCCGTCAGCTGTACCCAAGATGAGCTTCGTAAGCTTCTTACGAAGCTCATCTTGGGTACAGCTGACGGCAGAATACTAATATGTTGATTTCGAAAATGCTGCATATATATCATAAATTGCTTCTTGTAACGGGGACAGTTAACATTGCTGATTGTGTCGACACGGACTTTTCCCCGTTGATAACGCTTTTATTCATCTTGAATAAAGGCGGAGCTTTCGGGTCGATCCTGACCCGTCGTCAGCGCATGACAGAAAAATACAAAAAAGAGAAAGGCAGTCGTGTGAGCACATGCCGCGGATTGGTCCTCGAGGAGGCATACCTCCGCTTAACCGCCAGTGTAGGAACACTTTTGGTCAACCTTGACCGGGCCGTGTAAACACTACACCGTTGGAAAGGCAAAGGGGGTGACGTCTCTATGAACCTCTCGCGGCAGAGGTGCACCCACAGACTCTGTGGAATTCTTCTTTCTTTACGAGGATAATTATTCAGATAATAAAGTTTTCACGCGGTATAAACCCTGTTCTCGTAGAAAGCTTTTATTCGCAAGCTTTCGGGTACTACTCATCAGCCCGTCATTAGGCGAAACACCAATTATCTAGCTGAGGAGCTTGCTGAATCGTTCACTGGCTGGGCAGTCGACATAATTGGTGTTTCGCCTGATGACGGGTACAGGAGTAGTACCCGAAAGCTTGCGAGTAAAAGCTTTCTACGAGAACTGGGTGTATACCGTGTGAAAACTTTATTATTTCAAAAGTAAATAAAAGTAAAAAGTAAACGATGAAGTAACGTAAATAAAATAATATAATAAGGTAAGATGAATGTGGTGGTGTTCTGGCTTTCGCGTTTTTTGATTATACCTGTAATACAACCGCAAATGCCCTACCAACGGATGGATGGGCGATTGTTAGAAATATCACAGGTCTCAAGCACTTCTCGAAGCTTCCGGAACGCCCTGGTTCCGTCGTCAGCGATGTTGAAAGGGAATTGGTTTATTCGGCACGGGGATCTTATAGGCACATTGGACCATTGGAGCAGCCATTGCAGCCATTGCCAGCCGGATCATTGCAGCCATAGTAAAGCAATGTTTTTCGGTGAAACGGTCAATCCTGGTCACTATCGGTATTCCCGAACGGCCCATTTTAGTTCTCCTGTATTTTAGTGGTGGGTGAAAGAACAAAACGTTTAAGTCGTTCTCTAAACTTCACCGTCCATTTCAAATCTTCGAGTGACATTCGTACGATCGTGAGAACGGATAAGACCATGGTTCCACTTGACAGCAGACCTGGCATTGTTTACGAAATCAAGTGTGGTTGCCACGCTTCCTAAATCGGAGAAACGGGCAACAATGTACTTCACAGATTTCGTGAACACATGGCGTGTGTAACCCGATGGAAGAACGCAGAAGGAACACTTAACGGGTTACGCGCCAGACGCCGTGACCGACCGCAGACCCGTGCTCCAAAGAGGATCATGGAGGAGGTCATCAAAGCTTCCGCGGTCGCTGAGCACGCCATTCATTGCTCCCTTGCTCAGCGACCGAACATAATCTGCCGCGAGAACCGGTTCCAGTTAAGGCGGACTAAGGAAGCTTTGTTCATTAGGCACAACCGTATCATCAATCGCGACCAAGATTTGGAGATTAGCGAGGTGTGGACTGCAGCTGTTCATAAAATCAGGTGCTGCTCCACACCTAGCTGATCGCCACCCTGACCCCAAGTTTTGCCTACAAAATCCCAGAACGAAATAAACCACTTCCCTTTCGCCAGATCGTTGACGACGGAACCAGCGTGTTCCGAAAGCTTCGAGAAATGTTTGTGACCTGTGATATTTCTAACAATCGCCCATCCATCCGTTGATAGGTCATTTGCGGCTTTATTCCAGGTATCGTCCAAGAAAAACGGGAAAGCCGGAACACCACCACATTAAAACACGAAACCCGTTACAAAACATCCAATATTCAAAGGTAAGATGGAAGGACATGATCAGAAAAAATTGCTAATGAGGCACAAGAAAATTAAAATCGAAATTGTGGATCTCAATGCAGGAACTTGAGTGTGAAGGAAAAACGTTTGTGTATCAGCATGAGGGACAAATGAAATAAAACAAAAGTAATGTAAGGTTGTGGGAAAACGTGGAGTTAGCATAACAGGGAAAGGTGTGTAAAGTAAGACTACGTGAGCATAGGTTATATACAGGCGGGCCTCGATTAGCACGAGTGATGCGTTCCGCGAAAATTGCGTTCTATGCGAAATCGTGCTATTCGAGGGGTCTTTAACATAGGCAGTATAGTGATCGGGACCGCAGAGGAGCCCAAATATATAGTGCTTTTTCCAAGAAGTCAGGAAGTTGAGAGAAAGAGCTGTATTTCTGTTATACGATCCTAATCAGTCTGCCGGGAGAATGGAACAGCTTTGTTCTGGAAGTTCCATACCCTATCTACTCTCCCGGTATTGCTCTGATGCACCAGTTGTCGGAAACTTCGATGTTTAATTTCACCTGTATGAACATGAAAAACGAATGTCAGTAAAAAAACCAGCGAAACTGTTTCCAACAATAAGGTCATGTATTGGAATTCACTCATTCTGTTTTGTGAAATAAACTGAACAATGTAGTCTGACTAGGGCTTGATTTTGCTTTCGCTTCGCATATTCGCTTGTAGACAAGGACTGCTCTATCGACTTCCCGACCGAACTACATGCTGCGACCGATGTCCAGGTCAGCTTCACGGCTTTTGCCTTCAGAGCTTAAGCAGCAGAAAGCAATTCTCCCAGTTCCTTAAGAGAAAATCCTTTAACCCTGTCACCGCTGGAATCTTCCTCGTCCTCCTCCGAATCTACATTCTGTACATCAAAATTAAGAAGGTCCTCGTTCGTCAATTCTTCCAACTTTGATTCGAGGACTTCCGTCGCGACTTGGATATTTAGATTTTCTAAGTTAAGCTTGCTTATTCCCACTTTTGTTATTTCTTGAATAATGCCTTCTACCCGCGCACACTCTTGGCGACAGTTATCTTCCCGATTAGGCAACAAAAATTTCCATGCAGAATGCATGGTACTTCCAGACACCTTCTGCCAAGCCTGATAAACATTGCCAATCGCCTCTCTAATATTGTACTCTTTCCAAAACTGAAAGGGAATAGCATTACTTTCCGTCGCTTCTTCCACAGCCTATCTTAAATAATAAGCCTTAAAGGTCGCGATGACTCGTTGATCCATCGGCTGGAGTAGTGGCGTGGTGTTTGGAGGTAAAAAGTTACCTGAACATTCTCGGTTAACTGTTTAAGGGTAATCGGATGGCTGGGAGCATTGCTCAAAATAAGCAATGCTTTGAACGCAAGGTTACTTTGCTTGCAATATCTCTCCACCGCAGGGCAAACATATTTTAGAAACCAGTCCTCAAAGAGCGCCTTGGTCACCCACGCCTTGCTGTTCGCTCGCCAAACCACAGGAAGCGATTTTTTCTGTAGCCTTTAAGCGCTCGTGAAACAAGCGACTTATAAACAAGCATCGGTTTCAATTTGAAGTCTCCTTCTGCGTTTCCTCTGAGTAATAGCGTAAACCGTTCTTTGAAAATCGGATTTCTAACAGGGGACATATCAATGTAGGTAAAGTCGATGAAAACGGCTACACCCTGTGTTTATTTTTCATTCAAGCACGGAGCTTTCGGGAACTACCTGTTCCCGAAAGGTTAATTGCATTAACAGAGATGATGGCTTCTCCATCAGGGAAGTTTGGTGGAGCGTAGTGGCCAAAACTGGCTGTTGTTCTTTAACAACCATCGGCATTATGGGAAGATTACAAGAAAACGGCCAGGATGACCTTACTGAAAACTGACATTAACGGTGGAAGTTTAAATTCCAGTCTGAACACACTTTAAAACTATTCATTGAAGTGCCTTTCTACATGTACTTTAGGACCATTTCGTGCACGCTGATGATGGGAACAGGTAGTTCCCGAAAGCTCCGTGCTTGAATGAAAAACAAACACAGGGTGTAGCGTTTTCATCGACTTTACCTAAACCGTTCTTTGCTAATGCTGTAACGAGGTTAAGTTCCTTCGTCAACAGAGAGGTAAGTTCTGGTTGGCATTCTCTTCCAGAATAACGCCGTCTCATCGACATTGAATATTTGTCGATCTGTATAGCCCCCTTCTTCAATGATTCCCCTCAAAGTTATGAAAAGATATGGTATCCTTGTTCAAAGAGCTTTAATAGACGTAGCTTTCGGAACTGTCGTGTTCCGTCGTCAGCGCAGTTGGACAGGGTTCCTAGCCCTTTCCAATCACCAATTCAGGATGAAAGATGGGCTTACCGCAACTCGCTTATAGAATGTATATATCACATAAAATATGATATGTATTACAAAACGCTAAATACCAGAGAGCGGGGGCGCGAAGGCGATGAGAATACCAAACATTTTTGGTACTACAGGATGCCATCGTAAGAAGTTAAGATAAAAATACGTAAGTCCGTTACAAAATGTTAGATACTTTTCTTATTACCTTGAATTTACCCTAAAAATAGCAAAACCTAAGAAAATGTAGCGCAATAACAGGCGGCTGCAACTCAAAACAGGAATTGCCAAACGGTGCAAGAAGCTCCAAAAAAGCCTGGTACCTTTGCCGAAGGAAGAATAAGAAAAAAGAAGACTTCTTTCCTTTCAAAATCTTCTAGCTTGAAACTAGCCACCGTAACTGCCATGCTAACTGAAAATGTACCGTGTTATCCGAAAAGTAGGTATCAATTTGTCTCGTTGTGCTATGGGAAATCGTCCAATTCGAAGGTCGTCTTATTCGAGGCCCGCCTGTATTTGTTACATCGCTTTCACATTTAATTGGCAGCAGTTTGTCCGAGCTGCTACCGCTGGCCATATGTCGCTAACACCTTCCCCTTCGTCTCGATTGACGCATTGGTTGTGACGTATCAGCAGTGCTTCCTTGATCTTTCTTAGTTTGTAATCGGTTTCAAGGGTCAGTTTTGACGCCTTGATTCGGTCATCTGGTTGTGGACAGGTCACTGCATGCTCAAGTAGGGTTGAGGCATTTATAGCATCCTGTTTTATTTTCAATGTGTTGTTTGATTGTCGTTGACCTCTTCTCCTTGGGCTTTCTCCGTGTTCCCTACTTTCAGCCGTCTTGTATCTTTGCAAAGCTCCCAGGTGTTGCTGAACCCTGCCGTCCATATTATGCCCAGTTTCACCTACCTGGCTCCACAACCACATTGAATCATGCCAATTGCCCCTTCTTTCTGTTCAGCTGGGATCTTGACTCTGTCTGATCGTAGAATAGACCTCAAGCTGTGCTGATTTTTTGAATGTGAGCGTGACTCCCAGTGTACTGGCTGTTTTCTGTAGTCTTTCACTTAGAAATGGATAGTATGGCAAAATAAGTTTCGTGTCAAGCGTTGGGTTTTCATTCATTCTAATTTGGCCATTGTTCCATCTGCTAAGTCTTTTCTTGATGCATGTTTCTGTCAACTTAAAGGGGAAACAAATCTTTCTTAGCGTTCTCCGTATGAAACGTAACTCTTCTTGTAGGAATTCTTTGCTGCAGAGTTTCATAGCTCGGTCAATCATTCCTGTAATAGTCCCTGTTTTTACGCTCATTGGATGGTTCGAGAAAAATTGGGATATTTTCCTGAATTCGTCGGTTTTTCGGAAAACTGTGGTCTTCAATTTTCTCCCATGTTTAACTATTAATACGTCTAAGAACGGTAAGCGCCCTCCCGCTTCTTTTTTAACCGTGAATTGGATATCCTCCGGGAATAGGCTGTTCAAGTGGTTCAATAATTCATCTTCTTTTCCCTTCTTCACAATGGCAAAAATGTCGTCCACATAGCGTTTGAATGATTTTACGTTTCCGAAATACCCGATGGGAAAGTTTTCTCTTCCAAACGTTCCATGTACAGTTCTCAGCCACAATAGGCGACAGTGAGCTTCACATTGGTGCTCCACGTTTTTATGAGAAGAAAGTTCCTTTCCAGTGAAAATAGTTTCGCTCGTCCATGCAAAAAGCTACCAGCTGAGCCCTAGTTGAGCATAAGTGACCTGTCCACAACCAGACGACCGAATCAAAGTGTCAAAACTGAACCTTGAAACCGATTACAAACTAAGAAAGATCAAGGAAGCACTGCTGATACGTCACAACCATTGCGTCAATGAAGACGAAGGGGAAGATGTCAGCGACATATGGTCAACGGTAGCAGCTTGGACAAACTGCTGCCAATTAAACGATGTAAAAGATACATAACCTATGCTCAGTCTTACTCCACACACCTTCCCCTGTTAACCCCACATTTTTCCACAATCTTACATAATTTTTATTTTACTTCACTTGTCCCTCATGCTGATACAAATGTTCTTCCTTCACCCTCAAGTTCATGTATTTAGATAAACAATTTCGATTTTAATTTCCTTGTCTCATTAACAATTTTTTAAATCGTATCCTTTCATCTTACCTTGTTATATTATTGTATTTACGTTACTTCATCGTTTAATTTTTACTTGTATTTAGTCTTACTTTATTATTTGTATTTTATATTTTATTTACTTATAAAGGAGCCCTTGTTACATACTAGTCTTACACCTAAGTTCCCCGTAAACCAACTTATTTTAAACTTACCCCACGTCATTTTAAACAAGACTGAGCTGCTTGATGCAACCCGATCATATTAGTTTTCCATTAGCGCTGATGACGGAAGAGGCAACTTCTGAAAGCTTCGCAATGTTTATTGCACAATAGAAGAAAAAAGCGGGAACTGCCGTGTTTTCAACTGCGAAAAAGCTATGGGGATTTACCCCGTCCCTGGAAATCCTATTTTCAATTACAAAATAAAATGGACAGTATAAAAAAGGGCCTATCAAGAAAATGACTACGCTTGCATAGCTGTGCTGTACTCAGCAACCAGCGGGTCCGCAGAACGTTCAGGTGAGTACAATATAACATGACCTTCATTTCTCTTTTGTAAAGTGCAGTGTTATACCCCAAAACTTCTGCTCATGAAGTATTCGAAGCTGATACTCTGCCAATCAATGAACTTTTAGTGTAACAGTCGTCAGCGTTGGTCTGCATTTCGCTTGTGTGGCAAAAGTCTTGCAGAAAAGAACTGGACCATTCGCAGCAAAATAGTTCTATGAATTCCAATTCCCATTCGATTCTCACACAATACTATTCCATATTAAGCGATTTCATTTATGTGCAATTTACACATCTAGGAGCAACCTCTGCAGATCGACACCTGATTTCATTCACATGACATTCCGTTTCTGGACATGCAAAAATAACTGCATGAAATGCCCAGCGCTGAAAGGCGATCTGAACAAATAGCAACAGTAAATACAGCGTAGTCTGCTCATCCAAATCAAAGACATGAGAAAACATAGAAACCACAAAGAAGCTTCCGTGTTTAAAGCCTAAAGTGCTGTGTTAATTGCATCGCGATTATTCATTAAATATTGCACTTCCTATTCATGTTTTAAATTTAACTGCTTTTCGGTTTTGTTTTCCATTATATGATGTCCCGCGCATTACATCCGGGCAGGTGTCAGCAAGCATATATAGCCCCTTTAAGCACAACTCATGATATTATGCTCCAGTCTCAAATGCTCATTTTCTTATGTTTTGCATGTCTCGTATAACGCGTTTTCGTATAATATAATGTTTCGGCTTGGACAGAATCTTGAGTTGTGTATGATTTTACTGTAATTACAAATTATCTGTTGACTGATTTCTTACATTTTACTGCTAAACTATTGTGGAAATAATGAATGCACCAATAGGGAAAAACGTGCTCCGCCTTTGCAGGAATAATTACAATTCCCTAGGTTTCACACCCCTTCTTTTGGGTTTCCATCGCTCTATCTAACGTTTCTGGCATTCATTCTTTCCTATTCCATTGCAGAACTCAGATGAAATATCCTGCAAATTATCTGAGCATCGTAGCATCTACTGTTCTTGGATTGGAACTGTTGAAAACGGGAAGCCAGGAAGGACTGTAGCTGTTGCCTGCTTCAATTCAAAGGAATTGTCAAAGCAGGTAGGTATAATACTTCTTATGTTTAACAAACAAGTATTCCCTTGACACAAATAAGAGCTTCTCTGAGTAATAATACGAAATATTTCTCACTATAACAGCGTAAATGAGGAAAAATTTGTAGTACATGAGAGTAGTCATAACAATAGCATTTAGCACCAAAGCTATGGTATTTTGCAACGATGTTCATCTGGATTGTCAGAGTGCATATGTCGTTGAACGCAGTATAAAATCTAACAGCGTATGGATAAGCACAATTAAAAATTTGTTGCGTTTATCCATGTTTAGTCGCATTCCTTCTGAAAACGAGACAGCATACACACATAAATCAATGAGGAAATCTCTAGTTCAAAGTGCTGTAAATACTGTTGCCAGAAACTAAGGCAGGAACATTTACGATACTGAGTTCCACTGCTTCTTCTGCCTGTGCACGAGTGAATTTAGAATAATGACGATTTTTTTCTGGCTAACATGTCTAAAGTGACTGAAGTGCTGTATTCTAGGAGCAATTGGAAATGGGAAAAATAAATTACTGCAGCGAACTAAGATATGCGGACTCCCAGGCAAGTTGTTCATTAGGGTGACCTGCTGCTATATTATTGTTACAGAACTACCGTTTGCCCATTCCTTCCCGTTTCTCGCGTTGGGACGAATGTTTCTATGCCTACCAACCAAGTACAGTTAATCGCACAGGTGCTGAATGAAAGACTGCACATTCTCCTTCAAGTTATACCCTTTTCCAGTACCCTTTTTACTATCGTTTATGTATGATCCGAACTTCGGTATGCCGTTGAATCCTGAAGGAAGAACTGGCATTTCTGGCCAGGGCATGTTACGAAAGCTTGGAGAAAACAGGATAGAAATTTTGGTCATCATGAGGTTGGTATCAAGCATTTTGTTCTTTCAGTATGGAATTTCACCTGCGGTCTATTCGGTGGTAATAAAAGAGTAGGAGTAGTAAGTAAGCGAAAACTGAATTTTCACACATACAGGAATGATTGGAGAATTATAAAAGATCTTAAAGACAATCAAAATTTCTTGGGAATTTTGAAAATGGAGCTCGCAGTGCGTGAAAACGCTTTACTTAAACTAATGCGTGGACAAATGCAAGGATTTAAAAGAATGTGACCTACTAATTTCAGGCACCAAAGAATTTCACAGGACCATCTGAGCTTTTGAAGTGCATAAATTTTTTATGCCAGCTGTCTACTTTAATGTGAACTGCCTACTTTTAACAGCGAGCAGCAGTTTTACCGTTGGCTGTTCTTTATCCATGCGTAACTTTCGTTTCTTACTTTAGAAAAGATCTTACTTTTACTTTAGCTTGCAGTTTGAATGCTTTGGCAGAAAGGAAGACAATGCAGCCAGATCGTATTATTCAATATTCTGTGCCAGCACGTACCATCGCTCATAGGGTGGGCAACACGTTGAGCAGATAATTTGGCAGTGAGAGTTTTGCTCAAATTTCTGAACTGTGAACAGGTTGCATATGGTGCTTTTATGCGGGCTCCTTAAAAGAGACACAGTGACGAAAGTAAACGGGAGGCGCACAGTGTACTGTGATAAAACGGTAGGTATCGTGTGCCATACGTAACTTACAATTTATGTTGTACGCTGCATGTAAGTTAACTAGGAATACATAACTTTACATGATCATGGATAATCATAAAAATACTTTCTTCTTTTTAACGGGGCATACGCATAAATTCAAAGAAATTTTTTTCACAGATTATCAACGTTGGATAAAAGCCTTTAATTTTCTTCAAAAAAGGCAAAGCTATCAGACCATACTCTCAGTCCGTCATCAGTGCCAACGAATACCTAGTCGACTGTCCCACCAGCCAATGGTTCGGCAATGGGCGATAGGCGCTTGCTGAACCACTGGCTAATGGGACAGTCGACTAGGTATTCGTTGGCACTGATGACGGACTGGATCCGAAAGCCTTGCTTTTTTGGAGAAAATTAAAGGCTTTTATCCAACGGGGATAATCTGTGAAAAAAACTTGTTTGCGATCATGAATAATATATAATAGAAATTCTTCTCCTTTGAACGGTCTAGGTGCACATTGCGTAGAATTTCTTCTCACGGTATTACCCTCGCTGTGTAAGAACGTTGTCTTTAAAACACTTTTTATTTTCCCAACTTCATTGGGCAGAGCTTTCGGGTAGTGCTCTTCTATCCGTCATCAGTGCAAGAAACGTAAATTTCGTCGACTGCCCAGGCAGCCAACAGTTCAGCAAGCCCCTCTGCTAGACCATCCGGGCTGGCGACATCAACTACCAGGTCAAACCGTTGGCTCCTGTCCAAAAGTCTAAGTTTCATTTTGCTGGTTTGTCTCATCATTGGAGACGAATCTTTGATCCTGTGCGAATTTTCTGAAGGATTTCACCATGGGCTCCACTCCCTACAAAGCTCAAGCCATAGAAACACTGACCAACATCCAAAAGCGGTTTTGCTTTGTTACTGTCAGCTACTTTGCTAATCAAGTTCATGGTTCATATTGGACAGGCATGTTGTCATTCGTCACAGCAACGCGCGACCACACGTTACCAAAGGCAACTGTCATATTTATGAACGAGTGGGGGTTGTGAGGTATTCAGCACTCCACCTGAACTCTCTGTCTCTGTCTCTGTTTCAGAATATCACTTCTTGCAGTCCCCATAATTACAAATTACTTATGGAATATTTCAACCCGTTGATGGAAAAAGCAAAGTTTATTTGAGTAGCCTCAGCGCTGAGGACGGGAAAAGTTGCTTCCCGAAAGCTACGCAAATAAACTTTGCTTTTTTCATCAACTGGTTGAAATATTCCGTAACTAATTTGTAATTATGAGAACTGACGTACCCGTTCATAGAAGCAGCATCTTCAATTCTTTCAGTCCCTTAAAAACTCTCTTTGGGCAGAAATTTACACTGTCTAAATCTTTTATGACCCCAACGTCCTCGTGCAGGAATGGGATCATGAGTATTCCCAACACGTAGCAAATGCTCACCAACAATCATGGCGATTACATAACGGATTGAGCTCTGACCGTTGGAAAGTTGTAAAATTTTGAAATAAAACTACTGATGAGGACAAAACTTTAGTCACAACTGGAAAAATTACGTAATTGCGTGGCTCATAATTAGAGATAAACACGGCTTTTTTCACCCGTGACCGAAACACGAATTCTTTTCTTGCCGGAGCTTCCGAAAACACCTCACGTTTTCGTCCTCAGCGTCAAAGAACAGGGTTCAGTAACATCCTCATATTAGATGAAATGTTTTAAAGTAGGGATGAATTTTAAAGACCATAGTTTAAATTTCCGTTTCTTTGAGTGTTTCCCATGGTCTTGCAATGACAGCATCTGTTTCTTGTGACCACTGTTGACCATATTTCGCTAACCGTGGTACCATCATCCCTATTTATACAAGGATTATGTCTAATGAACAAAGCTTCCTTGATTTTCCTTAACAGGAAGTTCTTCTCTTTCTCAATTCTGAAAATTTCCAGGCTATCATCCGGTTGTGGACACTTTGAAATGTGTTCTACTACGGATGAACCATTGATGCATTCTTCCATAATTTTTCTAGGCTCCTTAGTTTGTGGACGCCCACGAATATTAGTGCTTTCCCCTCTGTCCCTTCTTTCTGCGTTTCTATACCGCGTTATCCCTGCTAGATGTTGACGGAAGCTGTGGCCTATATCATTTCCGCTCTCACCAATGTATCTTGCACCGCATCCACAAACAACCTGGTATATGACACCTGGATCAAACTCTGGTGGTCTTCTGGGTATGTCCGTCCTAAGAATGGACCTCAGATTCCCCTGACTACTGAACACAACCGTAACACCAAGTTTTTTTATGGACCTTTTTATCTGTTCTCCTAATCCCGGGTAATATGGGATAACCAACTTAGTAGGATTTTCCTAGTCATTGTTCCTTAGTGTTCCATTGTACAACAGTGTATTCCTAATATGATCAATTTCCTCCCATATGTATTCATTACTGCACACGTTTAAAGCTCTTTCTACCATCCCCGCTATGATCCCACTTTTTACATTCAGCGGGTGATTGGAGAAATAATTTAAGTACTTTCCTGAATGAGTTGGTTTTCTGTATAGTTTGGTCCGTAATTGAGTACCTTTTTTTATCACCCACACATCCAAAAACGGTAGCTCTCCGTTCTTCTCCTTTTCGATGGTAAAGGTTATAATGTTCGGGAAGAGGCTGTTTAGATGTTGTAACAGCCCTTCCTCTTTCCCTTTCTTTACTATCACAAATATGTCATCTACATATCTCTTAAACATCTTCACCTGGTGAACCAACAAACCTGCCGGGAAGGCTTTCTTCTCAAGTTCTTCCATGAAAATTTCTGCAATTCTTGGGGACAAAGGGCTTCCCATTGGTGCTCCCGTTATTTGTGCGAAGCATTCCCCTTTCCAATGAAAATAATTCCCTTCTTCCATGCAAAATCTTACCAAGCTTGCCACTTGGAATGGGTTGAGTTTCGTTCGTTCTTTTAGGTTGGTATCATTTGAAAGTAGACCATTGATGATCCGATATGTATGAGATAAAGGTATGCTAGTAAAGAAACTCGGTGAACTTTGTAAGAGAAATTGAAAAAACCCAAATAGAAAGTGACGACGTTCTAGTCAGCTATGATGTAAAGAACCTCTTTACTAGCATACCTTTATCTCATACATATCGGATCATCAATGATCTACTTTCAGATGATACCAACGTAAAAGAACGAACGAAACTCAACCCATTCCAAGTGACAAGCTTGGTAAGATTTTGCATGGAAGAAGGGAATTATTTCCATTGGAAAGGGGAATACTTCGCACAAATAACGGGAGCACCAATGGGAAGCCCTTTGTCTCCAACAATTGCAGAAGTTTTCATGGAAGACCTTGAGAAGAAAGCCTTCCCGGCAGATTTGTTGGTTCACCAGGTGAAAATGTTTAAGAGAGATGTAGATGACATATTTGTGATGGTAAAGAAAGGGAAAGAGGAAGGGCTGTTACAACATCTAAACAGCCTCTTCCCGAACATTATAACCTTTACCATCGAAAAGGAGAAGAACGGAGTGCTACCGTTTTTGGATGTGTTGGTGATAAAAAAAGGTACTCAATTACGGACCAAACTATACAGAAAACCAACTCATTCAGGAAAGTACTTAAATTACTTCTCCAATCACCCGCTGAATGTAAAAAGTGGGATCACAGAGGGGATGGTTGAAAGAGCTTTAAACGTGTGCAGTAATGAATACATATGGGAGGAAATTGATCATATTAGGAATGCACTGTTGTACAATGAGTTCCCAAGGGAGTTGGTAGAACATTACATCAATAGAAGCATAAGGAAGTGGACAACACATGGAACACTAAGGAACAATAACTTGGAAAATCATACAAAGCTGGTTATCCCATATTACCCGGGATTAGGAGAACAGATGAAAAGGTCCATGAAAAACTTGGTGTTACGGTTGTGCTCAGTAGTCAGGGGAATCTGAGGTCCATTCTTAGGACGGACATACCCAGAAGACCATCAGAGTTTGACCCAGGTGTCATATACCAGGTTGTTTGTAGATGCGGTGCAAGATACATTGATGAGAGCGGAAATGATATAGGCCACAGGTTCCGTCAACATCTAGCAGAGATAACGCGGTATAGAAACGCAGAAAGAAGGGACAGAGGGGAAGGCACTAATAATCGTGGGCGTCCACAAACTAAGGAGCCTAGAAAAATTATGGAAGAATGCATCAATGGTTCAGCCGTAGTAGAACACATTTCAAAGTGTCCACAACCGGATGATAGCCTGGAAATTTTCAGAATTGAGAAAGAGAAGCTTTGTTCATTAGACATAATCCTTGCATAAATAGGGATGATGGTACCACGGTTAGCGAAATATGGTCAACAGTGGTCACAAGAACCAGATGGTGTCATTGCAAGACCGTGGGAAGCACTCAAAGAAACGGAAATATAAACTATGGTCTTTAAAATTCATCCCTACTTTAAAACATTTCATCTTATATGAGGATGTTACTGAACCCTGTTCTTTGACGCTGAGGACGAAAACGTGAGGTGTTTTCGAAAGCTCCGTCAATAAAAGAATTCGTGTTTCGGTCGCGGGTGAAAAAAAGCCGTGTTTATCTCTAATTATGAGATCATACCCCGTGTGCAGGAATCCGTTGTTTAACTGCGTGGCTATCATAAACTGAGTATCCTAGCTGGGAGAGACAAGACTTGTGACCTTCCATAACGGAGGGCCTTTGATTCCTAGGTTATCCTACTGAGACTAGCTCATTCCTGCCTCTAATATTTGCAGTAATCGTTCCTGCGTTCACGGTATTGCTGCGCGAATGCTTTCCTGATATTGTTAGCTTTTCGTGGTATTAGTCACTGCACCACTTTCTTAGCATCGATTAAACGTGCAGAATTCTGCTGACGATTCTGCAGAATAAATTTCGTAACTCCATGTTAAACCTATATTGACTGTACAAATGGGATGGCCAAGGCACCGCGAGTACGTGGCATATAATTGAGATTCCTTATGTAGGGATACCGTCAAACCGAAACAAATCCTGCTCTCTCCCCTGAAGAAAAAAATAGAGAAAGAAGGCCCACTGCCGACGGTAACAAACCAGGTATCAGTGATTCGTGAGTTAGCGTAAGATTTCTTTCAGTTTTGCGAGCCATATAATGACCTCGATTTTGACCATTGCGAAAACGATCCATCCGCAGAAGAATATTTTTATGGCTTAACGAAAAGAGCGGACAGAAGGATATGTACATTAGAAAAATTCAGAAACGCACTGAAGAGCAGAAGAAGGGTGCTTTCAAGAATGATTGAGTATCTCTAATTTATTGGTGCATTTAGATATATCATGATTACTTGCCTCATCCACTTGCAACAGATAATGCATGGGTTCACGCCAGTATATATATTGTTAGGACAAGCAAAGAGCCGTGCTATGGTAAACTCGACCTGACAAGTGAGAAAAATAACATGCAATATAGATGGGTAGAACTTAATAGTTCTACGGTATCCAACGCGGAAGCACTAACGAAACTTCTGTTCAAGAAGAAACCAGCAAACCGTGTACTGGAAGCAAGTTACTATAATGGTTACACGCAACTTATCTTTCTCACGTTTTCTGCAGCCCTGTTAACTGCGATTGCTGGTGCGGTGGGGTTCACTTTGGCCATAATTAGCATACCATTTGCAATGTTTCTTTTGGCAGCAGCTTTCATTTGCTATTACATGAAAAGTTGGTCATTTCTATAACAATTGCCTCAACATAATGTATGGCAGCAGCTGAAGGAATAAATTGGTTAAATGCAGCGTTATCTTCCTTGCAACGAAATGCCGTGCCCCCAATGGCACTAGCCGTTTCAAAATGCAAAGGATGTGTTATCAGCAAATCACGTCACCATCATCTGTGACTGTATTTCCTTTGGGTATGCTACAGCTCTGTTTGTCATATTGTTAGTTATTGTTGGTGCAAACATATTTTTCGTGGATATTCTGAATTTAACCATGCTTCCTGCTCAGGTCGCATTCACCGTTCAAGCTGCAAGGGACTTCATTAAGCGACTTAGCTATTAGAAATCAAACCGATAAAGCAAAGCCATGGGCATGGGATTGTTTGGGGAAGGTAGTGCACGCTAAGCACTAAAGTGTTAATGTAACGAGAGTGAATATGAATGTCACTTGATATTACGGCTATCGTGCTTTTGCTGCAGCTGCCCTAGTTTGGTCAGTGGCTTTTTCAGAAATAAATTCATATCTACCACATAACATCAAAGTGCACTTGGTTTGAAGTACCATTTTAAAACGACTATTTAAGCTAGCTATTCTGGGATGATATGATGGTACGACGATCACCGTTCGATAGAATTTTATTATAAAAGTCACCGTAGCTTTCGGGACCAACCGCGTCCCGTCTTCAGCGGCTAATAATGACAGAAAGTCAAAAAACATGGTAAGGAAGGCTAATCCTAAACCAGGAATTAAAGGTTTTAAACTCTTTGGACGCTTGAACTGTCCAACCTTTGAGATATCAAAAACACCTTTCTCTCTTATGATGGTGGTCCAAATATCACAGATATCACACCCATTGTCTCTATTAATTGTCTTAATGTGTTTTATAAAAATAGCTTCTTTGATTTTTCTTATGCCAAAACGATTCTCATAGCAAAGGACTCTTGGTTCAAGAGAACCTTGGCACTGTGCCGCGTGTTCCACTAATGCTGAAGATTTCACAGCATTGACCATTATCTTTTTAGGGTAGAGTGTTTATGGGCGGTCCCTCTGTCTGATCAAAGTCCCATCCAATCTCGCTTTCGCATTATTGCAACGGGTGACATTGGCCAAGTGTTCATTGAATCTATGGCTCACAGAGTTGCCTGTCTCCCCAATGTACGAGGCGGAGCAACTACATTTAACTTCATAAGCAACACCACCTTTTTGACTAACCGGAACCTTGGTCTTATCATTTCTGAGTAAAGATCTTATGTTCCTCGAACCAGTGAAGTGCACTTCAAAATTCAGAAATTATAAAGATCATCAGGAGATTGAATTTTGAAGTGTACTTCACAGAATCATAACGAAACAAAGTCACAGAATCATAATGTCGCAGTCATCACAGAATCATAGTTACAGAATCCTAATATAGTCGAATAATTCTTCTACCTCGAATAAACATAACTTAGCAAAAGGTTACATTGCCAATGAACACGCTATTCAAACGCATAGACGTCCCCATGCGAACTGAAGTTAGCCGAAAAGAATGAAAGACACACCAATCAGGTGGGAAAGAAATGAGGCGTCTGGGTTGCGTCTAATGTCAAGTTACCTATCAGCATTCAGCTAAAGCAACAGTTGGGTAAAGAAATGTCTATGTGCTTCATTCAACAGGAAACGAGCAAAGCTCACGGTGCACCTTACTGTTCATTGGAGCAAGCACTTAAGGTGCCCATTACAGGTTGCTGTTTTCAAAAAAGTGTATGAAATTCTCACCGTTTTCTATGATAGCGTTCAACATAAGAAGCAATCTTAATTTGCATTATATCTTCAATAATATGTTGCATTTTGTCGCTGATGCCACTGCTGTTAAAACGTGTTTCCTATTTCACCTTACTGCAGATGCACAAAATCGGCTGCGTACCAGAAAAAAATGTTTACCGCTCATGGACTGGAGCACTGCAAAACTACAAGCCGTTGGAAACATACGGATACCACTGCTTTCAGTCAAATAAAATTTCCGCGGAGGTAAGAAGCTTTTCTGCTGATCCTTTCAAAATTACCATCTGTATTGCTGGATAATGGAAGTTTTGATATCGTGAGCGCAACAACTTTATTGCCTTGTCCCGGTTTTCAGCTTCCTACCAAACACTAACGGCAAAAACCGCTCTAAAGTATAATTAATAAGCAATGATAAGGAATTCTTTACCTTAATGTAAGAATATTTATACTAGTGTGCTTGTGTGCCAGCAGGCCGCTGTTATTAACCAAATATTCAAAACGTATTACGAGAAAATTAAATGCATTTGCGTATTGTATTTGTAGAAGCTGTATGTAAATCGTGCGCATTTACCCGTATTACTCAAACATAGATCCGCTTTCTTCAGTAATCACATATAGCTACCTTAAAGCCCATCCAAATGAGAATCGTTCTGACCATCACACAGTAACCTCATATAAGCTACCGTTCTGTACAATTCAGGACGAAATGGAATTAGCTAAAATAAACGCTTATGAAATGTGGAAGTATGGCGACCCAGGGATAAGCAACGCATTAATACTAATACTCGCGTTGTTAATGCCATGTTTTACCGCGTTGCTTTTACAGAATCATCGTTTCGCTATTCCCCTGCATACGGCATCCTGAAATACCAATTTTCCTTTGCACAAGCCGACTTCATTTAGGTAAGCGTAAGGTGTAAAGAACTGTCTCTTTACACGACAGTTCCGCAAGCTCCGATCCAACATTAAACCCTTCGAACGGGCATCACAATACAAATTCATATGCAAACATACGCACCCGTTACCAAGCTGACTTCATGCACAACTACATAGTACTTACGGAACGTTTTCCAACCCGTTAGCAGCAAAAAGAAATACTTTATTGGCGTAGCTTTCCGGAATCGCCTTTTCCCATCCTCAGCGCAAAGGTAATGGCAACGATGCCAAGGAATATGGTAACGACAAAGTAAATAAGACATGTTTTTGTAAAATTGACCAATAGGGAGGTGGCACAGAGCAAATAGTGATGAAACCAAACTGAGCAGTCAGACTCGCTTCGCCTGCGGCGATAAACGAGGGTCAAGCGCCATATTCGGTTGCTCTTTGGTTAATCCAGGGAGCAACAGTTTGAAAATTGTACAAGGGGACCCATGCCTCGTCTACTTCCAATCCGTTGTCCCTGTTTATGGTCGTATTAGAGCGAATGTGCAGAGCTTCTTTGATCTTCCATGTCTTGAAGTGGTTATCCAAACAAAGGACTTCAGGGTTCAGCCCACTTGAGCAGGTGGCTGCGTGCTCTGCTACCGCTGAAGCCTTTATGCGATGGGTCATAATAACTGAAGGTTCCAATATTTGCGGTATCCCTCTGTGTCTCCGCGGTGTACCTTCTGCCCTGCTCTTGGCATTCAAGCAACGTTGGAGGCACGTAATGTATTCCGTAAATAGGGCGTGCCATGGAATTTCCGATTTCGCCAATATAGCCTAACACCACAGCCATATTTCACTGCATAGACCACTCCAAATTTGTCTTCAAATGGGATTGTGATCTTGTCCTTTCTTAGGATTGCTCTCATATTTGTTGCGCTCTTGAAATAAATTCTGAAGTTCAAAATTTTGCCCAATCTGACTACTTTTTCTCCTAAACTTTGAGATACGCGATAGTGAGAGTGATAGTACATTCGGTTTCTATATTCCTAGCAAGTCCTTGATCTAGCCTTTCACGAATGGTTGATCGTATAAGTTCTGTGGGAAAGTCATTGTTCTCCAAGGTTCGTGTAATGTGAGATCATTCTACCTTCAAATATTCTGAATCGCAAACGCCTATCGCTCTGTCAACCAATGATCTCACAACTTCTTTTATAACCGATCTCGAGTGATGGGAAAGAAAGTTTAAATGCCTGTCAGAATGGGTCGGTTTCCTGTAAACTGTTGTCTTCAAGATGCCTTCTGATCTCAAGATCAGAGTGTCCAAGAAGGGTAATCTATCGTTGGATTCTTTCTCGATTGTAAAATTAATCTGATTGGGAAAGACCCTGTTCAATGCGTCCAGAAAGAGGTCTTCCTTTCCATTCTCTATTATGGCGAATAAGTCGTCGACGTACTTCTTAAAGAATCTGGGTTTAATATCCGTGCGAATTATACTAAACAAGACTCTTTCGAAGCTTTCCATGAAAACCACAGCTAATACCGGAGATAAAGGCCTGCCCATAGGAGAACCGCTTTACTGTTTGAAGAAATTGCCTCTGAATTGAAAATAGTTTCTTCTAGCGTGCAGAAGGATATGAGCTTTGTAATATGGTGTGGATTGAGTTTTGCTCTTCCGGATGGTTCAATGTCATTATCCAATAAGGACTGTAGAACTTCCAGAGTGTATTCCATAGGAATGTTAGTAAAGGGATCTTTCACATCACAATTGACTGGCAAATCGCTGTCGGTGTGTTGTAAGGCAGTTTCCTCAAACAGAACAGCAGTGCTCCTATGGCAGCCCTTTATCTCCGGTATTAGCTGAGGCTTTCATGGACAGTTTCGAAAGTCTTGTTTACTACGATTCACACCGACGTTAGACCCAGATTCTTTAAGATGTACGTCGACGACATATTCGTCATAATAGAGAATGGAAAGGAAGACCTCTTTCTGAACGCATTGAACAGGGCTTTTCGCAATCAGATTATTTGCACAATGAAAAAAGAATTCAACAATACATTACCCTTCTTGGACACATTCACCTTGAGATCACAAGGCATCTTGAAAACAACAGTTTACTGGAAACCGACCCATTCTGACAGGTATTTAAACTTTCTCTCCCATCACACGAGATCGGTTATGAAGTGAGTTGTGAGATCATTGGTTGACAGAACGATAGGCGTTTGCGATTCAGACTATTTGGGGAAAAAATTATCCCACATTACACGAGCCTTGGAGAACAATGGCTTTCCCACAGAACTTATACGATCAACCATTCGTGAAAGGCTAAATCAAGGACTTGCTAGAAATATAGAAGCCGAAAGTACTATCACTCTCACTATCCCGTATCTCAAAGTTTAGGAGATAAACTAGTCAGATTGGGCAAAATTTAAGACTTCAGAATTTATTTCAAGAGCGCACCAAACATGAGAGCCATCCTAAGAAAGGACAAGGTCACAATCCCATTGGAAGACAACCCTGGAGTGGTCTATGCAGTGAAATGTGGCTGTGGCGCAGCCTATATTGACGAAACCGGAAATTCCATAACACATCGATTTACAGAACACGATGTGCCTCCAACGTTACTTGAATGCTAAGAGCAGGGCAGAAGGTACACTACGGAGACACAGAGGGAGACCGCAAATTTTGGAACCTTCAGGTATTATGACCCAATGCATAAAAACTACAGCAATAGCAGAGTATGCAGCCACCTGTTCAAGTGGGCTGAACCCTGAAGTGCTTTGTTTGGATAACCGCTTCATCACAAGAAAGATGAAAAGAAGCTTTTTACATTCGCTTCAATGCTACCATAAACAGGGACAACCGATTGGAAGTAGACGAGGCATGGGTCCCCTTGTACCATTTTCAAACTGTTGCTCCCTGGATTAACCAAAGAGCAACCGAATATGGCGAGCTTGACCCTCGTTCATCGCCGCAGGCGAAGCGAGTCTGACTGCTCAATTTGCTTTTATCACTATTTGCTCTATGCCCCTCCCTATTGGCTAATTTTACAAATACATGCCTTATTTACTTTGTCGTTACCACATTCAGGGCATCGCTGCCATTACCTTCGCGCTGAGGACGCTAAAAGGCTATTCCCGAATGTTCCGCCAATAAGGTATTTCTTTTCGGTGTTAACGGGTTGAAAATATTCCGTAAGTACTAAGTAGTTACGTTGTTTAACGGTTGAGATTCCCGTTGGCGCTATGCGTTCAGTCTGAAATCACTGCAAAACGACACCTTAACCAGTGACTGGTTAGGTGGTGTTTATTGGCGAAACACAGACACAAGCAACGAACAAATTAGAGCTTCCAGAGCAAGGCTGTTCCAAAAGCTTCGGAAATATCCATATTTCATCTGAAGAAGTGGACAGGAAATCCCTGAATACTCCGGATGAATAAAAGTTCTTCGAAACAGCGGTGTGGATTCGTGGTAAAGCCTCAATGTTGAACTCCACTGTTAAGAAAAGACACCCGATTTTCAGCCTGTGTGCAGAGCGGAAACTTAGATCTGCCCTTAAGCCAACAAGAAGGGTATACTACGTTTCGTTGCTCAGATTATTTTACTGGTGCCGCTATTTAGCTCATTCAAGGCTATTTGTCGCCTCTCCTCAACAGACAATGCATGGGTGTCAAGCACTATCTACATTGTTGCAATCGATCAAGAACATTGCTTCAGCAACGTAGCTTCAACGGATAGGTCAAATCGAGCCCAGCACGCATGGAAGAGACTTATTTCTACAGATATTGTGCCCATGAAGGATTTGATAGACACAATATTTCAGGTAGACATTTCGAAAGATGTAGTGGCAAAAATACAGCACTACTTTCAATTATGTTTGCTTGATTCTCAGTTGCGGTTGCTATTCTTGCCATTGTGTTTCTCACTCTTAGTTTTCCCCTCCCTTTCATAGCTATCCCAGCCGTCATTTTGCTCATTTTCTTATCACCACACGCGAAGGTGAATTTCATTATTCAACTTCGTCTGGGCGCTGAAGTTGATCAAATAAACTGGCACGCGTGAGATTATCGGTTTTGCTTTGCCTTTCTGGCAGTCTTGAAGCAAGATTTTACTGAAATAATTTACGCAATTTCATTTTACTAAAATAATTTACGAACTGTAAAATTGCGATGTATTTAGAGGGGGTAACAATCAGGTTTTCTCCATGCTTGAACCTCCCATTTCATGTTACTAGTATTTCTTCAGAAGTGCTCATCCACAGAGAGCCTGTTCTGGAAAGGCTAAACAGAAAATGTTAATAAAGCAAGTCAAGGTTTTGCGTTGGCTCACATGACTTCGTTTCATTCAGCCAAGCAGCTAAAAGTTCATAATCACAGCAAGGCTGCGACTTTTATAATAGTTCGTGGTGCATTTATAATTGCTCCATTCTATTCCCAGTGTCTGCCGTTTCCTCTTGCTGTTCTAAACTGTAAATTACGTGCATGACAGGTACGTGCATGACAGGTACGTATACACGGAATCGTTTTTCTTGTATCCCCATGTACAGCACGGCCCCATGCCAAGGAGGAAGCCACTTTGTAGCACTCTTCAGATAACGGAAACTGCTGACAGCAGCAAACGTCATATGCACTGAAGTTTCGCATAAATAAATGTATTCAAGAAAAGCTTTGCGAACACCAGCATTCGTTGGATGATGTTCCTGTGTTTGCATGATTGCATATGGAAGAAAGAATGACACACTTCCGTTTCTACCTGACGCTATGTAAAGAGGTGGGACATTTAGGCGTCCACGGCGTTGGCAGTTGGGAACTCAATAATCGGTGGGTTTCTTCCTTTGGGAAACACTGCAATCAGAAGATGTCACCACTTCCTTTCAATATGACGCATTCGGACAGTTCGTATAAAATCTTGTTACCATATTCCTGACGTTATTCGTATGCTTGTCATTTGTCTGACAGTCATTTGCCTGACAAAATCGTCTATTCGACTTATTTGCTTGACTGGTCGCTTGCTCAGCGAGGAAAAATACAGGGACGGGATGAATGGAAGGGATAGCAAAATTTGTTGTTCCTTTGTCATATGCTTCGCTGCTCCCTTTATATTTCACGACAGTTTTATAGCCTCCAGATGTGAGGCTTCGAACAATTGCTAATGAACGTGCAAGCAGGGAAGAATGGATGGACCAACCCTGTGCCATTGCACGTCATCTTTCCCTGTGACTCTTTCTCATACGAATATGCTATTTCCATTCTTGTCTTTCTCATTTTTACTATCCTTGTTGTTTTTCACAGTTAGCCTTCACACAATTTCCTGTATCTGTTGTATTGGCTCAGTAAACACTTCTATTCGGCAACAAATCAGCATTATATATTTATGCTATGTCAGTCAACCTGTTAAGCGAAGATCAAGTGCGCATGTTGCTGCCAAGTTCGAATGCACAGATAGATTCACAATTAATGTTGACTTGTTACTTTCAACATTTTTAAGCTTCGAATTCTAGCAGTCATAATGACCAAAGAGGAGCGACAGCTGACACAAAACAACAACAATGGAGCTGGAACAGAACAACGAAGCAGTATGCACTGTTCACATGGGCTACTGAAATGACCTCTAGGCCACTCGGCGATTAAGATTTCAGCACCAAAATTTGAAGTTTAGAAATTTAGATCGATCCGTAATTTCATCATTCTGCATTTCAGTCAAGTTGGGCAAACCACCAGTTGGGCACACAGTTGGGCAGACACCTGCCCATTGGAACACCTTTAGCCTGCCGGAAATGCTTTGGAGTTGGAAATAATCTCCTTGTTGCAGGCAGAACTTAATTCCATTATGTGGAACGTGTTTAAGTTTCTTAGCTCATCCAGTAAACGTGCTCTTCTGGCTTATGCTATTGCTTTATTCAACGCCTGCCCCTGTTAACTTTCAGTTGCCAAGTTAAGTAATAAAACAATTAAAAATTAGCCATGTGATCTTCAATGTCCCTACCTGTCCGAAAATTGGCTTAACAGTGTGGCTCACGGATCACGTATAGTTAAAGATCAGCTTAAAAAATTGGGTAGAACCATGCTAAACTAAAAGAATGAGCGTATTTGTTCCTGCATGCTTTACGATTTCCCTTCTTTGTTTATACAATTGTTGCGCTGTAGTTGATAACGTACTATCTATTGAAAATTCATTTGGATAACTCAATTTTTCGGAGCATGGAGAAGTTTTGCATATTAAACAGTGTGAGAAATTATGCGCTATTCTGAACAAAAGTTGCCGCCAAGGAATTTCCAGTACTTAACCGATTGGCTCATTTTACCTATAATGTTGCAGAATGATTATGGAAATGTTGCGTGCCATAATCTTTGTGCTGCATTTGCAAAGTGTTTCATCTTGGCGGAAACCATTATTCAAAAGAGAGTCCTCATTCTGGGCGTCTCTGCAGCGTAACGAACGTCATTATTTTGAGCATGTTTACAAAAATTATATTTTTCAATACTATTGTTCTGTTGGAAATGTTAGTGTAGTGATTCTCAAGGGGGTCACATGGGACCCCTGGGGGTCCCCAGGGGGTCCCAAATCGCCAAGGGGTCCCTGTGAGGGTCCCGTTTGACGAAAGGGGTCACATGGGACCCCTTAGTCATCAGATTGAAACTGACTGAAATTGTTGCAACTCGGCTGCAGACGCCACCGTAGTTGCATCGGGAAGTGCTGGCAACCCCTCCGCTCAACCATTTCGAGCAGTCTGCGCATGCGAAGCTAACCAAGATCGCGAATGCGATCGCGAGCTTAGGAAACACTGCTTAAGTCGTTGTGCTCCAGTGGAAGCATTCATCGGCGAGATAAGCATCACATCGTCGAGAATAGCGGCGTACACTTTTTCTCTTTATGTTGACAATGACTGCACGTGAAGCAGATGGTTTACTTCAGGATGCAAGTTGTGCTTGCTGCTTTCTGAGAAAGCGCTGTATTTCCATCTGCTTTACAATTCAGCAGCATTAGTAGGTTCCATAAATACGTATGTTATTCCCTGCCGCGCTATAACTTGCTGGTTCTTCGTGACTGAGTTGTGTAACCTGTATCCTAATGTGTGGGCCGTGGTGAAAAGATGGCTCATCTGTTTTCCTTCATCATCTCTAGTGGAACGCGCATTTAGTGTGGTCACAGACCTCATGACGAAGAAGCGTAACCGGCTGCAGTTAGTGAAGCGGGGTGACCTGCGCTTGCGCGTTACCTCCATGTTGCCGAACACTGATAAGTTAGTCTGCTCGCAACTATGTCAGCCGAGTATCTCTCGTTGACATTGTACAAAAACTGATTCAGCAAATAAATTGGCATGCTTCCATACAGACTTTCTTGCCGGTCTCACTGAACCTATCCGTTTCCGCTCACACTGACTGGATGCATTGTAGTTCGCATAGATATGACAGAGAGCGGTATAAATTTTACCGTAATAGGAGCGGAGAGACAATATCTGATGGTAATCACTGAATCTAACCGCTCCTGCGCTCTACAATTCCAGCCAATCAGCGCACGCTAAACTGACCAACCAGTGTAGGGGGTCCCAAACGGTCTGAAACTTCTCACGGGGGTCCCAGGCGGTTCTGAGCTTGAGAAACACTATGTTAGTGCATGGTTAAGATATTGCAGCAACTACCGTATCTTGCCTGCTCATATTTACCTGCTTCATAGATAAATTATCTTTTACGTCGTGCTTATCTTCTTCGTTAGTATTAGGTATGTGCAAAAGTTCTGCCGGTTTTGTTAGCTCTTAGCTTTGATATTGTTTTATTCTAGCTTGTCTGTTTTTTTCCGGGCAAATGATATATTATTTTGTAGGTCCTGTTTCAACCTATCGATCTATTCTATTTCATTTGCATAAGCGCGCTAGACTGTAGCTCTTTTATCGGTGAAAGTGAGGATGAACAAGACGGTAATTCGGGGAGTTTTGCCTTACGGGTACAAACAAGGTGCTACAGCTGCGGAAGCTGCTCGGAAAATTAATATGGCATTTGGCGATGATACTCTTGACGAGAGGACGGCTCAGCACTGGTTTCGAAAGTTTCGCAATGGGAACGAGAGCCTTTAAGATAATGTCCGTATTTGGAGGCCCAGTAGCATTGATGAAGACCAATTAAGGGCCACTGTTGAAGCGGACCCACGGAGGTCGACTTCAGAGATCGCAGAAAGACTAGGAGTACACAGAAGAACGGTTGGTCGTCACCTCCAGCAAATTGGAAAGAGGAAAAAGCTGGACCAATGGGCACCCCATGAACTGACTGAAACTCAAAAAGTGCGCCGTTGCGAGATTTGATCTACGCTTCCTTTACGCAACCAAAGCGACCCTTTTTTGGCAAGAATTATCACTTGCGATAAAAAGTGGATATTGTATGACAATCCGCGATGATCACCGCAGGGGTTGGATAAAGGTGTGTCTCCCAAACGTTTTCCGAAACCGGATGTCCACCAAAAGAAGATATTGCCTACTGTTTGGTGGTCAGTAACCGGTATAATCCATTACAGTCTCCTCAAGCCAGGTGAAATTGTCACCGCACAGACGTACTGCAACGAACTGGAAAAAATGCACGAAAAATTGCAGCGTGTACGTCTAGGATTAGTAAATCGAAAGGGGCCAATTCTGTTGCACGACAACGCCAGACCCCACATTTCAAAAATGACAGTCCAGAAACTGTATCACACGGGCTACGAAACTCTTCCTCACCCACCTTACTCAGCAGACCTGTCGCCCACAGATTACCACATTTTTAAGCACCTGGAGCACTTCCTGCAGGGTAAACAGTTTAAGAATTATGAGGAAGCAAAAACTGCCTTTGAAGAGTTTATTGCTTCTAAGGCTTCGGACTTCTATGCTACTGGAATAAATACCTTAGTGAGTCGTTGGCAGAAATGTATAGGTCATGAGGGTTCTTATCTCGACTAATAAAGTTTATTCCTTACAGAGATATTTCGGTTTAAACTTGCGGCTTAAAAACCGACAGAACTTTTGCACATACCTAATAAATGTGTTGGCTAGCGCTAGGAGTGGTGGTTCGCTCCTCCTGGCTCTGATTAGCTATTTTGCCACCTGCAACTCCCTCGCACAGTTCAACATGTTCAACGGCATGGAATAGGAAAATCAGGTGGCTTGCGTAAACTGTTTTTCTCTTCAGTTCTTTGCTGACAGTTGGCATCTTAGTGATTTGTGATAAGCGAATGTCGAAAGACTCCTCCAGCACAATGGATCTTCCTAATTATTACTGCAAGAAATCAAACAGACGACGGAGCAGGAGGCTCCGAAGGCTACCAAGCTTTGTCTAGTTGAAGGTACGTTGTACTTCCTCGCTGATTTGCAGTGTATCATTTTTCGATTCGATAAACGGGCTCCACTGCCGTGCCAAGAAGAATCCTCTAAACTAAATACAACAACCCGTTATGAAACATTTCGTTTTCAAGAAATCAAACAGCAGTGATTGCGCTGATCTGATACTGCCCTGTAAATGTTCTCTCTGCAAAATGTCGGATGCTCCCAAACGATGATGTCAGAATAAACTGATTTGGAGTGAGTGTTCTAAAGGCCATTGTTTTAACGGAAATGGAATTTGGGATCTTTTCTGTCTCGTTCCCCGTCATACTGTAACTTCCTGGTATGACGTCATCCCCACGCTGATTGGCCCGTTAATTGTTGGAGACATAGGTGACGGCACCGTCACATTTTGCAGGCCGAGCGCTCGAAGCAATCTTTCCTTCCCTTACCTAAGCCTAAACCATAAAATAAGAGACATGTCTCCCTTTTATCTTACGAAGGCTACAGAACCATAGGCATCGTTTTCTGCCCTTACCTAAGCCTAAACCATAAAATAAGAGACACGTCTCCCTTTTAACTTACGAAGGCATCTTACAAAGGCTCTTGAAGTTTACGATCCCTAATGCATCTCGGCGCCCTCTTCGTAGCATTTTATATCAGCGTTCGGCAACAGAAACGTCATTAGCGCCCCCAGCGCCCCCTAGCGACATGATAATCAAGTAGGGGGAACGAAACAGAAAAGACCCGGAATTTGTAATGGGGATGTTTCCATGTTTTCCTAATGTACAGGACCTTTGGCCCTGTTGGTGCATATGCAAATCAGCAACTAACAAAAAGCACGTTTATTAGTAATACTGCAAAGCATAGCTTACAGTGCAATTTCACTCATTGCACTGCAACCTAGTACAACATTGAGGATGGAACTGCACTGCACTGAAAGGTACGTTTACAGCCGATAAAGATGGCTTTCGTTATCATTGGGATAAAAAGAGGCACAAGCCGTACATTTGGATCAAAGTAGATCCGTATTCCATTTGTCCACTCGTTCGTTGGTCCAGTATTCGCGCTTACATGTCAGGTCGGATTTGTCCTGAAAGGCAAAAGCACTTTCGATCAGAAAAAGAAAACAAATTATCGAAATACGTGTAAATATAGCAAATACGTGTAAATACCAATTTTCCAATTGCCTTTGATTATTCATATCGTAAAGAATCATGTAGTTCTGCTACTGCTTTACTCATACAACCGGTTTATTTAGAACGCAAATACAGACTGTCGTAATCAGCAGGTACGTCACCCTATGTACTTAACGTAGAACAACTGTGCAAGTAAATTTGCTCTAACGTTTGTTGCTGTGCGATTTCTGTTTATTTTAGAGCTGTGCGTTCAACAAAAGTTGGCAAAAATTAAAGCATGCTTAAAATGCGTATAACGTCAATCAGGAAAATGGAGAATCGCATACTGAATGTACGCAAGCAACATTGAAATGAAGTTAGACGTGCGTTCAGTCCTCTTGGTGCTATTTTCACTGCTGACCGACGGGAAGGTAAAAGGCAACCGCTTAAAATTTCTGGCAGATAAGTCGTGTGAATGCATTACTAAGCTTCCTCGCATGGCCAATGGAGCGACGAGTAAAAGCGTTCTTTCAGGCTTATTCTTACAAAGACACTGAAAAAATGCTAAATGATTTATCCACTAAATACGTTGGCCTGCTTGCTCCTGTAACGAGATCTCCCGTAAGACGCCGATCTGCTTACTGGAATGATACAGAAATGAAAACTGTGGGAGCGAACATTTTTGAAGCATTGCGCCCTTTGCTCAAACCCGATGGGGAATATAATTTCCAGAAGATGCTTACCCATGCGATCTGTTCTGGCTCCAATGAAATATTCACCATAGCACAAATCAAAATACTGAGACGTGTCAACTGTCAGAAGGTAGGTACAAAACGGTATTTATGCTGTAATTTATACAGAATGACGAAAACAACGAAAACAGCATTGATGCTATATATATATATATAATATATATATATATATATATTTTATATATATATATATATATATATTATATATATATTATATATATATATAATATATATATATATATATATATATATATATATATATATATATATATATATATCATGATGGCGTGTACGGCTTGATCCCGTTGGAAGTAAAGATTGTCTGAAAGTACACCAAGAACTACGCCCTACCAGCGAATGGATGGGCAGTTATTAGGTAACACAACAGAACAACGCAGACCTTCGGAGCTTTCGGAACTACCTTGTTCCGTCGTCAGCGAATATTGACAGTGGCGTTTATTCCGATGTTGTGGAATTTATAGGCTGAGGAAAGGGGTCAGGTGGTATGGTGCAACATTTGGTTTTACTAATGATTGCATTCCATATGTCGCTGACCTCTACTCCTTTGTCACGATTCAAGCAGTTGTTATTGCGAATGAACAGGGCCTCCTTTATTAGCCTGAGGTGGAACAGGCTCTCGCGACAAATTATTTCCGGTCGCAGGTCATGTGAGCATTGAGAGGAATGCTCCACGACCGCGGAGGCTTTCTTGGCATCATCCATGATCTTTCTAGGATCAAGTGTTTGTGGTCGTCCTCGTTTTCGGGTCTGGGTCCCATTGAGTCTTTGTTCGGCGTTCTTGTATCTAGTCAACGCTGCCAGGTGCTCACGGAACCTGTGAAATAAAGTGTTGCCCGTTTCCCCTATGTAGGAGGCGTGGCAACCACATTTAACGTTATAAACGACTCCGGGTCTTTCCTCGGAGGGAACTTTGATCTTGTCGTTCCTTGTGATCGACCGCAGATTTTGTGAAGATTTGAAGTAAACTCGGAACTGGTGTAGGCGGCCAAGCTGTTGTATTTGCTCGCCTATACCGTGATAATAAGGGATAGTTATTATCGGCTTTATCCTTTCCGAGTTTATCCCATTGCTTCCGTTTTGTTGTAACCTCCTTCTGATGATAGAATTGACCAACGGTTTGGGGTAACCATTCCGTTGAAGTGCGGTCACGATGTGATTGATTTCTGATGTTAAATATTTGGAATCACATATCGTGATCGCACGGTCTATCATTCCCGCAGCAATACCTCTCTTCACCGACAGAGGGTGATGAGAGGTAAAATGGAGGTATCTGTCCGAGTGTGTCGGTTTCCGATACACTGTCGTTGAGAGCCTTCTTCCTTCCCTTAAGACTAACACGTCAAGGAAAGGAAGTCTGTTACTTACCTCTTTTTCCATCGTTAAAAGGAAAGGAAGTCTGTTACTTACCTCTTTTTCCATCCATCCCATCCATTCGCTGGTAGGGCGTAGTTCTTGGTGTACTTTCAGACAATCTTTACTTCCAACGGGATCAAGCCGTACACGCCATCATGACGTTCAAACGACCCGTTACAAGACATCCAATATTCAATATATATATATATATATATATATATATATATAAAGAATTAAAAGAAATTATATATATATATATATAAAGAATTAAAAGAAATTATATATATATATATATATATTCGGATATCCTTTTCGGCTGTCGACCCGTTTGAAGGTATCTGTAATAGATCTGAAAATGCCCTACCAGCGGATGGATGAGCAGTTATTAGAAAGTATCACAGATAGCAAACGCTTATCGAATCAGAGCTTCCGGCGCTCTCTGGTGCCGTCGTCAGTGATGGGAAAGAGCAATCAGCTCTTTCCCATCACTGACGATAACGGAAACGGAAAGAGCAATAACTATATATATCGTAAGTGCAAACGCCTATTCGAGATCTGAAGTCCTGAAGAAGAAAGAAAGAGCTACATTGCCGGAATTAAATGACTGGCTTTTATAATCCTGTCGTAGTATGTGCAGATGGAAGTAACGTAGGCCAGAAAATTTTAACGGAATCAAAACATACTTGTATGTGGTTCACGTCGATGTCCTCTAATAATTAATGTACCGTTTCAGTTACAATCTAAATAAGACATTATTTGCACTTTATTGCAAGAAATTCATCACTACCTGACTGATTATATCTTTATCAGTGTTCATCATATTTAAGCCATTATACCTAAGTAGAAATAATTAAGATTTCCTCAGTCATTCAATGTTTTTCAAAGTGAATGTTAGAGTTCAGCGGGGGAACTAAGCTTCCAGGCGTCAAAAGTCTAACACGAGATCTCAGACTCGATTAAGTTAATCTCCCTTCTCCATGAGCATCCGCTGATTGCGTCTCTCCTGTGCCAAACTGCTTAATTTCAATCAAACATCCATTTTGAACTGCCTTTTTCAATGTCTCTCTTCTTTGAGTAAGATTTGCACATTATTTTTAGCGGCTGTTCAAGAAGAGATGCATAATGAATAATCCAAGGCGTTGCTATTGTTCGTGGATTGGAGTACTTGTAAACGACATGCCAATGAAAACTATAGGTGCCAGCTGCCTACAGTCACATGATACTACTGTTCAGGTACCGTGCCGTAGACTTGAGCATTAAAAATCCAACAAACCGTAATGCCTTTTTTATATTCCATGGCATGCATAACATTTTATTCCGCGTGTTAAACTGTTTTTCCGACTGACAGTGAACAGTCGCCATAACAAAAGAGCAAACCCGCGACCAAGGGTTAGATTGGAAGTTCCCAGCGATGCTGGCTGTACTGGATTTGCTGGCTTAACGTAACAGACTTTTGGATTCGAGTTATTCCATTGCCAGCAGTCCAAAGACGAATATGCGGTATGTAGGACTTCATACGCAAAATGAAATTCTACAAGCCAGCTATAGAACATCCAACTATAAAACAAGCTTGCTTACTACTGGCGAGGAAAACAATAACTAACTTTTGTCGCCTGCAAACATTTTGATCCAATTGAACAGTGACGCAAACCCCATTACAACTTAATTTGAATTCACAGGACGAGATGGATATGGTGGACATTAACGTGTGCAATGATTGGAAATACGGTAATGTTCAAGTGGGTGGACCATAGTTATTGCTTGAGTCCGCAGCCATCATCTTCCTGTTTGCAGTACTACCGTTTGGGAATTCCAAAGCGCTGGTCATCTTGGAGTACGAAGTACCTTCTGTACGATCCACCTGCCTATAATTCGTCATGTAAATCCCTGATACCTTACCTGTTTTTCCGGTTCACTTTTCTTTCTTTCAGACGCTCATGGTTTGAATACTCAAGATGCAAATCATGCTACCCTTCCCTTCAATCCCGTAAGCAGGACTGGTATTGCCGGCAAGGGCGTGCTAAGAAGTATCGGACTGAACAACATGGAAGCGTTAATAATTGTCAGGTTCATAGTTTTAGCTGTTGGTATAACTTGTCATCACCCTTTCATAGCGTGCAAAGTAAGAGCAGTTGGCAGGAGTACGTTTCGAATGTAATGCTTAGTGTTCGACGGGTATGACCAGTACTTTGACCACTTTCGAAGTACAGAGTTAAAAATAAGGGACGGCATCTCAGACTGATTATTCAGGCAGCTGTGATCGTTTTAACCAAATAGGAGTCGACGAATGGAGCTCAGTTATTTCATTTGCAACTGTTAACCAAATTAGGATTCTTTCCGAATTTTATAAGACAGCTTTTCAGTGTGTCAAAACAAGTAATTGTGTTATTCATTACGGCGAACGTAAGTTTCATGAAACAGTCGAGTGCATTTGCTTAAACGTAAAAAAGCACAGAATTATCGCCAGTGTTATAGTCCTCTAGGCCAAAGGTGATAACACTATTGACAGGCAGACTTACTGATCATATTGCATATCATTCGGTGCTGCTGCACTGTCCTAATAGTGTATTATCAATGCTCATGGTCACATAGTTCAGGAGCAATTGCAAGTGCGTCGTAATTGTTCCATAGGACGTATGTTGTAGCGAATGTGCCGTAGAGAGTTCTTGGTATTTCTGAAACAAAAACGACCACAAGCCACAAAGAACTGAATTGCTTTGCTCATCAGAACATGGGCATGCTGATGCACGCCACCAGATCACTGAGACATTTTATTAATAGATTTGTGTACGATCTATTGTATGATTGCTTCCAGCTGGCCATCCGTTGAGGTGACTTCTATGCATTGATTTTCGCCCGCCGAAATAAGGATCCATTTCGTTTTGGTGACCAATCATGATGCCTGCAGTTTCCATATAGGTAAAATTTTGTTAGAATATCACACATAGCTGAGGCAAAGGGCATTGACGAAGTCGGACCAGTCGTGTTCAGCAGATTCGAAGTACACAAAGCAGCACTAAAAGGATATTAAAAGAGCAATGCTTATTCTATTACTGCAGTTCAGGAAAACATGCTACTTTGCAATTTGACCGGTACAAGCAAGGGATAATACTATTCGCGCATGATCGTTACCGCGTAGTTCATGTGTCGCAGCTGGTCGATGAACTACATGATTTGTCGAGCAGTCATACAACGTTCGCTTACAAGCTGTGAACGCTAGCGTTTTGCAGATTCGCTAGATCATCAAGAGAAATTTTGCTTCAAAATACTGATAAGGACTGGAACGGAAAATGGGCCTTACCAATGGTGAGAAAATGTTTAATTCATAACGTCTAAATGTACAATATTTAGTTTTACGAAAAATTGAGTCCTGGTACAGTGAAGTATGCTGAAGAGCAATCAGTGGAAGAATACTTTCATGCCCTGGTCAAACTGGAAATGCAAGAATATTGCTCTGTGGAGAGATTCAGAACCATCATGCAACCGCAGCACAAGGTGAAATATGATTTTCTCAAAAATGCATTCGCATAGAGAATAATCCAGATTTTTCATGGTTACTATCCACATCCCAACGCAACAGACAACGCATGGGTGAAAGCAACCATATATGTGACAACAGCAGAGCAGGAGCTCTGCTTCAATTATTTGAACTTGACGTTACCAAGAAATTATTTGCACCTGCAGTGGAAAGCCCTCGAAGACGTCGATCTTAACGTTTTCAATCTCAATCGAGATGTTCTAATGGAACGAATCAAACACAAACATGACCAAAAAATGCGACGTCGTTCTGCAATATTTTAGCTGCATTGCTTCTGCAAACGTGTCCATAACTGCTGTTCCGTTAGTGCTCGCGCAGACTCAGGCGTTCTTAATATGTTCGAATTTTCATCAACGTTTCTGTTGGCTTCAGAAAATGTTCTGGGCTGCATTTCCCCACGTCACCATCTAAAACTTGTGAACTTCATTGGACAAATACGTTGCAGTAATGTTGAAAGTTTCACTTCAGATTTGCAGTCTTGGCGACAGACGAATATCTTTTCTGCTGAGCAATGACAAACTACTACACTGTTTTGTTAATCCCTGACAGCATCGTTGAAATACAAATAAAGCGGTTCACAGGTTGCACATCTGAAAGAAAGGCTTCGTCAACCTATGTCCCCACAGTAATGAAGTGTCAGGAACAAGAATGAATTTATAAAGTGTCCAGTTTAAGCTACATAATAAAACTGAACAGGAAAGTCTGAGCTGAACATCGCCTGCAATTCATATGAACCAGTTGCTTACAAGGACGAAAACCTACCACGTGTGCAAGAACCTTTGTTGAACCAGTTGCTAATAATAATGTTAACTTTAAGTCAGTCCATTCAGGGGTCTCCTTCAATTGTCCAAAGACTATATAGATGTGATGAATAATGTACAGGAACTTCAAGGAAACATCACATGCGTAGAACTTCACTGCTCAACGAAAGGAAACAACTGCGCACCGTCGTCAACTTCGTAATTGACGTTCACTTTCTTTCCGTTTTTTTTACTACTTGGGCATGAAGACACTATGTATCACAGTGAATAATACTGATAACGCACTGATTTCAAAGGAAGGATGTGATAAAAGTCCGTTATTATCGAGTGAATTTCGTACTATTAGCTAAGAAACTTGATTGGAAAATGTGGCTTCGATTAAATTTCAGAATTTTCTTCCAAGGTGCACCGAACTTTAGATCGATTCTCAGAAACGACAAGGTTAAAAAGGAAATTGAGACTCAACCTGGCATTGTGTACCTCAAATGCAGCTGTTCAGCCAAATACATAGGTGAATCAGGGAACTCATTAATCCATCGGTTCAACGAACACATGAAATGTCTTACGAGGTATAGAAACGCCAAAGACAGATTAGAAGGTCGCATGGGTACCACGAGAGGCCGCCCTCAAACTTTAGATCCTTCGGCATCCATGAACCAGGCTATTAGATCGTCAGCAGTAGCCGAACACTCAGCAAACTGCTCAGGGCTTTTAGAAGGACAGGTTCTGTGCTACGAACATTTTCTAACGAGAAAAATAAAAGAAGCCTTCTATATTAGACAAAACCAGACAATAAACAGGGACCAAGGAATGGAAGTCAGCGAGGTCTGAGATGAAGTCCTGACCTCTACCCAATGTTGTCGCATTTCGAGTTCCTAACAACCCTCCACCCAGTGGATGGGATTTTGGAATTTTCAGGAACAGATTAGTCAAACAGACATCACGGTCACAATGGCTTGAACAAAATCCTGCAACGTGAGTCGCGACCATCAATGACACGACGGCACATAAAGAAGAACATAAAGAAGAGAGAAAGCATGGTCACTCGAACCTGTACGACTCCACATTTCCAAAAAGAAGAGACCAAAAAGACAAAAGGCCAAAACCAAAGAATATTGAAGAAAGAAATTCTGAAGCATGAAAACTTAAATCATCGATTACGGAGACGATCATAAACACCTGACTTCACAGTTGTTTATGACCTTATTCTCGTTAATTACGTTGACCCGGACTATTCCAATGTTTGCCTAACGCATGTTTTCCTGACCTCATACCTTTATAAGATTGTCGTTTAACTCCCAACTGTTCACACTTGACGCTGAAGACGGGAGTCGTTTCTCCCGAAAGCTACATCGTTTGGGTAAGTACCCAATAAAGCTTTTTCTTCATAAACAGGCGACAAGTAAAGAAGAGGAGAAGATAATGAAACTTGACTGTTGAAAACGAAATCGCGAAGGAATACCCATTACTAATATCAATATTAATAGTATAAAAATGGGAAGTTTAATTACGGAATATGATCTCATTCATGTGTTCCAAAACGCTGAGGACGAAAACAGGAGAAGTTTTCGAGAGCTCCGTTAGAGAAGAAAATTTTTCGGTCCCAGGTGATTGCCGTGTTTGCTTACGAAGATGACAACCCATCCCGTGTGCAATAACCCAATGTTTAATTGCAGGACATGGCTTTCAATTCCGCTAATAGCAAGTCAACTCTTCACGGAGCTATCGGGACTTGCTTTGTCTTGCTTTCAGCGCGTCAGACTAATCTTAATAGTTTGTCTTAATTCAGCCACAGAACTAATCATCAGAGAAATAAGATTGAATTAATACATATTTATCAAGAAAGCAAGATGCTTGCTTCAGTAGGATAATAGGTGCAGCTTAAGTTCACTTACCTGCTTTATTTTCCCTTTTCCCTTTAGCAGGGTCCACTTTAGAACAGAACAGCTGTTTGGTGAAGAAAATGCCCATAATTTAAAGAAAGAACGAGAAAATAAAGTTAATGCCTTTTTGAATTTCTATACATAAGGTAAACCCAAGGAAAAATGATCAATACGCAATCTCAGCACACAAGTATGACATCAGTTACACATAAGGCGGCATGGCAAACCGAGGTAATTTTCCGCATCTAATTTTCAGTTATGAGAAATAACACGCCCGTTAGTAGAAACAGTATCTTCAATATTATTATTATTATTATTATTATTATTATTATTATTATTATTATTATTATTACTAAAAATAGGGTTTCTTACCACGGGATATGATCTCATCATTCTTTATTCTAAACATACGGCTTATTTCCCGTTCAAGTGAGGGAACACGCTGAAGACGGGACTAGGTGTGTCCCGAAAGCTTCGTGTGATCTATTACTTGAACGGGAAATAAGCCGTATGTATGTATGTATGTATGTATGTATGTATGTATGTATGTATTATTATTATTATTATTATTATTATTATTATTATTATTATTATTATTATTAAAATTTCTCTACACGGTATCCCCCGTTATGGTACTAAGCTTTAATAAGCTTTTTCTAAGTTTTAATAAGCTTTTATTGGCAAAGCTTTCGGGCATAACCATTGCCCGTCTTCAGTGCACAAAAATAAGGGCGGATTGCGAAATCGACACGGTCCAAGGTAGAACCCAACTGATGTAGCATCTGCCTAGGTCGGCTGAGCAGGAGTGCCTCCAGACTGACTGACCAACCTGGGCGGTAGCCGTTATTTTTCTGCACTGAAGACGGGCAATGGTTATGCCCGAAAGCTTTGCCAATGAAAGCTTATTAAAGTTTAGAAAAAGCTTATTAAAGCTTAGTACCATAACGGGGGATACCGTGTAGAGAAATTTTGATATTTGAAAATACCCCGTATGAGAAAAAAAGAAGATATTATTATTATTATTATTATTATTATTATTATTATTATTATTATTATTATTATTATTATTATTATTATTATTATTATTATTATTATTATTATTATTATTACTTCTGCGAAACAATTATTCACACGGTATACCCTCGTTCCAGAAATCCTTTTATTTCCCAATAAAGGCTAACTTTCGGGTACTCCTCATGTACCCGTCGTCAGGCCATAAAAACAAAGGGTCGACTGCCCAGTCAGCCAGCGGTTCAGCAAGCTCATCCGCTAGACCGTCCGGGCTGGCGACATCAGCTATCAGGTACTACTCTTGTACCCGTCAAGCGTCCGTCGCCCGCCCAGTCAGTCCTGCAGAGAGCGAGCATCCTCACCGACCGACCGGGACAGTGACTCAACACCAAATGATCCGTTCATTTCTATCCAAGTACTTCTAAAGCACTGTGTCATGAATACTGCACACACCATTGAAGAAATTACAATGAATCATTTAACTGTCCGTTGTTCAGCCACTGGCAAGGTTGAGCAATAACTATCCAATGCGATACCGAAATATTTCTTGTTTTGGTAAAAACTAGAAACATGATCTGTAAAACTTTATTTATCCACAGTTTCGCAGTTTAAATGCGTTTATGTATGAAAACCCATTTTTTCGTATGATAGTAAATGAGGACTGATGCTATAAATAGAAGTGCTAATGGAATGCTGAATATTAGCAGACCAGCACCTAAACCCCCGATCAGTAATACTACTATGGCGGCAGCAACTGAAAGAAAGAAAAAGCTTTGCACCGCATAGGCATGGTTTTCAGCTGCTATTTCTTTTGATGCTTCCTTACTGAGCAAGATTTTCGTCAGCGCTCGTACGTTAGAAACTGCAGTGCCGTTGAATGCTTTCCATTCGTAATGAAAGTAATTCTTTCCGTGAGATAAGTCCAGGTGGTCGAAGCACGGTTCTTGCTCTGTGGTAACCATGTATATGGCTGCTTTTACCCACGCATTGTCTGTCGTGTATGGATGAGGTAAGTTATCATTGAAAATCTGCCGTTGGACACAGTTAATGACGCAGCATTCAAAATGAGTTTGCTACCCTTCTCGTAGGCTTCATTGCGGACCTGAACTTTTCACTTGGACATCTGGTTTTGTATTCTGCTTTCACCAAGCCAAAGAAATACTCTTCCATTAGTAATCCTTCGGGAGCCAATTGCATGCCCTTGGTACTAGTTCTTTTGTAAAACTGAATGCATTCTCATGAAATGGCACAACAGTTCTTCTGTTCCTTACCGCTGGCAGTGGGCCGAATGTTTGCTCAGTGCCCTGTCGGTTACAGAGTAGAACTTCCTTAACATTATCATGATATCTGAAATATATATATTTACGCAATTTTAATTTACGTTTCGACTAATCATGTGTAAATGAAGACAACCAAATTGAATGGTAGTACAGGAATAGTCGCCAGAGCTTAGCATATGAAATAAGTAATTTATGGTTGAGCAGGTTACATTCAGTATCATTTAACAAAGAATAATATGGCTATGCCTAAACTGAACTCCTGAGTATATTGCATATCTTTTTACTATCTCCTAATGAAGGCGTCAGAAATAAAGTACTGGACGCTGCTCATTTGTATCAGTTTTTAACGAATGCGTATGAATAAATCCCGAACTAGCTGGTTTTAAGGAAAATGTTTTCCCGTCGACTGGAGATATCAAAAGCAAAATTATTAAGAAGCATTACAGTTTCCTAAACATTTTATTGGAATGTTGCGGCTGATGCACCCGTTGAGACCCATTCACTGCTACCTGTGAGAGCACCAAAACATCCTAACCAGTGGCTGGTGAATTAGTTATGTCAGTGAAAAACAGGCGAACAGTGAGCGTAGAACATCTTTGAGTGAATGATTAGAATATGTGAATGGAAGTTTTAAAAATGAATAAAAGGCTAACAAATGTGAACTTGAGTTTCACTCTGTCTGATAAATTGAAAACTATTAGTGCGATACTTAAGCGTTTACTTCTTCCCACAGCTTATGCATGCACGACATTCTGATCAGTCGAACGACTTAACCAATAGGTTCCCAACCTTTTATGTCCCAGCGCCCCCTGGACTCGTTAGCGCCCCCTGTATGGGGCGAGAGCCGTTTCATTCGCAGAGGCCCGTCCTGGCAGTACTGACGGCGATTTGATATCATGAGACGACGACTCAACAAAGAGGGCATGTTGATTCTGGTTCTATCAACCTTTTAGTTGCGTTTGACATTTATTAGGTCGCGGTCAAACGACAAGTTCTGAGTTGTCCTTCTCCTCATTGTGGTACTCCTGTTAGGTTTCGCTTTATTGGCCTCACCAAGCGGTCTGTGAAAGACTTCGCAAAGGAACTGCCAGTCTTTTATATTAGTTTTCTCATTGGAACGGTTTATGACTGAAAGGACCGATCGAGATTCCAGTGTGCTACTGAGAAGGGATGGGCGAGTTCGATCGAGAAATATCCGAGAAACGCCTAATAACGACGTCGGTAGACAAGATAGACAATGGCAGAGGGCACCTCCAGAAACATCTATCATATGCGTTCTCACTTTGCCTTGGTAGACCCTGAATCACCCGGGCGTCGAGCTCTACGGCGCAGCAAGCTTCTAGACATCGTCAGCACCCCTCTAGAAACTTCCATCGCCCACCCCCAAATCTTACAGCGCCCCCTGGACCATCGCCCCCAAAAAGTCTCCCAGCGCCCCCTGGGGGAGGGGAGGGGAGGGGGCGCTACCGCCCCCGCCCCTGCCCCCGTTGAGAATTACTGGCTTAAACGGTCACCTAATTAGCTTATTCGGAGCATCTTATAGTAGACTACTGTTAATGTTACGGAATCTTTGCTTATATGCTTCCAAAAATGCACAGAAATCATGAATGCTGAGTTCACCCATGCGACTTAGGAAGGCAATTCATCATAGCGCGACAAAGTTGTAAAGCGAAAGATTAATCACATGCCAGAAACGAACAAGACATGAGAAATAGCTACGTGTTTTATAAATATTCAGCTGGATATTTCTATGCGTAATTAGAAATTCCGTCTTATTGACGAAAGTGCATGGTTTTCTGTTTTTGTTATTTATCAATGTCCGTAGGATAACATTGTGCAATTATTTTCCGTATTGAGGTTTATGGTTCATCATTCGGCCGCAGAACAGATCTACGTCTTCAAACATGTACGACCTACCTGACAATGATTGGAATTTCCATTTTGTTCTTTCCATAACTTTTCAGCATTCCCAGTCCAGCAATTCCAGTTCTACCTTCAGGGTTTAATGGAATTCCAACAGAAGGTTCCGCTTTAGATGTTGAAGTTTTCGAGCCTGATAATGCGTTATTAGGTTTACAAGATGCATTACTCTTTTGCCCACCATTTGTACGTCTGCTGGTAGTCACAGGTGGTTGATAGAGAAGAAATTTTACATCCCATAAAGACTTCCGAGCCGGAATTGGCAATCGATAGAGCTGTGGAAGTAGCGTCATAACGTTAGCAGATAACTTTCTGTTGCACTGTTACCGTGGTATCACCGTATTTCCATTCAGTGCAGACATCTGCGCCAGTCAACTCTGCTTCATGCTGAATAAAATGGCACTTTTGACTATATTCAGCGGCACCCACAATAACCATTAATTCAAATTAAGTGATTAGGACTTCACTTCATTTTCAAACAATGAATGCCTGCATTACATCAAAACAATGATCTCATTGGCTGCATTCTGCCAGCGTCATATGTAAAAGACTATTCATATAGATAACTAACCTTCGTTCAGTGTCTAATGAAAAAATGAACGAAGAGACTAGAATAAACCATGATTTGCTCACAGTACTTTGCCTAAGCCTCTCCTGCTTCGAAAGCAGTGGGCGCCAAGCGTCACTCTTGGCACATTGCCTTGGAGCTTTCCAATCCAAGAGCAGTAAACGAAGTTCAGTATTTCTGACGAACACTTGGGTTCCAACGTTCCCTAAAAATCATAGTAGATACCTATCTTTCGGACTGTAGTACTCCTTTATCAAGAAATGAGCAGTGCATGAAAGAATCCAACCTACAGTGGTATCTCAGGTTCAACAGTTTAGTGCACTCTAACTTTAGGTTTGCTCTGCCAAACGAATTACAGAAATACATGTTGCTTTGATACTGATTTCAGTGCATGTCTGAAAATTAAACTATACTGCACATTGACAGTAGTCAATTGCCGGTAGTAAACTACTTTGGCGTGGAAAATGTTTTTGTGACTAAAGAGGATGGAAACGTCTCTTCTCATGCACAGATGATACCATATATCATTAGATAACGAACTGTCAGTTACTAAATGGGAGGACAATAGACGGTACCATTAACGCATCAGTCGTAGGCTGTAGTACAATAGAGTCTTCTGAAATTTATGAATTCGTCTTTACTCTGTGGCAATGAAAATTTGCTGTAGTGTATTTAAAAAACAAGGACCCTTTACAAGCAATATGCAAAACATACAGTTCGTCACATAGAATCTTTCGAAGCTGCAAAGTGACGAGGTTTGTAAAGCAAGCAGTTTTTATTCATGATGTTAGAAAGAATGAAAGGTCCAACTTCTGATGAAATGCATGAAGTAAAGGTAGATGAGACAGGTCTTGTCTAGAATTTCCTCCCACACGCGGTACCCCATACTAGTTCCAGCTATGTTACAACGTGCGACCCGCGTTTTTTTGATGACGTGTTCAGGTTATTTATTTTGACAAATGCGCACGCAGCACTGCTATACCCCATAGCTCCAATGGATTTAGACCTGAAGGTTCTGCTATATCCAGGATAAAAGACACAGCATGCATAGTTCAGGAAAGTCGTGCTACGAGTCCCTTGCCTTTGCCTTAAGCTTAAGCGTAGATTGCCTGTAAGTATTCTGCTTTGCCCATTGGCTTAGATTAGATACCCATGTACATCTTTTTTGGAGAAGTGTTAGCACGGGCTCTACTTATTGTGTTTTCTGTAAACTTGAATTGTTGCGAGTCCACTAAAACCTAAACTGAGATCAAGCACGAGTGGATGGATCAGAAAGGAAAGCGGTGGTCAGAAGCAACGCTGATTGGTGAACGCTATCGAAATCAGCCATAAAGATTAATAATCTGATCATGTCATCAGAAATGCGCACCGCGCGCGGTGTGACTTAGCTGGGACTAGCGCAGCGTACTGTACAGGAGGAAACTCCAGACAAGACTTTATGGGTCATTAATATTAATGATAAATATAACAGTAGTTGTCTGATATGCAATGAGCTGGTCTGAGTAACGCGAAATGCTATTCTCACCTATGTCTGCCGGTAAAACAAAATATTTTGATATTTCCCCTCTATTACGCTTAAAGAAGCGATTAGGAAAATTATATTTCTATTGGTATAACAGCATGTTCTTTGTAACAGGAATGTTCCATAATTCTCATTTCTTTACAGATTTTTCCGTTTCCATTAAAATCATTGGATATTCTTGCCCACTCCCGCTTTCTAAAGTGATTACTGTGACTGATCTTAATCCCATAAGCGTAACGGAATGATACATTTAACTCGCATCATCACCTGTCAGCAAGGTCGCGTTCATTTCTCAGAAGCAGCAATTCTCGGCCGGTTTTCCTGCATCGGTCTGATTGCATGCAGTATCCCAACTGGGACTTACTTTATCTTAACAGGTCATTCGAAACACCCTAAGTACTTCTCGTGAACGTTCGGTCTTCAATCAGCAAGCAGCATTCACACCGTAAATCTTAATTAACATCCACTGGCATTATTGTACGTCAACATTAACCATATAACAGCAAAATATGTACACAGTAAATGTAAGCAAATGAAAAAGAATGTGCACATACACCGAGTGATAAATATTAGCCTATTACCCTATTACTGCTTGCAAAGCAATTGACCATCGCTACTGTAACCTTGACCTGCTTACCTACCCATTCTTGCGTTATACAACGCACCAGTGGTCTGGGCGTCGAAAGATGACGGCGCTCAGCGCCGCCTAGAGGCATGGACTGAAATATTAATTACATGGGCAGTGCAACAATGCCTACGAACGGCCTGGAACAATCCAACCGCTCAACATCCTACCAGATAGCGGTACAATGCGGCCATCCGACACTTTCTATATGCGATCGTGCTCGCTTATACGTAAACCCTCAGTGGAGCATAACAGTTAAATTTGCATTGAAGCCTATGCGTATCTTCCACTATGCACTATGTCTTCGCTGGTGCCTAAGCCTATTGTTCAACGGAAGACGGTTGACTACCCGTACGGTCTTACTCGCGGTGTCTGTAATCACGTAAGCAGTGTAAACAATAACAGCTCCACCAGTTACAATGAATCCCGTAATCAACATGCCTAAGCTTATCTTCGTAGGTAAACACGGCTAGCACCCGTGAACGGAAACTTTTATTGTTAACGAGGCTTTCGAAAACCACTCCTGTTTTCGTCTTCAACGCTATGACTATGTGTGGTAAAAACGTAGTAGTATTCTAGTGACGGAAAGTTTTAGACTATGAGTAGACGATGTTTTAAAGTCCGTTCGTTATTGCAATTTTTATGTGGAAGTTGTCCTAGGAGTGTCGCAATGACAACACTTGCTTCTATTTGCTACCGTGCACCAAATGTCGCTAACTGTGATTCCTTCATCCCTGCTAATGCACATGTTGTGTCAAATAAACAATGCTGCTTTTATCTTTCTAAGCCAGAAATTAGGTTCTTTACCAATTCTGTAAATCTTCAAACTGTCATTGGGATGCGGACATGTTGCGGCATGTTCAACCACTGCTGACCCATTAATGCAATCCTCCATTACCTTCTTAGGGTCTTTCATTTGCGGTCGTCCGCGGCCTCTTACTTCTTCCCCCTTTTTCTCCTTTCCGCATTCCTGTATCGCTTTATTCCTGTCAAGTGTTGTAAATATCTGAACTGCAAACCACGTCCGCTCTCTCCGATGTACCTTGCGCTGCAGCCGCATATAACTTGCTAAATTGCGCCTGGTTCTAACTTTGGTGAAAATCTAATTTTGTCCGTCCTCAGGACAGATCTTAGGTCCTCCTGGCTGTTAAACACCACCGTTACACCAATCCCCTTCATGAATCTTCTGATCTGTTCTCTGAAAACCTGGTAATACGGAATGAACAGCCTGGTCAAATTGTCTGTATCATTTCTTCTTGGCGTTCTCTGAAGTCTCCACTCCCTAATTCGCCTGTTGATGTGCCGGTCTATTAGTTCGGATGGGTACTCAGTGTATAACAACATCTCCCTGATGTACTCGATCTCCTCCCACAAAAATTCTGGGCTACATATATTCAGTGCTCTATCCACCATTCCAGTTATAATTCCACGTTTTACATTCATGGAATGGTTAGAGAAGAAATTGTGGTACTTCCCTGAATGAGTTGGTTTTCTGTAAACCCTGGTTCTTAACCGGGTTTCTTTCCTTGCCATCAGGACATCCAAGAACGGAAGTTGACCATCTATTTCTTTTTCAATCGTGAGTGCTATTTTATTCAGGACAAGGTTGTTCAGGTGGTCCAGAAACTCACTCTCTCTCCCTTTTCTGCTATAGCAAACACGTCATCCACATACCTCTTAAAAATCTTCACATGGTGGTCTAATAGCCCCGTAGGGAAAGCCTTCTTCTCAAGATCTTCCATGAAAATTTCGGCTATCACTGGAGACAAAGGACTTCCCATCAGCGCCTCTGTTCTTTGGGCGAAGTGTCTTCCGTTCCTGTGTAAATAATTACCCTCCTCCATGCAAAATTTTACCAAGAGTGTCACGTGGAAAGGGTTCAGTCATGTCCTGTCCTGCAGAGAGGCATCCTTGGTTAAAAGGTTAGTGATGACTTGGTATGTATAATCCAAAGTTATACTGGTGAAAAGATCTTTCACATCATAGCTCACCAGTACGTCACCACTCCCTATCTGTGTTCTTTCAATCTCCTTGACAAAGCTCTCTGAGTTTTTTTGTGAGACGTAGTGTTTCCAGTGAGGTGCTTCAATATGGTTAAATATTGAATGGTTAAATAAACACAAAGTTAAATAAACTAAAGTCCTTTGGTCACACTTTTGCAACTGGAAACGATTGGTCTCAATGGAATGTTCTCTTTGTGGATTTTTGGTAGGCAGAAAAGTTCTGGAGCGGAGAAATTGCACCCGAATCTTAGTTTTCTCACAATTTCGGCCAATTTCCCTTCTTTTGTCTGATTCATTACTACTGAGACGGCCTCAATTAGAGATTTCCGTGTAGCCTCAGTAGGGTCAGTTGTTAACTCTGTGTAGAATTCCAATCTTAGAAGGTCTGTTACTTTTTCGTTGTATGTGTCTCTGTCCATCACAGCCACAACATTTATTTTGTCAGCCTTCGTAATAATAATTGAATCTTCTCTTTTTAAGGTATTGATGACGTTGAATTCAGTTGGTGATAAATTTGTTTTCGGAGAATATCACTGATGTATGAAATAATTCGCAAAAACGCATCTGATCTGATTCGCTCTTGGCGGGGGTAATTCTCTAATACCTAATTCCACCTTGCTTATTAGGTCTAGGTAATCACCTTTTTTTGGAGTAGGCACGAAATTCATTCCCATTGATAAAACTCTTCTTTCAGCAATTTATAATGTTCTGGAACTGAGGTTAACCACTGTTTTATTCTCATATCAGTCAACCTCATATCTGATGAGTTATATTGATTTCTTGTACTGTTCACAAATTCCCATGATTTTGAGCAGATTAATCTGATAATTTTCTCTTTGATCCTCATTTTTTCAGACATGATGACTTTGGCAAATGAGTGCAAAACCATATGTAGGAACTCAGCTATCAGGTCTTCTCCAATCCTTGCGCTCAAGCTTCTCTTTTGCTCTGCTAAGGATGCGTTTAGAAACGCTACTTCCTTTCTATGTTCTTTAATTGCATTCCTAATTAAGGCAAACCCAGCTTGTTCCAATATTTTCTCTGTTTCATTGTTTTGTGGTAGTCCAGTTGTCAAAAGGAAGGATGTCGAGAGGATGTCATAGTCACGACAATCATTAAGGAAACGTGCTTTGATCTTTGTTCTTTCCAATCTGATATATGTTCTCTCAAGAACTCTGCACCACTTCAAGGCTTGTGCGCTGTGAGCACGCTTCACGTAATTAAACATCGGATTCTTACACACGGGATAGGATCTCATCTTCGTAGGTAAACACGGCTAACACCGGTGAACGGAAACTTTTATTGTTAACGAAGCTTTCGAAAACCATTCCTGTTTTTTTCTTCAGCGTTATGACTATGTGTGGTAAAGACGTAGTAAATTAGTAAAACTTTGCATGGAGGAGGGTAATTATTTTCACTGGATCAGGAGACACTTCGCCCAAAGAACAGAGGCGCCGATGGGAAGTCCTTTGTCTCCAGTGATAGCCGAAATTTTCATGGAAGATCTTGAGAAGAAGGCTTTCCCTACGGGGCTATTAGACCACCATGTGAAGATTTTCAAGAGGTATGTGGATGACGTGTTTGCTATAGTAGAAAAAGGGAAAGAGAATGAGTTTCTGGACCACCTGAACAACCTTTTCCCGAATAAAATAGCACTCACGATTGAAAAAGAAATAGATGGTCAACTTCCGTTCTTGGATGTCCTGATGGCAAGGAAAGAAACCCGGTTAAGAACCAGGGTTTACAGAAAACCAACACATTCAGGGAAGTACTACAATTTCTTCTCTAACCATTCCATGCATGTAAAACGTGGAATTATAACTGGAATGAAGGATAGAGCACTGAATATATGTAGGCCAGAATTTTTATGGGAGGAGATCGAGCAAATCAGGGAAAAGTTGTTATACAATGAGTACCCATCCGAACTAATAGACCGGCACATCAACAGGCGAATTAGGGAGTGGAGACTTCAGAGAGCGCCAAGAAGAAATGATACAGACAATTTGACCAGGCTGTTCATTCCGTATTATCCGGTTTTCAGAGAACAGATCAGAAGATTGATGACGGGGATTGGTGTAACGGTGGTGTTTAACAGCCAGGAGGACCTAAGATCTGTTCTGAGGACTGACAAAATTAGATTTTCACCACAGTTAGAACCAGGCGCAATTTAGCAAATTATATGCGGCAGCAGCACAAGGTACATTGGAGAGAGCGGACGTGGTTTGCAGTTCAGATATCTACAACTCTTGGCACGGATAAAGCGATACAGGAATGCGGAGAGGAGAAAAGGGGGGAAGAAGTAAGAGACCGCGGACGACCGCAAATGAAAGACCCTAAGAAGGTAATGGAGGATTGCATTAATGGGTCAGCAGTGGTTGAACGCGCCGCAACAATTGGTAATGAACCTAATTTCTGGATTAGAAAGATAAAAGAAGCATTGTTTATTAGACACAATACATACATTAGCAGGGATGAAGGAATCACAGTTAACGACATTTGGTGCACGGTAGCAAATAGAAGCAAGTGTTGTCATTGCGACACTCCTAGGACAACTTCCACGTAAAAATTGGAATAACGAACGGACTTTAAAACATCGTCCACTCATAGTCTAAAACTTTCCGTCACTAGAATACTACTACGTTTTCATCACACATAGTCATAACGCTGAAGACGAAAACAGGAGTGGTTTTCGAAAGCTTCGTTAATAATAAGAGTTTCAGTTCACGGGTGTTCGCCGTGTTTACCTACGAAGATGAGATCCTACCCCGTGTGTAAAATTCCGATGTTTAATTATGCCTAAGCTTAGGCTGAAACACAACCGTTTATGTTCATTGGCACTCTCTGCGCGCTCGACGCTTCTTGATGCCTGTCGTTTTCGCTAATAAATAAACCTTGAGTGGAGCAGCAAAGCTTAGATATTCTTGGGAGCTTACTGGTGAGCATAAGATACTAAATAAGACGCACACTGACTTACTGAAACCACGAAACATCAATATCGCCTCATTGCTAACCTCTGCCATTCGTGTTTATGAACACGGCAGCCATGAAAGAACTTCGATCGTTCAGCGTCTTCCCAGACAACGAACGTCGTAGAGAAGTGATTGCGGTGTTTTTCAAGAAGGAACTGATCCATACGGAAGTCGAGAGATATTAGCCCTCTCTGTTACTTCGCTCAGCCGGATCACCTGCGTACTGCGCCCATCTCCACACATGCGGTCCATCGATGAACTTACTTCGCAAAATCATGTCGAACGGGATCCCTGCGCTCGACGAAAACATTTCATGACCTTCGTACTAATGCTCACTTTCCTTTGTAAGAACTGATATTCTATCCCGCTTGGCGTGTAGTTCCTGTGGTCCCAGGCAAAACGCCACTACAAAGACTTTTATAGAACGCACAGGCATATATTGCAGTCGTGCTTGGGGAGTTCATGTGGAGCAAATGACCGCAACCTGCTGAAGATCCCTTTGGCACCACACTGACAGACATTGCGTCATACTGCCCGCCCGGGTGAAAGCGGCTCCGTGATTTGTACATATTCCGTGTAGTCATGACTGAACGTATGGCTAGATACCGCTGGAAGCCAAAAACGTGTCCGAAAGCACATAGAAAACAACGCCCTACTAGCGAATGGATGGGCAGTTAATAGGGAAATGTCTCAGAACACTGTAACCTTCGTCTGTCAGCTATGAAGGTTACAGTGTTCTGAGACATTTCTCTAATAACTGCTCATTCATTCGCTGGTAGGGCGTAGTAGTAGTATTAATAGTAGTAGTAGTAGTAGTAGTAGTAGTAGTAGTAGTAGTAGTAGTAGTAGTAGTAGTAGTAGTAGTAGTAGTAGTAGTAGTAGTAGTAGTAGTAGTAGTAGTAGTAGTAGTAGTAGTAGTAGTAGTAGTAGTAGTAGTAGTAGTAGTAGTAGTAGTAGTAGTAGTAGTAGTAGTAGTAGTAGTAGTAGTAGTAGTAGTAGTAGTAGTAGTAGTAGTAGTAGTAGTAGTAGTAGTAGTAGTAGTAGTAGTAGTAGTAGTAGTAGTAGTAGTAGTAGTAGTAGTAGTAGTAGTAGTAGTAGTAGTAGTAGTAGTAGTAGTAGTAGCATGCTGAGGAATAGCCTGCAGATCTACTACTACTGCGCGTATTTCAAGGGAACCTGTAGACCTCAGCCAGACAATCAATATTCTATAGGGGTCAGACGGTCTTTTCACTGCTGCTTGGACATGAGATGTCTTGAAAGTTGCAGATGAGTAAATATAAATGAATGATCATTGAAAAATAGTGCCAGTCAGTCATCAAAAAAAATTTATGGCAAGACGCTCTCACGGATAAGTTGATTGCTCACTTTCTCTATTGAAGAACATGGTAATATTGCGGAATGTTTACCTCCTCACAGCGAGCATATTTTGAAATTTTGATTTGCAACATGTCATGTTGCTCGCCTCCAGTAAGGCACGTTGCCCCTGCAAGCACATTTTCAAACTTGTATCTTTCTGGCTGATCCAGCCATGTTGATAGAAGTTCAAATACGTTCATTCCAACGGTTCGTTTCTTTGCGTCGTCCCACGCAATCGTTTCGCTTCGGTCTATTATGTTTGTCGGTGGTGGAAACATACCAGTAATATCAGCAGCCACTTTTTCCATCATGTAATTATTTTCACTGTAATTAGCCTAAGTGTAAATTGTTGCTAAACCAGTAAACATGGCATGAGTAACTCCGGGCTGTTGTGCGCCGCTTGGCAAATGGACAGCTCGGTATAGTTACCTTTCCTTGTGTTGATGAAGAAAGCGCAATAAGCAGAACAGAAAGGGCGAGCTGGTTCATTCTGCCTCTTCTGCGCCCTGTTTGACGCAGCTTGATGATTGAACCATGAAATTATATAGTTCTTTCAATTTGTCATCACACAGCTTTCATTCTGCTAACTTGCGTTTGCCAGCGAGAACAATCCATCATATTGCTTTTGTGTATTAGTTTGACAAGGTTTACTTATGCTATCGCCGCACGCTGGTTTGAGACGCAGCTGCCACAGAAACTAAAGTTTGCCTAGAGAAAATTGTTGGCGAGCGCGTAAAACCCTAAAATGACATTGTATTTAACACAGATGTTTACAAATTATGATAGAACACATTTCGGCAGGAATAAACACAGTTAGAGTGATTTCATTCATGCCGGCTGTAACCGGTGGGAACTGAGTTTTATTAACGTTAGCAGTTGTCATTGCAACGTGATGGGGCGCTCAGTCATTTCGTTTGGTGCACATGCTAGTTGCTTTGTCATTTCCTTCAATAGATACTACTGGCACGTATTTCATGGGAATCCGTCTGAGAAAGCGTGGCGCCAAAAAATTATGAACCGCTGTTCATTCACTACAAATCACACGTTCAAAAAATTGATATATTAAATATGAAAACTGCGAGCGTTTGCCATGTAATCTCTATTCGGTAATTTTCACAAAAGCGAGCGGAGGAGTCAAAAGTATGTTTCGGAAAGAACGCACGTTAGTTATCATCTTAGTTTCGTCAAGTCAATAAACTACATGCTGGAACAGGAGAAGAATTTAACGCAATGTTCTGGGAATCATAACGACGGTAAGAATTGAAGAATTCACAGGGCTCGTCATCGTTCCACGACTTTACTAAGCTGAAGGATAAACATGAGCATTCTCAAAATTTATGGAAGTGCCTAGTCATTACGTTAACTGCGATTACCCAAAATAGTCAAATGAAGAAAAGTAAAACGCTAACCGGCAAATGCATCGTGATGGCAAGACATATTCGGCTCTATATTTTGGGGATTACCTGTCGTATTTTAACCGTGTGAACCCTAAATACCAAGTGTTGTAATGCATATTATTATTATTATTATTATTATTATTATTATTATTATTATTATTATTATTATTATTATTATTATTATTATTGCGAAACAACTAATACACACGGATTTCCCCCGTTCATTGAATGCTTTTAATCACTCAAAAGCAGAGCTTTCGGGTACTTCTCGCGTTCCCGTCTTCCGTGCCAAACTTTTAAACGACTGCCCAGCCAGCCAACGGTTTAGCCAGCTCATCCGCTAGACCGTCCGGGCTGGCGATATCAACTATCAAGTACTACCTTTGCACCTGTCAAGCTTCTGTCGCCCGCCCAGTCAGTCCTGCAGAGAACGAGTATCCCCACCGACCGACCGGGACAGTGACTGAACACCAAATGACGTTCGTTCATTTTTTGTTGCAGCATTTTTTCGTTTGCCAAGTTGAACCACGTTCCTCTAAATACTGGACTCTCTTAAACGAATGCGTGCTCGAAGATGCGGTTCATCGTAACATGATGCATTGTTGAACTGTGCAACGGATATGCACATTTGTTGACCTGAGCAAGTACTCTCTAAATCAATGACGAAGTTACAGGGAAACCTAAACCATCGCAGCTTCCAGGTGTGACTTGTTCTTTTATCATCGGACGACACAGCAAGCTAGTTCTGAAGTCTCTGATCCTTAAATGTACATAGTAAGTCTCTCATTGACTAGCGCCTCACCTTTTCATGCCAATGGACTGGTAAATTCGCCATACTGCTCCGCAAGGTCTACTTTCCACTATCTACCACAACAACACGACTAAGTCAGTTACTCTAACGAATAAAAATGCATTCTTTAATCTTCATTATTATTAATATGGCTTCATTATTTCAAATTTCAAGCTGCAGTAAACACGCGCATTCAGGCGAGATGCTCTACAATCGCAAAACTGTTAGCCCCTTGAGGCATGATGACATCTGGAAATGGATTTGATTGTGCCCTTTTTCTTGTGAAACGATTGTTCAAGCTCTCTTTGGCATTGCTGCATTTCGCTAAGTTCGTTTTATTTTCTTTGAGTCTGCGTGCCAGTGTACGCACAATTTTTTCTATAAGCGTATGTGGCGGCAGCCATATTTGGTTTCATAAGTAACACTCGACGTATCCTTGGGGAACATCCCGAGCCTAGTCTGACCAGTAGTACGTATACCATGAGGACAATTATTAATGTCCATGTTATGCACGTGTACATACTGCGTGACCGATTTTCCCGCTGAAGGCTGGGCAAGAGAGATCCCGTTAACGTTGGCATGTCGTAATATGTTTATTGAGCTTCAATAAAAGCGGTGTGATAATCGCACAGCCAATTTCACCGTTATAAATTAATTTATTTCCTAATCCTTATAGGTTCCATGCAGTAATAACCTTTTCTCGTCAAGCAGCATTTTTTAACCTTTGCAGTCTACATCGGCGCGGCAAGATAGAGCCTTGCCAGTTGCCAGTGGTGCAGCTGGACATAATCCTGGCTTTCTTTCAATGGGTGCTGCGCAATGCGTCGAAGCTATTCATTCTGATGGAGTGATATTTAATACATACGTGTCGTTTCTGATTCAATGCACTCGTAACCAATGCTTGTTGAGCAGCATTTTTTGTTCATTCGCAGTGAGCATCCTTCAGGCAGAAATTAGCCGTGCGTTTTTAATGGACAGCTTAGTCATTTCAGCTTAGTCATTTCATAGCCGTTTTTAATGGAGTCAGTGGTACAGCTGGACATGACTCAGGTTTTTCAGCCTTGAATGCTGGACAATAAATTGCAGTTAGTTCTTGGGGAAACAATATGGTAGGTACGTACACTCCTGTTTAGGCTCCGTGCAGTCGTGCCCCTTGTTTCTCAAACAGCATTCTTTTAGATCCGTCACAGTCATCATCTGTTCCACGGGATTGGGCCAATCCAGTAGCCAGTTGCGCAGGTGGGGCATGAACCTGGTTTAGATGCCTGCACCGCTGGAAATGTAGTATCTCTCTAGATATTATGCTTTCCCCTTTTCCTTACCGGGTAATAGTAGAGTGCATATGGTTATGCATGTACTGAGCAGCGTTGAGATACCCATGTAGCTGTGTTCTTCAGCTGTGATAGCAGTTGTGACGAATCGTGTCGTTCTACTTTTGCAACCCCAACGCAATGTGCCCAAATGTTACCTGAGGGAGCTAAGGGGGTGACGGTGTGTGTGTGTGTGAGAGAGAGAGAGAGATTGAGAGGTGTGCGTTGGCGACTGATAATAAAGATGTGCTATCGGTTCTCGTTCGTTGCTTCGTGCCCTACTCTGGCGCATTTATCGACATGCATCATACTTAACAATGTTCTTCTTGTGGCAGGTGTGTAAGTCTATATAATTCCATTATTATGGAGAGCATCTCGTTTAATATATGGACAAAATTATTGAGACGATCCCAGCAGCATAGACACAACTGAAGACACATTTAATATCAAGAAACCAACGGCTTGAATCCCGTTAAAATACCGATCAGCTACACGGAGCTTTCGAGACACTCCTTGTCGCGTCTTCTTATTTTCGAAATCCTATTTTCAACTCAAGATAGGCATAATGCACCGCTGTTCAAGGGAGAGTTAGGGTGCGATGACATATTGTCTAGCAAACTGGAGGAGACTATGCAAATCATTTTTAGAAACACTGGTTTGACTTATGGAATCGCAGCTGGCAAAAGTCCACCGTATTCTTTCAAATTTTCACGACACCCTACTAATTCATGAACAGCATACGAGCACATTGTCAAACATTTGTGCAGCTGGAAAAGGAGCAGATAAGCAGTGGTAAATGGCGCACAAGACATCACTATAAAAATGTGGCAGGTAAGCAATAGGGCAATAACTGAAATGAAGCTGACTGTGCACTGCATTTTACCGCTGTTTCTTGTTCTGATAGGAGCTGAGAAGGTAACTATTAATCATTACGAACGTTTAATGCAGCACAGACCTCTTAACGTCTTCATGAAATTGTAATGGCTATTACTGTTAACAAAAATTGGATTATACCATAATTTCAAACTTTTTGTTCATAGGATGACAGTACGGCAGAGGAAAATGAAGAATTGATGGGAAATTTGACGGCCACTATTAGAGATATTCTTCCATCTCCAAAATCACAGGGTTGCAAAAGGCAAATAGAAGAATGGGCGGCGGTGGAGAAAGAAGCAGCAGCAAAAGCCGTTTTTGAAACTTTGCTGAAGCTGCTCCCCTCTCCTTCGCAGTTCACCTTTGTAAAGCTGATTGGCGGAGGAAGATGCTCCCTCCCAGGTGGACCAATTACCATTTTGAATTTGAAACTTAGGAGAACTGTAAATGCCACAAAGGTAAGCATTACGTTTGCGTTAGATTTTGCCCCTCTTTGGAAGCTAGCTAACTGCCTCATGAGCACTGTTGTATGTCATTCGACGTCGCTCTTCAGACTGAAATTGCATGTTCATTCAAAAACTGATGAATAATTTCATAATTGAAAATTTCATTTTGTTTATCTCGACGTCATTTCCTTTCCAAATCCGCTCTTGGATGTTGTTTCCTGATTGGAGGAATTCTTCAACGGTCTTTCTTATATCTTCTTGTTTCATGGAGACCTGCCACGTGGGCAAATGGCATAGCGTCAATAAAGCTCAGGAAAGAAATGAGCATACAGTATGTGGTGGGGACTTTGAAAGAACTACTTCATTCCGAGGCGTATGGGAGTGTAATGTGAATGCTACGCTAATAAAAAACAATTTGCTAAAGCTTCACGCACTCTCCATTTATTCCAGATCCCTTCGCTATTAATTCAAACTGTTCATTCAATTGCCTGTTGCGAATTCTGCATACGTAAATAGCAAACTGTTCCACAAACAATTACAAACATTTTTAGAATATTGCATAATGGATGCTCAGTATGAGGGTATTTTGAACTGATCATTCTTAATGGCTTGACAAAGTAGTTATGGAATTTCGTTGAACTATCGAACACAACACTAAGTCACTAGTGTGATTCCACGCTTCAGCCGCTGAGTATCAAACGCTGGCGATTCTGAAGGCTGCAGAGAAATTAGCTGAATAGAACATCGCCAACAGTGATCTCAAGTCAGTTAATAGCACTTTCTTAAATTCCGAACACGTCAATATTAATATGAACATGGATATGCGCGCCAACAGTAATAGCACTTTTACAGGAAATCGGTTTCGTCAGAAACCTTCACTGCTAGAAAGCAGCAAGCTCGTATGCTGTTGTTGGCAGTCAACAATATATTCTTCTAAAGTGAAGGAACCACAATTGTTTTTAGATATAATACAATGATGTCAGAGCTGTCTAAGCTATAAATTAAAAATTTCTTTGCACCAAGGGCAGTAGGCACGTGTTTTCTGAAATTTTTCCTATTATACTAGTCAACGTTACTAATATTTTAAGAACAGCTCTTTTGGTCGCGCGTGGGAACATAAGTTCACATAACAATGACGCTGACAGTCACATATTTTGCAATAAGTTTAGAAGATTCTTCTTGGCACGGCAGTGGAACCCGTTTATTGAATCGAAAAAGATACAATGTAAAACAACGAGGAAATACAACGTACCTTTAACGAGAAAATTTCGTAGCTTTCGGAGCCTCCTGCTCCGTCGTCAGCGAATTTCACGGAGCAGGAGGCTCCGAAAGCTACGAAATTTTCTCGTTAAAGGTACGTTGTATTTCCTCGTTGTTTTACATTGTATCTTCTTTGATTCAATAAACGGGTTCCACTGTCGTGCCAAGAAGAATCTTCTAAACTAAAAACAACAACCCGTTATGAAACATTTCGTTTTCAATTTTGCTACAAGTGCAAATATTGATTCACACCGCCTCGCAATATTTCATTCACTGACGTCAAGGAAAATATTTTTCAATTTCATAATTTTCTAGGAATTTCAGACTCCACATAGGCCCGTTATTCTATGCTATGTACAATCGCCTATTCTTCTACTGATACGGTTAAATGACTTTGATCTGAAATTGCCAGTATCTGGTATGACCGAATTACCCGTCGTATGACAAGGGCAAATATTAATAGTTTCCTGAACAGTTGGCAATCTTTTTGTACGTCTATGATAACTGGTAGACCAACATAGGTTAATTAATAAAAGAAGCGAGAGCACTAACAAAGTGGGAGTGAACTTTAATGAAAAGTAGGCACTGCTAACTAAGTTGAGAAAGTTCGACATTTATTTCCAACGTAAAGATCTGAAGTATAGAAATGAACTGAATTATACACGAGTAGGTAGGAGCCTTGAGGATCACCACTCTTTTTCTGGAAACGTGGTCATGAACTGATAATGACGATGATGAGTACATTTCTGATGGAGCAGAACATGATGACATCGAATTTTTAAATTTTAGTATTCTCATCAAATTCTGTAAGGCTAGCTGCTTCACAAATTTCAGCGCCTCTTTGACCAGCATCTCCTATAGTGAGCAAACATTTGCAATGCAATGATCGCTGGTGCTCACATTTTTGTACGTTCAGTATTATTCGGACTAGCGATCGTGCAGAATTACCGGTATGTCACGTTAGAGGAATTTAAGTGTATTTCAATTTTTTAAAGCAAACCATTAGCAGTTTACTTTCCGGAATTCTATTGCAGAAGCTTTTCAAGTTGGTATCAAATAAACCAAAAGACGTTTATTGCTCCTGGATTGGAGTTCTCGAAAATGGAATGCATAAGATGATGAAGGGTGCTGTATGTTATCGGTCTAAAACGACGACAGAAAAAGTAAGATAGAACTGACCTCTCGAACCCTGATAACTTCAAGGCATTCGGACATTACAAGAAGGACTTGGATGGTTAGACCAGCCATTTTCTACTGCTTTAAAGTTAGGACTCCGTGGATACCCTTCCTGAGCGCTAGGTAGTCTGTGTCGGCCAACGATGCAAAATGTGCTCATAGACAGGGATGTAATTATTTATTGGTGAACAGCAAAAAGCTTCAGAAGAGAATGTCGCACTCAGAGAACCTCTAGAAGGCTGCGTGCGGTAAAACGTCATTTGGAGCTGGCACGATTCTACAGGTTAGCATTTTACTAAAAGTTTCATGGTATCTGTGCCGAATCAGAGGATAACAGTTACAGAAGGTCTGTTCCTGCGGTATCCATTCTTTTATTTGATTTTATCAAAGAAACTGTCCTAGTAGATCTACCCTCAACTACCAGTTCTTTGACAAAAATATTCGTGAAAAAGTGCTCGATTTTTGTTGCCATACTTTGAACATGTGAAAAATGTTTGCATCTTCCAACAAAACGCTGGATCCTTTCCTAGCAGCTCATTCTCAATCAGAAAATCTTTCACAACTGGTGAGGCAGATGACATGTGATTGCGTCCCACTTTAAAGATCTGCTAAAATCTCTTAGATTTACAGTCCACCATGGAATGATGGCGCTTCGAACTGGCCCAATCTTCCTTTGAGCGGAAAGAGGACGTGATATATTCGTTATGAATGCATGTGTATATCCTCGAGACGACCGCATATATACTAAAACAACAGAGCTGACAATACTTCGACACCATGACCTTATACATCCTTTGGCCATCTCGCGATTTCTAACCCTTGGGCACATGGAAATGTACCAGTCCCCTAGTAGGTCTGATTCCTGTGTAGAGAATGGCTGAGTTAAACCGCACACGACACGTTCAAAACTTTAATGTTCATTTCAAAGATACATGTCCTCTTGAAAATGCCCGTTTGCCTTCAAGATTCATAATGAATTGAATCTATTTATTCATATCCTCTGAAAGCTACCATACCCTGAATAAAATGGCAGTTTACACGGCAGGATGAAGAGCAATTGGCAAAAGCGGATGTTTGCAATGACTGGAAATATGCAGAAACGAATGTAATCAGTCAAACGGAAAGGATTAGCAGTCTGGCAAGCTCGATTAATTTTGCAGCTCCATCGCTTGGTAATCCCAAAAAATGTCTCGTCATGGGGCACGGATTTCCTCATATATTATCCTCCTGCAACGGACACCACTTGTGACTATTTATGGGTCAGCCATTTCGGAGTCAACTATTATACTTATTTAGACTACAAAGTTTTGGCTGCTCAAAAGATAAAATTTCCCGTGGAATACTTAAACCCCTCAGGTAGGACCGGTCTTACTGGACAAGGGCACTTCAGAGCGCTGGGAGAAAATAAAATGGAAGCTCCCATCATTCTCAGGTTCGTGATTTCTTGATCCGTCCATTCTGACCTCATTGAGTACGTGGGCTCTAAAAAATCAGAGCACGTTTTGGCAGCAGCACAATGTGTAACTTTCGTCAATGTTAGGAAAAATATTCTCCACATGATGACATCGAATTGTTCAGAGAAGCGCAGTATTCACTGACGCTTTGCACACTAGCTGCAAATTATTTGGAGGACTTTAATTGCTATGTATTTTTTGGCGGGATAGATGCACGACTGCAAACAATTTATCACAGTATATCCCCCTTCGGCAGAAGCCTGGCATGGCATAAGATTACAAGGCAGAACACTTAATGAACAGACCTCCTGCAACTGCTGCCATTACTTAGCTTGCTTATCAACAGTCACGTAATTATTACGGTTTTAAGTGAACCTTAAGTATATGTTGTTTGGCGGGGCATCACGCGGTTGGCCAAAGACCTTTATTTCGCAAGAAAGGAACAGAACGAAAGTCAGAGATGCACACCTATGATAATACGACCGCACACACACACGCTCCCTCGTCCCGAGCGCGCTTTTATATCGTCATTTTGACCTCAGCCTCTATGCAAATGTTCGTGCCGCGCCCGTGTGCTCGCAGGAGCCCGCAGGGCGCCGGGAGCACTTACATAATGTACTTACTGTTCTTCTGGGTTGTGCGAAGGGGTCACGTCGACTGATGTTATTAGGGGGGCAACAATGCCTGGCCACAGTATACTTACCACATTTAGCAAATATCTTCCATTGCACCTACGTAATAGAGAAGTGAACAGAATGCCTAACATATTCACTGTGTGCATTAAGCAATAATCACTGACTGCATCGTGTAACTGAAAGCGAAATTCCTTAAAATGGAGGGTCTTTCAAGCTGTTGTTGGATATGACAAAGGACAACGTAATTGTATGGTTAAGTATTAGCTATGAAAAAGAGATGAAAAGATGCGGTACGCTTGTTCAGTGAGCTTTATTCAGCGAAACTTTCGTCAGCATGATTCATCGTCCTGACGACGGAACACGTACGTTCCGAAAGCTTTGCCGAATAAAGCTCATTGAATAAGGATACAGTACCTTTTCACCTCTTTGTCATAATTATGAAATGCCTTGTTACTAATGCCTCTTGCTTCGTTGAGTAACTAAGGGGTCTCTGAAATAGGCACCTGAGTACACTCATTGAGACGGTAGCCATTCGTTTGAGCGAACAGAACTCAAGACTGATCAAAAACATAATCTGAAGCAATGACAAGCGTTTATGATGCAACTACACTGCATATCTTCGCAGGTTATATAAAGGCCAAAGACAAATATTGCTTAGCACTTACCATAAGGAAGGAATAAAAGGCCCAGTAGCCATGGTTAGTAATGAGCAAAGAATTTGATTTCCATTCCTCATCCTGTTGCACGCAGTTTTATAGAAAGCCAAAGGACAGTGCGAAGCTTCTTCAGTGGAAAGAACCGTCGGCAGCTGAATACTTTTATACATTGTTGGACGAGCAGAGCAAAGCAAAATGTCCCATCAAAGAAATTTCAGATTTAATGAAAGGAGCCCGCAAGGTGCAATACTATCAAGCAAGACACTCGCCTAGCGTTTTTTGCTTCAGCTCTACAATGGGCACATTCCTCATCCTTATGAAACTGACAATGCATGGGTAAAGGCTAAAATATTCATGATCTTGGCCACAGAAGAACCATGCCTGTTCGACTTAGACCTGAACAGCGAAGCAAATCATTTAAAATATCAATGGAAAACCTACAACGATTCTACACTTCGCAGCGTTGAGAATGTAGTCAACGCATTGTTCACCAAGGAGGTATCAAAAGCAGTAGTAGCTGGAAGTTACATATCTGCAGTCGACCACTTTTTCTACTTCATAACTGCAGCAGCAGTAATATCCATGTTTTTGGGTTCCCTTGGCACGAGTATGGCCCTGTTTGCCGTGCCAGTGGCACTCTTAGCCTTAGCAGGTTGCATACTTTCAGCTTATGAACGAAGTTGGGTATTCATTCGAGAAAATATTAACACTTGCTAATACCAGGTGCCCAAACTGTGTTCAGTAAACTGAGAAATTCTGACTTACTAGTTCTACCAGCAGAATTGCAGCAGCTTCACGGTAGCTTTCGCTGACTTTCATTTCTTTCAACTAATAGATCTACACACGGGCCATTCCTTGATTGTTGATTATTCGCCTGGCGAAAACCATCTTAGCTTTAACAGAGAATGTGGCAAATGAACTGTTCAGGTTTTATCTTTCTCCAACACAAAGTTTTCATTCATACGGCTATTTCATGAGCGCTTCAAAACCGGTGATCGACTTTGCGCTCTTAAGAAGGGCTTGCATGATTTTGCGAACACATTTTACTACATCCTAATTTCTTGTTCAGTTTCATTTTAATCACAGTTTTCCCCGCTTAATCAGAAACTCATAATTTTAATAAAGGAAAGAAACACAGCAAGAAACAACCCGTGACCGAATAATATCGTAACCGTTAAACGGAGCTTCCGAGAACTCCTCTTGTTCTCGTCATCAGCGTATACACAAAGATATATTATGGTTGAAGACATTCGTTGAGTCTTTTCACTTTAAAATCCGGGTATTGAGATAAATTACTCAGTATGGACTAAGTCACTTTAAACCATGGTGAAAACGGGTTCCGTTCTAGATCATGCGTCGGCAGCAACTTGTCATGGAAACTACCATACTCCATATGTCACTGATTGTATATCCGTCCGCCCTGTTAATGCAGGGGTTATGGCGGATGAAAAGTGCTTCTTCGGTTTTTCTTATAAAATAATTGCTCTCATTTCGGAGCCTTGTTGCAGTTGTTGTCATCTAGTTGTGTACAGCCCACCACATGTACCACCACCGAAGATCCACTGATACATTCTATTAGGTTGGAACAATCAAAGTGTCGGATTTTGATGGTTAAGTTTGAACGACTAGATCTCAAGCGAACGTTAACATTATTCGATGAATTATTCACCATTCGAAAGAACACATCTCCGCCAACGTTCTGAAAGTGAATTAATTCCAATGCGGTAGAATTCTTGGGTGCGAGATTCAAAAAAGTGCGCTATGTCATTTTCAAGGTCCCTCTGTTCAGTGAACAATTTCTGGTCGAGAAATGCATCGAGGGCCCTGAAAACATGATAGTCGGTAGGGGACAGGTCTGATGAATAAGCAGGATGGGGTAGTACCTCGACGCCCAACTCGTTCAATTTTTTCCGGGTCTTTAACGATGTGTGTGGTCGGGCGTTGTCTCGGAGCAACAAGGGCTCCTTTCCATTTGCCAGTGACGGCCACATTTCAGACAATTTTTTGAATGTCGTCTCTAATTCACGTCAGTGGGCATCTGCCGTGATACTTTCACCGGGTTTGATGAAGTTATAGTGAATTACACTGTTGGAACACCACCAAACCGATAGCATCACCTTCTTCCCATGCGGATCTGGCTTAGGAAAGGTTTCTGGCCGCGCCTGTTTATCGAGCCATACTGCTGTGCGCTTCCTGTTATCGTACAGCACCATTTATCATCGCACGTAACAATGCGTTTCAGAAAAGGATTGTTTTGGTTACGTAGCGGCAAACCAGAGCAGATGTCAACGCGTGCCATTTTTTGCGCGTCGCTCAGTTCGTGTGGTATCCACCTCGCCAGCTTCTTAACCTTCCCCATTCGCTTCAAATGCGTACCAACAGTACTGTGAGAGATACCTAACTCTTCTGCTAATTTCCGAGTATTTTTTGAGGGCTGGGCTTCTACTGCTTCCTTCAAAACTTCGTTGTCCAAGGACCACCGTCTGACACCACCCCGTCTTTCTTCCGTACCTCTATCTCCATTTCGAAACCTTTTGAACCACCGCTAAATAGTGCGTCCATTAACAGCTTCCTCGGGCCAAAGATCAGCAAATTCTCGACTGGCTGCAGCTGCATTGAGACCACGTTTGTACTGATAAAGCAAAAGCGTTCGGAAACAGCATTTTTCCATGTTTCTTTCAACGACTGTTATTGCAAGGCCAAATGAGCTGGGACAATGAAATTAACCAAATATGAAGTAGAAGTTACGTGCTTCAAGAAAACACCAACGATAAGAAAAGATGCTTGCAGGCAAAGAACATAATTCATTGACAATTAGCCACATGAAAAATCCGACACTTTGATTGTTCCAACCTAATAGCATAATGTCATTTGGATCTTTGGTTTTAGGGCGTCCGCGTCCAGTTATATGTTCACCTCTGAGTCTTCTTTCCGCATTTCGGTACCTTTTGATCCCTGCTAAATGCTGTTCAAATCTATGGTGCATCCCGTGGCCTGTTTCTCCAAAATATGATGCACCACAACCGCATTTAATAAGGTAGATAGCTCCTGGTCTATCTTCCGGGTTTGTTTTTTGTATGTCTGTGCGGAGGATAGATCTCAGATTGCTATGACTGCTGAAAACAACCTTTATTCCAACCATTTTCAACCTTCACTGAATGAACTCCGCTATTCCCGGGTAGTATGGAAGAGCAATTCTTCTGTCCTGATCTCTCCTAGGTGTAATGGTTTGATTTTTCCACTTATCAATTCTTCTGTCAATATATTCACTAATGAGCCAATTAGGGTAGTTGTTCCGCAGTAAAGTCAATCTAATGTGTTGGATCTCTTCTACTAAGAATTCCTCACTGCATATATTGAATGCTCTATCCACCATTCCAATTATTATTCCTTTCTTTACTCCTATAGGCTGATTGGAAGCGAAGTTTAGGTAAATTCCGGAGTGGGTTTTCTGCACACTTTCGTTCTAAGTTGTTGGCCCCTTCTTATTACGAGAACATCTAGAAAAGGAAGTTCTCCTTCCTTTTCTTTTTTCATTGTGAAGGAGATCTTGTTAGGGAAGATGTTGTTCAGATGGAAAAGTAAAGCTTCTTCTTTTCCTCTTTTAACGATAGCAAAAATGTCATCCACGTATCTTTTGAACAGTTTGAGTCCATGCTCTGGTATTCCTCTTGGAAAGGCCTTTTTTCTAAGTCTTCCATAAAGATTTCCGCCAAAACCGGTGATAAAGGGCTTCCCATTGGAGCTCCTTCTCCTTGTCCGTAGAATAGTCCATTCCAGTGAAAATAATTCCCTTCCTCCATGCAAAATTTTATTAACTGGGTAATCTGGAGCGGATTGAGTTTCGTTCTTTCATGGAGAGAAGTGTCCTTGTTGGATTAGTTAACGCTCAGCATTCTGTTCTTTGGATCAGTTTCGCGTGGAACAAAGTACAGCCAGAAACAATAACGAAATGCTTTCAAAACGCTGGATTTGTTACAAGTCGAGAAATAATCATTACGGCTTCCTCAGACAGTACACCCAATATGGGAATATTCCCAGGAGTCGACTTCGAGGCATTCGTTACAATGGACGATGAATTGGTGACTTCTAATGAAGCTGATACAGAATCTATTTTTCACTATCCGACGTGCGGGAAATGCAAGAGTCGGCTGATGATTTAGAAGAAGAAACCGAAGCAGACAACGACAGACTCTTTCTTAACACGTGCAACGATCAGGCCATAAAATGCACTGATTGTAATGCTCTGTTACCACTGTTTTATTTTCATTATCTTAGCATTGATTCAGTTTATATTCCTCTACTTTCGTAACGTTTCTTCATATAGATTACTGCGTTCCTTCTTCATTAAAGTGCTTGGAAGGAGCTATGCCGTGTATACGACTGAATTCAAGAGGGTATTCTACATGTTGGCCGCCTCTACGAGTTGACCAATTTCTTACCACCCTTGAGTGGCCAACGTATAGAGGTTCCACTGTATTTCAAAATGCAAACAGCAAATGAATAATCATTCGCTAGTCAAAACCATGGCCTGCTTTCCCTGTTCCATGATGAGGACATAAAATTTATTCAGTTCAGCACATTAACATCATAAATTGGTTCATTTCGGTAAACGAGGGCAGGCCAAGCCATCAACAGTGGTAAATGTCTTGTAATCCAAGATCTCTTGTTCAAATTTCACAAGACGTGCAAAGACAGCTCCGCCAGCTTGCTGTAAGCAAGTGAACATCCTGTCGTCACCGTACTTGTCGCAACTTCCAACTGCTAGAACTTTACGTCCCTCATCCAAATTGGCAATACATTCAGCAACTTCAACGGTCGCGCGCTGTTCATCTCCTCGGCATACCATTCTGTAGCTCAATGATCCAACAGGTTTTGTGTACCATGATTCACCGTAGCCGAATACTTTTGTCACCCCGAATTCCTTTGCCACGCAACCGACGAATACGATCGTTAGGCCAACTTGCTTTTCCTTGCAATGCATCATGAATCCACTGTCTTCATACTTGTCGCCGGCGTCGATTCGCCTACCGTTGCTGCTAACGCATCCCATAACTTCAATTTGTACTCCACCATTTCCGTGTCTTGAGCATTTGTACCAGAATTTTCCAATATTAACCGTTCTGTGTACGTCCACTCGTTGTCCACCAATTATACAACCAATAGCTTTGTGAACAACTTCGTCTCCGTGGCTGACGCATTGGAACAGGAACGATTTCTTTGTGTATGTTTCTCCAATTGCGGCAATGGTTCCCTTTTCGCCAACGCAAGCCGTGATTACCAAACCAATAAGTCCCTGCTGTTCGAGACACGTGTAAATGAACGAACCTCTCTGAACTTTTGCACCTTTCTCCACATCTTGTCCATCCATAATACATTTCAATGGAGTCAGTACGACGGCAGTATCGTTAATTTTATCGCATCGAATTATGAAATAAGTGGAACGGTATGTTTGTCCGAAAGACAACGTTTCTCCAGAGTCGAGCACACATCCAATAGCGACGGTTCTTTCTTGCTTTTCATAACGCCATTGGACTCGTTCAATTTCAATCTTCGTGTACTCGTAGTAATAGCTGGTGCTCGTTTTTGTTGAACATTTGTCGCCGAGAGCGGTCGAAAATTGAAAGCATCCGAGCGTCACTAGGAGGGAGAGGTACCACTGCATCTTCTGTGTGGAATGATTGATGGTTATGACGGAACTTCATCGTTTTTATACCATGTGCATTTGCTTGCGTTTTACGCAATCGGTGGAAGATCACTAAGTTATTGAAATGAGCAAACAATGTGTAGTTACTTTTTATGTGCTAATAACGAATAGCGCAGCTGTCATAATCCTCCTACAACGTTTCGAATCTACTGCGGGAATAAGCTTTCATTGCCATCGATTGAATTCGTCAGCAATGTACACGTAGCAAGAAACATGAGTATAGCAAAAAATGATTGAGCCTGACGATTTATAATATCTCCCTTGTCGAATAATAAGAACTAACTAAAGTGGCTGCGATCTTGTGCGATCTTCTGACTACGAGCATGCACAGAATGTATCCTGAAATTATTCCTTTCGCAGTAAAGGCGTTCACCCGTTTCTCGTGAAGGTGACTTTTGTGTCTTTTGCCACTACGACTGACCACTGATAATCTGGCACGATGATGCAGGGGTGTTAGTGACGCAGTATCCAATCACCCTATAATTAGTTATGCTTCCAGTCGCACTTTCGTCAAGTTTTGCATGCTCGAAAACGATGCAGTGCAGCTAAGCAAGAAAAAATAGATTGCTGATCTGATAGGTCATGTTAAGCATTTTATTTGTGTAATCGTAAGGTGATACCTCAATGGCAAGATATGGTACATTATTTTGCCAAACTGATGTTTATGGATTGCTGTCCATGACTGCACCATTAATGTTTTTAAAGTAATGACTATAAACCGTTGATGCTCCGCACTTTTTGTCATTGAAATTCCGAAGCTCGATTTAAGCTTACTTTATTAATATATAATTAAACGATTCTATCCGGTCGTATTCACATGTATTGCATTCTTGCAGGTTTGTTCATTTCGGTTGTTCTCCACCAGAATAGCAGCTTTGTTATTCTTCAAAAATGACATAGACTGAATAATGAGGAGGCGTGGCAACGCTTTCAAAGGTAGCTCTGCTGCTCATGAGCCGCGAAGTCGTCAACTTTGCATATCTTGTAATTATGAAATGGATAACTCGCGTGTTGCTTTAAATGTAGGACAGTCTAATTTTGTAACAACTGTCCATCCTACCTTACTTATGGAGTTCTTGGCTTTCAAATTTTCGCTTAAATCATCTGCTCAGTATCGTAAACTGAGGAGAGATATTTATTTATCCAGTACCAGAATACTGCATGAAAATTTTGCGCGCTTGTTGTAAGCAAAATATTATGTCGGCTTTTGTCAGTGCAAACATCATGTACCCTCTTCATGAAAAGGACTAACATCGTGTACGTTATCAAATGTCTGTGCGCCCGATCAATTGAAAACGCAAAAATATGCTGTGCATGGGCTCAACTTTACAAAAATGCTCCAAGAAAGCAATACGCCAATAAAATGAAGCTAACTATACTTATTTTTCACATGCAATTTACGCTGTATGTATATCCTGTTGAATTTTGCTTTGACAAAAGCTAACTATACTCTTCATTCTACCGCTGCTGGTTGCTTTGTTACGGGCTGGCAAGGTAGTTACTGTTTTGCATACCATAGTCGCTCGGCATTTCCTTAGCATCTTGATCATTAATTGCAAAATGGATTCCTAGGTGTTTAAAGAAAGAGCATCTTACTTTCGTCCTTTCTTGTATCTAATGGCCTGGACTCTGATGGATGGCCCCATCGGACAAGCGCAGTCTCATTCATGTCATTATCTCGCAGCTAGATTCCGTAGTATCAAGATTCGAAGGATCAGTAGGTATGATAACCGTTGGGGAAGGAATTCAAGGGGCAGGACGAAATACGCGGCTGGAATACAATGGGGAGATGCTTAGGACGAATTCCGCGTTATATAGGGTATCCTATATAACGCGGAATTCGTTTTGCGCGGTGTAACGCTCAAAATCCGGGACAAATTAACCGCGGATAACGGTTGACCTAGGACCTAGGCTTAGGACGGACGGCCGACTGTAGTCGGTTGACCATTCCTCGGAATTCGCCTTTAAAAAGGTGCCTGCTGCATCGAAATGTCTCGACCGGCGGAAATTCTTTGCGATTTTGTATTTCAAAGCTAAGAGAATCATAAATTGCCCTAGGATTAGCGCAATGCTGGCGTTATATTCAGAGTTTGTTTGGAAACGAGCTGGCCATTTCTTCAGCATTGTCAAAAATCAATCATCTGGCATGTCGGCTGATTGCCACTGTGAACCGGTTATGAACACGTTACGATGCTTCAATAATTACCAAAAAGGAAACTCACCAGTCGCGGGTGGGTTGATTTATTGGTAAAAACTCGAGAAACAGCAACATACGATCGATCAGAACTTTTGGGACGCACTAGTAACGCTGTCAGCGAAATGGAAGAGCTCTTCCAAAAATAATCCAGAACCGAACCAGGAACAGAATGGCAGGTGAAAGAAATGCTTCTGACGAACCCGTTCCTCCCCGTCTTCCTCTCTCCCCATTGTTGTTGTTGAGTTGATTATTACCAAGGTTTAGGGAAGAAGATCAAAAGCTTATCAAGTGCCTTGAATTTCAAGGTGTAGTTCAAGGTGAATTTCAAGGTTCAGATCGTCCTCGAATCTTGGGTCGCTGTTACGAAATGACAAAGTTAAATTGACGGACGATTCAGTTAAGGGTTGCGTCCACACGCTAGTCTGTCAGTGCTCAACGATTTACATTGGTGAAACAGGCAGAATTTTACAAGACAGATTTAAAGAACACTTAAATGACATCCAGTGGTACAAGAATGCTGAAGACAGACTAAATGGAATAGTGAGGACCGGAGGACGAGGACGCCCACAAACGTTAGACCCGCGCGTCATCATGGAGAACTTACTGAGGACGTCAGCCGTCGTTGAACATACGTCCGTATGTAAGCATGACCTCGTGGCGGTGAAGTTGTGCAACGAAAACCACAAAGGTCGCAGAAAAATCAAGGAAGCAGTGTTCATTCAGCACAATGATTGTTTGAACAGAGATCGAGGGGTCACGGTTAGTGATATTTGGTCGAATTTGATTCGACATACCAAATGTTGTGAAACTAGTGACCCCTCAGGGTCAACTGAAGTCAACCCTCAAAACGAACGGTTAACCACCATTTCGCGCTGACGACGAAACCAGTAGGTTTCGAAAGCTCCACTGCAATTTTTGCTATTGCCAGTACAAGTAAACTGTTCCTCAAAGAAGCATTTGCTTGGTGTTGGTAATACTCACACAGGGATGCAGCCGTAGACTATTCAGGATGTTCAACGCCCCTGTTAGGCACCTGATATTCTCGGAAATGAGTTCAATTAATTTTGATATACATGTAACAGTGTAAGCAATTCTTAATATCAATTCGAATAACTTCCTCGAAAGTTAAGCAAAACGCACAAATAGGGACAGCTTCTTATTTTGCTCGTATTTTAACTTTTCCCTGAGAACTATCACTTTGTGAATTTCTATTGCAGGAGCTCACAAAAATCAATTGCGGGCCGCATAATTCAAGGAACGTTTATTGCACTTGTATAGGAACTGTTGACGACTTAAGCGTCAATGGGAACGAAGCGACCTTCACGGTTGACTGAGGCTAATCCCGTTGACAGCCCCGAAAATCCCCCTTTGACGACACACCGCCTGACCAACATATTTAGTGTATATTGCGATGCCGACTCGGCACCAGGCCTTTTTTGCTGTATCTTATATTCGTGTGCAGCTTCTAAGTAAGCGTGTGCTTGACGAAGACGGTGTGGCGCATGCAATAGACGAACAAATCGATCGCGTGATCTAGCAGCAATAGCAGGAACTTCTGGGAATGAAATGAAAGAAAAGACCAATCAATCGAAGAAGAACATAGCACAGCAGGTAAGAAAGAATTCGTTTTTCTATCGCACACTCATAGTTTTCAGTTTTTTAATGAAAATACGGAAATTCTTCATTTTTCTTTTATTGTGCAATTATGATTGCTGTGCTTTGAGACTTCCGAAAGCTCCGCAATGATAATTGCATAATAAAAGAAGGAACAGAAAACTGCCGTGTTTTCAGCTAAAAACAAAAAATCATAAGAATTTACCTCGTAGCTGAAAACCCACTTTTCAATAACGCTCACTCTCTTTCGCATTCACGCAATGGTACTTGGATTTTGCGTTTAACGTCGGCACCCTACATGGAATGCATTAATCCAAAATTTCAAGCATGCACGGCAGGTTGAAAATTCCCTTTGCATTACGTGCTCTTGATGAATTGAACTTTCCTAGTCACTTCCTCCAAATACTCTCTTGTTCCGACAAAATGATCATTTCCACAGCAGGAAGAAGCTGTTGGCAAACATGGACATTTGCAGCGGATCGAAATATAGAGGTTCAGACGCAATGAACCAGCAGGGTGAGTTCGAATCTATTTGAACTTCAGCAATTTTACACCGCTATGGTTTGATGATACCACTGCCCCTGTCTTAACGGAAGACGGATTTGCTCACATACGACGCACCTACAACCGACCTTTCACGTGACTCTATACCGGCTTAACATTTCCAAGCCACCTACTGTGCATATGCAGACGAGAACATTACTGATACAATGGTGGAAGAAGGCATTACGGAGCAAGAAAACCCAGGAGGCAGGTCTGGTCTTAATGGACAAGAACATTTCGTAAACTATGGAGAAAATAAAATGGATGTTCCCATCCTTACCAGGTTTGTACATTCTTGATTTTTCTGCTAGCTTCGAGCGTTCCGATTGCAATGCTTAATGGAAGTGCTGATCACTGGTCGTAAATGGTGCAGTGCGAAATCTGACTTGTACCAAACGAATATTTTTTCGTATTAAATGAGTGCAGTGACTACTGAATTATATGCGCTCTGTATGTGAGCATGTCAGAAAAATATAGCCAGACTATAGTTTGCCATCTTATTAGTAAAAGCTGGCGGTAACAAAAAATGCAAAAGTTTTGATCCTTGGTGCTTTCAGAACGTCGTTCCTCCGCAGTCAGCGATTGTATTTGTTGCTTGTCTCGACGATGGAACGCCAGTGTTCCAAAAGTTTGAGCCTTTATTTGGTGCATTGCGCTTTTGCTAACAGGCGGAAGCTAGATATCGTTGGTTCATCTTCCAGACAACAAGCTTATCGACCGAAAGTTGAGCAGGTCATCTGACACTACAAATTGCAGCAATGATAGGACTGGACTCATTTTAAATTTATTTGCTTTTATCTATTTCATAGCTTATTTCAAATGCTCGTGCACCTATTCCAAATCCGATAAATGCAGCATGATAATTTACTGAAGCTGAAGGGTAATTGTTCATTTCAAAGTCCGAACTGCCACTCGAATAACATTAATTTATGCGTGACACTCTGTTGAATGGACTTCCTTAAACTGCTACCATTGCACTAGCTGTTGGCCTGCGATTAGGCAGTTATTAGCCCTCCTGAATTAGGCTCCTTTGGGCAAATTTACTATTGCCACGTTAAAAATACTTTTGATGAGCTACGCTCCTCCGTGACAGCAGACTTGAATTTCAACGTTGAATATTTTGATAGTTTGCAGGAAGCAATGATTGAAAATATAAATATAATCATCTTATAGCAAAGCAACTGAGTAGCCCGTCAGATGAGCATCTGGGAACAGTCGACGCAGGGGAAATCATTCCATATAGTAAATGCAATACGCTCATCTCTACAAATCCGTGATCTGGAGCAATGATAAGCCGTTAAATTTTAATTGTATGGCATATCTTCTCAGGCTTTACGAAGGCAAAAGGCAAATATTGCTCAGCAATTACAACAAGGATAAACTAAGGAAAGAACCATTGGCTATGGTTAGTAACGAGCGAAAAATTTTGTTTGATTTCGCCGCACATTATTTTCAAACAGAGCGCGCCTGTTGCTTTCTCAATGCGACTGCTCAAGTTTTCACTGACCCTTTGTCATTGGTTGTTTATCAAAACATTCTGCCTTTGTTCTTTATATACTAGGCTAAATTTCTGAGCTGAATCTAAAGTGGCTTACTTCTTGTGTACCAAAGCTGTCGAGTCAATCAGTTTGGCGAAGGTGACGAAATGAAAAGGCGGATTGAGTAATATTAATATCTTGTGGATACTCAAACGGAAGCCGCAAAGTCCCAGTTAATGTTCCTCATTCAATTTCAAAATTTCTCACATTTCTACAAGCCTTCTGTAACAATAACGAACTGCAATTTAATGATTGCTACAGAAGCCAAAATTACAACAGCATGCCGCACCAATCAGCAATTTCTGACCTCGCAGCTATGACTATTTCTGACCTCGCAGCTATGACTATCAGCAATTTCTGACCTCGCAGCTATGACTTTTTTCAAGGCCCTTTCCCCATTCTTTGTGTAGCAGCTTTTATTGGTATAAAATCAAAAGGGGCTAAGCGTTCAGGCCAGACTCACATTTGTATTTATTTGTCAATTGCTCAGTCAGTCGTTGAGTCTGCAAGCTCCTCTGCTCGATTATTCTGGTCAACGACATGACCTTCCTGGTCAATCCTTGGCTCGTCCAGTCTCTGAAAAATATAGCAGAATTTTAAAGTGGTCCTGATGAGAGAAGAAATATGTATGTAATCAGACTGAAGGATCTACTGTTTATCCATCAAGCTCCCACGGAAAAATGTACTACCCCTTCAGGAAAAGTGAAACCGTTCGAAACCCTTCGCTATTTGAATTCAAGCATAAACAACCTCGAAGTCACTGTTCTATCCAATCGGTCATACAAATCTGAGGTTGATTAACACATCGCTCTTCAGTCCCTCCCGTGCACACTAGCACTGCAGTTTCTGCGTCAGCCTGCCACGCCGATCTCGTTGCACGTACGCATTAGCAAGTTTTCGTAATGTCCATGTCTGGCTCATTTGACAAAGAACTCATAAATACACACCTGTACACTCAATGGACAGCTGCGCAATGCGTATAATCCCCACTTCAAGAAGGTACAAACTACGACTTTCGTCATAGTTGATAGTTTAAGCTTTGATATTTGTTTCCGAACAATTTTCACCCAACTGCATTCTCAAAATGGACTCCGTAGGGCAAATCTTTCTTCATCAAGCCAAATTGAGCACGGCCTACCTTATTGCCAACATCTTGGCATCTGATACTGTTGGAGTTAAACTACTCGAGTCTGCGCGCACGCAGAGGGGTCCCCGAAGAAAGTCCATTGTTTTCAAACGCTTGTGCTTCCATAAAACATAAACCTAGCTTGCTGTATGCTGGCTGACTGACGCCTATGATGGACCCAAACAACTGATAATGTATTCTTAAGTCCAGTGACGTTCGCTTTTGTGAGCACGTAATACGTTTTGTTGAAGAACATTTATATAACACAATCAATCAAAAGGAAAAGCACATATGACTTGCTCAGTTTAACCCCGTTTAACTTGACATCGCCGATGCTTTCTGAAGTTCTCGAAAACTTCTACATTCATGTGCTAATAAAAACAGAAACAGGCGCCATGCCTACTTGCATGGAAGACGCAATCTGATCATGAAAGAAATATTTCAAAACGCTAACAGCAAATGAACAATCATTCGCTACCCAATTTTGCGAAAGCGATGACCTGCGTTCCCTATTCTATGATGAGGACATAAAATTTATTCAGCTGAGCACATTCACATCATAAATTGGTTCATTTCGGTAAAAGAGGGCAGGCCAAGCCATCAACAGTGGTAAATGTCTTGTAATCCAAGATCTCTTGTTCAAATTTCACAAGACGTGCAAAGACAGCTCCACCAGCTTGCTGTAAGCAAGTGAACATCCTGTCGTCACCGTACTTGTCGCAACTTCCAACTGCTAGAACTTTACGTCCCTCATCCAAATTGGCAATACATTCAGCAACTTCAACGGTCGCGCGCTGTTCATCTCCTCGGCATACCATTCTGTAGCTCAATGATCCAACAGGTTTTGTGTACCATGATTCACCGTAGCCGAATACTTTTGTCACCCCGAATTCCTTTGCCACGCAACCGACGAATACGATCGTTAGGCCAACTTGCTTTTCCTTGCAATGCATCATGAATCCACTGTCTTCATACTTGTCGCCGGCGTCGATTCGCCTACCGTTGCTGCTAACGCATCCCATAACTTCAATTTGTACTCCACCATTTCCGTGTCTTGAGCATTTGTACCAGAATTTTCCAATATTAACCGTTCTGTGTACGTCCACTCGTTGTCCACCAATTATACAACCAATAGCTTTGTGAACAACTTCGTCTCCGTGGCTGACGCATTGGAACAGGAACGATTTCTTTGTGTATGTTTCTCCAATTGCGGCAATGGTTCCCTTTTCGCCAACGCAAGCCGTGATTACCAAACCAATAAGTCCCTGCTGTTCGAGACACGTGTAAATGAACGAACCTCTCTGAACTTTTGCACCTTTCTCCACATCTTGTCCATCCATAATACATTTCAATGGAGTCAGTACGACGGCAGTATCGTTAATTTTATCACATCGAATTATGAAATAAGTGGAACGGTATGTTTGTCCGAAAGACAACGTTTCTCCAGAGTCGAGCACACATCCAATAGCGACGGTTCTTTCTTGCTTTTCATAACGCCATTGGACTCGTTCAATTTCAATCTTCGTGTACTCGTAGTAATAGCTGGTGCTCGTTTTTGTTGAACATATGTCGCCGAGAGCGGTCGAAAATTGAAAGTATCCGAGCGTCACTAGGAGGGAGAGGTACCACTGCATCTTCTGTGTGGAATGATTGATGGTTATGACGGAACTTCATTGTTTTTATACTACGTGCATTTGTTTGCGCTTTACGTAATCAGTAGCAGGTCGCTGCGTTCTTGAAGAAAGCAAACATTTCGAACATGTTTTATGTATTCCATTGTAGAAACGAATGTTCCTGCTGTCAACGCCGTCCTGCGATTCCATAAAATCTGCTAGAGAAATCCAGGAGGCCTTTAATATTACTATTACAGACTGAGTTTGTAGGAATTTGCAAACTGAGTTAGTTAGTGAACAAAAACTAGCAAGTTAACTAGGCTAGTTAAAGACTGAGCTGGTGAACAAAAACGACGTAGCATAAATATTCAAAGTCCTGATATGACATTATGCCTACGATTTCATGACATTTCTTTTCTCCAAATATAAGGTGTAACACAAATAAAGGCGGTTTTACTCTTGCACCTGATCATTTGTATACATTAAATAAGTCACCGAAAATCTGCCAAGGCTTGTCGAACGTTACTTATCCATCTCATATGGCGACGATTAAACATTGCCAAAGGGCGAAGTAAGTAACATTTCAATGAATGAAGATCGATGAAATTACTACTGTGAATATATCAGTTTGTGTTACAGGCGAGCTTTCTTTACAATAATAACCGCTTGAGGGTGGTCAAAAAACTTACAATGCCCGTCTGGTAATATATTCTATGCGACAAATTTTTTTATTCATAACAAAACACCGCAGACATGTCAGTTAAGTGAACTTCTTTCCTGATTCAATGTTCACTGTACAGAAAGTTTTGATAACTCTACAATTCTTGCTAACATGAACGATAGCGATGCTGTCACTTTTCGTTCAGTGTAGCTGTTCATGCATCGCTTTCCGTGCTCATGAGCACCATCTTCAGCGTTGCTATGCGTCATTAAAATGTCTTCAGGATTTGGTACACTTGCCGAACGGTCATTTGCCTGAAGGGTCACTTTGACCGTAGGGTCAGTTGCCGAACGGTCATTTACCGGAATGGTTACTTGCCCGAAGGATTAAGCATGCAATAACTTCCGTTTAACGAAGCTTGAAAACATGACGCGCTAGAATCATTATGATGAGATGACTTATTACAGGAATACGAAAATGCAAGCCTGTGCATTGAACAGTAACACGTATAAATGATGCAGAACGAAGTACGTTATAAGAGTACTTACGTAGGTAGATTGCAGGCAATTGCGCTGAAGTAGTCTATAATTGCAGAACAACATTCGATCGTTGATTATTTCCACAAGTTTTTCTTCCCTGCGAATACGTCCCTGTCTTCTTTTAGTCGTCTGCTCTCCTCGTCGGATTCGTTCACAGTGGTTTTCAGCGTTCCGCTGCTCATTTCGAATTTCATCTACAATTTGGTGCACGCCGACATGAGCTCGGCCGACTAAGTTTTCCTATCTCCTGTGCCATGCCTCAACACTGTTTTGGGTACGGGGCAATCCATTCAGGACACACTGACGCACGGACCGTAAATTTGGCGGAAATATCAGTGGCGACCGTACACATGCATCATTTCGTAGTCTTCTCCCTACCTTACTCCTTACGAAAGTTGCATCGAAGCATCTATCCTTCACCGGAGCATCTATCCTTCACAAACAAGTATCGCCGTGCACTTAACTTATCACGACCTCTCGCAGAATGAGCTACCTCACAGATTTCTTCCAAACTCTCATAAGCACAAATCAGCACTGAACTTCTGTCAATCAGCAAATGATTATGCTCAGCAAGCCATACGTACACAAAAGCAAGTTCTGATCCCAAATGAACATTTGGAGCAAATAGCCATTCAGGAAATGAACCTCCGGCAAATGACCATTCAGACAAATGACCGTTCGGCAAATGAACATTTCTGTAAGTAACCTATTCGGCAAACGTCCATTCAGGCTAATGATTTTTCAGCAAGTGACCGTTCGGCAAACGACCGTACGGAAAATGAACGTCTCCCGTTATTGCTCCATTCATTCTGTCATTTGACTTCTGTAATGTGGTTCAAAGTAACATTGCCGAGCAATTTCTGTTACCCTTTTGAGCAAACAATGCAATTCGCACAGGCATGTTTAGATTGTCTTCCACCAAAGTAACGGGTTTGCTGCTGTTCAAAAGCCATGTGGATACCTTAATGTAAGGTGGAAGGTTCGAAAAATAGCTCGATAGGTAGCAGAAACGTCAAGTTTGGTGTTGCCTCAAAGCACGCATCTTTCCGTGCTGTCTCTCATGGAAGCGGAATTCGACATTTCTACTAACGATCTTTCGTATTTCACCTGAGATATGCCTTCGCGGGTGTCCTCTAGATGGACTGAACCATTCTATTGAATATTTTTAAACTGGAACTTTCAGGTGAGCTCAAGCACCCTGTTCAGCGGAAACGACGGACTGTTCGACTGCCTTCCCTGCTTGTCAATGTGTACATTCATTTAGGCCAATTCTTACTGTGATATCAATTTTGGGGTTTTAAAAAGGCTTCAAAGACGCGAGAGATAATTTTAAATATTGACGTTTCATATTTTTGCTGTCATTTTACGTTAGCTTTTCCCATTCCGTCTTCTTTATTCATAAGTTTTCCTTTATTTTCCTTTTCTCGTAGCATATCTTTAACTTCCCCTTGTTATCCCATTTGTACTGCTGTGTATTTATTCTTCTCCCCACGTTGCTGGTCCGCATTCCTTGCTCTGGGTCCTCAGCACAGCAATGGTCCTAAGCTCTCTAATACTTTGCCCTTTATCAAAGTTGATAGTGTGATCACGTCAGGTGAAAAACACTTCCTTTATTTTCCATGGTGCGAAGTGGAGTTCTCTGCATAGGATTGGTGGTTTTAGTGATCCAGTGCATTCTTATACGCGCTCAATGGCTGTAAAACTTTAAATCGCATGGCGCATGACTGTTCTTGGGTCGTGTTCGTTTTCATCTTCGCTTTCTTATGAATGATCCATTCTGTTCTTATTCCGTGGTTTCCACGGATCTTCCCCTTTATCGTTCGCAGTTTTGTTGATGTAGATAATCAAAAGGAGATTCCGAACCATTTAGTTAGGGTTTCAGATTTTTGTAACGTATCAGGATCGATAAATGTTCATTGTACCTGTAGTACAAAGTATTTCTGGTTGCACCCATATAGCACTGCTGCCGACTAGGTTACAAAGCAGAAGACCGATGTCGAACGTTGTGGTTGTTTGACAGACCATGTATATGTGTAGTTAAGCTTTAACTTCCGTCTATTTTCCTTTGTCTAACTTCTTAATTATACCTTATTCATTTTGCTCAGACACGGTCCGGTGAACAGAGAATGACAGCGGTAGCCCTCGCCTTCATTCCAACATGATCGCCTGAAGGCGCAGCTTGACAAATGCTTACGTAGCACTGGGCTCATCGCCTCATAAATATGTCATTCACGGAAGTTACCTGTGCAAGGTGGCTGCAACCCCAGTATCCTCAACTGCCAAATTATCGGTTTGATTGGCATTTAGGTGCGGCAGCCTTTCCCACACGGGAGGTCTCCTTTTCCGTTCATCCGCGTCGTTATTTAAGCCGACAGTTTCGGTACGCAGCCGCCGCCTTTTCTTCCGTTGTCATTCAGAGTGGGTGCTCCGTCTTCCCGTTCGACCGACAACGAGTTCGTCCCAGTTCTGTCTCGTTGGTCGATCTATCGTACTTCGCTCGTTTCGTGGACATCGAATCGTCTTTGTCACTCGTTGCTATTCCCCATCTTGTTTCGTTCCATTAAAGCAATTTCCTCAGCTCGGTCTCAACGATTTCTTTGCTGCCAAGCTTTCGAACCAGCGCCTTTACGATCGGCAACAATGACGTTGAACATCCGCACTTAATTTCATAAATCACGCCTGATTTATCATTCGTCTGAATTTGAACATTGTCTCTTTTCATCTCATGATCTCACATTTACGAAGTTGCTAAGGAAAACTCGAATTCTAAATCATCCGCCTAGGAATCCAATCTTTTGACTAATACGTTAGCAATAGGGATTAATTAGTAAAACACTGTGGATTGGTGATTCAGCTCTTTTCCATTAAACACGCAACCTATAGTTTATTATCATCCCCATCATGCATGTTCAATATTCACAGAAATAATCAACGGCATGATAGACAGGGAGAGAGAGAGAGAGAGAGCTTTCGACATCCATGTCCCAAAATTTCCAAAACCAGAGAAGGATCACATCAGAAATACTCATTTCACAAATGGTTATTCGTTAACACTTATATCACCCGCAACAGGCAGTATATTGAATCTTACAAACAAGAGAACTGAATCATCAGCCAGCATACCATTACTAATTATGTCCTATTATGAAAAGACTAGTGAAAATATTCAACACCTCGGCAGAGGGATTGGGCTTATAATTTACTTCGACAGTTCTACTAAAATGAGATAATATGACAAGGTCTAAATTCAACCAAAGGATAAATCGAGCGAGGTTTATGAAATGAAGTGCGAATGATCATCGTAATATGTCGTCGTTGGATGCCAGTAGAAGAACACCAGGTACAGGAAATATTGAAACGTTCATGATGACACACGGAGTTAGATGGCATTTTAATCTCCCATCAGCTCCACACTTTGGAGAAGCCTGGGAAAGGTTAATCCGTTCAGCAAAGTGTGCCTTGCGCACTACTTTGCACGGCAAAAGTATCTCAGGTGAGACTCTTTTGACAACGACTGTGGCAGTTGAATCAATGCTGAATAGCCGCCCATTGACACATGTTGGCACTGACCCTACTGATCCTGAACCGCTAACACCAAACCATTTCTTGTTGGGCGCGCCTATAGCCACGTGCCTGTAGACATTATCTATCCAAACAAAGGAATCTCGCAACGGAGCTGGAAAATAGCGCAGGCCATACTATACCGATTTTGGAGGAGATGGATGAAGGAATACATACCTTGACCCCATTTCCCAACCGAATCGCTAGCCAACCAATAATTGCCTTCGACAGCGTTGTACTCGTGGTAGATCAAAATACTCCACGCGAACGATGGCCTTTAGGAAGAGTTGTGCGTTTATTCCCTGGAAACGATGGAATCGCACGGGCCGCCGAGATCAAAACAATGGACGGATTGAAACATCGACCCTTGTGATACTGCTCCCACCCGGTCCAGTTTCTCAATCCGAAACCGGGGGCATGTTGACGACTGAAGTGTCAAGAAGAAAAGACCAATCGTAGACCATTATAACTACAAACCTGACACCACGTTTCCACCAGATCGCTGACGACGGAATCAGTCGATTTCGAAAGCTACGAATAAAAGCTATCGTACGTTCACTGTTTGCCTGTTTCTCACTAACACAACTAATCAACCAGCCACTGGTTAGGTTGTTTTGGTGCTCTTACAGGTAATGTCTACAGTGTATATAACTCAACGGGTGCTTCAGCCTTATTCTTCCAATATGAACCTGACAATCGTTACTCATTCATATATAAGTGTGCCGACGAATGGTTTTGGGCCTTTTTGATGCCTTTTGATTACGAGGTCACGTGGTGATCGGTCCTCACTCTCTACGGTTATACGCGTGTTCTGCAGTGGTAGCGTCACCACGAACAATAGTATTTTTACAAAGTTGGAAAGCCTTGAACACATATGCAGCAATAAAAACGCGCAAGCTAAACTTTTCCTTCAGCTGCTTCACTTGATTATGCAAGTAATTTCCCTGATGAAAGTACAGCTTAATCGTCAACAATACCTGAAGCAAAAGATAAATGTTAGAAGTACATCAATAAATTCACAGTCATTAGCACTTGACCTAAACGTATGCAATCAGCTCCCCTTTCCTCGTCGTAATCACAAAAGTGAGCACAAGAAATTCCAACCCCATATTAATCCCGTAAGTGAATGACAAGCTTCCATTGATAACGTGAGTTGTTACGAAATTCAACACCGTTCTTTCGAAAGAGACCTCTTAATTTCTCCGGAGCTTCCGTGAGTCCTCTGTCCCCTTCTTCAGCGGAATAATAATTAAATCGCAACTTATCTGACGCTTACTACTTGTTTTAATTATTAACAAAAGAAATCCGACCTTCAACCAGCTTTTATTGATACATTAAGCCATAGTTGACGCGAAACGATTACAAATTCCTTGAATAAGGAACCCATCATAGTGCGAAAACAGTAGACAGTGCGTGTTATGTACAATGACTATTCTGACATATTGGCGCGGACAGTGGCACGCTATCGACGACACGAATGGTGCAATTAAGAGCAAGCAACAAGTGTGAACGATGTTAACACAAACAAATGCAAACATTCGCAGTTGCTTCCTAAAAAAAATATATCCCAGGGTTAAGACAGATGCAATTTCAGTCGCACGTGTCCCATCGAACGAGTTGCGAGAACGAAATGCGAGACGCAGCAATGAAACAAACGGAGTAAAAGGAGTGCATGCAGGAGCAACTGTACGCGGCTTGTGCCCATTACACTCTGAACACGCTGAGGATTTAAGTAGGCGAGACGAAAAAATGAGGAAACCAATACTGTTAAGTGAAATTCGATGGAGCAATCTTCGGGAGCGAAGGGCACGGCGTCCATGCCTTCCCTGTAACACGAAATTCTATTTGAACGAATACTACGTACAAGTATGCTTTGGTCGCACTGCATTCGCCTAAGTAGGTGTAGCCTTCAACTTTTCGATGTCACCCTTTCTTAACTGTATAATTTAAGTTATCAATATTTGGTCTATGAACAACTGAACGGTTTTGTCCGTCTTGGCACATGTCTGAGCGTATGTCCGGAGGGAATCGGTCATTTTCTTGTGCTCCACGTGAACTGACCAAAGAGACGTTCTGTTCAGAAGAACGGTTAACAGCTTGGTTAACACAAGGAGCAGTGAGTCTGGGAGAACCGGACATATGTGACTCGTTGTGTCGTGACTCCGACACAAGGGGAACCGAGTCTAAAGTTTTTGAAGCGTAATTACTGGCAAGAAACAAAAACACGGCTTCTACTTCTAATAACGTTGGCCGGAACCGCGAACGTAGTGACGTTCCTCTGTCCGTCAGTTGGGAAACGGTTGGCCGGAACTTCTAATTGCTCCTAAAATTCAAACATCTCATTTGACGGAAACTGCTACTACACCAAAAGCATCTGCATCCGTATAGCTGATAACGGGCCTATACAGAAAAAATAAATCTGTAACCATAGTAATAAAAGAAACACAAAACGCCTGAACTGGAAGTTACACTTGATGGCGTTGATCTGTCTCAATCAATCATGCGTAATAACTTCTGACAAGCGGCAAACAGCTCGGCACTTGTCTGCTATACTGGAAGCAAAACAAAAACAGGTGACGACAGAAGCCTTACAACGGTATCTCTCCTGACAGTAAGCAGCTACACCTTAAATTAAAAAACAGGAAAGGAAACAATAGGAAAAGCTAGCACGATCATACGGGACATAATGATTGCGTGCTTACGTACAATAATAAAAATAATACTACAAGTAAACAAACAGAACGCAAGGCAAGTTGATCTTGTTAGTACATAGAAGGATTTGCTTTCCAAATGGTGGGACAATTTTTGTCTTACTTTAACTACTGAAGTTTACACTTACAAAGGGGCTCTGAAGTTTATAATTACAAACGAGATAATGTACAACAAGGTATGTTATTGTGTTAACAAACAAAACATCAACTATACCAACTGATAGGTAAACAATTGTTGTCGTGAGCACGAAACACTGGGTGATTCCATGTTTATAGGGATTCCACCACGAACTTGCGGATCAATACTCCTCGGTTTCAGCTGGACAAACCGGTTACTTTCTACCGGCCATCTCAAATTGCCCAGTGCCCCGCCATCATCGAATTCACCAACGTTATGCCCACCGGTAAGGGGCGTGCGCAAGCTAGTTGCGGATGCGGTGCCTTCTCCAGACACCGATGGGCGAACAACGGCGGCCGACGTACTAGCTTCCTCAAAGAACTTCCTAACAGCCACAATATCACGTTGAGAGACATCAAATTCATGTTTATCCTGTTCAGCAGTCGATTTTCCCTCGGAGCATCCATCAATAACAAGTTCGGATGCTATGTATACCTTAGAAATAACAGCCGAAACTGTAGCAGTATCGCTTGTTCGAGCAATGAATATCGCAGTTCCAAAGTTCGAAGACGGTTTTCCATGAGCCTGCGAATCGAAAGCGGCGCTTGTGGTAACGTTCCTTTGAGCGAAACTTTCACTAACTGCCAAAGAGTCGTTGACAACGGCTGTGTAACTGACGCCTTCGAAATAAGATTGGTTTCATGGGAAATTACTTTATCCCAACGTTTGGTTATTTCGCTGCGATGCAGTTCATTAAGAATTATCTTAATTTTTTTTTTGGTGAACTGCATCGCAGCGAAATATCCAAAAGTTGGGATAAAGTAATTTCCCATGAAACCAATACTAGACAACTGACCAATATTCGCTGATGACGGGCCAAGACTAGGTCTGAAGGACACGCTTTAATATTAATAGAAGAGAAAAATAAACAGTTTTACTGAAAACTGGAAAAACCCGCACAGAACATGGAAACTGTGAAGTACCTCTGTTAAGAAGAATCAAGGATTCCAAAGAACTATTATTATTATTATTATTATTATTATTATTATTATTATTATTATTATTATTATTATTATTTTATTTTTATTATTATTATTATTATTATTATGTCAAATTACGGCAAACACCCGTTGACAAAGATTTTATTCTTTGCTAAGCTTTCGGGACTGTTCTTTGTCCCGTCCTCATCGCATGTGTCTATCCCAATTGAAATTATCGACAAAAACGTTTTTGTCGATAATTTCAATTGGGATAGACACATGCGTTGAGGACGGGACAAAGAACAGTCCCGAAAGCATCGCAAAGAATAAAATCTTTGTCAACGGGTTTGCCGTAATTTGACATAATGAAACTTAAACCCGTCAGAATTCCTTTGTTCCACTGTTATTATTATTATTATTATTATTATTATTATTATTATTATTATTATTATTCTTATTTTCTCTTTAATGGATTATGGAGTTTGTCACTGTCCCGGTCGGTCGGTGGGGATGCTCGCTCTCTGCAGGACTGACTGGGCGAACGACGGACGCTTGACGGGTACAGGAGTAGTACCTGATAGCTGATGTCGCCAGCCCGGATGGTCTAGCAGAGGGGCTTGCTGAACCGTCGGCTGGCTGGGCAGTCGACATATTTTATTGTGCACTGATGACGGCTACATGAGCTGTAGCCGAAAGCTCTGCGTTTTGGAAATAAACGCTTTTACGTAACGGGTGATACCGTGTTCAAGAATCTGTCAGCAGAAATATTATTATTATTATTATTATTATTATTATTATTATTATTATTATTATTATTATTATTATTATTATTATTATTATTATTATTATTATTATTATTATTATTGATCAAAGAATCACGGAGATTTCTTCCCGTTGATCACGGTACAAAAAACAAGTAGATGGAGCACTTTACTTCTGAACACGTGGCGCTAAAAACACATTTAGCGAAGCTTTCGAGCCTCCTCTGGGCTCGTCATCAGCGCTGCGGTACGTGTCTTGCTGCTGAGGTCCAGCCAACCACTTCTGGCCTTCGGGAGAGGCTCTTCCACCTCGGCCGAGACAACGGTGGGGGCCCGTCAGATCGAACCTTGATCCGTCAGGGCTGATCCGTCAGCAGCGAACTCGCTGAGCAGCGACCACGGACGGTCGGTAAGGCAGTCGCTCCGAAGCCCGGTCTGAACACGGAGGTGATCAGCCCTGACGGATCAAGGTTCGATCTGACGGGCCCCCACCGTTGTCTCGGCCGAGGTGGAAGAGCCTCTCCCGAAGGCCAGAACTGGTTGGCTGGACCTCAGCAACAAGACACGTACCGCAGCGCTGATGACGAGCCCAGAGGAGGGTCGAAAGCTTCGCTAAATGTGTTTTTAGCGCCACGTGTTCAGAAGTAAAGTGCTCCATCTACTTGTTTTTTGTACCGTGATCAACGGGAAGAAATCTCCGTGATTCTTTGATCAATTATACTTGATACCCGTTACAAAAAGTCTCACATTATTATTATTCTTTTCAATTATTATTATTATTATTATTATTATTATTATTATTATTATTATTATTATTATTATTATTATTATTATTATTAAAGAAAATCCGGTGTTTCGTAACGGGTTTCATACTTTTTCAATGTGATGATATTCCGGCTTTCCCGTTTTTTGGATGGCACCTGTAATAAAGCTGCAAATGCCCTACCAGCGGATGGATGGGCGATTATTAAAAATATCACAGGTCAGAACGCTTATCGTATCGTAGCTTTCGGAACGCCCTGGTTCCGTCGTCAGCGATGTTGAAAGGGCTATTATTATTATTATTGTTATTATAATATTATTCTTTCTACTTGCGCTGACGACGGAACACGACAGTTCCGAAAGCTCCGCCGAATAAAGATCTTTGAACAAGGACTCCGTATCATTGTTTTTTCATTATTATTATTATTATTATTATTATTATGTTGGATAATTTTTATTATTATTATTATAATTTTTATTATTATTATTATTTCACATCAGGACCTTATTAACGTCCGCTGCTCATCTTCCTAATAAGGGAAAGTTGAAGAGGCAATGAGAATGTATAAATGATGTCCCAAGGTCCTATCTTCTTCACTCAAATAAGGCCAAATAAAGCAAATGAAAGAAAAGAAATAACTTCAACTCACTGAACTCTCCAACTCTTACGGATATAACTATACGGAACATTAACGATAGCAAAACCACATACCTGGCTGCTAGCAGCGGTCTGTTCGAAATGATCTCGTCGGAAAGAAAGCCTGCTTCCATGAACTTTGGAACATTGTTTCTTTAAACTTTTCGCAACTGTTGCGTCTCTGGAACTAATCAGCCGTTCCTTGGATCTTTGAGCTTCCTGCTCGTCGGTCAAACTTGCTAACGACGATGCTTTTTTACTGGCACACCGGTTCTCGACGCCGACTGCAGCTATCTCATGGAGGCCATACGTCATACTGACCGCAGCCGAGTCGTTGCGAACAATGCTGAGTGCAACGGCTTGAAACGTGTGCAATGGATTTCCAAGACTGCAGCGACGTAGATTCCGGCACGTATTAACATTTTCGACAAAGAGATCTACACGGTGCGCTATAGCATCGCCTGCTGGAAGAGTGCGTTCAACGCATAGGGAAGTGTCACCAAAATGACTCAAATGCTTTGTCAGTCTGACCCTTGTTTCAGTAAACGTAGCTGAGGCACTTTCGAAATTCTTCTGCCGAATTACAACCGCGTATTGGCACGTTCGCTTGGAAAGGCTTATCAATTTCTCATATCCGCGAAGACCGGACGTAGTTCTTAACGACGAGCCCTTTATGGGCAACATTTGGTAGACGGGCTCTTCATGCACATTCTAGAGGTAAAACACTGTTAGGCGCCACAGATGGCAAACTGTAAAACATCAGCTTAACCATTTTTAACGATTACATGGCCAGAAAATGTGAAAGAGAAATCTTGCGCTCGTATATCGTTAAGTCAGCAATGCATATATGCGTGTAAACGCGATCAAGGTGCCAACGTCAACTGCTATACGTCTCCCTACTATTAACTCTCTCCCTATTATTCTAAAGCATCTTTTCTTATCTTCGAAATGCTTAAGTTCTTCACTTTTTAACGGGGTAATTATTCAAATAATATAGTGTATGCACGGTATCCACCCCGTTTTCGTAAAAAGCTTTATTCATAAAAGCTTTTCATTGCGAGCTTTCGGGTACCCACTGTACCCATCATCAGGCGAAACAACAATTATTATGCCAACTGCCTGGTCAGTCAACGGTTCAGCAAGCTCCTCAGCCAGACCATCCGGGCTGGTGAGAACAACCATCAGGTACTATACCTGTACCCCTCAAGTGTCCGTCACCCGCCCAGTCAGTCCTACCGAAGAGCGAGCTTCCCCACCGACCGACCTGGACAGTGACACAACCTTCTCGAGGTTGTGTCACTGTCCAGGTCGGTCGGTGGGGATGCTCGCTCTCTGCACGACTGACTGGGCAGGCGACGGAAGCTTGACGGGTACAAGTGTAGTACCTGATAGCTGATGTCGCCAGCCCGGACGGTCTAGCGAATGAGCTTGCTGAACCGTTGACCGGCAGGGCAGTCTACACATTTTTGTGTTCGCCTGATGACGGGTACAAGAGTGGTACCCGAAAGCTTGCGCAAGTAAAAGGTTTTTACGAGACGGGGTGTATTACCGTGCATAAACTTTATTTGAAAAAATGGAAGTTATTAAAAATGCACCTGTCCTACGAAACAAACAGGAGCTGCAAGCGTTCCTTGGACTGCTTAACTTCTGCAATCATTCCTCAAGGACAAAGCGACTGTTGCTTAACCGTTGCATCGCCTCCTCGATAAAGGGGCACCGTGGATTTGGAAGAAAAATGTAATGACAAAAGCTTTGCAGCCGTGAAGCAACTACTCACTTCGGAAAGCGTTCTCGTCCCTTTTGACGAGTTGCGTCCGACAATACTAACATGTGACGCATCCCCGTTCAGCATTGGAGCCGTCCTTAGCCAAATTCAGGAAGACGGGACAGAAGCAACAATTGCTTTTGCTTCACGAACACTGACTCAGACGGAAAGAAATTATGCCCAAATAGACCGTGAAGCCTTGGCTTTAATTTCGGGAGTTAATAATTTTCACCACTCCTTGTATGGTCGACCATTCACGCTCGTGACAGACCACAAGCCTCTGTTGGGACTATTCTCACCGTCCAAGAGTACACCGGACATAATTTCTCCACGTATGCTCCGATGGTCAATACTGCTGAACGCCTACTCCTTCAACCTGGTTCACAACCCAGGAGCACAGCTAGGAAATGCTGATGCTTTAAGCCGCTTGGCATACAACACGTTAGAGGAGCACATTCCAAATCCTCCAGAAATCTTGTTCATCGAAGAACTACCCGCACCGCCACTGACAGCAACTGATGTTGCTCGTCTTACTCAGCGCGACCCCTCAGTCGTGTTCTTAACTGGGTGTGGAAGGGGTGGCCTGCAAAATCAGAAACCGGATTCCAGGCGTATTTCACAAAACGAAATGAACTGTCGGTTCACAAGAAATGCCTATTGTGGGGAAACCGAGGGTCATTCCCAAGACAGGCCAACAACATGTTCTCGACGAGGTGCATTTATCTCATCCTCGAATCGTTAGAATGAAAACTTTAGCACGCTCCTACGTCTGGTGGCCGAACATCGATGTTGATATCGAACATTTCGTGGACAACTGCGCCGCGTGCCAAACACATCAGCACTCGCCTCCTAAGGCCCCTGTCCACCCATGGGAAATACCGCGGAATCCCTGGTCACACCTCCATGTAGACTTCGCTGGTCCATTCCAGGGAGAATAATTTCTGATAATTGTTGATGCATACTCAAAATGGCTCGAGGTAAAGCGCATGAGATCAACCACCGCCGGAAGTACTATCAGGGTACTTCGCGAACTGTTCGCTACACATGGACTTGCTGATTCCATTGCTTCTTACAACGGACCACAATTTATTTCGGAAGAATTCCAGGTGTTTTGTAGGGATAATTTAATACGGTCCATATGGGTATCTCCGCATCACGCCTCGAGTAACGGACAGGCCGAAAGGATGGTTCAGACCACGAAGGATTCCTTCAGGAAAATCATACACGGGAGTTGGGATAAACGCTTAGCACGTTTCCTACTCACTTCTCACGTTACGCCATCCACGGTAACCGGCGTAAGCCCGGCAGAACTGCTCATGGGCAGGAAACTGAAAACACGTCAGGATTACCTGCATCCTGACTACGTCCAGGATAGGCAGTTAAGGCAGGATACACAATTGGCTGCTTCAAAGAACGATCGGAAATTTGAACCCGACGAACCTGTCTACATCCGGATATACGACACGGGACCACCATGTGTTCCCGCAGTAATTTCGAAATCTACCGGACTGTATCCTACGAATCTACGACACCGAACGGAAGGACCGTGAAAAGGCACGCTGACCTCATCCATAGGAGAACTGAAACTCCGCCAACCGAAGATGCTGCCGCACTACAATCCCCGGCTCAGTCTGAGAAGATCCCAACTCCGGTAACAGATCATCCTGTTCCGAATCGCATACGAAACCGTCCAGGTTATTTAAATGACTACGTGTGCTAGGGGGGAGGAGTGTTATGTCTTGTAAATCGCAAATACTAACTGTAGATCCAGAGAACTTAAAATATGTGAGCTGGACCTGCTGTTCTATTGTTGTTCGTAACATATAAATAGCAGCAGGTTTTCCATCCTAGCAGCCAGCTGGTCGTAAGCTAATGAGTGCCTAATCACGCAAGTTAGCTATCATTTTATGCGTGTGTGCCAGTAAACGGAACCCCTCACAATTCATCACCGGCAGCCAGCACCTGTACGACTCCAGGACATATAATAGTCATGACCGCCAACATAAAAGAAAGTTAAGGCACAGATAAGCTTGTAACCATCCAAAACATGACATCAGTGAATGTGTCATGCTGAGGAAAAAAGAAAGCAAAACGCTGTGGCCAAATTAGACAAACTTTTTACCTGCAGCTGACCAATTTATGAAACTTTCAAGAAATTATCAGTTCTTTACAATCAGGGCGGCGAAAACCTCTCCCTCAGAGCAAACATTTGTTAAGACAAAAACGGAAGAGGAAAAAGTGTCACCTCAAGCGAGTTACAAGCTCGTCTGGAACGAGAAGCCGGCGAACCATGCTTGCAAGATCCGCACGCAGTGCCGCAGGGCAACGCCGTCTTAGTCCCAAACTTCACAGAAGCTGTACGTCGGCAGCACTTATTTTTTCTTCCACCATTTGCAAAAGCTGCACATTTAGAAAGCTCCCTTTTCGAACTTGCCAGCGATTTCAAAGTGATAATGGTATTTTCTCTGTCGACATCTTTGAAGGCGCAGGTCAAAGAGGTCTCCTCCAAAGAGAACGCTTTCGAACGGTAGAGGCGATTGCCAGCAAACACCGTCTGTGCTGCAGCAGCATATTCGAAACTACCACGTAGACTTATGCGCTTCACTACTGTTCTTGTTGGCAACTTTGCCGCTACGGACGTTCGATCTTCGCTGCACACGATATACTGAGACGAACTGCTTTCCTCCCTTCGTACAAACCCAAGTGGACATTTCTTTATTTGGCAAGAGTCGGAACGCGTTTGGTTGTTCCGTGGAACTAGTTCGGTCGATTGTGGAACAGTCTCCTATAAACAGAAAACTGCAGGCACTATCAAAACCAGGCTAAATTTTACAAGCAATCATAATCAAGTGTGCACTGATCCTACAAGTCGTTAATTAATTACAAAACAACATATTATAAGCATATTTTGCCCATCTTGACAATAACAATTTTGAAAATGAGATTAAAATTAGCAAAGCACGCTTGCACATGCAGCAGGAAAGCCCACCCTTAAATAGCTCCACTGATCAAAAGTGAACATATTGTAAAGCTCGGGTTGGCTAACAGAGTTAGACGACATTTTGCGAAGAGGATTCGTCAAACGTATTACGGACTTGTACGACAATGTTAGCCTAGTATGCAAGTAACAGACTGTTCGCTCGGTCAAAGATAGAGCGCTTCTTGCAAGACAATGCTACCCTTTTGACTAGTGAGAAAGTAAACCTTCCTGTATTAGTCAAACATCAATGAATAATGAAGTAATTGAAAATAAGATTCCCACGGACGGGGTAAATTCTCATATAGTTGTACACAATAAGTACACAATAGCGTCTAAATAATCACTTACAACAAGATCCGTCACATGTTTTCCTGGAACAAAGTTGGATATGTAAATGGTCGCCATCTGCTGACAATGGACGTGTGCGCTTTGGCACCCTTTTCAAAAACATTCAAGTTGATCAATCTCGTTAATCACTGTGATATTCACATTGGTCAATCCAATGCAAACTTCAAAAAGATGGCCACAGTAGACACACATTCATCACCGACAGAAGACTAATTGTCACACATTTTATGTCTTTCCTGCAAAACACGCGATGGATATCCCCCTGGGCAGCACTCTCTCTACCGCGCTAGGAACAAAGGAATGAAACTGAACTGCGCATGTGAACAAAGCAATGCAGACTATTCGAGTCTAGGTTTCGGTTGCTCAAGCAGTTCTAGCTCAACGAGCAGTGCTCAACGTGGCAGAGATCAACAAAATACTACAAAAGACGCAAGCCACATGCCAACCGTTCTATTATACATTGCGATTGTTACTATGGCTAATCTAATGTCTCAACCCCAGCGTCCTAGCTTCACTTAGAAAGGGCACGTTTACACGTTCGAAGCGCTGGACAGTACAAGAATGTGATCAAGTTTTGGTGGTTCGATAAGCGCTACGAATGTGGGTGTTAAGCCAAGGACACGCTGCTCCGTGAAAACGTACGAAGTGGAACAGACAGCGAACTTCTACTGTCAATGAGAAGATGTAGCTCAAGTTGACGTCGCTGCAGTTTGAACTGCATTAAAACGTTGGGCAGAAATACTTTGGAGACACCGACTGTACTTTTGAATGAAGTGCACCAAAACACCCCAAACGATGCAACGGCACATATGCCTGCGATAAAGGCTATGAAGAAGGCAACTAACTCAACGAAGAGGGTGCGTTATTCAAATGGAGTTGTCACAGCTCACAGTCGTGATTCAGTAGTCATTCCCGAGATATATGAATACGGCGATAAGGAGCAGTTCCTGCTCTACCACCTAAGTTTGGAAGACAATGAACGAATGTTAACTTTTGGACGGCTGTCAAACAGTGGCTGGGGCAGCCATATGAAACATTTGTACGCGAATGGGACGTTCAGAATTAAATTTCCCTTATTCGCGGAAGCGTGCATCCTTATGGCAGAACGCGAAGGCTTCTCGCTTCCAGTACTATGTACGCTACTGCCGGGCAAAGGAGATACCATGCACAGCTACATGTTTGAAACGGTTAAGGAGATGTGGCCTTGACTCCGTAGCCATGCACTTCGGGCAGGCGGCAATGAACGCCTTCAGACCGATATTCCTTGCCGGGCAGATCTGGAGCTGCCTCTTCCATCTAATCAGAATTTTAAAAAAAACTTAGCCCAACGAAATCTACCTAGAAAGTACAGAAGCAAGTCGATTCCGCTAAGATTGCCCCGCCAAGGTGGGACACTTCGCTAACCTAACTGATAAGCAGCTTCATTAACGTTCGCCTGAAAATACTTTACTAAACAGAATATGAAAGTAACCATCTAATTAAGTCCATAGACGATAAGTTCCATTCAGACCAGTGCTATCTGGCGTGAACAATGAAATATCAAAAACAAAGCTCTTTCATTTCGAAACTACTGCGACGTCGTACTTGGCAACACACTTCATATACAAATAATTTCAGGAAGTTCCCCGCCCTCTTAAATACTACAAACACTCGGGACAGTGTCATCAAAATTGGCTACAATGTGACCATACACCCTAGAACCCCTAGAACAAGTTTGCAACCCGACGCAAAATTAATTGAAACCCTGATTCAATTAATATGCTAACACTTTTAACATGATTTGCTCATTGCTACGCTGCCTCTTCGCTGAAGATGGGAATTCCCAAAGGCTATGGACAGTCTGAGACAAAAATAGATAAATAAAAAATGTAGTGAAAGCTTCACGTTGCCCAAAGACCAACAATCAAGTTTTTTGCAAACAAAGTATCAATGCTTGCTCTAACCTGAGGTGCATCACGACTTCGCTTTGCGTTAGTTGCTGGAGGGTCGGTTGCATGTCGTTTACCCACGCAGCGCCACAACTTCTCACCGCTAGCCTTTAGGAAAGCCTGTCGTCGAATGGATGATACTGACGTCGCGATTGAATCCCGAGTTTCCGCAACGGGTCTTGGTGACCTTTCCTTGCGAATCAGCGAACATTCTGCCAAGCTTGCTGTAACTGCAGGACTATCCAACCTGCTAGCAACAACTTCTTCTATTCGAAATGTTCTCGCTGCTTTAACAGTGCCGCTAGTCGGAATTACATGCTCCACATTGGAAGAAGACGCATTTTTCATAAGCGTGTTCCGTACTTCCCTGAGCCTTCCCTGAGAAGTATCTGGTTTCTGCGACTGAAAGACATACTTTAGAATGAAGAAGAGAAACTCAGAACGTCAAGACATCACCCGCTTGCCATACAATTGGACAATATGGGTTTAGAGACTCGAACCAAGATAAGGAAAATTAGTAGCCACGGACTTCTCGTCACTTGCCATGATGCAAATTGTAATGCGATCTAATAATATGCCGGCTGAAATTACTCATCGTGGCAGATAGTGCGAAATGTGCCACGCGTTATCTTTCTTTGGCTTCTAAACCCTCTACCTGGCAGAATTTCCTAAGAGCCCCAAGACAATAACTAAGCACTCACATGAATGACTAGAACAGGGAACAGTTATATAGACAGGATATTTTCCAAGCCTTTCTGCGCACAAAGAAATACTTGGGACAGCGGATAATGGCGAATGCAATATGCATAATAAATTTTCCCACCTGTAGACTACCATTACATAAATGAAGTTAACTTTCATAAGTGAAGCCATCAGAAGAGATAATGGAAATCACAGGCACTAACAACCCCACACTGATTAGCGCAAAGATAATTGGAGTCTTCACTATGTTCCTATACGGTTGAAATTGCAATACTTTTGCATCGCCCTAGTAATATATTATGCTGGACAAATGGATGACTCCTTTTTCTCCACAGGATAGAATGGAAACTTTCATAGCGGTAGTCACAACGAGGCGCAACTTAAGATTCATTGCAGGAACATCCTGTTTAACATTTTCAGGCAGCACCTGACCACGGGCAACTGAAATCGCGGATACGCAGGTCTATCCGCACTTTAGAAAATAACTTTTGAAAATAACTTTTGCAATTTGGTTCGCAGCTACGAAATCTAGTCGACATGCTTACTCTTTTCATCATCCTTTTTTTCACTACTGGAAGTAGGCTACGATTGCCAGTCGTTAGTGGACGTGATCCAGTCCTCAACTGCCTGAAAACAAGCAACAATGTGACACCAGAAATAAAGCAGTTAGATATAGCTAAACATAAAATTAGCTACCACAACTGGACAGATAAACTTGAACCTCCAACTGCCTAACACGCTGTTACTTATTAATATACCCGCATTATTTTTACTGTCCTTATTTTTTTATTAATAGTATTCGTTATTTAATACAAAGGATTGTGTAGCTAAGTTACTATTTCATGGTCACTTGATTTCTACATAACAAACGCTGGAACGATAACATTATGTAACTCACGAAAACCTATATTCCGATTACAGAACCATTAATTTTCGATTCAGGATAGCATTAAAGATTTTCAAGCCAAGCTCATTTGTCATCGAAAGTAGAATATGGAATGTTGGCAACCCTTCCATAAATCCAGCGGGGCCAGATAAGAAATAAGAGGTCACTCTGACTGCACATACCCTATTCAACACGAAAAGAACTTTCTCTATGCCTTACAGCCGGAATAAGATGTTCAGTACGCTGGCTGTCTCATCTCTTTACCAGTCCTATTTATGATTTCCGTGCAGACTGGCCAGGGGCGCTGTAACGAAAAATGAAGATACTGGAATGAACATTACCATTTGCTGAAAACGGAACAAGGTAGTTCCGAAAGCTACGAAGGTTACAGTTTTCTGACAAATTTCCCTAATAAGAGCCCATCCATTCGCTAGTAGGGCGTTGCTTTCGATATTTTCAGGCACATTCTGATTTGCAACGGGAACAAGCCGTACACTCCATCAAACCCTATTATCCTACAAGAATGTTTCAAACTACATTCACGATAGCAAATCACTTCTTCTCGCAGCGGCAACGTACAATTGATAGCACTTGTGAAGCGAACCTTACCCTCTTTACTCATGGGATCAAAGCGCGCTTGAGTCTCAATAAACAGAAAGATTCAAAAAACAAATCCGAAAAGTAAGCAACAGGAGAGATGAAACTAAAAATTATCCAATATGCGACGAACAGCGAAACCTGAGCTTATCCAACGTGCAATGTCCTCAGCGCCAATGTGCAGAGAGAGAGAGAGAGGGGAAATTTACGGATGGAAGCTCCCCCTTACCTAGGTATCTTTTCCAAAATGAACTATTTATTGTTTCAGAAGACTTCCTCACCTGAGACGGTAAACGAGATCTTCAAGTTCCTCATTGCGACGCCACAATTCTTCGTATGAAGGCTTCTCTCGGACCGATCCCAATTTCACGCTTTTTCTAACGGGCTGCGTACTCTCCGCCAGCCTGTCAGCATGCCTATGAACAACGCTGGACACTTTGTGCGGGCTCAGTTCCTGCCGTGATGGGTTGTTCAACGAGTGCTTCAGCACGTCGAACTGATATTTCGATAGGCCATAAGGGGTAGAGTGTAAGCTGAAAATAAAATAGCCAAACGAGACATTCGTTTTCAAAACGTGAACATCATGCAAACTACTTAAGTAATGCGAGACACATGAAACCGTAGGCGACATAACTAATCGGTTTGATATGACAGTGGAGCACCCATTGGTCCTTCGACCCATTGCTGTCTACAAGGACACCAGAAACGTAACGCAACCAATGACTGCTTGGCAAGCATTTTAGTGAAACATACTAGTAAACGAAAGGTTTGTTTAGAGCAAGTCTGTTCCCAAAGCTCTAACACAAATTTTCGCGCGTTCATTTGCATGCACCCGTTTTACTAATAAGCTCACCAACACACCAGTCAGTGAACAGGTGTTCTCTCAGTCAGCAATGAATGGAAGAACGAGCCAGTGTTCAACCATCTCATCTACTTAATTATGCACTACAATGTTACAACAAACATCATCTTGATGTACTAAAATAAGTAAAAAATGCTTACCAAAAAATTTGCGCTCAAATAAAGGCTCCTAACGAATGAACGACTCGTAACGGTGAGGATTAGGTATTTTATAACGGGTCTTCTGTTAGGCATGATGGGTTGCCTGTACAGCTTGCGCCTACTTGGAAGTCAAACGTGCCTGAAACTATATCGACAACAACGCATTACCAACGGATGGATGGGCAATTACTAGGGAAATTTTTCAGAACACTGTGAACCTTCCGTAGCTTTCGGGACTACCTTGTTCCGCCTTCAGCGAATTGCAATATTGGGGTTTACTCCGAAGTTGTGTTACTTAAAGGCTAGGGAAAGGAGTAAGATGATATGGTGCAACATTTGGTTTTACTGATGAGTACAGCCCATATAACGACTGTCGCGATTAATGTAGCCGTTATTGCGAATGAAGAGAGTCACCTTTCGAGGCCTCCCTTCGTTGTCCATGCCCAACAAAGAGGCCGCCCCATACGCTTTATCCACGATAGTTCATGGATGATGCGAAAAAAGCCTCCGCGGTCGTTGAACACTCCTTTCAGTGTTCACTCGACCTGCAACCAAAATAATTTGTTGCAACAGTCCTTTCCACCATGGGCAAATGAAGAAGACCCTCTTCATTCGCAATAAAGACTACATTAATCGCGACAGAGAAGTGGAGGTCAGCGACATATGGAATGCACTGATCACTAAAACCACATGTTGCACCATACCAGCTGACCCCTCTCCTCAATTTTTAAATAACCCAATCTCGCAATAAATGCCAACATTAGCTCAAGACAGAACTAGGTAGTTCTGGAAGCTACGAAAGGTTCACAGTGTTCTGAAAAATTTCCCTAATATAAATGCCTATCCATCCATTGGTAGGGCGTCGCTGCCAAAATATTTTCAGAAATGTTCGACTTCGGAGCGGCCTCAAGCCGTACGAGAAATCCATCATAAATCAGAATGGATCATTATTCATTCTGTTCAATTTTAAGAATAGCCTATTTATGTGACGCATAAAATATTTAAACAGACAATACTAGCAAGATGATGACCTCGAAGATGAACTACCGAACGTTTAAATCGAAACAGAGCTTTATGATAAGCTCAGCACCATAAATACGCCGCTCTTCTCGGGTACAACATGTTAAAGGAACGCATGGTTCCCGTCAGAAAGATAAAAAAACAAACAGCTCATGCAGAATGTATCATCATAAATAACTGGACTGTAAAACTTAAGCTGTGCCAGTGACACGCCAAATATCTTAATTAAAACACTACTGCCGATTCGGTAGACATACTTGATTAAAATAGTCACCATTGTTCGATGAACAGCATAAAACGCTTGGGGTCACCTTACCCTGACGCCCCCCCTAGGTGCCGCTTTTCCGAGTGTCGTTGGTGCGCTCTGTAGTAGCGTTTAATTGGTCATGCTACACCAGCGTTTCATTGGTCAGAATGACATCGTGGTTTCATTGCTATATTCCCCATAAATGGTGGACGAGGGGTAGCGATCGCGCGGTTTTGCGGCTTTCAATTGGTAAAGCATCACGCCAAGAACAGATTTCATAGACGATTCATTACGCTGCGAGAAAGATGATCGCAACGCTTGCTTTCATGTTTTGTGATCTTTCTCGCAACGTAACGATTCGTCTCTGAAATCTGTTCTTGGTGAGATGCTTTACCAATTGAAAGCCCCAAAACCGCGCGATCGCTACCCTTCGCCCACCATTTATGGGGAATATAACAATGAAACCATGACGTCATTCTGACCAATGAGACGCTGGTGTAGCATGACCAATGAAACGCTACTACGGAGCGCACCAACGACACTCGGAAAGGGGGGCGTCGGGGTAAGATGATCCAACCTTTGCAACCCATGAAGCTGCATTTTAGGTACTGCGAAAAATACGTACTTTTCGTCCACTCGTAACATAATTCCAGCGAACTGACTGCCGCTCCTTTCCGCCACAATAACCATCATATGTCTATACTCGAACAAAACTTCTGCCTGCACGAAAGTCCGATCGGTTTGGCCTTTTCCTTCGCGGCTTCTTTTCCCTTTGGTCGCCTGATTTCTTGTGGGATGACCTCTCTTTGGAGCCATGATAAAGCTTCGCATCGACTAAAATACGGGCATCAGCGCCGACAAGTACGAACACTTGGGACAACGCGCCAAAGCTACGCTGCTAACTGTAAACTTAGTGAACCGAGTGAAGTGCAGTTTAAACAACAAGCATATTCAAATAAGCACGCAGATTTCCGATCAGCCGCAGTTAGCACCTTTTTAAGAACTGATAAGCAGGCGAATTGAACTTACTGTACTGGCGCAAGAAATTCCTGACAATAGAACCTGATTATTTTTAAGCACTCATTCGTCACGGATTACGCACAAGTGGCAGTAAGTGAATAAGTTTTACGTTTCATTCCTTTTCAATAGCCTGCACCGCCTATTGCGAACACTGATAACTAATACAGCAGCGGTATATTTCGTCAAGGCTGAAAAAGTAAAAAATCGAAAATGGTGAAAGTATGCCTGCTGGAATGGCTTGTTGAAACATTGACAAAGGCAATTTACAAATATGTCCACTGTAGAAGCGATTGTGGTCCATGCCCCAACCACTGCCTTAACAGCTTGTTTAGCATACGCACTAGCTAACGTAAAGTGAACTTGCGTCCATCGTTATAAGGATGACTTAAGATATCAGGCCATTTTGAGACAATTGAACAATAATAGATGTGCAGCAGCTAAGTCATGCAGAATTTATGAGGGAGAAACAATGGAACGTACGAAGATATAATGAACTAACAGAAATCAGGCTAACCGTTTATTGAACCAGTAGCGCACTACTGGTGAACTAGCCCTACTATGAACTTTGTTGCAGAGAGTAATGCTTCCCTATGAATATTGTTAAGAAACCTTACGGAAAAACCGAATTAAGTATTAACACTAACCCTCGACAACGGAGGTCATGATCACCATGACAATTACCTGGCAAGAGGCTCATAAAAATGTGGTCTCCTCACCCACATTGATAACAAGCAGGTTGAAATGAATGCGCGCAGTCGAAACATTGATATGCAACGCGAAACTTGAAGAATCCAAATAACCGTGCTATTACTACTCTGTGACTGATAAACCTTGATGGACTCACGTGACGATTAGAAAGCATCCTCAATCAAGCAACGGCTTTTTTATATTTCACATAATACTTCTACCCGAATTATGAATGCATTTTCCCGTCAAGTCAACTCATAAGAAACAGAAATAAATTGCAGAATAAATCATTTATGTTTTGCACGCTGAAAGCGTTGAAATGAATGTACTGTAGGATGAAGTTTTATGGATGAAATGTAATAAAGATAGCAGAGATACCTACATCAAGCAACGTTAAGTGTTTAGCGAGTATGCAGAAATTAAATGCTGAGAGCAGCATAAAATTAGCAGAAAAACAATTTTGTTATTTTATGTGACATGCAAATCAGACGCTACTGAGCAAAATTGACCATCGCTTTTAAGGAAATAACCGTTTGCAAGGAATAGAAAGTTCTGAGCGAATCTTCACATTTGCTGAGGCGGTGAGCACAGTTTGGACAACTGTGCTCACCGCCTCAGCAAATGTGACGATTCGCTCATGCAACGCAACTAATCAACCACGGATAAGAACATAACACGTTTGTGCCTTGAAATGAAATAGAAGCAAACGCGATTGGAAACTTACGATGAACGGGATTTCGATAGAAGGGTCAATGAAACAAACTAGGACTTTGAATAAACTCCTGTCATGGAACTTAATTTCTTATTATAAAAATGGAAATACACATGCAAAAAGCTATTCAAATTCGCCTGAACAATCTGTTCACTGCGCTGGCGTTGCAAGTTTACAGAAAATGGTCTTGGTGACAAACAACAAGCACAAGCAAAGGAACTTATGGGCAAATTTTGTGGTTCAAGTTCGACTGGTACGAAAACCTCTGCAGAAGAGCTCGATTTCCGTGCTTGTCAATAAAAGCTGGAACTCAATGCTTCATGCAAATGAAGTAACTGGAGGCGGGCTAACTATTCAGCATTCTTATATGAAATAACAAAACTGGCATGATTAACTCTGAAATACGCTACAATTATCTGAATAAAGCATTAATAACAAACCTGAAGCGATTGACTTATGATGAATCGAGTACACGTTAAAAACAAGCACAACTATTAATAGGGCTGAAAACAGTTACGAAAAACTGACCTACGGATCGCTGCCGATTAAACAATTCGAGTTAAACATCCTGTGAAGCCTGGGCGATCTGCTCGCCAAATATCGCTACGATAAAAGTACTACGGCAAGAACTGAATCCACAAAAATCTCATCAGCCAGCTGCCTGAGAAATGTCACATATAACTTATTTTCGCTATGGAAGAGCAACGTAGCAAAAATATATAGATAAACAGCATATACGAGTGACACTACATTTTACCACACACATCGGCATTTAAGGAGCAAAGCACCTCATCATATAGTGAAAGACAAGCGGATAGTTCGAATTAGCTTATAGCATGTGAGACGCTAACGTGATATTATTCCGCTGATCCTTTTCTACTTCAGCTCATTCATTCAATTGCATTAAAGTTTAAAAATGCGCGCAAAATGGACCAGGATTTTGAATTAGAATCAAACACGTTTGACCCCAATCCATAACTTTGTGATGTTCACCTATACAGACTGCCGAAACACTGCTTTATGTATATATATATATATATATATATATATATATATATATATATATTACGCTCGCAAAAATAAATACCAACGCTTTTCTGACTTGTCATACAGACAAAAAATAAAACCTTGCGAGAATGGTTATAACAATTCTGTAGGTCAATCCTTCCTTGAGAGGCACTTCAACTTTACTACAATATCGAATAAATAGCTATCTTGATGCTTTTCTGTCTATAAAGCTACACATAAACTTCGCAGATTCCTTCTAAATGCGTACTTCGACCATTTTTCACACCTACACTTTGCCACCACTCGAACCAACTTCGAGATCCCTAATAATAACTGCTAATGTACATCACATACGACGAAAGTTACTTTCTCAAAAATAATTTGCGCATTCCTGCTTATCGCGTTGCGAGGAACAAACCGTGCACTATTGCAATAACTATTTAACGTCAACCTAATCGGGATAAGTTCCTTTAGCGTCACACTGTTAAAGCAGAAGCCATCATAACGCACCCTGATGTTAACAGGAAAGCAGCTCGAAGGCCCGTTTCCTGACGGTAGGAAATAGTCTGAGACAGATGCGTTTGTAACCATTTCACTCAATTAAAACTAGCCACAGCTTCTCAACGATTTGTATTAAGAAATATTCATTAATTTTTGCCTTAGTAAATTAAAACATCATGCAGCAGGAAGGCCGTATGAGCTACCCATGCAAAAAATCAAAACAGGAGAACAAGAAGAAACGGTTGCGTCGTATTGACTGATTGTAACTCTATTGTAATTTTCATACGAATTAGCAAAATTAAAATACATACGGCAGTGCGCAGGGACAAGTAACGCATTTTTGCATAAACAATGCAGCAGGAAAAGTTATGGCGAAAACACGACGCTGCCCCTGTCTCTTTCACCCCTAGTTAATATTACAACATACGAAATATGCAATATGAAAGAGCAAAACGGTAAAGCAAAACTCATTTATTTTTTTAAAACCAAAATTAAACTCGCGACATAAAGAACCTAGTCATCAGTCTGATTACCGCGTGTTTGCTAGCACATTTGAGCTATACCCGATTATCCAAACAAGGCTATTGTCGAAGCAGCTGGCCGATTGCCTCAGCGAAACTCGCACGACCAATATGCTAAACAAGTAGTATGCGAAATCTAAAATACTTTAGTACATTTGCGATATTTTGCAACAAAAACACGTACTCTATGAAGCTTCAAGGGAGAAATGTGCGCTAGAAGGCTCGCCAACAGCTCCGACCAGTTATGAAATGAAAGTGTGCTTCACAGGTAACATTACAGTATGACCACGAAAAGGGCACTTTTAGAAGTCGAAACAACTTTGCAGCGCCCATTGCCAACGGCAATGGCGTAGGATACTACCAATCGAATGCTAAGATTAATCTCTTATGCCGCAAGATGACAACAGGCACGCTTGTTGGCGAAAGGTTGAGACAAACTAGACCAGAAAGCGACTTATTTAGACGAAATGCAACAGTTTCACGACTTCCGGTGTTATGCCTCACATGCTAAGTGAACTGTCATGATTCCTCTTCTATGTCCCATTGGCAAAAATGAATCGCAAAACTTTGCAAGAATTTATTTTATACGAACATTTATTACAAAACACGGGATGTAATCCCATTAGTGTATAACTTTTCTTCTCACGGAGCTCAAGGGACCTCCAGCGTCTCGTTTTCAACTTGTAATCGTTCAAAACAATGGTAACCGCGTCTAGTAGCAATGTCCGGCAGTCCAGCAATGGTCGCATAAGCTGCTCGACTATAAAGTGAGATATAGCGATTCCGTACCCCGTACAGGCTGCGTTGGCTGACCACGTGGTGAATATTATAGTTAAAGCTGGCTCCTCTTTAAGTCTCCTAAAGTGCAGTCTCTATTAGCGCTCCTTGTAGGTGACCACGACCATTTACCTCCAGCAAGCATTCATGAAAGGTAGTGGTACCATGGCAGTATTGTTCCTTATTACTTCTGTGTCATTTTGCGTGCCCTATTCAAAAGCCGAAGCCCAGTTTTCAAGCAATCAACGTTCAAGACGGGACTATGCTTTCACTGACACTCGCTATACTCATGCGCGGTAATTTGCCCGTTCAATTTGCTAGGAGCCTTCGGAGCAGATCTTCTCCGCCGTCAGGGTATGTATTCTATGCTGGGGCCATCGGAGGTGCGGGCTTGCGCCAGAAGCTCCGAATTGTCATTTAAACCCCAAGAAACTAATTACACCTAATAAATTGCCGTTTGCAGCGTATAGGAAATGAATTAGAATTACGCACGCATTACTCATATTTCCAAAAGTTTTCGTTCATTGATCTGTTTTGAGATCCACATCAAATTCTTCAGCAAATACCAAGCGTATCATGCAAGCCATAGGCTAGCAACCCTCAGTCGTTCCAACACGTTTGAATGATAGAGTACTGGAATTCGAGCAGCAATCATAGTTTATTACATATGGTAACGGATAAACTTGGAAGTTGCGGAAATGGTCATGCGCAGTTCTGCCATTCTCGTACTCCATCATAGTTTGCTGTATACTTGCCGATTATTTGCGCTACATTGAAAACAAAATGGCCTTCTTGGGGAGCAACGCAGTAAACCTTAGAGGGGAAAATATCTCTGCACATCCCAGCGTTTCGGCAAGTCATGCTGTTCTGGTGGTTCAACCAAATCTAAGTCGTATGCACGACTTGTACTGCATATGTTTGCCTTTCATAGACTTCAAAAAAGTGGACGAAATTCAATAAGCTCTTTCTGATCGACAACACTTTCACAGTGTAACTGCTCGGTTTATTACTTCGTTAATTCAGTAAGGGACCGGAAGATATGAGCGCCCTTGCAATTTAACTGCCATTTGTTGCTCTGCAATAATATTCAGCGTTTCCAAAGAGTATAATCCGTTGTTACACTTAGTAGACTTCTTTCTTCAGAACATTCGGCATCCTCATTGTTCCGTTCGCAGTGGAAAAACAATTTTTGACGTGCTGTTAATATACATGGACAAGCGAATTCAGGGACGAATTCCATGGCGAAATTACGTCACTCGTAGTTGCAGACCCAAGAAAGTTCCATTCCCAACGTGAAATTATTTCACTCTCGTTCATCGTTCAATAAAATTGTAGACAAATTTTATTTCACATGCCATTCACAGTCAAAGTGTTGCGGCAGATAACGTTCGCGAGCGATATCCCAATGCACAAGAAAGTTTGTTCTCAGAGTGCGTGATATTCTGATCGAAAATGAAACTGTGGAAACCTGTTAACAAATAACCCACGTACGGACTTTAGCTTTTGTCATACATTGCTGCTAACATCTGTATTTCATTTATTCAAAACTTTTATGCAACCCCAATGCCTTGAAATTCGTTGAATTGAATTGGGCAGGAATGCTCGCCGCAAGCGAAAACAGGTTCACGTTACGGACGAAGCATTTATTTACAGCAGCGTATAGTAGCAAATGCCAAACAACAAAAGTGGAAAACCAAGAGCAGCTCCTCACACACGCACCTTTAGTCGCCTCCGCCACCCACCGTAATCCCCCAATCGTGTGCGCAGGTAGTCGCGTCTCGCGCTACACTACTCCCCTCCAAAAACAAAAAAGGTCATGCATGCCCTCATGATCACGGCGGTAAAAAGCGCAGACAGGTTCGCGATCGTCCGTAAGTGTCAGTCACATAGTCGCGGAACCAGGCAGACTTGCGGATGGTCGCTTCGCCCGTTTGTCCTCGGTCGGACTGGCGCTAGGCGAAGAAAGCTGGCGCGACGGTGGGTGCCTTGGGACCAAGAAAATGTGGTTTGGAGAAGGTGCGGCAATGTACGGCGCAACTTGAAGGTGTATTCTTTTAATGTGGGATCGCACAACTGTACACACAGAGGCGGCAACCGGAGGACGTGAATCAAGACGATAGTACAACGACTACAACTCTCAGCAACGACACAACACAAACGCAACACCAAAGCCTGGGCTTCGAGGCGTCGTGCTTATACAGGCACGTCTAGCGGCTTTCTCACAGTCACAGACCTCTTGACAACGCAGTCCTGCGGAGGGGCGGACCATGGGATTATAGCGCTGATCCCCAACGGCTGTCTTCAGGGTCACGTTCCCACGGTCACGGTCCCTATCCTCGATTCCCGGGGTTCCGGCGTCGCATCCACCAACACACAGAAAACCAATTGAAGAGGACGAGGGGCACTGGCTTCAGGATCGTAGTAGGTGCGAATCCACGATTCTTGCTGCATGGCCGAAGGGGTGGGCATTCTGGGCGGTCTGGTGGGGTGTGGCGACGAGGTAGGAGTCGAAGACCGCTGGGGCAGTGCTTTAGGTGATCTTCGTGAACGATGCGGACGACGTCTTTCCGGCGAAGTTGCTGAATGCGGTAGGTTACTGCTGAGAGCCGCTCAAGGATAAAGTCTCCAGGATAGGGACCAGTCCAAGGTTTTCTAAATTTCCTCTTCTGTACGGAGTAGGTTTCACGAACGTGGTCCCCTACTTCGAAGCGTTGGGGCTTCGCTCTAAGGTCATAATAACGTTTCTGCCGAGACGCTGCTCGCCACTTGCTGTTCCTGACTGCGTCATCCAAATCGTCCAGCACCCTGCTTAGGTGGTCGACATATCGCTTCGGGGACCATCTGATGCCTTGCGGCCAGCTCGCCATGTATTCAGGTATACGGCACTGGTGCCCGAACATCATTGAGTAAGACGTTTGCCCTGTTGTGGCGTGCATCGTTGCGCGATAGGCCATCAGAATTTTTGGGAGGATGGCCTCCCACTTATGGGCTAGCATTATGGGAGGCCATCCCACATAGGGATGGCCTCCCACTTAGGACGCATTTGGCTAGCATGTTCCATATGGTTCGATTCATTCGCTCTATCTGGTCACTGCCGGACGGGTGGTAGGGAGTCGTCCGGATCTTCGTGATGGCTGATTCATGACCCACGCGCTGAAGCATTTGAGACTCGAATTGCGGACCCCGGTCGGTATGAATCGTTTTGGGGACGCCATACCGGCAGAAAATCTCGCGACCTAAGGCTGCTGTAGCTTCTTATTTGGCATCGAAATCGCTTCGACGAATTTTGAAGCGTCTGTAACAATAAAGATGCATTGGTTGCCTCGGAGCGTGGTAGGCAACGGACCGGCAAGTCTACAGCAAGTTTCTGTCATGTGTAGTGGGCCGTTTGCGGTTGGAGCGGTGCGCGTCCCTTCGGGGCAGAATCGTCTCGAGCGTTGCATTGCCAACAAGTTCTAATGTAGCGTTTAACGTCAGTTCGATAACCGACCAGTAAAACTGTTGGCGGATGAAGGCCAGAGTTTCGTCTTCTCCCAGATGTCTCGCTGTGGGTGCAGAATGAGATTGTTACAATACTTGTGGTATCATTTCTTTTGGGAGAACAAGCTGCAAATGAGTTGTACAATCAACGTTATACCATTGACGCCATAAAATACCGTCTTTGGCGAAGAGGCGGTTCCAGTTAACGGCTAAAACGGAGACTACTTTGGTACGTCGGTTGGGCAGTAAGGTGGGATCACTGGACAGTTTCGCCGTTAACAGTTCGGCAATGTCTAGTATTTTTGCTTTAGTCGTATGTCGTCGACGGCTGTAAGGGTCATTGCATAACGGGGTCGAAAGCTAACGGTTCGTCGTTGACCAGCCGCTCATCTTTGCGTCCATATTGTTTGCACGTCATAAGAGAAAGATCGTCTGCATTACTATGCTGCTTTCTGGGGCGATGCACAATTTTCAAATGAAAACTTAGAAGCTTTTCCTGCCAGCGCGCCCATTGTCTGTCCGGGTCCTTGAACGACTGAAGCCACAGCAATGACTAGTGGTCCGTTCACAGCTTTAACTCGACCTGAATGTTTGGCGCGAAATATTGAATAAATGTTGCGACTGCTAGCATCTCACTTCTAGTGACACTATATTTTTCTTCAGTCCAGGACAGCGCACTGCTCGCGAACGCGACGGGATGCTCGCCTCCTAGTTGTGAGAGTACTGCACCGATGGCAACAACAACATGGTGTTCTGGAAGGTTCCCGACGGTCACTGCGGCATCAGCCGACCGTATGCAGCTAGTTAGCTAGCCCCGCCAAGTTTTAAAACGGTGCTTAAGTTATGCCATGATGTGCCAACATCTGGGCACTTGGCTTCAAGGGAACACTATATGTCATGTGCGGAACCGCTTTTCGATAATATGGTCGGAAATGCTGTAAATCATTCTCCATTTGCCAAGTGGTCAAAGCCGCAGCACTCCGCCCACTTGCGTACCAATCGACCAGATTAGGGAGAGTGGACGTTAAGACCCTGCAGTTGTCAGCAAGCAAGGCGGAAAAGCTTTCGGACTAAGATTGTTTCACTAAGCGGCTTGCTCTACATGCCACAGTTATAATCAGTGCACCGAAGTAACAGTGGCTACATTACAACGAACAGAAGTATTTCGTGATGAAAGCTAAATTACAAAAGATTACGCAGCGAAAATGCACTGACATCGTGTTTTAATGTGCGTAAGTTGCAAAATTATTCAGACAGCCGTACGCTTCAGCTTTTCATATGCTTGAGAAATTAATATCACTAGGATGATTTCTATTGCTACAGCGCATTTCTTTATTTATAAATCGAATGAATAAAGCCTAGGTTCTACAGGTAACTTTGTCAACTTCTAGTACGAATGCGTATTCGTATATCACCAAAAGAAACAAGGTTGCTCCGAAAGTTAGTAAGGTCAACTACCGTGTCCCGTAACCTCTTCCTAATAACTCCATCCATCCATTCCGTGGTAGGGCGTTGTTTCATGTTTACCTTCAGCCACTGAGGAATTAAACGGGCAAAAGCCTGCACACCAAGATCAATATATTGGAATACAAGTGGAAACACCATCCCCAAATGAGTTAGAGAAATGTGAAATTGCTCGTTATAGTGTTACACGATTAACGTAACTAGAAGAGCAACGACGCGCAATTAGGTACCGAAGTAGATTGTACAACTCTCTGTATTGTAGTGTTTTCACGGATTTTTCCCATTGCTTTGTACGTGGATGGATCTGTAAGAAAACTGACACGGTCTCCCTACCAACGGATGGATGAGAGTAGTTATCAGAAGACACGGTCACAGAACAACGTACGGTTTTCTCTCGGATATTTCGGAGCGCTCGAGTTCCGTCCTCAGCGAGCAAGAGCATGGCGAAACTCAAACGAACCCAGAACTTTCGAACATACTCTTGCTCGCTGAGGACGGAACTCGAGCGTTCCGAAATATCCTAGGGAAAACCGTACGTTGTTCTGTGACCGTGTCTTCTGATAACTACTCTCATCCAACCGTTGGTATGGTGACCGTGTCAGTTTAATTACAGATCCATCCACGTACAAAGCAACGGGAAAATTCCGTGAAAACACTACATCAGGGATGGGGAACCTCCGGCCCGCGAGACCATTCCATCCGACCCGCCAGATCATTCCATCCAGCCAGGCAGACCATTACATCCGGGGCGCCAGACCATTCCATCCGGCCCGCGAATGGTCTTATATGCGTTCAAACGGCCCGCGGCAGCAAAAAGGTTCCCCACCCCTGCACTACATCAAGAAGATCCATGCTCCCGTTAAAAGGCATCCTGTCTTCTGAACTCTCTATATTGGTAAATCACAGTATACACATTCAAGTAACGAAAGTGAGGACATATTTCTAGGACACATCAATCAAAAGTATTCACGCATACCGGAGGTCTGTCATAAGGCGCCATAATATGAATACCTTAATTACGCGTTGCAACCACGAAGTCACCGCCTTGTTGTTGCAGGAGCAAGTAATTATATGCGACCCACTGCTTTCCTTTTGGGCGAAAAAACAACAGGATTAATTTTGTAGGACTTCTCTTCCTTCTCCTGTTTGTATTTTTCTTGTGTTCTTTCATTCCGTCTATGGTTTCTTCCAATTTACACTTTGTCTATGGTTTCTTCCAATTGCTCAACTTGCCTACGTTCGAATACTTACAGAGGAGACGATGGTACAACGCCTGTAACATGATTCAGCGGATTGTTTCATTAAGTAAAAGGTAAACGTACTCCATAACCGCTTTCGGGTAAATCCATTTGAGAAACAACAAAGATTTCCAAGCAATGGGGTTAGCGGGGAATTGAACCCCGGACCTCTCGCACCCTAAGCGAGAATCATACCACTAGACCACTAACCCTCCTGGTTACATGACAGAAGAATAATCCTTCCCGATAGTAATTCATTTCATCTACTAACACATCCAGTTATTGAAGACTGGGTTAGTTGTAACGGGAGAGTAGGTTGAACTTGTTTTTTACGGATTCTTCCCGTTCTCGTGCGTCTGAAAATGAGCGAAACAACGCCCTACCTCCGGATGGATGGGCAGTTATTAGGTAAAAGTTCAGTACAACGCTTGCTTTTGCTCCGAGCTTCCAGAACAGCCTAGTTCCGTCGTCAGCGAGTGGCAAAGTCTGTTCCGAAAGCTCCGAGCAAAAGCATGCGTTGTTCTAAACTTCTACCTAATAACTGCCCATCAATCCGGTGGTAGGGCGTTGTTTCGTTCATTTTCAGACACAAGAGAACGGGAAGAATCCGTGAAAAAACAAAACTCAACAATCACTTATTGAAACAACGAACAAAACTGCAACACATGGGTCTTGCAAAAGGAAGGTTTTTCAATGAAATGGGTAAGTAGCCTTTCCATCAGGCCAATTCTTACAATATTCAAGCCAGCCTAATTCTTCCTGCGCGTGTAAGGACATAATGCACATTGAACCTGTCGCAACTTAACGCATGTCAGCGCCAGTGTGATTAATCTGTGTATATATTATTTTAGCACCTTTGTAAACTGAGGTGTACTTGGTTTCGGCCTGCTTAAAAAACCTGTCACATTCTGAATACCAGCACTGGAGAAGCTGCGGACAAAGAACCATTCCGCCCGCGAATGACCATTTGCATCTTATTTACTATGCCTATTTAATATCAACCCAGGATATTACTCATCGTCGTTGAAGTACTTCACCAACATTGCTCGTTTCATTATGCTTTTAATCCCTTAGATCCATCATCTATTGATGCAAAGTAATGCACCAGATTATCACTTACACTTCGGATTAACGCAATACAAGATTTTGGAAATATGGTCACATGACGGGTTCTTCGGCATTTGTATCTTCAGAATCTCTCACGACGATTTAAATCGATTGTGCACGAAAAAATACATGGTGAATGGAAAACAGTGACGCTAGTTCAGTTGAAGTCGCCCACGCAGGGGGTCGAACCCTGGACATTTAGGTTAAAAGCCTAACGCTCTACCGACTGAGCTACATGGGCACGACTGAGCGATCACCAATTGGATAACACGTGACAATCAGGCGCATTCATTCAATGGACAATTCAATGTCACGCAGCTTTGGGATAACCTAAAACATAATAATATTGAACAGTAATACACTTCGTGGACATGTGCGGAACCGCTTTTCGGCAGTAATTGTGCCTGCCATGTCTATGAATACTGGGATGGAGACAGCTTTTCGGTTGTAATGGACAGCAGTAACATTGCTTCCCTTTCCAACTTTCTATCAAGGTACACTTAATCCTATACTTTTCAACTACAAATAAGTTACACAAATTTTTCGACATGCAACAACATGCAAATGCAGGGAAAAGCAGAAATGAAAACCTAACACTGTCACTGCGCAGCTGACTTATTATACAATTGTAGTAAAGACGAACGTCGAACGTGAACAATATTAATTACAGACTACAGTTCGTGATTTTTCTATGGAATTAGTCATCCCTCAATGCAGCTCATAATTGCCTTGAAACATTTCATCCACGTTGACACTGCACGGTGGGATTGTACATAGTTGTACGCAAAAGACGAACAACGAAAATATTGTGAATTTATTACGAGATTTCCAAACAGCTTTGCTCTAATGCCAGCGAACGAAAGAGTTCAGAGAACGCCGCTCGATCGGCAACGCGCAAGTGCTAAACGTTAAAAGAAAATGGGCAATAACGTTTCATACTCGCCTGTAGGGAAAGGCGTTTGAGATTTTTTATAGTTGATGAAATGCTAACCAAACAGATTATATGCAAGAATTTGCCTTTGATGCTTAAGATGTCTTTTTTTTTTCGGCTGCCTTTGATGCTTTTTTTGATGCTTAAGAGCACAACGCAGGACAGAAAGCAAACTAGACAACCAATCTACTTAAAAATTTCCTCCAGTGAAAGAAATGCCGGCTGGCGACGTATTATCCGGACTGAAGCACTAAAGCTCACGTCCCGTGGATTAGTGGTCTAGTCGTATGATTCTCGCTTCGGGTGCGAGAGGCCCGGAGTTCGATTCTCCGCCAACCCCAATAATACAACATGGACATTATACTTTCGACCTCAACAGTCACTAATGCGGATAAATGTTCTCACACATTTTTCCACTGGGAAATGCTGGTCACTTGCAGAAAATTGAAGATAACGCTGGCCGTAAGAACGAAGCTTCACCGTAGACAAGCATGGCTCTTCGTAACTTCACAATATGGAATTGAGTTCAACCTTCCGCCGGTTCATTGGACTTCTCTAGGATAAAGCCGAAGCTCAAAATAGATGACATAGTTCAAAAAGAATTTATGGACATGGAACCTACAATCGTAAGGAGCACGTGTGCGTTCATTTGTTTTTCCTACCGCGCAGTCCGACATCCCACTTCGACTAAACGACGGAGATATCAGGGCATGCGCTGTTTTGTCATCATGAGATTCTTTCATTCAAAAACAAAACAACACAATGGTCGCAACTGCTAACGTAAATAAGATATGTCTACTCTAAACAGTGGAAGCGAATGGGCGATTTAGACAAACAGGCAATATTCCTGTAGGGCGCATGGACGTTGATTTTCAGGTTGGACAGCAGATACATGTATATCCTCCCAATAGCGTATCATTGAAATCTTTCTAGCTTTTAATATGCTACCTTTTCCATTAATTGTCTCTACAAATTAAAATAGTCTTCTTCCCATCTGCCCGACACCTGTACTATAGCACGGAACTTGATTAGGAGATTTCCTAGGCCGTCGCACTTTTCCTTTCATTACCGTCTCGTTGTATAGAGCCTAGTTCTCCCATATTTCCGCTTAAGCTTAGGCGTTGGCTGAACCGCTGTGCCTTTGTAGCGTTGAATTCGTCCTTTCGAACCCCGCCGTTTGGCCGTCGCAAAACCTATCATCACGCATCCTAAAAGTTCTACCCCAGTTTTTATGGACATAATTCCCACTTGCGAGGGTCTATCGGTCCAGTGCCCTGCAACTTGCAACGAAGCGACGCAGCTAAATTATAGCCTCGCAGTGTTTTGACCAAGACCCTTCAAGTTGGTGGGCGGTCTTCGCGATTCGTTGCGGATTGATAAGATGAGCAAGCGTTCCGTTTAGTTTCTATATTGAACTTCTCAAATCCCCAAACGTGAAATTTAACACGTACGTACTAAGCAAACGCAACTGCACAGTTCAGGTGGAATAACCTGAATGTACTATAATTTCGGCCTTATACTGTAGGATGGTTTAAGTTTGGAATACTTCGATTGCTCTTTCACGAGTGACTATCCTGTAGGCCGTAGGCTGCATTCTCGTTAGCTTAATTAGCTTACCTGTTTCGTTGCTTATCGCATGTTCCTTGAGGAAAAGCTAAGATGAAATGTTCATGAAGCATGCAGAAAGTGGAGTAGGGACGCCGAATTATGAACGTGCCAATTGTGACTTTAACGAGACGCTTACCGCGATTTTGTTCTTCTTTCTAATCGACAAGTGTTTCTCCATTTTTGTCTATTCGCTAAGCACGTTAGATAATAGGATACGTTATTCCTGTGTGACAATTCCACACGATAGCATGCATTAATAAATCCCCTGCCCAGCTTATCGCTGCCGTAATTTATATTTTGCAGTCATTGCAATGCGTAAGAATTGAAAAGTATTGCTTGTGTAGCGTCTCGCCTCGAGCGCAAGCAGTTCGAAGCCATATCTGTTCGAGACGCGTTTAATTCACAGTCAACGTTTAGTAATTGTACAGCGAGAATAGAGAAGACGAGACACCCAATTTTCAAAGCGAGAATAGAGCACGCAAAACCATTCGTCAGACCGAGGAACGAGCAAACTAACTGCTGCCATGAGCGCTGGTCCCACGGCAACTTTGGGTCATCGTCATGTTAGCAGGTGCTTGTGTCCAATAGTGACCAGCATGTGCGCTGTACTCTGTCGGACCCATTCTTCGGATGCGTGCCATCACATATGGCAGGTGTCCGACGCTGTAAGACACGTGGCAAGCGGATTGTCCTAATCCCGCGCCCATTCATAGGATGCATGTCATCACGCATGGCAAGTGTCTGACGCTGTAAGAGGATTAATGGGATTGCATACCCTGCCATAGGAGCAGTTATGTGCCCCAGTTCCTACACTTGTTTCGCTCGATGCCGTTAAAACGAATGGCAACCGCGTTTTCAACGTTCGCTAGACAAAATTCCTTGGAAATGGAGTTTCCTATATAATAATCGGTGAAGTTACCATTCTGTTTACACAAAGTTCTGTCCATGAATATTGGGATAGAGAGAGCATTACAGCACATACCCTTTCACACAAGCATTCGCAATTCACAATTTTTATTAGGGCGCCTAACGTAAGCAGTTTTACCGTACTTCAGCTTTGTACTTATCGTAGGACGTATCCAGTGAATCAGCAAACGGTTTATCTCGGTTCTATGGCGTCCAGTTACAAGAAGAATATTGTCTGATAATCCTGAAGCTTTGTTCACGCAGCCAACATAATGTCGAATCCAATACGAACACATGGCATTACTCTGTAAACGGTAAGTTCGAACTTTATCCGTAAGAGCTATCGGTAATTGAAAACGTAATTTGCCATTTTAAAGCAATGGGGTTAGTTTCTGCTGAGAAATTATTGAACACGGTATCACCCGTTACATAAAAGCGTTTATTTCAAAACGCAGAGCTTTCGGCTACTGCTCATCTAGCCGTCATCAGTGCAATACAATATATGTCGACTGCCCAGTCAGCCGACGGTTCAGCAAGCTCCTCTGTTAGACCATCTGATGACGACTACATGAGCAGTAGCCGAAAGCTCTGCGTTTTGAAATAAACGCTTTTATGTAACGGGTGATACCGTGTTCAAGAACTTCTCAGCAGAAATGCATCTTCCCCCGTTAAAGTGAAACGAAGAAAAGTTTACAACAATGGGGTTAGCGGGGAATCGAACCCCGGGCCTCTCGCACCCGAAGCGAGAATCATACCACTAGACCACTAACCCGCGATCCAAGTTGTGGCATTCTTCATACGTATAAGTGAGATGTTTTTTCTTATTTTCCTTCTTTAATTGTTCACAGATCTTTTTTCTGATGGAAATGCGGTAATTCCCCGTTTTTTTCTTTTTTATTGTTCAATAAAGATTGCGAAGCTTTCGGAAGTTACGTCTTCCGTCATTAGCGCTGATAACGAAAGAGGTAACTTCCGAAAGCTTCGCAACCTTTATTTCACAATAAAAAAGAAAAAACGGAGAATTGCCGTGTTTTTTCCAGAGAAAGCAATGAGGTTTTGCCCCTTTCCCTGGAAATTCAATATTTACGGATGCTCTCCATTTAAATGTATGTTTCATTGCTCTCAACCATGTACAGTGGGATTGTTGATCTTATTGATTGCGGCGGTCGGTCGGAGCTAATGCACGCACCTCTGCATGACGGGCGACAGCGCTGGACGGATCAAGCTTCGACATGACAGCTGATGTCGCTAGACGACAAAGCTGTACAGGCAGTCCTCGCTTAACGTCGGAGATGCGTTCCTGGAGACGCGACGATAACGGTGAACAGAGTTCTCATTCGATGGGTCACCTAGCTGCTGTGTGCTGCTGTCGTTCCACAGGGTCGATGTGAACAACCAAGCTGCAAGCATGCGAGGGTACAACTGTTTGGCATACTGGGAGGACCGGTGAAGAGAAGTCTTTCAAAAGAGAAGCTAGAATAAATAATGGGAGTATGTTTTGCCTGGCCAGGATAGTCCGTACAAACCTTGTATTCGCATATATCGAGCGAGAAATGGGATTTCAGGAGGAATAGACGAGCAAAGACCGTAAGAAGCTAGGTATGTGCTGCTTAGTATCTGTGGTACAATTTCAACTGTTCTGATTACCAAGTATCGTCACGGATCCTCCGGATTCAGTGACTGTTCTGATCCATTTTCAATGGCATACGTTGTATTTCTTAGACTGAGATGCACCAATGTGGGTAGAACCTTGACAATTCTGTGGTTTAAAAGTGAACTACGCGATATTATTCTGTAACATGGGATTTCTGTCGAACGTACGTTTTGGCATGCGTACATGATTCCAGCTTGAAATTAAGAGATTCCATTGCGCGTCAGAGTTAACGAACTGAGATTACCGGGAATCGAACCCCGGGCCTCTCGCAACCGAAGCGAGAACCATAGCACCACCCCACTAACTCACGCTGTTTTACGCAGTGACGATTTGAGTTGGCGAGCACTTTGAGAAACATTCTTGTAGATATCTCTTGCCCTCATGAAAACGTCGAATATAGTGGAAACGACAGTGTTAGTATATATATTACGTTGTGTTTTGCTAGTAATTGAATTTATCATTTTTATGGCTGCCATCATCTCTACGCTGTTTATCGAACATTTGTCTGGAATTTTACGCTGGGTGACGCTGGGCGTGTCTTACGCTATTACTTGATCGAATGAACCCTAAATGATTTGTGAATGGAGAAGCATCCGCCTTCATTTCCAACTAGCCCTTCAGGTTTACTTTGGCATGGGAAAGTCTGACATACTTTATTCCTTGGGGAACATCACCAAATAACTTTCTTGCGTTATTAATGTACTTTTGGACAATTTTAAATTTCTTATGCCCTCATTGATTCCCTCTTTTAGTGATTGTAATAATGGTAATCATTTCTTTTAATAGTTCTTTTCAAATTAAAGGGTTTCTAAACACGGGGTAAGATCTCATGTCTTTAATTGAATAAACACGGCAAACAACCCGTGGCTGAATGAACTTGTGATAGTAAACCGGAGCATTCAAGAACGCGAGTAGTTCTCGAATGCTCCGGTTCACTATTACAAGTGAACAGCCGCAGTCAGTTATAGCTACGTTGCAGTCGCAATGCTTATTTATTAATATCTCCTTTCAATATGCGGCGTGGATGGCGCATGGAGCGATTTTTCTGGCACTCGTAGCAACGTCGTTTAGTCGTTTTCTTCATTGCTTCCACATTCGAATAACTGTAGAAGTCTTTTTCAAATGAGAGGTAATGGTGCAATCATAGTTGTGTTACTTCAAACGGCAGTGATTCCAGCAACGTGATTCGCCAACGAAATCCCGTCATTCATTTCCGATGAACTTTATGCTCAGCGATTTAACGACAGAGACGTTTGGACAAATACTTACAACTCAAGCGATTCTAAATTCTTTGAGTTATCGCCCACGCGGATGTTCGATCCATTGAGTTGTAGGTTATAAAGGGAGTCTTCGTTAGCTCAGGCACATAAACCGTTGTCCATGAAGAGATTGCACTTTTTAGACGACCGGTAATGAATTGAGCCTTGGGTACGGTGGAGTTCATAAGAACTGAAGTTCTCTCTTTAGAACTCGCAGCAATTGTGTCAACGTTTCTTAAATTAAAAGCAGAAATATTCATGTTTGGAAGCTATTGTATGCTACTGGCATTTACTGTTTTGCGGTCAGCTACCAACTTAGTAATGCATCCTTTAGTCCAGAAACCAATAGAGTAGTGCACTTCCGCATCTCAGTTAACGGTCAGGACAATTGCTACGCAATTACTTTGCTAAGGAAGTGAGCGCACTTAGTCATAACTTTAAATGAAGAATTAACTCGATACTTAAACTATCTCAAATAAAGTGTATTATTAATATTTAATTTTCAGATTTGAACGCTCGTTATAAAAGGAAGAAGAAGCGTTTTATTCCACGATTTACAACAAAGTTACCCCTGAAAGTGTGCCCATATTTTAACGGCGATGTTTTAACAGGCATGATGTTGGCTTGAACATCCCAATGTTGGGAGATATTGTGCAACGAGCCGTTTGTAATAATTAAGCCAAAGCCCGTTATATTCGCCGTAACGTTGCTGTAATTAGCTCCGGGCGGCAAATAAAGTGAATAGCGCGGGTGTTCCTTATATTAATCCACGTTGAAAATGGCGTGTCTCGTAACGGGTCTTCTATGCGTCATGACGGAATGTACGGCTTGATCCCGTTGGAAGTTGAAAACGTGTCTGAAAGTATATCGAAAACAACGCCCTACCAGTGAATGGATGGGCACTTATTAGGGAAATGTCTTAAAACACTGTAACCTTCGTACATTTCATCATTTCGCATTAATCTACGTGCCAAATTTCTCATGCAAACATACTCAGGTCGGTGGTATTTAAACGTCAACGTCTTTGTCCGTGCAATTTAAGTTGCTCTTAAGGTTGGCCTGTTGGAAACGAACTAGCGTAAAATTTGAAGTGGTGAATAAAGACCTGATGAGCTACACCTCTTTAGAGTTAGTAAGGTAAGTTACGGTCATAGGCAATTTATTGAGCATTCAATTTGTTTAGGGCTCAAACTATGATTCGGCGTATGCGTTGCTAAAATCTCTTAATAAATCGTTCGGTCAGCACGGTTTGAAATTTTCAGAACAGCGTATGAACTACCCGATCTGTGACAATCAAATCCAGGTGACGAGAATGCATGCTGCGTTTCCTTTCGCACTTTTGTTCTCAGACGATAAAGCAGAATGTCGCAGTCAGCAAGCTTGTGGCTAAAGGGGTTATGCCGTAACAGGGTGATGAAGCTTGGCATTCTTTGTGCACATTGTCTTTCTTTACCCAACAAATTCATTAAGTCCTCACTTACTGCTACTTGTAGAAGCTCCATGTCAAACAGCTGACTACAAGTTAGTTTGGCAACGAAATTATGGTGGAGCTGAAAAAATAGGAAAACTGGGGTTAGCGGGGAATTGAACCCCGGACCTCTCGCACCCTAAGCGAGAATCATACCACTAGACCACTAACCCTTGCTAGTTGTAAAGCAAGCAGGTTCTTGATTGAGAACTAATTATACTTCAATCTGGTTTATCGTTTCTTTGCCTATAGCTGATATGATCTTTCTAAGGACGCTGAGACACGAACCCACTTGAATCCCTCGCGTCTGTTGCCAGCTAGCTCTGTAATTGGCCGATTGCCTTTGGATGACGTCAGAAGATTTGCATTCGTTAAACTCAAATTTCTCTTGGCTTAGGAGCTGAGTGCGGGCACCTCAGTTTATTCCGTGACCGTAATTATATCAAAATCCCAGAAAACTCGCAGCATCTTCCGCTGTTTCAATGGAAAGAGCAACAATGAATTACTCTCATTGAACGCTGCTTTCCATGTGATCTCAGGTTTGGGATACGTAAAATTTTGAAAGCCAAGAGAATAGTGCCTTCTTAAATGAGAAAAAGTATTGCTGGGAAGGTGGTCAGAAAAGGTAGGACGTAAATAGAGTATCAATCATATGGAAATGACGACACATCTTGCTTGAATACACTTAACTAATGCATGGTCATTTTAAAGTTGACATTACAGTAGTTGGCAGTGCGTGGTTTGCAGCAGTTACAGCTGCGTTGCTTGCCTAAAACAATCGCAAACTAAACTCCCGGAAAAGGAACCAGCACCGTCTGAATCAGCTAAGCCAAGAGGATGGAAGCGAAAAAAGAAGGTGCATTACATCTACGGTTTGCACCACCGCTACTCTTTGGGAGAAGTGCCACCGCAGTAAGAAGAGCAAACTTATTCTACTTGTGATGAAAAGCCTTTAAGAAGAAATATTATTAATAATGCATTTCCATCGGCAACAGTTGTTTCAATACATGATTCCCGCTCTAGGCAATCCCCGCTCAAAATGCACGGAACGTGGTTAGCCCACATTATCCACTTAATCATTCATGGTGTCTGTGGTTTCTGGACGGAGAGAGCACCGCGACCTCCTGGGAGGAACGACTGGACCGGGTGGCGGCCGTCTCGACATTGGAACAATTCGGCGTGTAGACCAAATGACATCGGTTAGCAGTCGACCTAATGGCATCCATTTCAGGCTTTATCAATCCATGAAGGCGCCGAGCGAACTGAGTTCTGGAAGTGATTTGTATTTATTCAAACGCGGCATTCGACCTCAATGGGATCACCCCGCCAATGTTAAGGGGGAAGATGGGTAATCTCCATGGGCGACGACATGGAACGAATGGACTGTGCGTGGTTGCGCATTCTCACAAGCATCGTTGGAAATTGTTTCGACGATCTGGAAAAGGAGATTTGCGGCGTGGCCGCCAACGTGCGGAAGCGGAAGTCAAAAATTTGCGTTTGGACAAAGTGCGGCTCAGAAAAGAATTTGACAATGCAGCTTGGGTATTTCACCTCTTCGTCACTTGCTCATTTGCCCAAGAAAATTACTTTCAGGCGACTTGTAAAAGAGTTTACCGAAATTTCAGGTAGGATTACTTACGAGCTGCACGAGGGTCGCGAGAATGACGTTCACAAAGCAGGGAAAGTGTTATACAGTTTGTAATGATTAAGCACTTTTTGAGGCATAGTGGGTTTTAGCCTAACAAAATAGCCTTGATATTCGCACGATTTATGGAAAGACAAGTCCTTAAAGAATGATGAAAAATATTTCCGAAAATTTGCAACCACGGAATTACAGGAATAAAAAATGTAGGCTCCCAAGCATTACAACACGCTGTAGCCAACGGCAGCTAATTTAAAAACTCAAGCGGCAGTACCACTGAATATGGGGCGCTTACGCTGACAGTCGCAAAAGATACGGAAGATAAATATGAAAATTTAGAACTTCTATAATCGAGTTAAGTTGGTAGGAAAAATTTGAGATCAAATCCAATCGCAATTATTATTTCACGGTTGCCAGCAACACAATATATTCAGTCATTCTGTTGTTTTGCTACTGCTCACGTTACCATTTATTAATTAATTTTTTGAAATGGCTATGGGCACTATGCGCGTACAGCCCCGACCCGCTGATTGGTTGTTTTCAGATCTCTTTGGCTAATGCTGGTTGGCTCGAACAGGCACTCCTCGATTGGTCGGTTTCGGATGGCGTAGGCTAACTGTCTACAAAGTTGGACCGACAAAAATCGAGGAGATAGGTGGGGATGAAGAAGTGGGAGACAAAAAAGAGGCAACCGTTATGTTGGGGCCTAGGCAGAAAACGATACCTATGGTTGTGTTGCTTTCATTCCTCCTATTGTTACAGCCCTCATCATCGTTCTTAACTGCAGGATGAATACAATATAACACAGTACACGACAACGCAGTGACGTCTGCTCCGTTTACTTTAGCGCTAAGACGTCTGCTCTCCAACGTTCCACCAACCAACTTATCAAACTTTTACAATTTCCCTTTTAGATTATGAAAGCAACACAACCGTAGGCATCGTTTTCTACCCTTACCTAAGCCTAAACTATAAAAGCAGGATCACGTCTCTTTTTTAAATTGTAAAAGCAGCACAACAATAAGTATCGTTTTCTGGCTAGGCCCTAACATAACAGTTGCCTCTTTTTTGCCTCTCACTTCTTCATCCCCACTTATCCTCGATTTTTGTCGGCCCAACTTTGTAGACAACCAGCATTAGCCTAAGCCATCCGAAACCGACCAATCGAGGAGTGCCTGTCCAAGCCAACCAGCATTAGCCAAAGAAATCTGAAAACAACCAATCAGCGGGTCGGGGTTGTACGCGCATAGTGCCAAAAAGGCTTCTTTGATCTTCCTAACGCGGAACCAGCTCTCGCGACAGATGGTCCTTGCTTGCAAGTCACCTGAACATTGGGAGGAATGTTCGACGACTGCTGAAGCTTTCATCGCATCGTCCATGATCTTCCTCGGATCTTTTGTTTGAGGTCGTCCGCGTCGTCTTTGCTGTGTTCCGTTGAGCCTGTCCAGTACGTTCTTGTAACGTGTAACGCCTACTTGGTGTTCTTTAAACCTGTCAAGTAAGCTGGTTTAAACTGGTTTTAAACTGGACTAGAACGCACTGGACAGGCTCAACGGAACACACCAAAGACGACGCGGACGGCCTCAAACATAGAATCTGAGGAAGATCATGGACGATGCGATCAAAGCTTCAGCAGTCGTCGAACATTCCTCCCAATGTTCAGGCGACTTGCAAGCAAGGACCATTTGTCGCGAGAGCTGGTTCCGCGTTAGGAAGATCAAAGAAGCCTTTTTCATCCGCCATAACACCTGCGAGATGAATAGAGACAAAGGGGTCGAGATCAGCGAACTCTGGACTGATCTGATAAATGAAACCAGATGCTGCCATCCTCTAAACACTACAGTCAACTCGCATCCGCTTCCCATCAACCTGTGTTTCCGCGTCCGATTGAACAGAGTTCACCTAGTTCGGCCTAATAGGGCAGAAGAGTGGCAAACCAACTTAACTGGCTCGAATATCCGACGGATTATAGCGTGCAATATGTAGTCCGTACATCCGTAAGCGCACACTACCCACGTTACAGTGTTATAAACGCCGCGCAGTTGTGAATAAGGATACGAATGTTGGCAACACGTGATTAAGGAGGCACACCTCTTGGAGCTAACTTTGGGCGCTCAGTTTACCTCTATTCCTCCCTAACAACGCTCGCATTCAGCCAATTTTTACGCTCCAATCAAGGGAGCTTACGTGGGACTATGGGTTCCCTCTATTTTGTCGCGGCGACTATGCCCAGTTGTCAGCACCAATTTAGCCGCCTGTCTCCAAATGATGGGGTATCCCGTTTGATCGCAACGCTTGCTTTCGTGTTTTGTGATCTTTCTCGCAACGTAACGATTCGTCTCTGAAATCTGTTCTTGGTGTGATGCTTCACCAATTGAAAGCCCCAAAACCGCGCGATCGCTACCCTTCGTCCACCATTTATGGAGAATATATAAATGAAACCATGACGTCATTCTGACCAATGAAACGCTGGTGTAGTATGACCAATGAAACGCTACTACACAGCGCACCAACGACACTCAGAAAAGCGACGCCTAGGGGAGGCGTCGGGGTAAGATGATCCGAAACGAGCCCTACCGAATGCACAGATGTATTCGCATAGCATTCGACGTCAATATCATTGCTCTATCAGCAATAATATTGACGTCGAATGCCCTACAAATAGAGCGTGCGACACATCAGATACTTGTGATTGAAACAATTTATTCTGTAAGTTTTTTTGTCCATTAATTACCAATAATTGGCTAACGTTGAAAAATAATAATACCATAACAGCGAAAGCATAAGCTCGTTGAGTTTACCAAAAGCATCAATTCCCTATGGAAGTCAGGCACATGCATGGAGGAGCGAAGATGTTATTCCGTAGGAAAACAACAGTGCACGTTCCTTCTTTTGCCTGAAGCAAAATACTGAAATGTTGGTTTGCATCCCCGCACTAACATTAAAGCAAGCTACATTCGCGAGCTCGTTTAGAGTAGAACAGCGCAATGACTCTACAGATCTTTTTTATCTTCGCTCCATCAATCACCAATTAATGATTTCCCATAACTGGGAATGCAGTCGCTTCTTCCAATGTACCATTTTCTAATATCCGTCGCGGACTCTGTAGGATAGATGGCTCCAATGTCAGCGTCTGCTCGAAGCCTTCCGCACAGCTGGCACATTCCCATGTGGAAGCCACCCGGGAAGGGAATGGACTCGTAATAATCTTTCCATTTGTAGTATTCCACGTATGCCGTCAGGTTGCTATTCAAATAATAAATATAATCTGCCAACTCTTTGGGACTTTCAAAATCGTCCGCAGCGATGAACGATCCTTCCGGTAACAGCGGCTCATAGAAACTGCGCTTCGGAACGATGGGTACCATGTGTGATTCGACCCGGTTGAATATTTTCTCGGTGACAAAGTCCTTGCAGGCGCTGTTTTCGAACGCTATGTAAAATTTGTAGTTTTTTTTAAACATTTTCTCGCACTTGGTATACTGCATATTGATCAAGGTTGTCTTGGGACATTTCAGAGGGCCGCAGTCTCCATAGACGTCCACTTTCACGTACTTTTGCAACTCGGCAACGAACAATTCGCGCTGGCTGGCCGTTCCACAAAAGCTGGCCGCCCAAACGATCATTTTGCGCTTTGAAACGGCAATTGACAGCCAAGTGGACTGAGAAGTCTTCAATGGGGGATTTCTCAATTTTAAGTAACCAAACGGACTGTATATGTCCGAATCCCGCCTGAATGACATAGTTAGCGTGTAATAATCCTTCTGAAGCAAATTGAAGGCAATTGGGGAAACATAATGGGCTGACTCCATTAGAAAGAAAACGTAGTGTTGGTGCGGTTGCCGTTTTCTCGGCGGCAAGTCATTCGGATTAAGAGTACGATCGTAGTGTACGATAGCAGCACTTTCCTTAACAAATGACCTATTGAAGGTTACGTGACAATTCAACTCTTTGCAGTACTTCAGGTATTCATCTGAAATATGAGCGTCAGAATAGTCTTCCCACATAAGAATTAGTAGCGGTTTTTCTTTGCTTACACCGCCCCGCTCGTTCGAGCTGCCCCTTTGCACATCACTCCTACTTCCATTGGTTGGGAAAGACAGTGGAAGCCAGTTTCTCGAAGAGTGCACGTAATATACCATACTGAAGTTTTGACTTCGCCGGAAATTTATGATTACCAAAGCCGTCGCAATAACGGCCAACAAGGAAAACAATATCTTCTGATAAGCAGCCATGAAGTGAACAGTTATTCCAATTGTCACAAAACATCAACGCCGCAGAGTCATTGCGAACGAAATACAACTGAAAACGGAGGGTTCAATTTTAAAACGAGGAAAGTACACGTAACCGCCATGCTAAACTTCCATGCATCGTTCTCAACAGGCTAACGACTTTGCACCACATCCATATATAAGAACGCATATTCGAAAATTTGATGCTTTATCTATTGACAACATGTATTCCTGGAGTGTCATTCCAGCCCAGAATGCTCGTCTATGTTTAAATCTTCATTAATAAGAGGAAAAAGTTTAATGCACTACTTTCGACAGCAGTGTAGTTGATAATTATATTTTTAGACAACCGAAGACTGTTCCTAATGTCCACGTTAGATACTCATGCGCATGGTTCGCTAAACTTTAGCTGCTGAAAGTGAGGGCAGGATGGACCCTGAAAGCACCGGACAGATAGAATGTGAGATGAAAAAATAAAGAGCGGGGTTCTGCCTTCTAAGAGGGCAATTTAGAAAAGTGAGAAATAAACAAATTAGTTCATCATAAAAAATAAAACTTTGCCCAAAGGCGACAAAGTGGCAGCGACAAACGACAAAAATTAATTGAGGCATAGTAAAAAGTATTGAAAGTGGGCATTGTGAGGAAGCTGACCGATGGGCAGCTCATACTTACTAACAAGCACAACAGACCAACAATTGTGACATTACTCGGTACAAGTATCCTATTCGAGGCGCATGGTATGTGCCTTATTTCAAGCGCACTTGTCGCCGTTTTAAAGGGAAAACAAACAGTGACTACACATGACCGATGTTGCATCATCAGCCAAATGTGGGCAATGGTTGCTGCAAACCTGCCTTGCCTGAGCGTAGATTATTTCAGAATTTCCTCTGTTTATCGTCTGATTTATTCCACGCAAATAACATTGTTTGCGCTTGTTGTGTTAATACGTGTACCTTGAGCTTGTCAGGTTGTCGCGTTTTCTTCTGTCCCTACCTCAGCGGATAAAGCTGGCAATGTCCTCCACGCAAAATTGTCTAATTTCGCCGCTGGCACGCTGTGCAAGAAGAGATCCCTAAGTTACGGCCTTGAAAACGACAGAAAGCCGTCGGGAGAGACAAATGTAAAACTACACTGAAATTGATTGCTCTTAATTACCAAGTGTACTGTGCTGAAACTAAATTAAGACGCTGGGACAACAATATAAATAAAGCTATTCAACAAAATTAACGATATGTCAATGCTTTCAACAGACGCATTGATTTAAACGAATCGAGAAACCATGGAAAAGTGTACCCGTTGCTGAACGCCATTCCTCCGGGAATGGTCGGTAAGGGAACAGCTCTGATACCCAGCCGACCCCGGTGGAATCAGCCTCGAGAGATCCAGATTTGATCTGACGGGCTCCACCGTGGTTCGGTTGAACGGAGGGACTCTCCCTGAAAGCCAAACCTGGGGGAGGACTGAGAGTACAGATCGCGCTGAAGACGGGCCTAGGTTGGCCCGGAAGCTTCGCTTTCCTGACCATCGCGCGCCACGGTTTCTCTCATTTTGGAAATAAACATCTTTTCCGTTAACGTGGTGTTCAGCAACAGGTACAAAATTAATATTACATCATACTCACACTGTAACAATCAATAATACAGTTTTTATTATTCAGATATCTTTTTCGGCTATCGACCCGTTTGATGGTATCTGTAACAGATCTGAAACACGCCCTACCAGCGGATGGATGGGCAGTTATTAGAGAGTATCACAGATAGAACGCTTATCGAATCAAAGCCTTCGGCATTCTCTGGCGTCGCGTCAGTTATGGGAAAGAAGGAAAGCTCTGATTCGATAAGCGTTCTATCTGTGATACTGTGTAATAACTGCCCATCCATCCGCTGGTAGGGCGTGTTTAAAATCTGTTACAGATACCATCAAACGGGTCGACAGCCGAAAAAGATAACCGAATACGAACACGCCCGTTACAAAACACCCAGTGTTCAAGTTTTTATTATTAATAATATTTTGCTGTATTTTACATTTTCAAGATCTAGCACTCATTTTATAATACCAATTTACGTAATTTACATGGACAAGTTTTCTAACTTCTGTCACGGACTTTTCCCGTCCGCCGTAGTTTGCATACACAACCATATTAGTATAATGGTACAGAAAGGACTTGAGGAAAAGCGATTTGGTAAAAACGGAACAACCATCAAAATGAACTATAACAGGTAAACGAAGATTGGGTATATATTTAACGGGGTGAACTTTAATGATGTTGTGAGACACAGCAAACATCTGACCTGACATCGCCTACAGCATCATTGTGGAGAGTAAATTTAAATACCAGTACGTACGTAGTCACCTATGAAACTTCACACGAATAGTCAAATGTTCTGCATTACGAATGACCGCAGCGTTCTCTTCATGCAGAGCTACTTTGTGATCTAGTGCCCTCCATTCACTCATCCGTCCAATTTATGTACCCTTAATTATTCACAACAAACTAAGCTGGCTGAATACATGCTAAAACAGCATTAATGTTTGGCAGGACAGAGCAAATAAGAATATGTCTAGCGGTTAACAATGCTGAACGACTGATTCAACAAAACGCAGTGTTTACACTGAATTTAACAGCTAACGCCTGCAATCCTAACGAGGGTCCGTTCAAAAGAAATGTTGGAAAACTTCAGGCTTCTGTAAATGCGGTAATTGTTAACAGAACAGCTTCGTATACTAACGAACATTGCTAACAGGTTCATTAGCGTACACGTTTATTTTCCTACGTACGCCTTGCACGCGGATTGAAACAAATTGCACCCACGACAACGCCAGATCTGCATTGGCATTGCGAGAGGAATATAGGCATACATTTCCCTCTACCTCTCTCATGTCGGTTAAAAGCGAGTAGCAACAGGAAAGAAAAACCATGTGCAATTTCACCCCACTCGTGAAACAACAGATGCAAAAAAATGATCAGCTTATTTCCTCAGTAAAAGATAGCATAACTATCAAGGCTAAGTAGGTTGAAGATACTGTGTCTACGAACAGGCGTGGTAGTTTTCAAAACTGAAATCTACTTACGGAATGTTTCAGCTCGTTGAAGCGAAGAGCTTGCGTAGCGTAATCAACGCTTTGCGCTGAGGACGGGAAAGGTTCATTCCCGAAAGCTATGCAGCTATTTGCATAGCGTTGGTTACGCTACGCAAATAAAGCTGTATTTCTCTTCGCTTCAACGTGTTGATACATTTCGTAAGTAAATTTCAGTTATGAGAAGGCTAAGTAGGTCAAAAATAACGGAATTTATACAAAAACAGTCAAGTGCGAGCACCATATCACGCTCATTTTCTTGTAAAGCCGAGAAGCACGCGCCACTATTGATGATCAAGATTACCAGACGACATTTACCGTCACTTTTTCTAATGGCATTTCCCAAAAAAGTTCAAACATCTCGGCATAAATGTATAATACCGAGTGAGCAAACCATCAATTATCACCATGATTCTCAGTCGCCCGGGAACATACCAATACAGTATTATTAATTGCTTTGCTTTCGTTACTTCGGCAATAGTTAAGGACTGGAAATTTATTCGACGCAAATATGATTGCTGTGGAATGGACAGTATGACCGTTTTACCTTTTGCTTCTTTTGAAATAGGCAACGTTTTTAAGAATAGGTAGCCATTATGATTTTCTGCCTAACTAAAGAAAACAACAAAGGTTGACAGCCACTAATTCGGGGGACCGGTAATCCAGCATGCTCGGCAATTCGGACAACTTTCGACGACCAAAAGCAGAAGCTTCAGCGCTCAACAAATAATGCATGTTCATGACATGAGGGCTACGCTGACTACCGGAAGGCTAAAACGTATGAAGCAGATAATTTTACTTGATATGTTACAAACAGCTAAAATCATGTAAATAAAGGGACATTTGTAAATACGTTGCCACCAAGTTCTGCATATTCAGGAGTTCCCATCATCACCACCACCAGCTCATGTAGCGTAAGCCACATTTCCAGATGAACGTGGTGACCGCCACCTTCATGACGAATCTTACTTGCTCATAACTCAGTTCAGTTCTATTGCTCAGGCCTTCGCTTTGGAAATGGCATTCATGAACTTTCTCACCATAACCAACAAAACTGTTGCACCAGTCTACTCTCATTTCATTTAATATTTCCACTGCCTTCGTGAACGGACTTTTTCTGACTTACAAAACATTACAAAACAAAGATGAGAAAGTGAGCTACTCAGTAAAGTATAAATTCTGATCAATGGACAACTAATACGGCACCACCTGAGTCCCAATGACGACGGTTTGGGGGCAACCGACAGTGCCTCTATGTCTCGTTATCATTTCATGTCGCTTAAACGCAATAAAGCAGTGATTCAACCTGCAGTTCGTAAAAGTCCTGCTTAGGGTTTGTTGCGTGTACTTCGTGTGAGTCGCTTACTGGCAATCATCAAGGTTGCGTGTACTACGTGTGACCACTGCCTGAGCGGTACGAATCCATTTCAGAGTCAAATATTCGCGAAAAATTTAGTCATCTGTGTCTGCTTGGAAACTGCTTTGCGCTTCGTAGGTGCAAGATCACGGATGCTCTCTGAGCACAGAAGACGTTGCAAAGCACACTCATGTTGCGTTTCGAACCATCTTAGAGCCTCCTTTACGTAATGAAAAGCCTCATCGTTTGAAGGAAGTGCCCGTTCCGGCCTCAAGTCTCCCAGTTTGTCCTTTTTCTTCTTCCTCCGTATCAGACGCTTGGTTTAAAACGAACTCGAAAACGGAAGGCTCGTCTGCTGATCATTGTTGCCCTGAATTTCATGCGATCGAACGCCGTGCAGCTTCTTGAACTCGTCCAGCCAGCCCTGACTAGTTTTAAAGATGGGGTCAGAATTTAGTGCAGTGAAAGAATACGTTTGGGAAAACTGTTAGGCTTCAAATTTTACTTTAAAAGTTCAACAAATCTAAGGTCTTTGCTCAGGAACGATAAGATCAAGGTTCCCGAAATGGAACGACAAGGTGTAGTCTACGCAATCAAATGCGATTGCTCTGGCTTGTACGTAGGGGAGACAGGCAATAGCCTGTCTCATCGGTTTAAGGAGCATTTGGCCTGCCTAACTCGATATAATAATGCAAAGACCAGAGGAAATCGGAGTACAAATGTACAAGGTAAGAGTCGAAGATAACCCTTGAACCAAAAAAGTGATGGAGCAGGCGATTAAGGCCTCAGGGTTGTGGAACGTGCCGCGCATTGCTTGGGCACCTTAAATGCGATGGCTCTCTACATGTGAGCAATGTTTCACACTAAGGAAGATTAAAGAGGCATTCTTTATTAGAAATAACAGCACCTTCAACAGTGACAAGGGCATGGATGTTGGTGAGATATGGTCAGATGTAACACAACGTCATCATGTTGTCAGGTGCGACACAATGGGCCCCGGGGAACCTTAAGTTATGAACAGAGTCACTGACCATGGAAGATACAAAAACTGGCCCACATGAGACAGTGAAAAGATGGGACAAAGCCTTTAAACAACGCATGCTTCTGTTTATAACATGCTTTATACCACAGTTACCATACCTCAGTTAGGTATTGATCGTTCAGTAGTCGCTGATGACGGGGTGTGAGCTACCCCGAAAGCTCCGAGAAAAATAGAATCAAAGTCAACAAAAACGGTGACAGTCGCACAAAAAACCCTTGACAAGGATTTAACGCAGTGGAAAAACAGATCGCTTTTTTCCCATACCTGGGGATCAGAAACAGGATTCCCAACTGAACGAACTTTTATACGAAATTCGTACTCCCAACTTTTGTACGAACCAAACATAACGGTCTTGTTCGACTTCTTCTAGCTTTGAAGGTTTCGTAAGTTCCCGCTTTGATGCTCCAACCTCATCGTTCATCTTTCATGGACAGGCCTGAATTATTTTTCCCTTTCTTTTTAATATCGTAGATATTGTCGCCTTGCTGATGCCGTACTTGTCACATAATGAACGGCCTGTTTCTCCCCTATCCAACGCTTCCACTGCCTCTGATTTCTCTTTTATCGCGAGCACTACTCGCTTCCTTTTGGGTTACATTGTGGAACAAGGAAGACAGTGCAACCCAACACTGAGCAACCCAAGAGAAAGCGGTTAGCTATCGCAAAGGATTAAAAGGACAAAATGAAGCTGTGGTCCGATTACTTCAAACATTTTTCCGAATGAATGCGAAAATCCTGATGGACATTAACGCTCCATCTCGCAGCAGTTTACTTACCATCAGACTAACGAGATTCAGGGTACAGGAGATTTGGCCGCTGCCGTTTGGCCACCAGGGACATTTGGCCGCCAGGGGACATTTAGCGGCCAGGGATATTTGGCCGCGGCCGCAGAACTTATTGTCCCTCATATTACGGGTTCTACTCCTGTTTACGAGGCATAACTTGCACTTGTAATTCTATTGGTGAAAAGATCTGATCCAACTGCAGGGCCTTTGTCCAAAAACTGCGGTGCACTGCTACTGACTGCGAAGCTATGCCCGAAGCCATGTTCCCAATTGCGTATCTATAGTTCAAGTTATGGATCATTGGCTCAAATCCGACTCTTTGGGATCATACCTTGTTCCGCCTTCAGCGAATGGTAATGTTGGGGCTTATTCCGAGATTGGATTCCGAGACTAAGGGCTGAGGAGAGGGGTCAGGTGCTATGGTGCCACATTTGGCTTTACTGATGAGTAAATTCCATATGTCGCTGACCTGTGCTTCTCTATCACGATTCAAGCAGTTGTTATTGCGAATGAAGAGGGCCTCCTTTATTTGCCTAAGGTGGAATAGGCTTTTGCGACAAATTAGTTTTGACTGCAGGTCGTGTGACTACTGAGAGGAATGCTCCACGACCGCGAAGTCTTTCACGGCCTGTAGCGACATGACCGAGAGAGCAAACGTTTATTCAAATACTACTACAACTGCTATAAGACAGGCAAAACTGCTAACAAGGAACTCACATTCTCAGAGCATATACAAGGAGCAACAACAACGCTCGCAGCTTTGCGCTCAACGCAAATATTTTTTCAAAGGGGAGCAATACCTCAGTGTTGGACAGCATAGAGTCACAAATGGAAGTTATGCCTCATAAACAGGAGTAGAACCCGTAATATGAGGGACAATAAGCCGATATCTAGGCAGCGGTGGCGACCAAATATCCCCTGGCGGTCAATGTCCCTGGAGACCAAACGGCGGCGGCCAATCGGCAGCGGCCAAAAGGCCCTGTTCGCGATATTCACGTGCCAAGAGTTAATGGAAGACAACCTCCTGCTTGTATGCCAGATAAACTTGTCACTAGAATATTTTGCTTCCGTAATGACTTCTCGACTTGTAAAGAACGATAACAGCCAGAAAATGGCGTTTGAGAAAGAGAAAAAAGTCCCTTCACATCATGACAGCTTACAACTTGAACGCCGTTTATTCATTCTGTAAGTGTATTGTTCTCCTCGACGAGTCCGGATAATCGAGGTCTTAGTGTATTTTCATTAACGCTGTTTAGCAAATTCTTACGCATGTATTGGAGGTAAATGCAATGCGATATAGCCCTACTTTGCGAATCCGTAGGCGTAGGCATAAGTTGCACCTGGTTCTGCAGGTATGCGTCTGATGTACAAGGTGGAAACATCCTGGGAGACCCCCAATTTTTACGCCGTAGTCGTCATTCCTAAGCGTAAGAAATCTCCAGGAGCTATGCGATAGGGTCTCGCAAAACCTACAGAAGTTCACTGGATTCTACGGGTGCTACCAGCGCCAACATACTGCCGTTACATATGCTATTTCATTGAGTCACTTGGCTGTTTCATACAGTTCAACAACACAGTACCAACTTACCGGGAGCGGGTGGCCAGGAAGCTGTGAAGAACCTGTGCAAGACAAAATGCTCTCAGGCTTGTTGATCATAGAAACTGAAAATCACCTTTTTAATGGAAAGCAGCATGCGATCTTGACTAAATCAGGAAATCTCTTCTGCGAACTACAGAAGCGTTCGACTTTTGCTGTCCATTCTCTTCCGCTTCTCTCGAGGAAGTTGGTTGCCTGCTTAGCACCCTGGTCGCCCAGGGAAGATCTTCGCTCCGTACTTCCCAGTTAGCTGGATTCAAAACGATGGCGCGAGAAAAACTACGTACGGCCTACAAGAAGGGACAGTCAAACGATTGGCAACTTGGTTTTTGGACTATTGTAAAACGGGACCAATTTCACTTCGCCAAAATTGATCAGTGCACGTCCAAGCGTTTGATAAGCGTCCGACCACAAAGGGGAGCATTCCACTGCTCTCTGGGCTGACTGAACAGCTAGAAAGTCTTCGCCACGAGTTAGATAAATCTAAACTGAATGCGTCATATCGAAGGAAGAAATTGCTGGCCGTTGTTAAGCCAGTTCAGTTTATACTTGAGAGAGCATATCGTGCAATCGGGCGTCCGTGTCTCTTAGTTCAATCGCTTCCTGTAGGCGTTTTATCCCATCCGCGTATCTCTCGTTCTGTACGTAGAATACAGCTTCGTTTTCTAGTCGAGCTGCTTTGGCAACTGCGTCCTCCAGGCAAATAACCTTTGTAGCTCTTGCTGGGGAAGCCTCGTCAACGTCATCATCAGCTGACTCGGTGAGCCAACGCTTAGCGTGCTCACGAAACTGCTTTTCGACCCTCTTTTTCCACGTAAACGAAGTCATTGTACGAAAAGCAGACTTACGTCTACTCTTGTAAGAGAAAAGCAGGTTCGTTAAGAGTAATTACCGTCGAAACAGAAAATGGCCAGAGTTCCTTTTCTGACCGTTTCATAACGTCCACGACTCTGAGAGAGAGCGAGGGGGAGAGAGAGACAGAGAGAGAGAAAGTCTTCGAAGGATGTAAGAGGCTTGCGCCATTACCTCTTATTTTCGTTAATCATTGGTAATATAAACTCGGATCATATGGCAAAATGTGAGCAAGTCAATTTCTACGTTGAAACTCGGGATGCTGACAGCGCTCTCGTTGAAATGTCGTCGGTGCAGAACGGTAGGTCACAGCTGTACTTGCATTTTCTTAATTGAAACAGTAACGCCAGCTTAGCCAGTCTCGGCATCAGCCATGGTTCGTGTGAAGCAGCTGAGTGCTGGTGACCCGTGCAGACGTCCAGGACCTTTGGCAAATCAAATAATCGAGGAAAGGCATGCGGTGGCAAGGAAGAGGAGGTCTAGTCAGGCGAAATCCGACGAAGAGTCAGATGTCAAGGTAACCAGTCGCTTGAAAGTTTCGGCGCGAAGTCGCTGGGAGCAATTTCAGTGTTGCGATGAGCGAATGTCGAAGAAGATTTTCAAAATTGCGCGAAAGCAAAGGGACAGTCAAAATGAATCCCAGGATGGAGAAGGAGAAGCCCAGTAAGTTCGTTTCCTGTTCGATTCGGTTGTTGTGACTTGTTAGCTTCCACCTCGGAGATCTGCAACGCAAATTTCACTGGAATTCTAATAATACGCCGCACTTACGAATGTGTCTTTAGCGCCCATACGAACGTGGCAGGCGAAGCGAGCGTTTCGGAACGTTACCTGAGCGAGTCGGCCGAACTTTCCGAGGGCACGGAAGAGTTCGTCGGCGAAGAGGAATGTGAAGTAGACGAGGAGGACTTGGCTGCCTTTGACAGCCTCTTTCCGAACAGTCGCAATGCCAGGGAAGCCCTGTCCAGCATGATGTGGCACGCGAGCAAGGAAAAATTGCAAGGCATGAAAGCTCGGCTGGCCGCCTCCAGCGACGCTATCGTTCGAGACTTGGATCCAGAAGTGCTGGAAATGTACAGAAACGTGGGCAAGGCATTGGCCGTATATACGGTTGGCAAAATTCCAAAAGCTTTTAAAATCATTCCTCAGCTGGTCAATTGGGAGCAGGTTGGCACAGACGCGCATCCCATCCGCCGTAAGGTGCAATTGCTTCAGGTTCTGTACATAACTGAACCGGAGAAGTGGAGTAACGCAGCCATCTTTCAAGCTACGCGAATTTTTGCCTCCAACATGAACAGTCGGATGTGCGAAAAGTAAGCTAGTTTTCACAAACCTTTCTCAAAATGGTTTTTAATTCAACGATTTGACCATTGCTTCGTAGATTCTACAACGTGGTCCTCTTGCCCCGCGTACGTGATGATCTGGTCGACAATAAGAAGTTGAATCGGTTGTTGTATCAAGTTAGTAGGACGAATAGAATGTGAGGTGACGGAATTCGTAAGTTATCACTTGCAGGCCCTTTTCAAGTCTCTCTATAAACCTGCGGCCTTTTTCAAGGGCATCCTTCTGCCCCTATGTGAGGTTAGTTTGTCTTTTGAACTGTGCATTTGGAGCTACATGCTACGTTTTAAGGACTCGTGTACCCTACGCGAAGCGGTTGTGCTGGGCAGCGTTCTTAGCAAAGGTTCCATTCCTGCATTGCATGCCGCCGCAGCGCTGACGCTTATTGCCGAGACGGACTTCTCTTCGGCAAGCTGCTTGTTCCTTCGTATTCTAGTGGAAAAGGGGTACACTCTACCATTCAAGGCAATCGACAGCGTTGTTAATTACTTTGTCAGGTGTGGAATGCAGTTTACATTCATACTTTCCTTTGGCAAGTTGCTGTATAGATTTATTGGGGATCGAAAGGAGTTACCCATCGTATGGCATCAAGCCCTTCTGGCGCTCGTGAAGCAGTACAAAAGCGATCTGGCCGCGGAGCAGAAGGACGCTATACTTGAATTAATCCGCGGAAAATCGCATTATTTGATCACCCCCGAAATCCGTCACGAGATAGTCACTGCAGTCCCTCGCGACATTGAAGATGGAATACCAATTCCTATGGAAGAGTAAATTGGCGTTTTGTTGTGCACCTGCAAATTTTTTAAAGTTCTTGAAGTGAACGTTTCAAGGAAGTTGTTCAACTTTTGTCAACAACTCTCTTCTCCATGTAGTAGGTGCTAGGCAAAATGAACATTCTGCAGGTCATGTAGTGAAAAGAAGATCGAAGGTAAACTCGCTGGTACAGGCTCGTCCATACGGCAGCTTTCGTGATGGTTTGTTTTACATTTAAAGGATGCTAAAGGTGCGTCAGTTGTAAGTGATAATATTATGGAGCAAAGGAATTCTGACGGGTTTAAGTTTCATGATGTCAAAATACGGCAAACTCCCGTTGGCTAATTTTTTTCTTTGCGAAATTTTCGGAACTGTTCTTAGTCCCGTCCTCAGCGCATGTGTCTATCCCCATGTGTGGGATAGACATGCGCTGAGGACGGGACAAAGAACAGTCCCGAAAGCTTCGCAAAGAATAAAATCTTTGTCAACGGGTGTTTGCCGTATTTTGACATAAAGAGATAATATTAATAATATTTCTCTTATAATATAATCTTCTTCTTTTATAATATTTCTCTTAATATGGAATGGAATGTTTATGAATAATTCCTATTAAGTAAAGGTAATCATGCGAGTGCATGGCGGCACTCCAAAATTAAAGATCATGTGAGAGGCAAACATGTTTCCGCCGCCTTAGGTGGCTGTGGAACAGTCTTCTTTGCAAGATTCTACTTAAAATGGCGCTAGCAGCGTTTGGGATGTTGTGCAGTCTGTATGCAGCGTATAAACTGATATGGCCATGAACAAATAGAATTATCAGCTTTAAATATGAAGTCACCGTTGTTCTCAACCGTAAGGACTATCTGGACTTGCTCTTTCTTTCTCCCGATGTTAGCCGACGATAACGGAAACATTCTTCAGGAGCACCGAGGTTATGAACTGAGCATTGTGAAAGAAGCAATTCCATGGTCAGCATTGAATCCAATGTCGTTGAACCGATGAAAGTTTACCAGCCCGTTACAAGCAATGCTATTTTCAATTGCCTTGTGGCTGTTGCCCCTCGTAAAGCATAAAAGTGTTTTCATATGGGTTCGATGTGTTCTAGCTATGTAACAGTACTTTTCGCTGACATTGGGATAATGTCGTAGATGCAGGTCTTTGTTGGGGTAAGCAATTTACGTGTCACTATGGTGCCGACATAGAACAGACTAGACCGAGTTTTGCAAATACATCAACCGCCACTGCTGCTTCAATGTATAAAACTGCCTCGGCAGTAATTTAAGTCTACTTTCCCAGCGTAGTTTTGTTCGTCTTGCGACCTGAGCATCATTACGTTTACTGTTGGTCGCGCGGATGGAGGTATGCAGATATTCGAACGTTTTGCGCAGCGTGCATAGCGTTTGCACTTTGATTTGAACTAATTTAGATGCCGCAGGGCGCTAAACTGGTGAATTCTAATTGGGCGCTTGTTTGAAAGTTTGTTGCACCAACCAAACGATGGGACAAGTCCTCAGCGGTCACAGGACCATAAACCAAGAATTGCAAGCTCGTTGTCTGCCATGGAGAAACGCGATGGATGCACTGGAGTGGTCTCACATGTCGTTCGACGAATTTGCTCGTCATGTTGACGTCTTGAATTACAGGCAATGAAGTGCTGGCGAGTCTACGCGTTTGCACGACCCTTAATTTTCAGAATGCGGAACTTTAAGACCCGATGTGGCTTGCAGATAAAGTTCTTCGTTAGTTTGGACGAGTCGTTGAGAAGTCTTTACCAGTTGTTTGTTATTGTGACGATGACACAGGTTTGTTGATAGCTGGTATTTGAAATTCGTCTTGACGCGATATGTGAAGGTGCTACCCGGTACGGACGCGGTCGTCTATTCGTCCAGCTTAAACTTCCATGAGTTTCGTAAGCATTACGCCTTGTTGTGCAGTTACCTGGACAAGTCTTGCTCACAATTAATATGCGATGCAATCAGAGTGGACAGGAACTTTGATTCGAGCGAAGCAACGTAGGAAGCATTTCTTCTCAGATGCGCATGTCTGAACGCTTTGTTGCTTTTTTAGGAGCGCTAATTCCGACTCAAGGAACAGGTACACGGAGTGCTGCATTTGCCAGGAGAGACCGGTCGACTCAGCCCTTCCCTGCTGTCATGAATTCTGCACGGTTTGCATATTACAATGGTAAGTACTATTGCTTGCATGAAAACTTTCGTGGCAAGTGGCCACCGGTGATACTTTTTCTGCGTTTCACTGTCAAGTAAGCTGTTTCGTGTTCTGTTAATAATTCGAGACTAGCAGTTCTGTTCGCCAAGCTTATTTTACAGCGTTTGTTTGTTTTTCCTTATGTCGCATCACAGGACAAGATTTTTCTCGTTATGAATTAAGATAGGCGAAAGTGTGTTATTGATATTACAAGTTCGCAATGTTAGAACTTTGTAAAGATGTCTGCGGAAATAGTGAACGCTGATGACATAAATGGTTAGCGAATTATACCACGTTACGCATATTGCACATACGCGTTGATGGAAGTGCATGCTGTAAATTCTGTGCTTGTTGATTTCTCTTTTTGGCATGTTATCGCTTTTCAAGCAATTGGTCATACGTGGTTTTGCCCTTCCGATTTAAACCTTCTTTGATCTATTAGGGCGGAATACAGACGCACCTGTCCAATGTGCAGGAGAAAGTTGAAAGGTCCTGAAGATGCTTGGTTGATGCCGCAAGCGCCTGCCTTGAATACATTCATTGATGAATACGCCTCTGCGATGATGAGATAGAGATAGCCTGTCCATTGCTTCCTCTGTCTCTGCTTCTCCCTCTGTTTCCTTCACTGGTGCGCGTGTTTTACTGAAAACCAAAGATGGTTTCCTTGTTTGGCTTATTTCAGAATTAAAGGTGCTTTATTGTAGCACTATTTTTACCGTACCTGATGAGGTAAGATGAAGGGACTTATGCTTTGTCTTAATTAGGATGGAAGTAGGATGAAAGGAATTATACTTTGTCTTAATTACTGGATTGAGTCCGTTGACGCAACGTCTGTCGATAGTTTAACAAACAATTGCGATATGCTTGTCTTGTCTATACCTTGCCGATTTATTTTTGTGGGCCTTTGTTGTAGAGATGTTAGCATATACACATTCATGCTCACACTTAGAAGCAGGTAAGTGAGGTTAGTTAAAGTAATGAACTCCCAAGACGTATAACATGCAAACGTCCAGGTGAACGTTTGCATGTTATACGTTTGCCAATGCACCTTCGAATGGTTGAATAAGGTAGCACATGGGCACGCATACTTAAGATATCCCAACAAAGCATCGGCAGGTGCATCTGTTGCGTAAGCGTAAGCAGAAAGTACTTCTTGCGCAACCATTGCCTGCTTAAGACTTGTCTGATCCCAATTAGCAGTGCCTTTCTCTAGCTCTTGGGCATATGTATTATTATATGTCATTGACCGATTGGACTATCGTTGTATATATTATGCAAATTGACTGGCTACTAGCATTGGATTTTCAACCTTTGTCGGTGGAATTGTTCAGATGAGCAAAGACATTCATTGTCTCAACTAGGCGAGGTGTCAAGTATGAGAAGCATTTGCGACATGCAACTGATGCTGGGCGTAGTCTCGTTTCGCACTCTTAGTTCTGGCGAAACTATTGGTAATGGAGCAGCGTGTTTCGTGCACTCTCCATCATTGGCCTCGATGCACAATGGCGTAAAACAAGGTTACGCATTGCGAAGAAATTGTTTCTGCCACAGTAATCGCTTTTTGCCCCCCGTCTTCATTGGAAGATCGCCTTCGTTAATTTTCAATTGGGCACACACGTGCGAGATGCCTGAATTGAGCGCTTCCAAAAGTCAGGACGAACCGTCTATCGCGTGTAGAGCAAGCGAACTTCATGCTGGTTTCATTGCTTTCGCCGAATACCGACATTATAATAGACGGATGAAATTCAAAGTTTGTAAAAACGTAACATGCGCCACTCTTTTGTAGGCAAATAGAACAAGCAAAAGGTGCAATACGTGTTGTAGGGAGACCATTTAAACTTTGTGCTAAACAAGTTCCTTTGCCGATGGATCTTCCACATTGCAGCAATGCAAGAATTCCAGGAATGTGCTGTACGATGCTCAGCATGATCAGTGCCATTAACTTCCGCCTGACCTCCTCATTCACCGTTTTTACTTACAACCTGCTTATAACTGCAGAATACACGTTCACAATGGATCGGGTAAGAAAAGGTTAGGTTAGACCAGGAACGCCTGCGATAGGTCACGCTTCCATACGATTGAGATAAATGTATCTTAAGGTTACTCCAGCAGCTGTTATCGACACGACCGTACCAACCGTGAGTGCAAGCATTAAATAATCAACAACAGTTTTCTAAAGTTCTCTACACGACTTGCGAACAGGGGGAACTGGAGGAAAGCTGTTTTGCTAGACGGTAGTCTATGGAGCGAGTAAGGCAACCGTAGATAACTTTGAATAGTGAAATTATATTTCTTTGCAGTCGTTTCCATTGAGTACGCCGGTTTTTCAGCGTTTGTCAGCTTTTCTGCGCGAACGCGTTTACGGCACAACTTTTGCCTTTCAATACATACACCTGATTCACTAAAGGATTCACAAAGGCGGAGAGATCAAGCACAATCTCAAGTGCTCTCGGCGCTAAAGGACTGCTAGCGATCAAACGCAAACCGCCTGTTGAACAACAAGAACTATTCCCACACCGACAAGGACGCCCCTGACGTTCGCAAATTTCTCTGCCAAAGAATGTAGCGCCACTGTTGCTGAATAATGTTTTACTTTGTTCCCAACGTTGGCATTTGGCTGTCAATTACGACGCGAAAAATTTACAATTATGCGCCCGATCTCTGCGCAGCAGTGACGCAGCGAGAGCAACGTCACCCTACTCAACAGTGCACCCACCTACAGCACGGGGATATACGCAAACGGTTCGGTAGGTCATCCTAATTGATCTGCAAGTTCTTCCTCCAGTAACCGCTACTTGATTACTACATAAACCCGTACTTTTCGACAATGCTGCCTTGTACCTAAACGACCTCGCCGCTTCGGCTAGCTGCCATCACTGTTAACCCAGCGAAAAGTAGCCGCTGCCTTTTCTAAATTCCACTGTTGGGCTTCTAGCCTTGCGCTTTTCGGTTCGGCGCGGAAGCGGTGGCGAGTTGCGTGGCGCACGGCATTTTATTTATTTTCAGGCGCCGTTGCGTCGCGTTCGGCCAACGCAAAACCGTTCGGTGCGCACGGAACCCGGAGCGCAGCGCCGTTACGGTGACCGGTCGCTGTGGGGTCACTTTGCCCGGTGTTGCCGGTCTTAACGAGCTTTTGCCAGCAACGGTAGGAGGGAGCTTGGCTGGCCTAAATACGACTTCCCCCTTGAGATTGAACGCAGCAACCGAAAAGGATGGTTGCCGCAAATGACCGCGCGCGTGCTACCGGAGCGTGGTCTGCCTACACTGCCTTTTCTCCCCTATGTTTGTCGTCTCGACGTCTCCCGTTCGCCATGGGAAAGCCGCGGGCACGCGCCTTTTGTTTTCCTTCTGTACATTGGAACGCAGGTTCCATGAAGACGCGGAGCTTTTGTAGTCTTTGTTAGCACCTGAATGACGCATCGCCGCCCATCGTTGGTTTGTAGTGGACCGCTTTTGTGTGTACTACGCTGGAGTAGCTGTGCCGTGCGGCTATTCATGTTTGCTTTCCTCGCTTTGCCGTCTTTTCGCCGTAACTTCTCTTGCCGGCAACATCGGAGCTTGCCCGTTCCCTGCAGAGCCAAAATCGATCGCGGCGGATCGGAGCTCCTCCGTCCGCACTTCGTTCCATCCTCAGAGTTTTCCTTACAAGTGGCTGGTCAAGTGCTACATTGCTTGCCCTGTTTTGTTTTCAGTAGCCGTTCTTCCGCGAAGGCATGACGGACGAGTGGCGACTGCTTTGCTCCCAGGAAGACCTCAGGTACCTAGTGGCCGATTCGGCCGGTCTAAACGATCCGTCGGTCCAGTCCGAATGGGCGCAGAGGCGCCTGGTTTGGGTGCCGCACGATGCGCACGGTTTCGTCAGCGCCAGCGTGCTCCAGGAGCGCGGAGATGAGCTGCTGGTCGAGCTTCAGGACACGGGCAAAACGCTGATCGTCAGCAAGGACGACGTGCAAAAGATGAACCCTCCCAAGTTCGACAAGGTTGCGGATATGGCTGACCTGACGTGCCTCAACGAGGCCTCCGTGTTGCACAATCTAAAGTCGCGGTACTATTCGGGAATGATTTACGTAAGTTGCCGTTTTTTCTCGATTACTTTTCCCTGTTCTTGGCTACGGCTGTCGCGGTCACTATTTGCTCCTAATCGTTCGGGGCCATCTCGCGACTTCTCAGCTCTGCGCACTTGATTGTCCGTCATTTTGTGGTGTCACCAATACATGGCATATTGTTGAACCCTTCCCGGCGCCCGGGTCATCGCTGTCATTCATCCGTCCGTCCGCGAGCCGTCGCCGTATGTTTGTGGCGCGAGTCGTTAACGAGAAACCAGTTTCCAATCGCTGAGTCAACGCACTTTATCAGTCTACTTGCCTACCTTGACTGTGCCGACGGGGATTTTGACCAGGCGGCATTTGGCGAATGCATTTTGGTCGGTCGTTGTTCTTGTTCGCCGCATGCCGGTTCGACGCTGGCCATGAATAATTGCAACTTTTGGTCCCTTACTCAATATGGTAATCCAGTGGACTGCTTTTGGTATTATTCCGACCACTGTTGCTGACCGTAACGTTCCCAAGGGGTGCCCACCTTGTCTGTGGAATTTCTTCCAAAAGTGCGTTCGGTGAATCGATCCGCGTCAACATCGTGTCTGCAATGCAGATCATGGCATATCACTTCGTCTCCTTCCAATGGCAGCCGTCATACTTCGTCCCTGTAGGCCCAGGAACGTCAATTTTGAACGCGCTTGTTTTTTGCTTTTTCAAAAATAGACTCTGCCCTCGCCGGATCGCATTGTTCCGGAGCCATCAGTATAATATTTGACGATCGACCATAGGTTGGAGGGAATAGGGGTTGTCGACAACCAAATCCATTGTGTTTCTTACTCGGTCAAGTTGCTAGGCGAAAGCCCGAAGGCGCTGCGACCAGCGAGGTCGAAGCGAGTGGCCCTCATTTGACGCCCGTTTCTGGGCGTTCGAACAGGTTTCCTTGGAGTGGTCCATTCAGGTGGCCATTGGGGTATTTTGTGGGCGAACTTTGCCCGCCAGGATTCCTTTTTTACCGGCTTTTTAAATACGAAATTGACATTCGATCGTGCGATGAATTCGTCCAATTGTGCGCTCTCTCTCTTTCTTGAAGGTTCGCTTCAGGCGCTTTAATGTGAGCGAAAAATGTACGACGAGAACTGAAGGCCTTTGTGACCGAGCCGATGCTTTTGTGTACTTTGGGCGGCCAGCGATAATGAGAATTGCGAAAAACTGTCATCTCAGATATGCTCTGTTTTTCGGATTCATTACGGTTGCAAGTGACTCATGACCAATTGTTTGTTTAGCCAACTGCGGGGTCGTCATTCAACGATGCCGCGCTTTGGAATGTCAAATGAGGTTTTTGTAAAGTCATCTGCATATTGTAGCGCCCTTCAAGTCGAGCAGCGTTGTTCGGTGGCGGGAAACCTGGGCCACCAGCCCGAAGGTTCAACGTGCGAGCATTTGCATAGGCGAGCGTTGTAGTAGCCAGCAAAGAATGGGCCCTGTGCCTTGAAAGGCCACTCTAAAGCATGCTTGGTTGCACGAAGGCGGCCGAGCATGATATCATGTCACCCTTGACCGGTTGGTAGACAGGAAGGCTTGGCTCGTCGTGCTGCCCGTGCGAGAATAGCTAGTTGTCACCCTAAGATGGGCGGTTAAGGTTAGAGTTGAGCGCCGCACGCAAGCATGATGCTGGGACGAAGCTTCCAAGATGCTTTTACCGGTCGGAAGTGGGCGAATGCAATAGTTGGTGGCCAATGAAAAGGCTCGTATGGTCCTTAGTTGCGTCATGGACGGAAGTACGGTTGGCGTTGGGAGGAGATAATCAAATGCGCATATTTGGGACGTTGATGTTTCATTTAAATGGGAAACCATGCTATGCTGCGTCATAGCTTGGCAGCGTCCGTAGAATGTGACTCAGTCGGTGGGCATTTTTGTCAGCGTCATTCTTTGCCATGTTTGGGTAGACCACTTCTGAGCAGTTGGAACAGCTGCATGTTGTTGTTGAGGAATGAGCGACCTGGTCGGCGCGTTTTCCAAATATATATATATATATATATATATATATATATATATATATATATATATATATATATATATATATATATATATAATGCTTCCTTAATTTTCCTCCGTCTATGGTGTTTCTCTTTGCATAGTCTCGTTACATTGAAACAACCACTACATCCGGCGGCATGTTCCACCAATGCCGAACTTTGAGAATGAAAATGAGAATAAATCCTGAGGATTTATTCTCATTTTTCTTGTAATATTATTACAGTGACTGGAGGAACGGTCATAGACAGATTCAAGCAACATCTGTCGGACATTAACAGATATAAGAATGCGAGAGAAAGGTTGAATGATAACGGTCACGTCCGTAGAATAGGTAGACCTCCGACATTTAGATGCCCATAAAGTAATGGAGAAGTTAGTTCAAAGTTCGGCATTGGTGGAACATGCCGCCGGATGTAGTGGTTGTTTCAATGTAACGAGACTATGCAAAGGGAAACCATAGACGGAGGAAAATTAAAGAAGCATTATTTATAAGGCGTAATGGTTGTTTAAACAGAGACAGAGGAACACTTGTAAGCGAAGTATGGACGAGTTTAATTCAAAAAACGGAATGCTGTAAACTAAGTAATCATGTCAATGTCCGGAACACAAACATAACAGAAGACGCTGAAGACGGAGCGGGATAGCTCCGAAAGCTACGTCAATCAATTTTTTGGTTCGACTTGTTTCGAATTAGAATAAGACAGGATCATGCACCGCAACAATAATACAAGAAAAAATGTATATACGTGGTATGATGGAGTGTACGGCTTGATTCCCGTTGGAAGTCAAAAACCTGTCTGAAAGTATATCGAAAACAACGCCTTACCAGCGAATGGGTGGGCAGTTAATAGGGAAATGTCCTTGTTCCGCCGTCAGCGAATGGTAATGTTCTAACCACTGGCTATCCATTCGCCCGTAGGGCGTTGTTTTCGATATGTTTTTAGACGCATTTCGACTTCGAACGGTGACAAGCCGTACACTCCACCATGTTGCATAGAAGTTGCATGTTGCAAGTTGCAAAACACCTTATTTTCAACTATGTATATGTGAAGTTGACTGTTGGATATTTCTTCTTAATGACGGAGTTCATCATTGCAATTTGTTCCGAAAGCAACACCGTTTTTAGGCAAACGTTTTAATATCCCGTAGCTTCGGTGATTTTAAAGATTTTACCTACAAGACGGTGTTGCCTCCTGAAAAATTACAATGAATATATATATATATATATATATATATATATATGTATGTAATAGTGCATGTATGTGTTTATATTATTTTAACGTTTGTAACCCAGTTGCTATATGCGGAAGGTTGTGCGGACGGACCGGTACTAGTAGTTTGAACGTAGTTGTAGTAGTTTAAATACGCACAGTACATTAAATTTGCCGAACGCAAAGGGGCGCGTTGCAGCTTGAATGAAGTTGGCCGTCTTTTTGTGAAAGTCCATGCTTGCAATCCATTGTACGGCGCGCAGAGTGTACACCCATTAGGGACGGCTTCGTTGCGGTTTAACGAAGGTAGCGTTTTTTCTCGCTCATCCAATTTGGTGTAAACGTTGGCCATTGACAAGCGAGCGTCTCGGCTGCCAAAAGCAAGTACGATTGTCGTACAATTCAATTTTTCAAGCTGAGCAGTTGCTGGCGCCCGTCGACAAGACCACTTGCCTTATCGCAAGGAATGTGCGCCCGTATGAGCAACCACGTCACTCACTGCATGTTGTTTCTTCTTTTTTCATACTTACGTTGCGTTGTTCTCAAAGTGTTTTTGATAGTCTTAATGCTTAGGGTCTTTTGCATTATTAGCTGTTGATTGCATTTTTTTCGACAGCGCGACATTGGTTTCTCTATTTGAATTAGAAAGTAGGCCGGAGGGAAAGCGCGCTAGTTTGAGTATGTTCAGTGTCATCATTCACGTGTAGCAGCTTTCCACCTATTTTTGCCTACTGCTTTGTTTATGAAACCGTAGCTTTTGGCATTTCTCGTTTGCCATCTTCAGAGGTAAAACAAGCCCTCGGCACCAGAGGACCAAGACTGCAAGTAGTTGGCCAATATATAAAGGGTGAATCCATTTGCTTTTCCGTTCGGTCAGTCGTGCACCGTCCTCCGTGTTTTCCATTAAATTGTTCTAATGGAAACGAACATATTCGTATCTTTAACTTAGGCTTTCTAGAAGCGTATGACATCTTGTTGACGTCAAAGTTGTCTTTCTCCTTTCTTCTGTATTTTGACAACATAGTTGTCAGAATTGTCGCTTCAAGCCGGAAGTTTTCCGTTCCTACGTGTTGTTGAAGACGATTGAACGACTTGTTTTGTTGTCGAATAAGACAGATTGGATGAGCGGTCAGCGGGGGTAACCTTTTGCTCTTTTATTTGACTTTGGCGGTTCGTTGGTCTTCGGAGGACGAGACGAATGACAACTGGTTCGTCTGGTTTTCGAAGTGGAGAAAAATGTAGCCTTGCCGATCACCCATGCCGTCGCTTGGGTGTGCAAGAAGCTACAGGCAGTTTAGCGTCACATTTAAGCTTCTTACTTACGCGCAATGGGCAAAACAGGCAGTTCGAACAAGCCGACGCGTCGTCCTTGTTCAAACAACTTGGAAATTTTTAAGTCAGCCTATCGCCATACCATGCAACAATGAGGGGCAAGTTATTGCTGAGCAAAGTGCAATACGCCCGTTGTGTGCCAATTTGAACGAGACTTTGTTTTTTGCAAATCGTTTGGTCGCTCACTTCGAGCTGCTTGTCAATACTTGCAGGAACAGGCGGTGAACTTTTTGCGAACTCGCGAAATGATTGCCGCCTCAGGGTTGACAGATTTTTTTAAAGTAATATTAAGTGCTTTGTATTAGGCAGCCAGCCTCCTCGGCCCGTCGTGGCTTCCTGGTTAACCCGAAATCGCGGCATTCCTGCACGCTGCGGGTTGTTCCCCCTCCGCGCTTGTGTTCAGCAGGATGCTTGACCACGCTGTTCGAATTTACTTGTTGGACCGTTCGTGTTGTAATATCCAGCTTTCTTTGACGCCAACTTTCCCCTTGAAGCAACTACACCGTGCGATTGCCGCTGCGGTGCGATGGAGTTCAAAAGTCTCCATGGGCGCTGCTTTTTGCCGCCTTCACGTTCGAGTGGGTCGATGGGTTTCCCACGTCGGTATTGTTGATGTATTGTAGCGGCTGCTGTTTAGGGGAAAGCGCTATTCTCCACGTGCTCATGTATGATGCCAATTTTCCGCTTTTTTCCGCCGACACTGCCTGGCACCTTTCCAAATGATGGGCGAACTGAGTTCTACTGTTAAGCGTAAAGCAAATGGTGACTGTCTAAGATGAGCAGTTAAGACCTCCAGTGATTCAACCCGCCTTCGCTCAGAGCGACAAGGTGTGCAGACGACGTTGTCAGCTTATTAGTTACGATATGAAACTAGATCAAATAGGCATTGAGTAATATGCAAACTGTCGGGAACTGTCGCCGAATGCGAAGCGCGATCCAAAGGTTGCTTAACTCGGGATAACGCTTCGTTGCGTTGCCCGTTGGCATTCGCAGTTTTCATTCAGTCATCTTCCTCAATGCTTCGAGAATACCTGGTTATTCTTCATCGGTTGTGCCAGCAATTATCGCTCGGCAAACTTGGGTGTTTGTCCATTGAGTGACGAGCCATCAATGCGACTGTTCAATTGGCAAAGAACAGGCTTAAGGAATGGCTTGGCTGTGGTTCGAAGCTATTCAGTACTTGTTGTGAAACCTGTCACCGTTGAATGCTTGCCTGCAAGCTTACCCTACTCACGAGTCGCATCATTTTGAATCGCCGAGGTGGCGCTTTTGAGAATACGTTAATCTTTTCGGAAATTGTTATGGTTAAGTGTGTGCACTAAAATTTGTAGTAAAACGAAGCTAAGCGTTTCTTCAAGCGAGGTCTGCTGTCGACTAAGGGATCATCAGTAACGGGAGGGACTCTGCAAGGAGGCAGTCTAATCGCCTTTGCAATAACCATGTAGTTTTGGCTTGTAGTTTCTGCGCTGGTCTAGGCATGTTCATTTTTATGCAAATTAGGCCTTCGTAGTTCATTCATGAGCGGGTACCCTTGAATACCAGTTCTATTATAGTACGTTTGAGTACTGTTCTTCTTTTTGCTGAAAAAACGGCAAAATCCCCGTTAATCTTTATTGAGCAACAGTTGTTGCGGAGCTTTCGGACGTTACCTCGTCCATCGTCAGCGCTTAGTGACAATCTTGTTCGCTTGGGTTGTGTCAAGCAGCTCAGTGTGCTTTAAAGTTGAGGAGGGGAAACTTGGGTATGAAAGTGATATGTGTGTGGGGTCGCTATCCGTAATTAATTAAAAATGAACTAAACAACGTAAAAGGAAAGGAAACGAAACAGAAAAAGAGGAGAGAGAAGCAATCATATAAGTAAAAGAGAAACAAAAATTTGTAAACAGAAAAATAAAGGGAATAAAATTGAAATAATAAATAAGTGAATGAATAATAGTGGTGCGAAATTTTTTTGGTGGAAGGAGGGATTGGAACATAACAGGGTGAGCGGAGGGGGATATGTGGAGATGAGCAGCAAAATCTTTTGTTACGGAGTTGTTATACAGTTCCATCTTTTAGTCGGCAGCAGTTTGTGTGAGTGGCAACAGTTGACCATATGTCGCTCACATCTTTTCCTTCGCCACGATTGATGCATTCGTTGTGGCGTATCAGGAAAGCTTCCTTGATCTTCCTTAACTTGTAGTCTGTTTCAAGGGTCAGTTTGCGCACCTTGATTTAGAAATCTGGATGTGGACAGTACATTCCGTGTTCAACTAGGGCAGAGGCATCAATAGCGTCTTGTTTTCCTCTTGATTGGTTGTTTGTTTGCCGTCTGTCTCTCCTCCTGGGGCTTTCTCTACTCTCATCCGTTCTGTATTTTTGTAAAGCTCTCAGGTGTTGTTGAAATCTTCTGTCCATATTGTTTCCAGTTTCACCAACATATCTGGCTCCGCACCCACATTGATTCATGTAAACTATCCCTTCTTTTTGTTGAACTGGGGTTTTGGTTTTGTCTGAGCATAGAATAGGTCTCAAATTGTGATGATTCTTGAACGTGGGTGTCACACCCAGTCTGTGAGCTGTTTTTGTAGTCTCTCATTAAGGATTGGATAGTATGGTAAAATGAGTTTTGTGTCGGAAGTTTGGTTTTCAGTATTCCTGGATTTGCCATTGTTCAATATGTTGAGTCTTTTCTTGATACAAGCTTCCGTAAACTTTACTGGAAAATCACTCTTTTTTTAGCGTTTCCCGTATGAAACGGAACTCTTCTATCAGGAATTCTTTGTTGCAGAGTTTTAGGGCTCGGTCAACCATTCCTGTGACTATCGCTGCTTTGACGTTCATAGGGTGGTTGGAATAAAAATCGAGATATTTTCCTGAGTTTGTGGGTTTTCTAAAAACAGTGGTCTTCAGTTTTTTGCCATGTTTGACTATCAGTACATCTATGAAAGGTAAGCGCCCTCCCGTTTCTTTTTCGATTGTAAATTGGATGTCATTGAGGAAAAGGCTGTTGAGGTGGTTTGGTAATTCATCTTTTAATTACGTTTGAGTACTTTCCGTATGAGCATAGGAGGATGGTAGGAACATTTGTGGGCTGTGGAAGTCGAGCAAGACCGCTCGTGAGTCATACTTTGCACCTATAGCATATTCTTTTGGTGTTTCTATTGCCAGGAGTCGAAATCATCTTTGCTTGGGAATGGTTTTGAAATGGTGTCTGCTGTTGATGTCTTCTTTTTTCTTCTTTACGTGTACGCCTGTGTCGTAAAGAACAACTTTAATTAAAGAAAAGAAAAAACGATGTCTGCTGTTTCAACATCTCAATCGCCGATGATAACAGACGAGAGCGTGGTGCTTTGTATTTTCGTTTGCCCATTTTTAGACTTACTCCGGTTTGTTTTGTGTTGTTATCAATCCTTACAAGAAATTGCCAATTTACACGGAAAAGATTGTCGAACTGTACAAAGGCAAGAAGCGCCATGAAGTGCCTCCGCACGTGTTCGCCATCACGGACGCCGCCTATCGAAGCATGCTGCAAGGTACGGTCTCCCTTTTTGGCGCTCCTTCGTTGCTTCAATGCAGTGCTTTTCAGATCGCGAGGATCAGTCGATTCTGTGCACGTAAGTGGGGTATATATGTGCGTTCAGGGAAAATTTGAGCGCAACTTTCTAAAGGGGTGAATCAGGTGCCGGAAAGACGGAAAATACGAAGAAGGTGATACAGTATTTGGCCTACGTGGCCGGCGCCAGTAGAACGACAAAAGTAAGCACATCCCATGGCAGCCTCCAGCACCCGGCTAAGGTATGCGAGTATCTTGCTTGGCAGCCTGCTAATAGGGCATGTCTAGGGGGAGCTTGAGCAACAGCTGTTGCAAGCTAACCCAATCTTGGAAGCCTTTGGCAATGCGAAGACCGTGAAGAACGACAATAGCTCTCGTTTCGTAAGCGATGCTTCCATTTTGCTCCGCAATAGCCGAACAGCGTTTTCATCTGTTAAGGGCAAGTTCATCCGAATCAACTTTGACATGTCGGGATTCATATGCAGCGCCAACATTGAAAGCTACCTGTTGGAAAAGTCGCGCGCCAATCGGCAAGCCAAGGACGAACGGAGCTTTCATATTTTCTATCAATTCCTCCACGGCACCACTGCGGAGGAGAAGCGTACGTATATCATATTATTGAGCGTCCTCCCGGTTTAAAGCATGGATCGGAATGACGGCTTCATTTGTAGGCACTTTCCTACTGAACAACGTCAACCAGTACAGGTTTTTGGCCAACGGCAACATTAGCTTACCAGGCGTCGACGACGCCCAGGAATTCCACAGCACCATCCACTCTATGCGAATAATGAACTTTTTAGACGACGAAGTGTCAGGTAGGCTTTCTTGGTGTTTGGCATTGTTGCAAACAGTGAAATCGGCCTTGCAGCCATTTTACGGGTAGTCAGCGCTGTGTTGCACTTTGGAAACATGGAATTTGTTCAAGAGAAAAAATCGGATCAGGCAATTTTGCCGGATGATACGGGTAATGAGCGTTTTAGGTCCTCGCGAAAAATTGTTTTGTTCATCTTTGCTTCAACTTTCAGTGGTTCAAAAGATATGCCACCTTTTGGGATTGGCCGTTACCGAGCTCGCGAAAGCGCTGCTTAGGCCAAGAATAAAGGTTGGAAGGGATTACGTTCACAAGGCGCAAAGCAAGGAGCAGGTGGGTGCGCCTACTGTTCGATCAAACCGTCTTTTTTATTTTGTAAAGCTTTGCTCGTTCTTAAGGCCGAATTTTCCGTGGAAGCCATATCGAAGGCCTGCTACGAGCGCATGTTCAAGTGGCTGGTAAACCGTATCAACAAGTCGCTGGACCGAACCAAAAGGCAGAGTTCCTCGTTCATTGGGATCCTGGACATTGCCGGCTTTGAGATATTCGAGTTGAACAGCTTTGAGCAACTGTGTATCAACTACACGAACGAGAAGTTGCAGCAGCTTTTCAACCACACCATGTTCGTTCTCGAACAGGAGGAATACCAGCGCGAAGGCATCGAATGGCAGTTCATCGACTTCGGTCTCGATCTGCAGCCAACCATAGACCTCATTGAAAAGGTTTGAACGAAAATTTACAAAGTTATTTTCGCGTTGCAAAGAACTTGATTGTATTTGCATAGCATGACGACGGCTGATTAATGCGAAGGAATCCCAAATAGCCGCGCTTCTAAGTTTTATTTTCTTGAATTTGCCGTTTAATGCTGGTTAGCGAAAACTAAGAGCGATAATAATAATAATAATAATAATAATAATAATAATAATAATAATAATAATAATAATAATAATAATAATAATAATAATAATAATATTTTTTCAAAGATAGATCTAGTAACGGGGTTCAGCAATTTGATGGAAAAAATTCACGGATTTTTTTTTCTTCCCGTTGAGATAATCATTTTCATGAACAGATGGTAACGCTTTTATTTCATGAAAATGAAAATGGAAAAGCACGGCGTAGCTTTCGAGCCCAGTCTTGGCTCGTCATCAGCGCAGGTATTTCGTTGGCCGCCTACTAGGTCTGGTCTTACGGAGAAGCTCCTCCACCTAGCCAAACGTCGGTGGGAGCCCGTCGGATCAAACTTGATCCCTCAGGGCTGTTTCCCTCCAAGTTCGGCCAGGCGTCGGAGCAACTACCTTGTCGACCGTCCCCGGTTGGCAACTCAACGTGCAGTCGGCCTTCGGCCAGGCGTCGGAGCAACTACCTTGTCGACCGTCCCCGGTTGGCAACTCACTGTACGTTGAGTTGCCAACCGGGGACGGTCGACAAGGTAGTTGCTCCGACGCCTGGCCGAACTTGGAGGGAAACAGCCCTGAGGGATCAAGTTTGATCCGACGGGCTCCCACCGACGTTTGGCTAGGTGGAGGAGCTTCTCCGTAAGACCAGACCTAGTAGGCGGCCAACGAAATACCTGCGCTGATGACGAGCCAAGACTGGGCTCGAAAGCTACGCCGTGCTTTTCCATTTTCATTTTCATGAAATAAAAGCGTTACCATCTGTTCATGAAAATGATTATCTCAACGGGAAGAAAAAAATCCGTGAATTTTTTCCATCAATAATAATAATAATAATAATAATAATAATATGAAGCAGAAATCACGGACTTCGTTCCCGTTGGAGTTGTCATTTTCACGAAACGAAGGTAAAATTTTTATTTCATGAAAATGAACAGCAAGAAAAGCTTGGCGAAGCTTTCGAGCCGAACCTTGGCTCGTCGTCAGCGCAGGTTTCATGTTGGCCACCTACCAGGTCTGATCTTAAGGAGAAGCTCCTCCACCTAGCCAAACATCGGAGGGGGCCCGTCGGATCAAACTTGTTCCCTCAAGGCTGATTCCCTCCGAGTTCGGCCAGTGTACGTTGAGCCGCCAATGGAGACGGTTGGCAAGGCAGTTGCTGTGAAACCTAGTTGAACTAGGAGTGAATCAACCCCCGAGGGATCAAGTTTGATCCGACAGGCCCCCACCGATGTTTGGCTAGGTGGAGGAGCTTCTCCTTAAGGCCAGACCTGGTAGGTGGCCAACATGAAGCCTGCGCTGACGACGAGCCAAGGTTCGACTCGAGAGCTACGCCAAGCTTTTTTTGTTGTTCATTTTCGTGAAACAAAAACTTTACCATCGTTTCGTGAAAATGACAACTTCAGCGGTAATGAAGTCCGTGATTTTTGCTTCAAACAGTTGAACCCTGTTTCCAGACTTATCGTTGAAATACAACAGCAATAATAATAATAATAGTATAGGGATGGCAGAATAACCCGTCATTATTATTCAATAATATTTATTCAATAATAATAGTAATAATAATATTGAAGCAAGAGGCATTAGTAGCAAGGCGTTTCTTAATTATGAAAAAGAGATGAAAAGATACGGTATTCTTGTTCAATTGGCATTATTCAGCGATGCTTTCGGAACGTACGTGTTCCATGGTCAGCGCAGTCCTTCTGAATCTCTCTGACGACGGAACACGTACGTTCCGAAAGCTTCGCTGAATCAAGTTGATTGAACAAGGATATCGTATCTTTTCATCTCTTTTTTAATAATAATAATAATAATAATAGTAATAATAATAATAATAATACAGGTAGTGCTCGACTTACGACCATTCGACTTTACGACCACAATCGCTAGCCACGACTGCTCCGCGTCTGGCAGCGCAAACGTTGCCCAGCTGGGCGTACGACAGTGCGGACTAGCTTTCAGCAGCACTACCATCTCCGCGTGCACCATTTCAACTATTAGCCCAGACCTGGTACAGCATAAAATGAACAACATAAGAAAGAAAATTATGATAAAATATGACTTAAACATTTTTATACTACAACATCATTTCACAGTACTGTACATATAGCCTACTCAACTTACGACCAAATCGTGTTACGACCGGTCTGTCGGAACCAATCGTGGTCGTAAGTCGAGCACTACCAGTAATAATAAACTCATTATGTACCCTTACATGAGCAGTACCCGAAAGCTATGCTTTGGCAATAAAGCGATTTTATCCAACAGGGGAACACCGTGAAGAATAGTTCGCATAAAACATGCATCTACCCCGTTAAATAAGAAGCGTTTCTATGAATAATAAACTCTTACTTTAAATCGCAACATAATATCGCTAAAGAACTGTCGTACCTTCGTTGGCACTTGTCCGCTACGTTTTGCGGTCGTTCGACCACGGACGACGTGAAGAACTCTGCTCCAAGCAAACGATGGCTCATCTGTTTGGAATCCCGGGAGGATGGGACAAGAATGGCCCCTCGAACGAAGAGGGTTGAATAAGAATGGAAAGCTTTGTTGGGACATGATGATTCGTAAAGCAGGCTTGGTTTAACGAACGAAAAATGTGGGAGAAGAGAATTTTTTTTTAAATTTAAAGCGTCCATATTAAGCTTACCGTAAAAGTAATAATGCGTTTGTGTATTTTTGTTCTTTTTCAACTTTTACAAAGAGTGTCCAGAATTGTTCACACCTGCTGCGCTTTTCAGCCTATGGGTATCCTTTCTCTGCTGGATGAAGAATGCTGGTTTCCCAAGGCAACGGACAAAAGCTATACGGAAAAATTGAAAGCGAATCACAGCAAGCACCCGAAGTTCATCATTCCGGAATTCAAGGCCGCTTCCGATTTTGCATTGGTCCACTACGCTGGTCGTGTAGACTATCTGGCCGATCAATGGCTCATGAAGAATATGGATCCCCTTAATGAAAACGTTGTTGCCCTTTTGCAAAATTCGTCCGACCCTTTCGTGGTCAACATATGGAAGGACGGTTGGTCTTGCCTCTAGTAGAGCAAGGCAGTTCGAACTTTTTTGTTTCAGCCGAATTTGCTGGCATAGGCGTTACCGAGGGTAACGAAACCGCCTTTGGCATCCGCACGAAGAAGGGCATGTTTCGCACGGTAAGCCAGTTGTACAAAGAGCAGCTAAGCCGCCTTATGGCCACCCTGCGCAACAGCACACCACACTTTGTGCGCTGCATAATTCCAAACTACGAGAAAAAGGTAGGCAATACAGCCGCAACTTCAAAAGCGTCTGTCTGTTAGCCCAAACTTTTAGACGGGCAAAATTGACTCTTCGCTCGTTCTGGAGCAGTTGCGATGCAACGGCGTGCTGGAAGGTATCCGCATCTGCCGGCAGGGCTTCCCGAACCGGATTCCCTTCCAGGAATTCCGCCAAAGGCAGCGTCCTTTTGGTTAAATGCGCTCTCTACAGTACGCTTTATTTGCAGGTACGAAATTTTAACCCCGAACGTCATATCGAAGGGATTTATGGACGGCAAGGAGGCGGTCAAAAAGATGGTATCTTGCGGAGCATCTTTTGCTTTTGCAGCCTTTCGATTGGCTCTCCGTCGCGTTGCAGATCGAGTCTTTGGAGTTGGAGCCGAATTTGTTCCGCATTGGTCAGTCGAAGATTTTCTTCCGCGCCGGGGTTCTCGCGCAGCTGGAGGAGGAACGCGATCTGAAGCTAACCGACTTGATAATCAACTTCCAGGCGAACTGCAGAGGCCTGCTTGCTCGCAGGTAATCCACTGTCCAATTGTATGTTGGCCAGGTCTTTTCTCCTTAAGGAACTACCAGAAGCGCGTGCAACAATACAACGCGATTCGGGTGATCCAGCGCAACGGTTTGGCATATTTGAAGCTCAGGCATTGGCAATGGTGGCGATTATTCACGAAGGTTCCCTGCCAGGGCTTTTTTCCTTCGATTGGTGATGCCAGCTTGATTTACAGGTGAAGCCTCTCCTTCAAGTTACGAACCAGGAAGAAAAATTGCTGCACAAGGAGGAGGAATTGCGTCAAGTTAAGGATGTTCTACAGCGACAAGACTTGGAGGTGAAAGATATGGAAAAGAAGTTGCAGCTGGTGAGCCAACTAAGCAGCCACGTTTGCAATCTCCATTCCGTTGCGTATGCTTGCAGTTGTCCGACGAAAAAACTGTTCTGGCCGAGCAGCTCCAAGCCGAGGCGGAGGCGTGCGCCGAAGCTGAGGAAATGAGGGTCCGCCTTTTGCAGAGAACCCAGGAGCTCCAGGATCACCTAACGGAAATGGAAAGCCGCCTCGAAGAGGAGGAGGACCGCTACGAAAAAATATCCGAGGAGAGAAAACGACTCACGCAGAACATTCACGACTTGGAAAATCAGTAGGATGTCCTGCCGGGTTTCGCGTAATTTTTACTGTTTCCCAAAAAAGACTGGAAGACGAGGAGGCAACGCGACAAAAGCTGTTGCTCGAAAAAGTACAAGTGGACAACAAGTTGAAAAGAATTGAGGAAAGTTACGCGGCTCTCGAGGACGCGCACACCAAGGTTGGTTGACGCTTGCGTTGAGCGTTGCCGAACGATTTTGTGACAGTTCGCTTTTTCTCCGTTGTCAGCTGCAAAAGGAAAAGAAGGTTATCGAAGAGCGATGCGCCGAGTCTTCGTCCAGGCTGAACGAGGAGGAGGACAAGGCGAAATACTTGGCCAGATTGAAGGCCAAGTACGAAATGCAAATTGCCGAGTTGGAAGAAACGTTGAACAAGGAGCGGCAGGTAGTCAATGGGGCATCTTCGCAGTCGGCCTTGCGTAACCATGCGAACTTGTACAATTTCCCAGCTGCGCCAGGAGCTTGAAAAGGCGAAGCGAAAATTAGAAGCCGAGGTGATGGACTTGAAGGAACAACTTGCGGAAAAGTCGATTCAGCTGGACGACATGCAGCAGCAGTTGACGAGACGCGACGAGGAGATGGCGCAGGCGTTGTCCAAGTAAGTTACAAAAGCAAGCGTCGAATATACATCGACTAGGTTAACTAATTTATTATATGCATTGCTTATAGTTAGTTAACCTTATAATTTATTATAAGGTTAACTAACTATAAGCAAGTTTGGCGGGGATTGCAATTTGTTGAAAGTTAAATGGTGTGAGGTATAGAAGTGGTTCAAGGTTTACAACCTCGTACATGTGGACAGCCGCTATGCTCTTCAAGAAGGAATATTCCATTGGCGTACATCCCGTTGAGAAAGGCGAAATCTTTTAACCGCAGATTTCTGCGACGCTGCGTTCCTTTACCGGTTAACGCTGCCTAGTAATTGTTCATTGTTGAGATAAATAGCTGCGTTTGCAAAAGAGTTCAGTAAATCTTTTGCAAACGCTCAAATGCAATGCGTTTGCAAAAGAGCTCAAATGTCGTAAAGAAACCTAAGTTCGAAAAGACTTTCGAACTTAGGTTTCTTTACGACATTTGAGTTAGCGGCAGAGCTTGTTTGTTGAATCCGTTAGAATGTGCGCATTTATGCCAATGAGCTCGCCAGTTTCGTGAGCATGCAATTGTGAAGATCTGATAGCGAAAGCCTTTTCTGTCCCTTAGTGTAGTAATCCAGATGTCTGTAGACATGATTATTTGTTGGGCACCACTACGGACCGTTCGACAGTCGGTTGAGTTAAAATAACGTATCCTGGTTTCCCAAATTTTTAGTGAGTCGTTTATGCAACAATTAGCGTTGTCAGCAGAATTGGTTCGTTTCTCTTGACCATTCTTGGGTATATGCCCTGTAATTGTTGATGCACTTCGTCAATTTCTTCTCTGTATTTCTCCGCTGCAACAGTCTCGCCAGGTTCCAAGAAGTTGTAGTCGATGATTCCCTGTATGGAAATACAGGGTGAACCCTTTGCTGGTCTCCTGCGGTTTGGGAACCGTTTTGTAAATAGTCATTGCTTCATACGTTGCGAGGAACGCAACGCTAGTATAAAATAGCCATTCCCTATTATTTTTGCCTAATCCGCACCCTGTGCGCTCTTTGGTGCCAAGCACCCTTGGTCAAACGGGGATGCAAGGCGAACAGACAGTCATAAAATCATTTACTGATGAACTGCAAGGGACCTTCATATTTTTGGAATTGCGCGCAAAACTTAAAAAGGCAGCACGAAAATAAAAGATCGGTCAAAACTAATTCAATACTGAGGTTGGTACTTGTCGTGCAAGTTTCGTGATATCAACCTCCAGGCTATTATGCCGTTGCAGTCGCAGGTGGCTTCTGGTGGGCTGCAGTTCCTAAAATTGTTAAGGAAGAGTCACCTTACTAAGTCAGTGCTAACAGATCACTTGGCCGTTTAGTACGGGCTCTAGGGATCAGTCATGCTCTTTAGTTGTTGCCTCAGAGTGAATGAATGCTACGTTAAATGAGCACAGTATACGATCTGGGATTCGTCATGCCTTAAGAGGCCCGTAACCTTTTTTGCATATACAGTAAAACCTCCTTAATACGGACCTCCATAAACTGGACCCTTCTCTAATCCGGATCGTGGAAGAGAACAATAGGACGACCGTATGCATTAAAGATGATTAGGCTACCTGTGCGAAACTTACAGTCGCTTGGCGGCAACGGATATAAGAGTAGCCAATAACCAGCCAACAGTCCTTTCGGTATACGTTAGCATGGGCGCAGGCCAGCCACGGCTCTGCCGAGCCAATCTCGACTAATAAGTTGACTGCAGCAGGGCACCTCGAGACCAAGGTTTCCCCAAATAAATAGAAATGTGGATCAAAGACCTGGTGTTTTTCAGTCGTATAAAACTACAATCTGTTCGCATAGAACGCGAAAGTTAGTTCCTGGAAAACCTCGCGTTACACGAGAACGCATTATGCGAGACACGTAAAGTATCGGAAAGTTGGGTTTTGAGGCACTTCGCCAGGAAAATTGTTTACCTGTAAACAATAAAGGAGCAGGTGGCAAATAAGCAGGGTTTAGAAAAAGGGACTCCGCCCTGTCTGTGCTACTTATTCAACGACTAAAGATGCAGCGGTATGAAACCTGTCCCTCTTTGCTTTGCTATTATGGTGACCGCGTGACTAAGGAAAGTCTTACTGCCACATGCTTTCTCATTTCGTTCATAAAGTCCCAGTACCTAAACTTTCTCTTCAATAGTCGGCGCCTTTCTTTTTCGCCCACTGCTTGAGGACGCCGTGGCGGGAACCTTAGACATCTAACGGCTGTCCTTAGGCGTCGATAGCTAGTAGACCACTTGCAAAGTAAGCTTACAACGAGGGCGCTTCGCGGTACAGCGTCCACGCCAGATAAGAAACTGGTTTCCGCTGGTCAGTCGTTTTCCTTGATCAGAAGGACTTCGCCACCCTCGTAAGCTAACTCCCCGCTTGCAGAGACTGACATCGCGCTGTGGACGCCAGGAACCCACATCTAAAATTGCATTACCTGCTTTTCTGTGGCCTACTGTAAGCCTCTTCTATAAACCGGATGTTTCCCTAATGCGGACTACCCTCCGCCCCGACGCGTCCGAGTTAGGGAGGTTTTACTGTATATCATTTTGTTCATGCGACGGTGTAGTACGGTAGCTGATCTACCTCTTAATCTGTCTGCCATTTTTGGCGAACCAACGGTAATCAAGCAGTTCAGTTTACTGCCATCCTCTGAATAGCCTAAAGCACTAGTTCTGATCTTCAGCTTTGCAGCTGTACCTTCTATCTGAACTTCAACGCATAAACAGTGATCAAATCAGTAAGAAAGCAAATGTTCAGTAGCAAAGATGTACCGAACTTCTTCCCGGTGTAATTGTCGCTGGTCTGTTGGCACTTCTACTGTTCCATTAGGAGAGGTGTTTGAATTTATTGTTGGTCCCTAACGGTACTGCTGTCTCACGATCAGCGACTAGTCGCATTAATTGGATCATATGTTGCATGGATCTGGTTAGCGAATTGTAACGGAGGCATAGACAAGTTGGCGACTCGAAGTGCGTATAATTTTTCCGACTCATGTCGCCGCTTTGCAGAGTGGACGAGGAGACGGCAAGCAAGTTGACCATGAACAAACACATTCGAGAATTGGAAAGCCAGTTGGCGGAAACTGCCGAGGACCTGGAAAGCGAAAAGCTGCTGCGCGCCAAGGCGGACAAGCAGAAGCGAGATCTGGCCGAGGTGACGACGGCCACTCTCCTTGGCCGCCGACATGTAACATTTTTGAAACCCTTCAGGAGTTGGAGGCTCTGAAGACCGAACTGGAGGAGTCGCATGACCACTCGCACATACAGCAGGAGTTGCGCACCAAACGCGAGGAGGAACTTGCTCAACTGAAGAAAACCCTAGAGGAGGAGACCTCCGTTCGCGAACAGCTGATTCACGACACTAAGCAGAAGTATCTCATTCAAATTGAAAGCCTTACCGACCTGCTCGAGCAGACCAAAAAGGCCAAGCAGCAAACGGAGAAGTCCAAGGCGCTGTTGGAGTCGGAGAACTCCGAGTTGGCCAATGAGCTGTTGAACGCGCAGACGGCTCGCCAGGAGGCGGACAAGCGAAGGAAGGCGGCCGAAGCCCAATTGTCCGAGATGTCCGCACGTTTTACCGACATGGAAAAATCGAAGAACGAGTCGCATGAGGCCATCGTCAAGTATCAGGTAGCAGCAACATTATCCAAGCTGTTGCGTTTGTGCCAGCAGCGTGTCGTTTTGCGCAGACCGAATGCGAAAGTGCCCAGAAGATGGCCGAAGAGGCCGAGCAAAAGTTGTCCGTCGTCGCCAAGTCCCAATCGAGCTTGGAGAAGCAACTTGCCGAGCTGCACGAGTCGCTGCAGGACGAGACCCGCTTGAAGCTCGGTCTGCAGACCAAGTTGCGCCAACTGGAAAGCGACTTCGCCTCCGTCCGCGACCAGAAGGAGGAGTTGGAGGAGGCGAAGCAGAGCAGCCAAAAGCAAATCCAACTTTTGCAATCTCAGGTCAGCAGCGGTGGCGTTGGCTTGCCGTCATTTTTCAACGTTGTTTTCTTGAACAAACTGTTTCAAGTTGAACGAGATGAAGAAGAAAAATGAGGAGGTGTCCGTCGAATTGCTCGAGGACGTCAAGAAGAAGGCTCAAAAGGAGGTGGAAGCCGTTAAGAAGTCTCTAATTGACGTGGAAGCCGACCGGGACCGAGTGGAGCGATCGAAAAAGAAAATGCAGGAAGAAGTTGGTTCCGGCAGATATTTTCCGCTTCATACTTTATTATCCGTTTCCGCTGTTGTAGTTAGAGGATGCTCAGCTTGAATTGAGCAACCTGCGCAGCTCCTACCGCGAGATGGAGAAGAAGCAAAGGCGTTTCGACCAATTGCTCGCTGAGGAGCGCAGTCGCATTGGTCAGATGTCCACCGAACGGGACAACGTGGCCCAGGAATTGCGCGAACGCGAAACCAAGGTGCGACCGGAAGCATAGATAGAGCGCCCTATGGAGAAAGTGCGATTGCATTTTTTCTCTTTCAGCTTCTGTCTTTGAACAACGACCTGCAGGCGGTGAAAGACCAGCTTGCCGACAGCGAACGACAGAAGCGTGCCTTGCAGGTTGAACTTGACGAGGTTGTATCCTCAACGGATAACTACGGCAAAAGTGTAAGTTATAATTGAAATTTAGACCTCCGTTGACGCGATGAAGTTGCACGCTGTAGCAAGGTGCGGGAAGACCTTTTTTCAAAGTGCAAATTTTGATTCTGAAGCAAATAGCAGAGCTTTCGGAATTGCTTGGTTCCGAAAGTTCTGTTTTACTGCACGTCTCGCTACAGCCATGTTGTGCCTCTTAAGACGGCGCAATGTATCATTTTAAAAAGGCGATTATTCTATTTGCAGTGCTTTAATCAAAAATTGGGACTTTTGTAATGGTGTAATTGAACATTATTTGATAGTACGACAGACACCGTTGAATAGACTTTATTAAGAGAACCGAAGATTTCTGGATCAACCGTATCCCGTCTTCAGCGGTGAAGAATGAGAAATGCAGTAGTGTGGTGTAAGACAGGGTGATCAGGTGTATGTTTTAAACCAAGAATGAGTTTAAAACAGTTTGGTCAACTGTACGATTCCCACTCTTGTACTACCTTATTACCAAGGAATAGCAGAGAAAATTCTGAACATTAGTAAGAGGCTGAACTTTAAAGTATTCTTCACTGGTTCAAGGAACTTGAGATCAATCCTCAGAAATGATAAGGTCAAGGTTCCAACTAACAAGAGAGAAGGTATTGTTTATTAATTTAAATGCAACTGTTCAGCATCGTACATTGGTGAAACAGGTAATACATTAAGCCATAGATTTAGTGAACATATGGCTAATGTCACTCGTTACAACAATGCCAAAGCAAAATTGTATGGAACAGTATCCACACAAAGGGGCCACCGACAATCGTTGGATCCTACTAAAATCGTGGGCCAAGCGATTAAAGCATCGGCAATAGTGGAACATGCCGCCCATTGCCCTGGTCCATTTAATCCACATATCCTTTGCTATGAAACGCGCTTCAACTTGAGAAAAATCAAAGCGTTTTTCATAAAACAGTGTTACAATTAACCGAGAGCCTGGATTAGAAGTCAGTGATATTTGGACTTCCATTATCAGAGGAAAAGTTTGCTGTGATGACTCATATAAACTTTCAGTTGACCAAACTGTTTTAAGCTCATTCTTGGTTTAAAACATGCACCTTACCACCCTGTCTTGCACCACACTACTGTATTTCTCATTCTTTACCGCTGAAGACGTGATACGGTTGATTCCGAAAGTTTCGGTTCTCTTAATAAAGTCTATTCAACCGTGTCTGTCATACTGTCAAATCATTGCAGTGCTTTTGAGGAAAAGTAGGTTCAAGTGACGCGTTTTGTATTCGCGGGAGAAGGATATGGTGAATTCTTTTGTAATTGTTAGGTACACGAGCTGGAGAAGGCCAAGCGAGCGCTCGAAGATGAATTGGCAACGATGCGTACGCAGATGGCCGAAGTGGAGGACAACCTGCAAATCAATGAGGATGTCCGTTTGCGATTGGAAGTGAACCTGCAGGCGCTTAAGGCCGAATTCGAACGCAACGCTCAACTGAAGGACGGTGATAACGAGGAGAAGCGTAAGCAGCTCAACAACAGGGTGGGTTCGCCGAGACTTTTCGGCGTCATGTTCTTCGGGTGACATTCCCATTTGGCTATGCAGATTCGCGACCTCGAGGAGGAGCTGGAAAACGAACGAGTGCACAGGAATAGCGCGGTCAATTCGAAGCGCAACCTGGAGCAGCAGGTTCGCGAGCTGGAAATGCAAGTGGACTCGGCGAATCGGTACAAGGAGGACATGGTGAAGCAGTTGAAAAAGACTACAGTACGTAGACGGCGTCGTCATCACGGAATGCAGGTTCCCTCTCATCGCGCGACGAATTGCAGATGCAAGTGAAGGAGCTGCAGCGCGAACTGGAGGAGACGCGTCAAGGTCGCGACGACTCCGTAGCCCTGGTGCGAGACATCGAGAAGCGATGCCGCAGCGCCGAGTCCGAAGTTACAATTTTGCAAGGTCAACTGGATGCCGCCATATCAGCCCGGAAGCAGGTTGAAACCGAGCGAGACGACCTCAGCGAGCAGTTGTCCAGTCTGAATGCCAAAGGGTTCGCCAAAATCTTATTTTGTTGTGGCTGTTTTCCCAATTGCTTTGCTTCGTCAGGACCATATCGGCCGAGGACCGCCGGCGCTTGGAGGACCGAATCCGGGCACTCGAGGAGGAATTGGACGACGAACTGACGAATTCAGAGTTGGCCAACGACCGACAACGGAAGCTGCTTAGTCAGGTGGAGCAGTTGACGTCCGAGTTGTCGTCGGAACGGTCGAACTGCCAAAAGTTGGACATGGAACGCGATCTGCTCGAGCGGAACATACGCGATTTGCGCGCGAAGCTGGCCGAAGCGGAAGCCTACATGAAGATCAAGACTAAAACGATATCGACGATGTACGAAACGAAGATGGCCGACTTGGAGAACAAAATAGCCGCTGAGACTACGTGAGTTTGGAGTTTTGTTGATAGTTTGCGTATGTGAATGTTGTTGTCCCAATTTGGCGTTCAGAGAGCGCATCACCATGGCGCGGGCGTTGAAGAAGTCCGAGAAGCGACTTGCCGACATGTCAATGAAGCTCGAGGATGAGCGTCGTCAGCAGGAGCAGATCAAGGAAGAGGTGGACGTTTATTCGTTTCTCGTCAATCCCCCGTTGGAAGGTTCATTTCACAGACGGAATCTATGCAAAATCGGCTGAAACTTATGAAAAAGCGAATGGCGGAAAATGATGAAGAAACTGATCGCATCTTGCAAAGGTCTCGAAAATTCCAGCGCGAAGTCGAAGAGCTGCACGAAGTGAACGAGTCACTGACGAAGGAGATCAACCATTTCCGGGGCCGCATGAGGCAAGTTGTTCCTTGCAGTGCAGAAAAGGGGCTAGCATTTTAGTACTATGCGTAGAACTTTAAGAAAGTCGTTGAATATGTGTACCTGATTTTTAATTGACCCTTCCAAATTGTTAACGGACAGTTCCGACTCCTTAGTGCGTTGATACGTGTGTTATTAGATTGATGCAAGAGATATTGGCCGTTCCACAACGATCTGCGAATTGGAAAAGTAGTTATGGTGTCTTTGCAGCGTCTTAGTTTATTTTTTATCTTTTGCATTATTTTTCGCAGTAAGCGCCATAATAAGTTTGCTCCAAGTTTGTTGTTAGTTTTGATGGAACCAATTTGACGAATGATATATTGATGCGCTGATGAGTGAGTAGGGTTGAGACGAAAGCACTGTTTCGTGAATTTGGTTCCCATAGAACTAGCAGATTTTGAATAGACATGACAGGACACTATTCGTACAGTATCTGTCTATGACAGATACCGTGTGAACGTATCACACTACGACGTTCATTGGCGTTTTCCATTACCTCTTATTGATAATTGAAATTTGACCAGTCCTAATGGTTAAGCGAATTTGTCAACGGAATTGGGGCACCATGTAAGCCTTCGTTGTTATTGCAAACTTTCTGAACCGTTTTTGCCAGGACGGTTTTCCTGCAATTGCTTCGCTCATTCGTACTCAGCAGTTTCGTAAATAATCTGCAGGTATTAGTACAATAGGGGAGAAGACCCTACAGATGAAAGGCTAATTCAGTTGTTCCGTTTTTTAAAGCGTTGATTGTTGATCTGCTTTCAGACGCCTTGGAATGGACGGACTTAGTTCAACCAAGGGCAACCTATCGTATGCAAGTTTCCGAAGCTCCTCGAATATACTGAACAAGATTGGCTCAAGCGAGCTGTTGGACGCGTCGGATGGCTCTGTGGCTTCTCGGGACGAATCCATTGGTGAAGATAGTGAGTACCGTTGGATTGTTGTTGTCAAATAGTGGAATTGTTTTTCCCTTTCAGACAATGTGCCTACGTCCAACGGTGGCGCGACCAACGAGGGCAAAACGGACAGCGCTTCTTTGTGAGAGATGCCGCCGGAAATGCTGTACTGTTGGCGAGCTTTCGTGCAGGGTATCTTAAAAATTGCCTTCCTGCCAATCATCATACGCATATGCTTTTACGCGTTTACTTCATTGCTGCGTCCGTTGACGGTTCAACTGCTTTGTTCAACGAAAAGCAGTAATCCTGTGCAGCAGTTTTGCATTTTTCGCCTTTTGTTCGTTCACCTTTTTCTCTCATCCGCTTTGCTGAACCATAACACATGCGGGAACTTTGCATATGACGTTCAATATGCCATTTTTGTTTCAATGATTTTATCCCATTCCTTGGTGCAAATTTTTTGTGCCACTCCCTTACCGTGGCTGTTGGTTGCTCTACTGTATTACAGCACAAAATGCGAGTGTTCATGGCTTTTGCGTGCCGACAGCTTTGTTAAATCATGGAAGGGCTTTTGTAAAGAAAAGCCGTAATTTATTCAAACTGCGATTATTTAGTGAACTTAATTTTGTTCCACGGATTAAGCATTTCTTTGAACTGTATGCTCACGCGAAACAGTCATTGGATTTAATAGAATGGAGGGAATGCGTCCGCCAAGGGTGGCCTGTCCGCAAAGTGCGACGTGGTTTTACCAAACAGTCAATAATTCACCTTTTTCGCAACTGAGCACTTAATTTAGTGTGTTTCTTGAGGTGACGACAGTGCATAAGGGTTAATAAAATTTGCTACACCCGTCGCATCAAAAATTTCAGCTTCCAAAATTGCCTTCATGCTTATGTACTTTTTAAGCAAGTAGTTCTTTACTTTGCAACGAAGTGCATGTGTCGTGTAAATGGGAGAATAGGGATTGTTATTTTCCAGCTTGAAGCAGTGTTGTAAGCAAAGGCAAATTCTGTCATGTAACGTAATTACAAGTGAACCTGATTACCTACAGTAAGAAAATCCCTCGTTTGGTCAGGAGTAATCTGTTGGCGTCGTTTGCGCGTTGGATGCATCGTCTCTTTATTAATTTTGCGTATTGAACTGCTCGCCTTTAAGGAAATCCGCAGCCAGCAGGTTATCAGGAAAATATGTCTGCTCCGTTCGCAGTTTCTTCATTGGTTAGCCGATTTACTTTCCGCTCTGCGAGGTATGTTAATTTGAGTAGTTGTAACTTTCCTTCACCTTTTATTTTCTCATTTATTTAACCTGACAATTTCCCGTTTCATGCGAATCCGTTGAAACGGCCGTGGACATTCAGTGGCATTTTAGCGGAACTGTCCGAATTGACATTAACGATCACCAAGTCGTCTTTTTTCAGTTCTTGGTTTGGGGCCGTTGGCATGGGACCTCCTGACGCCATTTTGGGTCTTACGGAATTCTACAATCGCGATACCAACAAAATGAAGATTAATCTTGGCGTTGGCGCCTATCGCGACGACAGCGGAAGGCCGTTTGTGCTGCCAACTGTCCGACAGGTCCGAATCTTTGCATTGAATTGCACCATAAAATATACTGACTAAGAATTGCTGTCATTACGCCATTGCCAAATCCTCAGGAGCGCTTGCTTTAAGGCGGAGGAAATGATCATGGAAGCGCGTCTGGACAAAGAGTATGCAGGCATTGCTGGAATTCCTAAGTTCTGCGAAGCGGCCGTTCGCTTAGCTTTCGGGACCGACCATCCGGTGTTGGGTAGTCGATTGGTAAGCCCTTCAGTGGTGAAATAATAACCAGACCGCATTAAATAACTTGGGATGCCAAACAGCACAGCTTTTAAGTGGAACTCATAAAGATGTTTCTTTTTATTATGGTGATTTAATTGAAGAATCCTGTCCTCAATTCTCACCGTTCTGAGCGGAATTGATGTTTCTTCAAGGACGAATCGAACTTCAGGATAGATTGCTTTCTGTTTCTAAACATTTGCAAGCATTTGTGAGAAAATGTTTCATTTCAGAATGCCACAGTGCAGGCAGTATCCGGAACGGGTGCACTTCGGTTGGCAGCAGCATTTTTCGTAAGTAAACTGACGTTTCCAGTTTGAGAGTACTACTGTTTTCCTGAAGGAAAAGTTTCATGAAGGCCCCAAGGTTGTCTGGGTGCCCAATCCAACGTGGAACAACCATGGAAACATTTTGCGGTTGCTTATCAGGGAAACGTTTTCGTACACTTATCTTTAAAACATATTTCAGCCACACTGGTCTCGGTATGCGCTCCTATCGTTATTATGATTCCAAGACTTGTGGCGTCGATGAGAGTGGCCTTCTGCAAGATCTAATGGTGAGGTACATAGGAGTTATACTTATCAATTTATCAGACTTTTACAGGATATACCAAAACGTTCCATCGTACTTTTGCATGTGTGCGCCCACAATCCCACAGGCGTTGACTTGAATTCCGAGCAGTGGTCAAAGGTGTCCGAAATTATGCGGGTAGAGTCTAATGAGTGGTACTTTGCAACTTGTTCATGCCGATTCCTCCAAAGGCGAGGGAACTATTCCCGTGGTTTGATATGGCTTACCAAGGTTTTGCGACGGGTGATCTTGACCGCGATGCGTACCCTGTTCGGCTGTTTCTCAAGCACGGGCACCAAATGGCGCTGGCACAGTCGTTTTCGAAAAACATGGGCTTATACGGTAGGAAAGTTGCCTGCAAATCGTTTTAGTACTTCGTAATTTGCAGGAGAGCGAGTTGGCGCACTGACGATTGTTGCGAATCGGGAGACGGAAGCGCAGTGCGTACTTTCGCAGTTAAAAATTTTGATAAGACCAATGGTATCGAATCCACCAATTCATGGGGCGCGCATTGCGCATTTAATTCTTACCAACTCCGAATTGAAGCAGCAATGGTTACAATTGCGATGTTCCGAGTTTGTTGCTTTTCCAAAGAAAGCACTTTAAGGCTGCAAGATTTAAAAGTCATGACGAATCGACTAATTGGCGCTAGAAGGTCACTGAAGGAATGCCTGGAAAAAGAAGGTTCGTCCAGAAATTGGCAGCATATTGTTGATCAAATTGGCATGTTCTGCTATTCTGGGCTGAGCGAAGCTGAGGTAAATGAAATTGCTTTTCATGGGCGGCTGTTCGCCTTTTCAATTAACATAATACACGTTAGGTTAATCGTTTGATCAAAGACTACTCCATCTACTTGACGAAGGATGGACGCATATCGGTAGCCGGGATATCGTCCGCAAACGTGAAGTATCTTGCCAGAGCGATCCATGAAGTTACCCATAAGGAAACGCAGCTCAGTGCAGCTCGTTTTAGTTAGACTATCACAGTGTAGGCGACGTGGTTGGCTAACTACTGACTTGCCATTCGGATGGGTTGTTTTTTCGAAATAACTTTTCTCAACATCGTGCGCTGGCGTTCGATGAATGGAAACAATCTGGACTTTTGTAAATGAGTTCATTTTCATTGTTTCCAAACCGAATTAAACTATCAGATCACAGCGTTCGATTTAACTTTCATGGCGGCAAGCGAAAATCGGTCGCTTAACTTATTTTATTTCCGTTTCTACTTTTCCGTTTGTCATAATTTAAGTAGAAGAAAGCTGCATGCAAAATGATGTTTCCGCTTGCTCTGATGTTCCCACATAACGTAGGCGAAAGTTGCCCCTCCCCCCACAACTAAGCTCAACGTTAATCCCTAACTACGGACATGGCGCATTTCATCCAGTGCAAATTGCTGAAAAGCTGTCCATTCAGGTAGGTGACTCATTTGCGTAATTGCCCTTCCGCCACCGACCATAAGCCTGTCTCTGATTTCAGGTGCCGTTTCCAATCAGCGAAAAGTTCCGTTTGGTACGTGACCTGGAAGTGAATATGCACTTGTCGCTGTAAATGCTGTTGTTTTATTGCTCAGAACCAAATAACTGTATTTCTCCTTTGTTTAGGTAAGTATATGCTTTCCTTGTAGAAGTGCGGTCATTCCTTATTCCATAATGTCGACTGTCATGAAATTTTGTTACGACTGTACACTGTTTCTTAATAACCTTTGTTCGTTATCCGAAGCTTTCCGCTGAGGGCGAGACCAGTAGTCTCGAAAGCTTTAGATATCGCAAAACTACTACTAAGAAACGGCGTATAGTTGTAAGAAAATTCCATGGTCAATTTCACCCTTAGAATCCACCGAACATTCACAACATTGATTATCGTTGCAATACTATCTTGGGTGGACTGGCCTTTAAGTAGCAAACAGCATTATTAGTTTTAGACATGTTTGTTAACTCGTTGTGTTGGCTTTTGAAAATTGGTTCTAAGAAATTGAAGGCATCGTAACGGACGTTCATATTCTCGTAATGATATCTGTGTAGGTCTTATCGAAGCATTGTGTCACCCACCCATGCTGAGCTAGCTCCAGAGAGTTGTCATAAACTCAATAGCATGGTTAAGCACTGGCTGCTATTAATACTTTGCAATTCTCGTTCGCTTCATGCCTACATCACTGATGATGGGGCACGTGAGTTTGGAAAACTCTAGTTCTTGTGCGGTTAGTAGATCCATTTCCTAATAAGCTGCTTGTCCATTGGCTGACAAAGCGTTTAAGTTCGATTGGAGATCTACTGAACAATAAAGAAACGAGTTACGTCAATATATAGACAATGACAAAAACTGGAAGCTCCGTAACGGAATTTCATTGATATTTGATGGCTTATCGCACCGTTTTTATCCGTTCATTGTTTCAAAATGCAGTATAATCAATGAAAATGTTATGCAAAACACCTTTATCGTAATAAAGTCTGTGTAGCTTTCGGATTCAGCTCGTAGTATCCTCAGAAATCTCGATAAAGAGGTTTACGTGGACAGTAAGGTTTGCGTAGGCGAGGACAGGAAGTCAGTTCAATCCGGTTCAGCATCCTGTTTTTTGACGATTGCAGTTGACACCTTGCTAATCCCAACACACTTGTTAATTATATTGTATTCTTAAACCAATAGACAGGAAAGAAAACCGTGATGAGCCATGGGATCTTTGTTAATTATTTTTGTTTTCTTGCTATTCAGTGGAACTTCGGTGCATTCCGTAATATGATCTTTTACGCTTGATTACTTTTCCTGAATACTGGATCTTCCATGGCGGGCACTTGACCGCTGTAACTCACTTGTTCAGGTTTCAAAGTTTTCACACGGTAATTCCCTGTTCATGGAAAACGCTTTACTATCAAAACGCCGAGCTTTCGGACCATCCCCTTTGGTCCGTCATCAGTGCAATGGTTTATGCCAACTGCCCTGTCACCCGACGGACCTGCTAGCTTCTCCATTCGACCTCCGGGTTGATGACGTCAGCTATCAGGTCTAACCTTTGACCCGTCATGAGACTGCCACCCCTCTGGTTGACTGACTGGGCAGGTGGTAGTCGCTTGACGGGTCAAAGGTTAGACCTGATAGCTGACGTAATCAGCCCGGATGGTCGAATGGAGGAGCTTGCAGGACCGTCGACTGGGCAGTTGGCATAAATTATTGCACTGATGACGGAGCAAAGGGAATGGTCCGAAAGCTGTGCGTTTTGATAATAAAACGTTTTCCATGAGCGGATAATTACCGTGTGAAAGCATTGATATTTGAAAATTACCCCGTACAAGAAGAAAGAAGAAAAAATGAAGTACCTGTTACTTGTTCAGGTTGTCATTTAGCAGATCTGAAATCACGCACTTGTGTTACTCTATCCGCCAATGGGTGAGCAGTTCTTCGGAGAACAAAAGCTGATTGTAAAACGTATTGTAAAACGACAAGCTGATCAGAACAGAACATACATGCTTCCGTCGGCATCCGAACTTGCCGAACGACAATATTCAATAGCAATGTGAAGAACTTCATGATCTTTAAAAATTTTAAACATGGAAATTTATTAAGAAACTATTTTCTCTGCATACTGGAAAGTGGCTTTTTATTACCAAGGAAGTTTGAACAAAATGTTCCACGGTTTTCCCCCATTGAGCAAAAGCCTTTCATTTCCATAAAAAGGCACAAAATGCATAGCTTTAGGCTACTACTCATGTGGCCGTCATCAGTGCAATATAAAATGTCGATTGCCCAGCTAGCCGACGGTTCAGCAAGCTCCTCTGCTAGACCATCCGGGCTAGCGACATAAACTATCAGGTACTACCCTTGTACCCGTCAAGCGTCTGTCGCTTGCCCAGTCAGTCATGCGGAGGAGCGAGCATCCCCACCGACCGACCGAAACAGTGACGCAACACAAAATGAAGATTTAAAGAGACTTCAGACGGGTTCGGGAAGCTACTGTCGTTGCCTCAATCTTCATTATGGGGTTTTGTCACTGTTCCGGTCGGTCGGTGGGGATGCTCGCTCTCTGCAGGACTGACTGGGCGAGCGACAGACGCTTGAAGGGTACAAGGGTAGTACCTGATAGTTGATTTAGCCTTTTTTATGGAAATCAAAGGCCTTTGCTCAACGGGGGAAAACCGTGAAACTTTTTGTTCGCATATGTGCACCAACCCCGTAGAAAAGAAGAACATTTGTTATAAGAAAGTTTGACTGGAAATTGGATTCCCATAGACAGGGCAAGGCTTCATGCCATGGCGACTTACGGCAGAGCACCAATTTGAACGTAGATACCTAGTCATGAGTAGAAAATTACCGCTTTCGGAGCAATGTGATTCCTTCCTCATTGTCGCAATAACGTAAGCGAAGTTGAATTAACGTGAGGCATTGTTCCCATGTTGGGGACTGAAGCAACCAGTTCTACGAACTCCATTTTTCCATTTTCATGATTTTCTATTTTTCAACAGATACTTTGCACTAATCCTTTATTCCGATGGAATTTTTTTCAAGCGAAATGGGGCTCTTACTGGAAGTTCTTTTTCCCGCGCCATTGCGGAAATCTTCAAGAAAAGTTTACATGAGGCCACTTCCTTTTCTGGAATAGAAAATTCTGTGCTCCCTATGGTTTCCAAGCGATATATCGACGACACTTTTACCTGAACGTAACGTAGAAAGCGGTAAATAATCACTTAAAATATTTCAACATATTTCCTGGATAAATTGCAATTATTGTGCAGCAAGGATCACAAAGATGGCCTCCGTTTTGGTCCCTTAATGATTAGGTGCGAAAATCATCAGAGGACCACAGCTTGTGGGAAAGTATTTCATTCAAACCCGTATCCTCACTTCTCGACCCACCATCAGCTTTAGCATTTACTAGATTCGTCAATGGCAGGAGAGACAGAGCAGAGGATATGCGATGCCAAGAATTTCTGCAGTCAGAGTTGGGCTACTTCAAGAGATCTATCTCTGACGGACACTATACTAGAAATTTAGTCCTTCCGTCATAAATCGTAGGTTTTTTCTTGCAAACAGGGCCAAGGGGATGGAATCTGGAGGTTCTTTACTTATCGTTGTTCATTTTAAAAATTCATTGGAGAAATCTCTGACGTCTTGGTAGAATACTTGACTTTAGGATTTTCCTTAAAATTTCGACCGTTAGTAACGCGAACTCAGACGTGATAAGGTCAAGGCACCGTCAAAAAGTACCGTAAGACAAAGTACTGCCAGTTGATAATTCTGGAGTTGCGCAAAAGTCAAATGCAGCGGCCCAGCGTCGTATGTTGACGTAACGGGGAAACTGTGAGACCAATACATAGGTGTAAACAACGTACGTCAAGCGTAGCCATTTACAACGGTGCGAAAGCTAGGCGGAATGGTTCAATAGCGCGGCTCAGAGATTCATCGCAATCGCTTGACCCAACAACCACCACGGATCAAGCGGTTGTGGTGCAGACCACCCAATTCTCAGATTTCCTGTATTACGAATTTTCCTGAAAGGTCTACGGCTGTATCCCTGTGTGAGTATTACCAACACCAAGCAAATGCTTCTTGGTGGAACAGTTTACTTGTGTTGGCAGCAGCAAAAAATTAGCAGCGGAGCTTTCGAAACGTACTGGTTTCGTCTTCATCGTTAAATGTTGGTTAGCCCTGGTTTTGAGGGTTAGCATCAGTTGGCCTTGAGGGGTCACTGGTTTCGCAACACTTGGTATGTCGAATCAGATTCAGCCAAATATCACTAACTGCGTCTCCTCGATCTCTGTTCAAACAATCATTGCGCTGAATGAACAGTGCTTACTTGATTTTCCTGAGGCCTTTGTGGCTTTCCTTGCATAACTTTACCGCCACGAGATCATGCTTGCATACGGACGTATGTTCAACGACGGCTGACGTCATCAGTAAGTTCTCCATGATGACGCGCGGGTCTAACGTTTGTGGCCGTCCTCACTATCCCATTTAGTCTATCTTCAGCATTCTTGTACCTATGGATGTCATTTAAATGCTCTTTAAATCTGTCTTGTAAAGTTCAGCCTGTTTCACCTATGTAAATCGCTGAGCACCGGCAGACTAGCGTGTAGACGCAACCCTTAACTGACTCGTCTGTCAATTTATCCTTGTCATTTCGTAACAGCGACCTCAGACTCAATGCCGATCTGAAATACACCATGACATTCAAGGCATGTGATAAACTTTTGATCTTCTCCCCCTAACCCTGGTAATAATCAACAACAACAAGAACGGGGAGAAAAGAAGACGGGGAAGGTTCGGGTTCGTCAGAAGCATTTCTTCCACCTTCCATTCTGTTCCTGGTTCGTTTCTGGATTACTGAACGGACAAGGTTTCGCGGGTAACCATTTTGACATACAACTATATACGTATTTGAGTTCATGATGTATTAACTCTTCGTCGCAGAGTTCAAGGACTCTCTTTACCATGCCATTGACAATGCCGAAAAAGGCAGGTTTAGTATGGTGTGAGGCATAGTTGAGGAATAATCCAGAATCAGTTGGCTTTCTGTATACGGTTGTCCTACGACTGTTATTCCTTCTCGTAATCAGTACATCGAGGAATGGGACCTTTGTCCTTTCTCCCTTTCCATCGTGAATAAAATGACATTTGGGAACAATCTATTCAAGTGTTCCAAAAACTTTTCTTCATTACCTTTCTTTATCAATACAAAAATATCGTCGACATAGTGTTTGAAGAATTTTGGGCGGTACTGCGGGTCAATCGTTGAGAGCGCCATGTCCTCAAGATTTTCCATGAAAACCTCTGCAAAGACAGGAGATAAAGGGCTTCCCATAGGGACACCTTTGGTCTGTTGGAAGAAATGTCGTTGAAAATGAAAGTAGTTACCATCTGTCATACAGATTTTGATTAACTGTATGAGATGGAAAGGGTTAATCTTAGTTCTGCCAGTGAGGTTCACGTCTTGTTCCAACAAGTTGAGAGTCAGTTGCAGTGTTTGTTCCACCGGAATGCTAGTGAATAGGTCTTTTACATCTTAACTGACCATAATGTCATCCGTTTCTAGATTGACTCTTTTTAAGTCTGTACGGAAATGGATCGAATTAGTGACGTGGGACGACCGTTGACCCGTAAGAGGTTGTATAACTGTGGAGAGGAAGCGTGCTAGTTTAGATGTAACGCTGTTGGTGCTGGAAACAACTGGTCTAAAGGGAACCTCCGGTTTATGTATTTTGAAAGGGCAGTATTGTTCTGGGCTAATCACTGCATTACTAACTTGCAGCTAATGTGCTATTTTTGGACATCTCCATCGTTAGTTTCAGATAGGCATTGAGTCTGAGGTCGCTCTTACGAAATGACGAGGATAAATTGACAGATGAGTCAGTTAAGGGTTGCATCTACACGCTAGTCTGTCAGTGCTCAGCGATTTACATAGGTGAAACAGACAGAACTTTACAAGACAGATTTAAAGAACATTGAAATGGCATTCAGAGGTATAAGAATGCTGATGACAGACTGAATGGGATAGTAAGGACGAATACGCCCACAAAAGCTCGAACCACGTATCATCATGGAGAACTTGCTGAGGACGTCGGCCGTCGCTGAACACACGTCCGTATGTAAGCATGACCTCGTGGCGGTGAAGTTATGCAACGAAAGCCACAAAGGCCGCAGAAAACTCAATGAAGCACTATTCATTCCGCGCAATGATTGTTTGAACAGAGTTCGAGGGGTCGCAGTTAGTGATATTCGGCCGAATTTGATTCGACATATCAAATGTTGTGAAATCAGTGACCCCTCAAGGTCAACTGAAGTTAACCCTCAAAACGAGCGGTTAACCCCCATTTCGCGCTGACGTCGAAACCAGTACGTTTCGACATCTCCGCTGCAATTTTTCCTGTTGCCAATACAAGCAAATTGTTCCTCCAAGAAGCAGTTGCTTGGTGTTGGTAATGCTCACACAGGGACGCAGCCGTAGACCTTTCAGTATGATCAACGCCCTGTTAGACATCCTATATTCCTGGCAATTGCGAATTTTCGTGCAATAGGGGTCCTTGAAAATCGGATTCTTCGTAACGGTGTAGTTATACATGATAAGGTATATTAGTGCGACTTGCACCGTTTAACCTTTTATTTCAAACAACTCGGAGCTTTCGGGGTCGCACACACCCCGTCATCAGCGACTCACCAAATAGGAGTCATTTTGCATTGAGAAAAATAAAAGGCCACTTTTCATTCGACATAACGACGTAGCGAGATGGAGCCAGCGGAATTTGAACAAGCGCAGCAGGCCACAAGGGTGCCGCAAACTGCGAGTTATATATTCGGAAGAAAACTGGAACAGAGCACTGCGACGAAAGCAACGCTAAGGCAGGGAGGTTACAGATATTGGAAGAAAGTTTAAGACGACTGAACCACCCTTCAATTTACGTTTCTCATGTTCTCATACAGTTGGTTCATTTAGCCACCGAAGAAAGGGCATAGGTGAAGTCTCGAAAGCTCCGGCGAATTTAGAAACTGTCCCAAGTGCCGGTCCTTTCGTAATAAGGTATTACATTTTTATTGTACTGAAAAGACTGTTGTCTTTGCTTTATTATTATGAAAGAGTGAAGTGGTTTAGACAGGAGCCACCGTCTTTTCATTGTAGTGAAAAGTATACTAGCGGTCACAAAACTGTGTCAAGTTATCAAAGAGAATAATAATCACTTTTATGCAATGCGTGTTTTATGCAGTTGTAAAGTTGTTCACTGAAAACATTCATGCGTTTCCTCACTGTAGCCAGTAGCTCGTCAAGCAGCCTATCCGTACTTGCGCATTCTCGAAAGGGCTCACAGATATGTTTTGGCACCGTCGTGGGCTTTTTGGCTCTCTCCTTCCCTGCCTACCTCGCCTGTTAATAATCCTAAGGAATGCACGACTTTATTTCTCGCCTTTCTTTGCTCCGCTCACGATTCATGGCGACATAGCAAATGCCAGTTTTTGCCATTGAAAACTTTTTCTGAATCAACCATGTGCGTATTATGCGTCCGACTTCTCAATCGCCGTTAAATCGCGCGCACCGCCCTTCGTTGTCCTCATCTACAACTGTGCTTAAGATAAAAATCCGGCCGGCGCTCCTCCGCACCGTGCACACTAGACAGGGCTCCGCTTTTTCTGACGTTTCTTTTACCAATCTCTCAGTCTGCGGCCGAGTCCGATAGGGACTAAGTCCCGTTCAAAATCTTTTTGCATTCTTTCCGGCCAAAGAAAGGGCAGGATGTAAGCGTGATCGATAGGAAGCTGCCGATGGGGGCACCGATTAGCCCATAACCAAAATTTGTTCAATGGAATTTTTCTCCCTCCTCCCCCAGTTACGCCAAGGCTCCGCGAACGGTCCATTCGCTCCGTTTGTCGTTCCAGAATGTCTAAGCTCAACTTGTTCAAAACTTCTTCATTGCTCAACTGTTGCACATGTTACATAGCCGTACAGGTGTCGCGATGGTCAGAGTAACGCGGCGAGTCCGCAAAACGGGAGGTCTGTTTGTCCAGCGGATATTGTTTCTCGTTTGAGGATCTTTGCGGACAAACCGACTTAGCAAAGTCTATTTATCCACGTCAAACTCTTGACAAGTGGAGCCGATTGATCAAACCGACCAGGTTTGGTTAAGCAAACCGTCAGAAATGCTGTGCAAGTACTCTACCATGCGAAAAGCCTGATAAGTGGGCACCTGTTCGGCGTTACTTCTGTAACCGACGGTGGGAGAACAATTGCCACCATCGTCGGTCGGTCAGAGGTCACGGTCCGGCGCCAACGTTGAGCTTTTCCCTCGGCTGAACGATCAACAGCTTTCGGGGGGTGGCGCCGGCTTGTAACACAATCTATGCACGTTGCATTGTGTCCACGGGCGCCTGACCATGGGTAACCAGCGATGCCAATCGGATTTGCCAAAACTGCCACCATTCGGTCGGCAAATTGATCACCTCCTATTTCTCCTACTATTGTCTAACGCGCCAAACATGGCTCCATAGACGACGGCCAATGGTCCGTGAGGGGATCCGCTCAGTACCGTGGCAAACAGATGTTCGTCGCCGGGGGTCATTTGCTTCTCAAGTTTTCGCGCCCGGCGATAATCAGCCGCCCGTGGTCGGCCGGATGTTGCCCGCGCTGGAATTTTCATTTGCGGGTACGACTAGTCGAACAATGCGGAGCCGTGCCCCTGCCAGGTTGATTATCCTAATATACGACGTTTTGCGTCATCACCGGCGATTAGCCTTTTTCCGCCTCGCATGGAGCAGCTGGTATTTGGGGCACCGGTTGATCATTCCGTTAATGCTTCCCGCTGTTTAGCCAATCGACCGAGCATCGCAACTTTCCGCCAAAATTTTCAAAACACCTCTCTTACCTTACATTTTGCTAAGATCTCGCGACGCAATCCGTCGAGCAGCAGCCCGCAGCCGGTCCCCAGTCGTATTCAATTGCTGATTTGCAGACATGATTTTCAGACTTATGCTTTGCGCATCATTTTCCGTTTTCCCCTTCGAAATGTTCGGCCACCCCGCAAGCCGAGGTCCATTGCGGCACGCAGAGCTAAGCGGTCGAAAATCCTTGCTTCAACAAAGCAATATGTACCTTAGTTTGCGCGAAGGTATGGTTCGCCGCGGAATTGCGCTTCATTTTGTACATTCTATTCGCGGCAGTCTTTCCGCTCCATTTATTTATTAAAAGGAGTCAATTGGTTTGTTGCAACTAACCTTGCGGAATGAGGCTCTCTGTGCAAAGCCCACCCATAGCAAGCGTAAAGTGAATGAATGACGTGGCTGGAAATAGGAATCGATGAATGATGTTACTGAAACCCGTGGATAACAAGAAGTCCTGTGAACTCTTGTTCGCCACAGCTCCGCTGAACGATGGACCAGTTCACCTTCGACAGCTCCATACTTTTCCATTCATAATGCAAATTTGTCTGAAACGGATGTTTCGCTGTATCCCGCTACAAAATGAGTGACATTACTGATCAGCATCCTTACCCAAGCTCGTGAGCTTGCAACAATTGATTTTCATTGATATTTAGTCTATGTCGCGCCTCGTCATTCCCTGGTCTTTTTTGAGCAAATGTTTCACCTCGTACGTATAGTTTTAATCTTCTTCCGCAAATGACACTTTAGCTTGCGTTCGTCCTGCTTACGTTGAGCAACACTTTCTACCGATGTTGTTGCGCAAACCAGCTTTTCCGTGATGGATTTTGGGCACCGTTTACGGGATCCACCTCGATTCGTCCATCAACACATTGTAATCTATCTCCAGCGTTTTTATATCCAGTAATGTCAGCAAGGCGTTCTTTAGTTTGCGAAAAGCAAGATGCGCCGAAAGGGTTCAAACAGCAGCGGACAGCATCATCCGATATTTCGCCAGGACTTCTGAATCGTGAAATTTGGTTGGCCAATATGAAACCTCCTACCAAAATGATGCATTATTCTTGAACAACTACGCACTGTTGGCGCTAATCTATTTAATTTTAATCGAGCTACTCATCGTAACTTTAGCGATTGCACATATCCTGTCCTCAGAGGACAAAAGGTAAATCGGCTTTTTCGACATGATAAACTGCATATTCGATGTTCACCGCAGAAACTACGTTTCAGATTAACCTCGTACGTACGTACACATATACATACATACATACATACATATATATATATATATATATATATATATATATATATATATAATCCGTGAAAAATCCGTGAAAACTCAACATCATGAAGATCCATGCTCCCGTTAAAAGACATCCCGTCTTCCGAAATATATATATATATATATATCAATGACATTCTATCCTTTTAACTTCATAAATGCTTTGAGGCCGGTCAATGTCAATGGACTTCAAAATTAACAAGGAGCCCATCGACTCCCAGTCAGGGCAGAAATCAGACGGACTTTTGAACCTCTCTCTAGCAAGCGACTTCTTGGGATTGGGAATTGTCTTTCCATTAAAAGTTGTGTACTCGCGTGGCATAGCTGAGCGGTGATAGACGGTTGCGCAATGGCCGGTCAACAAGCTATATAGGGCGTGGCAACCCGCTTAGCGCCCTTTAACTGCGTCTATACTTCGCCCGCCCTGGTACGATACGATGATTGAAAATGCGAAGCAGAGCGCTGCGGCTGGCCTTTGTTGGACCATCGCTTCGCCGAGCTCTTCCAGGTTCGCTCGGAAGCTTAGATAGAGATTATCCAACTCCGTCCGTGAGCCCATTTTCAAGACGATGGGTACGCTGCTTTTTCAATACTTCAGAGACTTCTTTGCTCATTGAGGGAACGCGTATGTTGGCCACATGTGGCGACCCGGCGCGAGCAGTGTTATTCAGAAAATCCATTACGGTGACGCTAATCAGATGTACCGCGGCTTCAGCGGCTATGCGGAAACCGTTGGCGCCTATACCCTCGTTTACAACCAGTCGTCATGGGAAATTGCTCAATTAACGCCCGTGACAGTAACCGTTGGCTCGTTGATCACTTCGCCGGTGATAATGGCAGCGGCGGCCAGTTGGCGCTACGAGGTAGCGGTCACAAGATACTATCTGTCTTGGAATCCTTTGAAGCAGCGCGATAAGGTGGCAGCCAGTCGCGACGTTGATTGCTGCGGGCGCCTAGAGGTCAACCGATGGCGACACTACCAACGGCAGACCCTTTGCGCCTGTCATACGTATTGGCACCTACGGCTCCATTCCTGCGGTTCGCTCCGCCCGTCCAATGGCCTTTTGGCGCCGGTGCTCAAAAGCACCGATCCGTTAATGAGCCGCCAATGCGACGACGCCGGCCTATCATAAACAAGGCGGGCAAACTGGACAAAGCTAACAGATTTCCCCAGTGTCAATCAAAAGGCCGCCATGCCGCAGCTGGTAAACGATCCAAGCCGGTGAAGTGGCCCTCCAAGCGGACCAGTGTTTATAGGGCGTAGCTACCGAACGGTCGGCCCTTGCGATCCGCTTCACGCCATGCTCTATCCCAGCTCCGCTTTGGCGCAGATCACTCTGAATCCAATGGACTATGCAGCCAGCAATGGTCGGCTCCCTTACCCTTTGCCTGTTGATTGCTGCTGACCAGGCCTGTTTAGCATTCAGCCTGCAAGGACCCACCACGCAGGAAGACATTAAGGACATGTGCCCTGTCAGTATCGAATTGGACAACTCCTCCCTGTGGAAACAGTTTAACGACTACGGGACCGAGATGATTGTCACCAAGACGGGCAGGTAGGTTCTACGTCTCCTCCCCTATTGACTCCCATCCATTCATTCCACTAAAGGCGCATGTTTCCTACGCTTCGCTATCGCATTCATGGTTTGGACCCAAACGGCACTTACGCCGTATTTGTCCAACTCCTGCCCACCGACGAATGGCGGTACAAGTTCAGCAGTGGGCGATGGGTGGTCGCCGGCAGGGCGGATCCCGGCGTCTTGCATCCGTCAGCATGTCGCCTGTACGCTCATCCGGATTCCCCGGCCTCCGGGCGCCTTTGGATGAAGCAGCCGTTGTCCTTCCACCGGCTCAAGTTGACCAACAATCAAATGGACGACCTGGGACATGTAAGGGCGCCGTCCCTTGACCCCTAATGCATTGCCGATCTTTTGTTTTCTAGATTGTCCTGCATTCCATGCATCACTACGCGCCCGTGCTCACGGTGGTCCGTCTGCACGAGTTCTATCCTGGCAATGGAGCCTCGCAGCTGGTCGCGCGACGGTCGTTTCCCGAGACGGCCTTCTACGCGGTGACCGCCTACCAAAACGAGAAGATCATCCAGCTCAAGATTGACCACAATCCCTTTGCGAAGGGATTTCGAGAGAACGGCAACTCAAGGCGGGATAGCCCCACCAGCGAGTCATCGGATAAGGACGCCGACGAGGCGGTTCAGTGCAACAGTGAGTTTCTTGGCCGCGCAGAGGGTTGCATACTTCAATGTTGTTTCTTCTTTCCAATATGAAGGAAGCAAAAGACGAAAGGTTCACTCGGATATGCCAAGCTCTTCCAAACCGCGAGCTGACGCGTCGGCAGTAGCCGTTCCTAGTCGGTCGCTCTCCTTCGGCATAGACAAGCTGACGGCAGTTGACAGCAAGGTGGACTCCACCAAGGCTCTGCTATCTCTGGGCTCACCATCCGCCGCTCTCTGGCCTTGGACGGTTCCCTGCTACGGAGGCATACTGTCGTCATCAAATCTGCTCGCTGCTGGCCAATGCCATTCGCCCTTTGCTCGACCGGCAATGGCACCTCTGGCAATCCCCTACGTTGGCTTGAACAACCTGGTCTTTCGTATGCCATTGTAGGCAACGGCTGAGAGACCCATGCGCAGTAGTCTCTTGTTGGCCGGTGCTTCATTCCAAGAGATTTTCAAGCCGCTTCCTCCCTTCTCTGTTCGCCACGTTCTAGTGAGAAATGGCTGTCGCCCAAGATGCTGATGTTCGCCGCAAGGTGCTCCGCTATTCGGCTGTCGGCCTGCCTTTTTTACATGATGCCTTGCTCAGTTCAATAAACGTAGTTGCCTGAACGCTGTTGCCCTTTGCTCGCGCCCAGGCGACCCCAGGGGGGCGAATATCCTCGAAACGCGGAGGTGCGAAAGTTGAAGTCTTTGGCACCGACCGTCATTGCTTGTCAGTCCGATCAGGCACTTGCTCTGCGAAAGCAAAACAACTTTCGACCCGGACGAGCAACTGCTAACGGAAGGAAAACTTTAAAATTGGCCTCGATCCGGCCCGGCGCCGGCATGTCTGCGCTGAGATTCCTGCGCTTACGTACAACGTCAGGCCATATGGTGCTTCCGTTCGGTACGCCAACTGATCAACTCCTCAACCGGTCGTCGTTTAATTAATACGTCTTCCGGTTGGAAACGTCGAAAGTACGGTTCAAATGGAGCTACTTTCGATCTAATCTAGGCAAGTTGGCAAACTTGAAAATTTCTGCTGAGTCACACTGCCTGCACAATTTGCATGAAGGCGGCGCGTCAATCGGTTGCTGGATATTCGAGCAGTGCGCAGGCGGAGGTTGGTCCAATGCTTTGAGCAGGCTGTAAATTGAATGGGATTGAGAGCACAGATGTTTCATGCCCACCGATTCGAAGCTTCGCTTGCCCTTGGTTTGCGGCTCCAAAGCGCTCAAATGTTGTGAATCTACGCAAATCCTGTTTGCATACGTCCCCCATTGTCATAGGTGTGTCTTTGCAGTTCGACAGTTTTGAAATCGATTTTCGCAAGGGCGCGTTTGCCAAGTAATCCTTACCGCGACTAGCACGGACGGGGAAGGACCTAGAAAGGTGCCCGGAAATATGGCACCGGTAATAGCTGTAAGTTACTCGAAATCAATGACGGCCGGTCATGCGCTCGTGGTCGGCTGCAGTAAGCCTAAGTCTGCCCATAAGCGGTAAAGATTGGCCGTTTCCTTTGCGCGACGGAGGAAAGGCCTTTCAAGAGCCCGAATCCTCTCCTTGGCAGACGGACTTCTTTTCCAACCTCTTATCGTTTGGCGATTCAATGAGGTCGTTTTTGTTCAAGCTCTTTCCGGTCGATCGTCTGCTCAGATAAGGGGAACTGACCGTTATGAAATCTTGAAAATATCATATCGCGGTTGCGCCTGGAGGTAAACAGTTTCCGAAATTTCGTCAACCGCGCGCCAGCAAGACCAATGGCGTCAACGTCCGGGCTCGAAGCAATATGCGTTGGAGAAAAATGATTTGGTAAATTTTCAATGCTTATTTTTTCGCGATTGATCTTCCACTAAGTCACATGATTTTCTTGCATGTCTGTAGCCGTTTGAAAAAGCCCACGGAAATGCTTGGTCCTACGAGGAGTGGCTGGAGCAGAGCAGAAAAAGCGCTGTTAGCTTTTCCTAAAATCGCCTACATCTCCTCCAAGCATCAAAAGGTTATCCATTATACGGCACAGCGGTAATATTGCTTTGGGAGTACGAAAACACTGTTGAGCAAGCGAAATTAACAGCACGCGAAAGCGGAACTGTTGCAGTTTAATAGAAATGACCGGATTTGCTGCAAATGAAGCGTTCTTGCCGACCACCGAAGCAACAATTAGATTCGCGGATAACCTTACCTTGGAGGTTACAAATATAATAAGAATACTGATTTTGGGCGACTTTAATTTCACGTGAACCAACACTATTTAGGAAACTGCTCGCCAGCGGCACTTCTGGCCAAAACGTCGCACATTTTATCCCGTTCTCTCCGATCGCTCTTTTGCGTAAAATCATTAATGCCACTTATTGATTTACATACTTGGCGCGGGTACGAAAATTTATAGTTCTCGTCCTCGTAAATGATCCACGGTCATTCAATTTCAGCGCCAAAGTCAGCAGACAGAGGGGGCACTGAAAATTAGCACTGATATAGAAAAATATAATTCAAGAGCGCAATTCAGCGACATTCCGCATCGGTTAAGTAAAAGACGCGACCAAGTTTTGCATGCTAGCTACAAAATGAAATTTTGACTTTCTTTGATTCCGCGAAACTTCAACTGTCCTAAGGATTGCGGGAATGTGAATATCCATGTGGACGGGCAATTTAGCCGGCTTTCAGTGGACAAAGTGAATGCAGCCGTTTGACCTAGGCGTTCCGTCAGAGTAGCGTACAAAATTCATTCCGATCATTGTCCGTCCAAAGCTCGCAAGCTCTTCCGGTCAAATTTGGTAGTACAACGTGAAAAATGAATGGCTAAAGGGGGATGGACCGGATCGTAACTGCAACTTTCGCTGAAAGAAAGCGTATCCCGCCCTGGTTTGGCTTATCCGTATTTCAGTACATAAATCCGCGCTGAACGGAATTGCCAGATGGCCTGTACAGTTGCGGTCATTAGGCAAATTGATTGAAATCCCCAATAAAAATCGCGTGTTTCGTAACGGATTTCATATATTCAATGTGATGGTATTCCGGCTTTCCCGTTTTTTGGATGGCACCTGTAATAAAACTGCAAATGCCCTACCAGCGGATGGATGGGCAATTATTAGAAATATCACAGGTCAGAACGCTTATCGTATCGTAGCTTTCGGAACCCTTTTCAACATCGCTGACGACGGAATCAGGGCGTTCCGAAAACTGCGATACGATAAGCGTTCTGACCTGTGATATTTCTAATAATCGCCCATCCATCCGCTGGTAGGGCATTTGCAGCTTTATTACAGGTACCATCCAAAAAACGGGAAAGCTGGAATACCATCACATTGAAATCCCCAATAGTCACAATCCCGAACAGTTCGCATGCGGAATTGTTAAAATACTAAATAATGAAACAATTCGAAAATGAAATTATTTGGAAACTAGTAGGAAGCGTATTCACTGGCAAGTTATTTAGCATGGAAGCATAATTGAGGCATGCGTATGACACTGCCAGAGGTTTTCAAGGAACAAAACGAGCAGTAATATAGTTGGCATAGGCTTTCGCTTTCAGCTGAATAAGGCATATTCCGTGCCGAGCTATTAAAGCTCAAAGCTAAATGTACACAAATAAAACAGCATACATGCGAACGTTGTAAGCATGCGATGGAAATGAGAATACCGCGTATTTAATTGGCCGATTAGGAAATCGCTGTTATGACAACCAATCTGTTGCCCAACACGTTGCGCGATGTTCTCTGACCTTGTCAATAATGCCTCCGTAGTATATTCCTCTTAGAGAACATAGATAATACGCTTTTAAACTTTCATTCTGGCTCATTTTTGAATGGCCACTTTCAGGATTTGCACAGTACTGAATCTTGAATTTCGGGACAGCCGACTGTTCGGGAGATTTCGACCATTCGGGAGTTTGGCACTCGCGGCTGCTTCATTCGGTATACCGACAATGGCCCAGGCAAAATAGCAAACGGCAACGAAGAAATGACTAACCTTGCTTGTTCTGCCTGCCAGCAGGAAGCAGTAAATCTTGCAACGGGATGTATCCATTCAGTCATGCTTGCAATCAAGCGGAAACTTGACTGAGGTAAAATTTCTCATGGTTTGCTACGAACGGTTCGAGTGCCCGCTCACTCTGCGGAATAACAGTTAACAATGCTCCCAATTGTTGGACGGTTGAAAAGATTGTTAATGTAAGAACCGGTGCAAATAAACAGTCGTCGAATATGAACCGCTTTCTTGAACAGCTGAGCAGCAAGAAGAAAAGGTTAGTTATCATGTAGTTGTCAACGAAATTTACCTTCCGCGAAAATTGGGGTACTCGAAGAGTTTAGGGCAAAGCCTTGAGGTTCCATCGGCCGATTGCAAGGAGTCTAGCATGCAAAGTTTGCCCATTTGCGCTTTGAGTATTTATATACGCATGCATTTTTAATTCGTTGCGAACGGCGTAATCAAAATAAAACGTGACTGTTCATTTAAATTAATAACAAAAATGAAACATGCAACTCAAACAGTAAACAAAAATGATAATCGCGGCTCGAAGGAATTGGAATCAGTGTACTATAATCAGGGAATCCAGCTAGCCTTCAGAAAAGCTTATTGAGCAGCAAATATCCTCTTAACGTTCCATTGAACAGTATCCAGATTGCCAATGCTCAACGGCGAGACTATTGTCTGACTGTGGCTTCAATCCTACGTGCGCTTTGCAGGTAACATGCATGTTTCACGAAACGTAATTGCAATGCTACGTGGCGTTGTTTTCGGGCATAACTGAAATTGATAGAGAGCACGGTAATCATTGGGCTTCCAGTATGCATTGGACAGAAAAGCCGTAGGTGGACCTCTTGCTCGCCAGCATAAGTTGCCTGGAGCAAAAAAATGCAAATCACTAAGTTATGTTAGCTTTTGCCTCAGCTTGGCGCTTCTTCCTAGCCGCGCTGGACATGTACGAAGACGGCGTAGGCAAAAAGTACTTCGTGGAAGCTAGATGTGAGGTCGATTTGCCAAATCTGTCCAGTTCGGTAACGCAGTAATCGCCCATTCCCGCGTCGAAGCGCAAATGCCTTGGCACCTCGCTCACTTTACGAACCACAAGAGTATTATCCTCCTTGCCCGGAGTGGCGAATTCAAATCTAGCCACCTGAATGTCGTCGGACGTAAGTCTTCCGGAAGATATGCGCCCGTAGGCGAGCTTATTAAGGTTCCGATAGAATATGAACTTACGGTAGCGATTCACGTCCGCATAGTCAATATCCTTAACAAAAGCTTTCTTAACGAAATTGTAGTATCGGCTGTCCCGTGGTCTAATGAAGAAATTGCCAGCAACAACGGTGGGAGCTCCACGTAAAGTTAACGGTCTGATCATTTCGGCCACAAGTTTTTCCTCTTTTGGATAATCCTTCGTATCGCTATAGTCGTAGAGGGAGGGAACAAAAATAGTGACCACAACCCCCTGGATTTCCACTTGCACCATTCCTATCCCCACGTCCTTGTTGGAACAAAAGCTGTAATTGGATCTGATGATCGGATAGCGAGACACTGCAGCGATACCGGAACTGGCATGCCTGGAAGTTATACCATAGTCTATGTGGTAGTTTAGCTTTTCCGCCAAAAAGCCCGGCAAATCAGCACCACCGTAGACATTCTCCGTTTCAAGAAGCACAATAACATCCGGCTTGAGCATTTCGCACAGCGTTGCGGCGTCAGCGGCGTTTGGCCACCCATACCTGTCCGTACCGTGTCCCGCGGTCATCAGTGCTACCAAAAATGTGCCATTCACAGTGGGCGTAGGCTGCTGCACGTCTGGATTCCATCGCTTGAAACGAGTTAGCGTACCGCTTAAAGCGATCAACAGCGCTACTACCAGCCAACGCCAGATTTTCCAGTTGTCAAGTGCCATTGATGAGCGTGTTAGCTCATTGAAAGCGATATGTCGATCGTGGCCGTGTATTGGAAAGATACGATTAACGTATAGCCCATACCAAATGGCGCTCATGAAAATAATGACAGAAGCAAGGGCGGTAATCACATGAACGAAGCTTCGCTCATTGACGCGCAACGCCTGGATTATACAGGTCAATTCACCCAGGTACACAAGCACTAAGACAGCCAGCGTTCTTCCTATGGAGCAATGACTAAGTACATTGAAATAGTGCGGCCACATGCTGGCAAGGTAGGTGGCCAAGAAAAGGGATCCCAGAAAGCTAGCCATTCCTGAGGCCAGTAGCATGATGGAGAAACTGACGGCACCGAGGGCAAACCATCGGGGGTTGAAAAGCAAACTCTCCACCCAAGATAGCCGTATACCAAGCACAAAAGCCGTGCACACAAAGAGGCTTCCTGGGTTTGGGCCCAAAATCTTGTACGGCTGCATACCCGCCAATAGCGACCAACGCGCTGGCATCGATGGATCGCCGAAGAAAGCGAAGGTAAGAGCAAGCAGCGTGCCAAAGCCTACGGCGACCATTTCCCATGGAGGTTCCAGTTTTCGAGCTCCGACCTCCAACTGTCTGTCCTTACCAGGTATCGCCGTGAAAAAAGCGTTAGCAATTCCGACGAGACTTATGGCAATGTTCGAGAGGCTGTTGTACCCAGCGGGGAGTACGGACGTGTAGTTTAAGCGAGAAACCTGCAAGAACACGAAGCCAAGGGTGTATCCCCAAAAGGCGTACTTCTTTTTTCCGTAGTTTAGCCGCGACATATCGCTTGTGAATTTCATTGCGGAGAAATATACAGCGCAAACGGCCAGGGTGTTTTGCGCCAGCGGGGATGTGCAGAAGTAGCCGAGTATCCCGCTGACCATTAGCACCTGAATGACCGTGTCGCCCACTTCGCTTTGAAAACTCGCTCGAACAAGCAAATGATAGCAGGAGGGCACCAATCGCAAAACACAAACTATGGCTAGCAGTACTTGAAGTGCCACTTTGCCATGGGTAAGAAAGCTATGAAAGTCGAACAAGTTTAGGGTGCCGGTTAGACGGAATAGCAGGGTCCAGAATATGTATCCCGTCACGGTCGCCTGGTACAGGCTGTAGTTTTGTTGTCCCATGCCTAAGCGTGAAACCATGATGCGGCGATTCCAAGGGCACTCTGATGAGCCTACAAGAAAAGTGTATGTCAGTTTCAAACTCCCGCATTTCCCAATTACGCGCGAGGCGCTGCACTGCGACATTCTGCTAACCTGCCACGTGTAGTTTAAGCTGCTACAGAAGACATTGAATTTCAAGATTGCATGCTGCGATAATTCCTGCAGCATTGAAGCAGTAGAAAGCAAACAAGCAATGGCGAACGGAGCAAAAGTTTTGAAAGCACTGCTTTTGGTCGATCAGACGGACAAAAGCTGATGCCGGTTAACCTTTACTGTAATTATAGCAGGTTTGAAGGGTATCAGGCGGTGGCATTTGGTTTCTTAAGTCAAAGTAAACGAGCAGTCAAAATTGCTGAACCATTCTTTTCAAAAGGAATTCCAAACTGTTTGCATCATACCATCAAACTTGAACATCATTAACTGCAGAACTATCTTGTTCCTTTAAGGTCAGTTAACACTGCATAAAATAACGACGCAGATTGAAACAGCTGACCGAACGCAAATTGGTCAAGCGATTTCCTCGGCAAATAATAGCACTTATCAGGCTGGTTTGTACGGGTACGCCATGGAAGCATTGAGCTGCAACTGTTTGGCTAGTGTTAGACCAGGAAAGAACTTCGCTTGGAAGGTGCCCTCTAGCTGCGGACCCGCACTTTAATATTAATAACGTGAAAATCATATTTCTCATGTGGGACTACTGTAATAATGTGAACAGTGGGTTTTCCAGTTGTTGAGCACTCTGTTGCTTCCAACGGGAGCATGAAGGCTTGGCAGGACTTTCGTTCCATTCTTATTTTCGTTATTAAAAAGGCTGAGATGTTTTACCGCCTTGACCCGTTTGTAAAACGTTCGGTATGCCGGTAACCCTTTGTCAGCCATTTGACGAACGACTTATTAGGGAAATCGAGATACTGCGAATCGTGGGACTTTTGGAGCTTGCAGAAGCAGCATGTTCCCTCGTCGTCAGCGAGTACGATGAGTGACATTATCAGGTATTCAGGAATTATTTTAGCAAGCATAAAATTGGTGACAGAAGTCCCAGCTGTCAGCAAAGGGCGACTCCTTGAGAATGCAAACAGGAAACAAGGCGAAAATTTACAAGTGACCAATGCTTTGCAGCTTAATTTTCTTCGCTTCAAGTTTTGGCAAACTGACCAATAAGAAACCGTATGTGCTTATCCTCTTACTGTACGCATCTTACCAACATAAGGAGTGTGCCGTAGTCTACTGTGTTCGCTGAAGTCATCGATGAACAAACGAAGTTGGCTTAATCTGGGAATTTTTAATTGTTCATTAATTTGATCTTATTTGCAATTGTACACATAAATCGCCAAAGAACAGACTTGCTTGCGGGTTGGGGTTGCGTCTGATTAAAGTTTGCATTCTAGCTTATGACCCTACAGTAGATAATGGAGAACATTTTGCAGAAAAACTTGCATGAACTTGTTAGACGTAAATCCGAGCAAGCCAGAATCAGTCTTCCTTTGAGAAGTTTGATAACTACTGTGATGTTGAACGCAGGTCATGTGGTGTGAAGTAAAAAACCGACTCAGCAAGCAATTTGAACCTTTAGAAGCTTTTTTAATAGTCTTAATGCTAGTATATGCTGTTTAGGGCAGTGTTTCTCAAGGTCAGACCCCGCCACTGCCCCCTTTTTAGAGCTCCGAGCTCGCCACTGCCTCCCTAAGCCCACAAGAATGGCGGGAAACTGGAGCTGGGTGGGGGAGTCATTGCCGTAATGAGCTGAGCATCTTCCTCCAAGAGGTCCTCTTCCTGCCACTGTTGCTTTCGTTTGCGATGTATTTGGCTTTCCATGCCGCTTCTGCACTGAACTACTTTATTATTAGTTACATGTCCACTGCAGACAGTATTATGACGAACACTGAAGCAAATGCGAGCGAACTAATTTTTCAACATCCGGCTCAATTGACGGCACACGAAGCCGCAGGTCGCCTCGATTGACTATTTGCAAGCGGTTGCCCTTCTTCGTTAAGAGATCGGTAACGACGCTAAAACAGCGGTCCACTAACGATGACGATGGGAGGGAAATTAGGAGCTTTTTTTACAAAAGTCCATAGGCCGGGATACGAAATTGGAATTAGTTTTGTAACCAAAATTGGTCATACCCATCCTTCAGTCTCGGCTTCAATTCTTCATCTGATTGCAAGTTTATTAGCTCTTCCTGTAGGTACACTTCTGCATCCACGGGATTAGTAAAAGGGTCGAATACCCAATTTGGCACTTCCATCGACAGTACATCATGAAATCGTCGTTTGAAGTCATCATGCAACGTTTGTAAATGATCACTGGACAATTGAATATCAGAGTCAGCGTCATGCGGGATAGCGTTCTTTTTTGCTGCAGCTAAGTTTTGAAACTGGCACAATTCACTACGCCATAGGTTCCATTTGCACAACACCAACTTGGATACAAAAGCGGAAATTATAGACTTTGTCTTAACCAAGTTCAGGTCGCTGACCTGCAGCTGTACATTCATTTCATTAAATTTAAATACAGATCAGCTAAGTAGGCTATGTCAGCTTCACGACTTTTCAGTTCGTCACGAAGCGTGATGTCTTCGTCATCAAAAAATTTAAGAACGGATTCAAATAATTCATAAAATCTTGTTCAAACAAGTACCTTTAGATAACCAGCGAACTTCAATGTTCAGGGCAGCCGGTTGAATTCTTCATCGTTTTCCTCGCAGAATCGCCGAAATAATCTATCTTTCAATGAATTACTTTTAATTCTGTTGACTGCAGTTATGACACACTGCAAGGATTCGTTCAGACGACGGCTAAGATACATCGCGACTAAATGCTGCCGATGAACAACGCAGTTGATCGCCAAGACTTCAAGCACCATCTCTTTGAGATACGCAACAAATCCACGATGGCAACCAACCATAGATGGTGCTTCATCAGTGGCAACGGACAGTATATTCTTAATGCGAATTTTCTTCTCTTTTCAAAGTATTCATCGACGATTCGAAAGATTGAGTGACCTTAGCGTCGGTTTTCAATTCTTTTGCAAACAAAACCTCCTGCATCAAGTGTTCATCCTTTATGAAGCGAACGTATGCTAACAGTATCGCTTCATTGCCTGGGATCGTTGACTCATCGAGCACTAAGGAAAATTCTAAGGAAAATTCTAGGAAAATTCTAAGCACTAAGGATCGTTGACTCATCGAGCACTAAGGAAAATTCCCTATTTCTCAACAAACTGCATAGCGTATCTTCCACCTCCTTGGCCATTACATATATTCGTCTCTGCTCAGTGTCATTGCTCAGTGGAATTTTCTTGGCTATGTCTACTACAGGTGCGTGCACTACCGTTCGCAAGACGTCTTTCACTACTGGAAGCAGCAACTGCTCGCCAATGGTATGTGCTTTGCCAGACTTCGCAATCATCAACGAAATTCTGTACGAAGCAAACAAACCATCACGCTCGAGCCGTGATTCAGAAGATATCATACTGGGGAGCGTTTGCCTATTCAGGATCATGTCACGTAGCTCACGGAAATAGACCAAACTTTTGCACATGCTTTCTGGGTGCACCTTCATGAGGTGTTCCCTTAACCTACATGGCTTCATTGATTCATTCGAGAAAATGTTCTCACATATGACGCACCTAGGCAAGCTTCGATTCCTAGAACGGCAAATGAAACCCAACTTTAAATGTTCGCTACTATACTTTCGACACTTTCGCTTAGAATCAGCCATAGGTGAACCTGTTAAGGGTCATTCTTTTAATGCTGGAAAGTGGAATGTGAAGTATAGCAAACTTAGCAGGAATAGGTAGCAACGATGGCAGAACTATCAAGTTTCAGACTATCGAGAAATACGCGCAAATTCGAATGGAACACTGGCGATAACCAGCGCTATCTATGCAGAGGGAATGAATAGGAATTAGCTTTTGCTGGAGCGCATGACACAGACAGAAGATTTCCTATTTGCAGGAAATGGTGCTCATCCGTACAGATGTTTCGCTTCTTGGAATGCACAGATCCGATCGAGCGATAGAAGCGTGAAAGGAGCAATTCGCGTGAAAAGCACATAGCATTCCTGCTCCTTCGGAGTCGCCAAAACGAGCGCTAGTTATTGCAGCAGGAATGAATATGAATTAGTTTTTGCTGGAACGCATGATACAGAATCAAAATTTGCTTTTCCTGGAAATGGTGCACGTCTGCAAGGACGTTATTGGTTGGGGGGGGGGTTAGCGCCCCCAATCTCTTCACTGCCCACCGTATCCATTCACCGCCCACTTTGCTCTTTACCGCCCCCCAAGTGCCCTTTTGCCTCCACTGCCCCCTGGAATGTCTCACTGCCCCCCTGGGGCAGTACCGACCCCCTATGAGAAACACTGGTTTAGGGATTACGTAAAAGTCATCTCATCTTCAGACGTTGGTAGCATTGAAAGAGTACGTTTAATAAATCATGCTATGCGTGAAGTATTTTTCGTGAAAATACTTCTACCTGTTTAAATGTAGTATGAATGGGCGCTGAGTGTCAGCAAGGTGGTTCAAGAGTTCTTATGGTAATCAAGAACAGGTAACGTTGCAATGATTGATTTTGCCTTTTTAAAAAATATGTGACTTCAACATGGGTAACCATCGAAAAGGAGATCACCTGTTCAACGCTTGCCTGCCAACTGTGGCATCAACCAATTTGCGAAACGACCCTTTCTTCCACATGGTGGACATCTGAAGCAGACACCGGCAAGGTAAAACTTGTTTTCTATTTCAACTGATACGTTCAAGAACTGGTTTCCAACAACGCTTTCTCGATTGAAGGCAAGTTTGGATTCTTAATACATCATACGGAGCGTTTGCTCTTTTAGCTGCACTTGTTACTCCATGAAGTGGAGCTCTTTTTTTCGCTATGGCACCCGGTCGTCCGGTGAGTTGTTCGTCTGTTGATTTAAAAGTACCCAATTCCTTAGTAAAGCGTGAATTTGCTATTCTTCATCGGATTTCTTATGACGGCAGTACATTCTCCTTTTGGCGCTCCTATTCATTGCGGAACAACTTTCAACGCTACAATGTTTTCGCTGTTGTGAAGGGCGCTACTCTGCTCCGCTCTTTCTCTGCGTTCGGCAACCAATCTAATGCTTGGCAACTTTTCCAAGAGTGGTTTTCACGAGTTCGGCTTTCGGCTTTGCCATTACGGAGTAATTAGTAGTCTTTCGTCGTTTGGGAACTTGATGCAATCTTGTTATGGATGGATCAAAATTCCAGGCACTCAGTAATTCTAAACTGTTTGCACTTCTTAATTGAAACTTGTCATTTTCTGAACCGGCAGCTGATTTACCGTTACGCATTTTTACATGGGCGCTAACGGAGATACTTAAGTGAATGCAAAGCAACGAAATCTACTGCAGCAATAGCATGAACTTACATTGGTAACTATTTTCATTGGTAATGCATAATCGTCCAATGTAAAATAAAACAGAGACGCATGTGTGCCCCTGTTTTGCCAAGCTTGGAATTCTGACGTGATTAAAGCTACACAGTTTATAAAGCAGCTTATTAAGCAATAGTCAATTTCCAGTAACCTCAACAACATAAAGCTGAACACTTTTTTTGCGGAGTACGCCTTGGTGAGGCTGAGAAGCTATGACAACTGCTACAAACTTTATTTGCGTTCAGTAGCATTTTAATCTTCAGCCTCTCAGCAATAAGGGTTCTTTTCAAGAGGCAGACCTCCCTGACATTGTTCAGCAATCATTGGGTAGCGGTGTTAAGACGGTTTTGCTTGTTGGCAGGAAAGGCATTTATTCCTTCCAAATGTTGCATCCTCTTATGCAGGTTTCGTGAAAGGCGAAAGGGTTTCGTTGCGCAGGAAACACGATGTCTGCTACAGCCGTTTGCTTAACAAAAATGGCGAATACAACTTGAGCTCGGGAAATGTCGAGGACAGCACCTGGAGATTGTACAAGTGAGTGAACCGTTCAATTTTGCTCCATTCATTCTATTCAAAATTCTTAATAACATTACTCCCATGAATATTCGGGCGTACAGTCCTTCCCTTCGCCAGTACGCAAGATGTGGAAGTTTTGCAACTTACTCGGCAACACCGCATTCCCGCAGTATGTGTCTACCTAAAGCGCGACTTTCGTAGCGGACAGATTTCTCTTGAGTTCAAAATCATTATATTTGCTCGTCACGTCTATTACATGTGAAAACTAGGCAGCATGTATAAGCATTAAGATGGCTAACTGTCAAATTTGCCTAATGAGAACATTACCGACTATTTGCGACGGCCTAGTATTTGCATAACAAATGATGTGGCTAATCAATGGTTTCTTGCACACGGGGTATGTTCTCATCTTTGTAAGTAAACACGGCAAAACACCCGTGACCGAATGATGTGCATTATAAAAACTTGGTATTAATACTATAATTAATTCATTATGCGTTGCCTCTAAATGTCGCGTATGTTGTCCGGTCACTTCCGAGTTCCGTTTTGAATTCAAACTTTCCCCCTGTTGCACCTTGCGCGGACATTAACCTGCGCTTGGGGAAAATAGCGTACCAACTAGAAGTTAGTACCGAGAAATTTTAACATTTGCATAAAATCAATATCCAAAAATAGGTTTTCTGAACAAGGGATATGATCTCACTTATTTATTCCAAACCACGGCTTCAATCCCGTTAAACCATAAGCAAATCACACGGAGCTTTCGGGACTGACCATGTCCCGTGTGAGTTGCTTATGATTTAACGGGATTGAAGCCGTGGTCTGGAATAAACAAATAAAGTCAATATCAATCTTCGCAGCTATTTTGCATAAAAACGAACTTTGACTTTGGGAGTCACTGTATGGTTTCAAAATTAATGGGTGCAACGGCGCAATTCTTCGTCTTGTCTTTTCTCAGTGAGCACAATCCTTATTGGAATAGTCTAAAGAACGCTAGGGAAAGATTATTAATATTTTAGAATTCCTGTAAAGAACCATTAATAATTCAGCAACGAGTGGCACGTTCAGAAAATGCCATATATTCAAGTGGATTAATATTAAGACTAAAGAGACTTCAGCTCCCGCTGGCAGATAGTCGGTGAAGCCAAAGTTTTTCCTCGAATATATTTAAGAATCCGCCTGCTAGTACTTCTTCCAGTATTGTCTATACTTTAAATGCGTTCCAACGAATATGCGAGTTTATGAAAGAACACTGGTTGCAAACATTTCGGAAGCACTCTACCGTTCCTCAGCAGCTTCCTGTAAATGCTTGTTCCTCGTTTCCCTGAAATGGCTGTTGACAGAACAATGCTACGTTCATTAAAGAAAAGTTGAGATTTTAGACAAAAGAAAAACGTAATTTTAAAAATTGCAAAACTTCTTAGGTGGAAAGTTGCTCTTGTTTGCAGCGACACGTGGAACACGCTGGTGGAAGTGAAATGGCGATGGTGCCTGCTTGTGTTCGCGCTTAGTTTCGTGATGAGTTGGCTTATTTTTTCCGTAATCTACTATTGCATAATGATTATTCACGGAGACTTCGCCAGAAGCCACGACAGTGAATGGGAACCGTGCCTAAAGAATATAAACTCGTTCGCTTCAATCTTCCTCTACTCGCTCGAAGCGCAGCACACAATCGGTTTTGGCTTTCGGTAGGTCTGTTCGACCGCAAAAGCCATCTCGTCGGGCCAAATGCATTTTCAGTTACCCAACGGAGCAATGTTCCGAAGTTATCCTCGTTATGGCGATGCAGGCCATGTTGGGCGTTGTGATACAGAGCTTAATGGTTGGCGTGGTGTTTGCGAAAATGACGAAGCCGAAAAGTCGCGCCCAAACTTTGCTGTTCAGCGAATATGCCGTTATTGCGCGAAGGGACAGAAATCTCTGCCTGAGCGTCCGCATAGGAGATATGAGAAAGTACAAGTTGGCAAACGTAAAAATTCACATGATGATGATTTACAAGCGCGTGACAGCAGAAGGGGAAAAGTTGCCGTTCTATTTACACGAGATGAAGGTAAGCGTTTTAAAGTTCCGTTAATGCAATTCAAAGCGTTATCACTTTCTATTACATCTATTACATACTCCCTTAATACAATGCATTTATTCCTTAGACTCAAGTTGATGGCGTAAAGGACTTTCCTGTTCTTGCTTGGCCAGTGATTGTATCCCACGTGATTGACGCAGAAAGTCCTCTTTACCACTTCAAAGCGAGTGACCTGTACACCGCTCGTTTCGAAATCATTTTGACCCTGGACGGCCTTATCTCAAGCACTGGCTGTTGCACTCAAGCCAGCACCAGCTACCTTCCCTCCGAGATACTTTGGGGTCACCGGTGGGTGGCACGGAAGGATTTCCTTTCCCCTCAACTTCCCTTGTTCGCAGGTTCGAGAAGCTGATGACCTACCAGAAGACGAATGGACTTTTCCAGCTGGATTACAGCAAATTTCACAGAACCTATCCGGTGTTAACGCCCAACCTTTCGGCTGAGGACTTTGCTAAATATTCGGACTGTATCCCAGCAATGGTAGGCTGGAGCGGCTCTGTTGAATCTTAATCGGCGCGGCTGTTAAGCAAATCGAAAGTATTCCCGCCATCGAGGAAGAATGCATGGATGATGTGCATTGCGATGCCCTGAAAAGTGAGCATCGATCGCAACTGGACTCTGCATGCGGTCCGCAGTTCAAAACGTGAAGCTCATCGGATAGGCGTCCTTGAAAGCAGTCGAAAGATACAAGATTCCTTAAGTATTATCTGCGTAATGCTCAGTCGTCGCGGACGATGGTTTAGGTGGATGATTGGTCATTCCGTTTTCAGGAATTGGCAAACACTGGCCGAAATTTCTGTCAAAGTGTACGTGGTGTACTATTTTAGCGTTTTGTACTTTCATAGGTAAGTGGGTGCGTAAGGGTGCTCTCTCTCTCTCTATTAGCGTAACAGTGAAGTTCATATCTGCATAGAGATTGATCAGGCTGATTGCAAGCCGTTCCAAAATCTTCAACTCTTGAGCTTACAGGAACGGGATGCTAAGAGTAGTTCATACTTTGCTGGAGCAGTTGCGCAAAATTGGCGAAGTAGAAGAACGCGACTTTGGTGAACCTCCTTGGAGATAAAAGTTTCCAATGCAGCCGGCCTTCTCCTGCTATTTCATGTCTGCTTATAAGTTTTGGTTTTCATCTCTAGCAGAACTTTGATTTCACAAAAGTGCGGTGCGCACCTGAGGCTTTACAAGCAGAAATCTCTTTCCTGGATGTACTGATATTATTAAAACGCCGTTTCACTTTATTGACGAGTTCTTTAATCTATTTTGCGTTTCTGAAAATAAAAGACTAATAAAAGTGCTATTATTACTTGTCTTCTTCACTCCCTTGTTCTGTGTAATTTTAGCACGTAAATTCTGAAGGGCTGCTAATTTGTCAAGGGAAGGTTGACTTTGAATTTCTGCTTGGTCTACACCATCTGTTGCTCGCCAATGTTTGTAATTTAATGGTACGGGAAGCTTTGTCAGTAGCTGAATCGGCGGCTATTACTATTAACGCACAAAAATGCACAATTCAGTGACCTACATATGACGTCATTTAGATACACTTTGAATGTCTAAAAGGGAAGTAAAGGTAACGGATCATGCTTTTGTTACTTCATCTGCTGGATGAGCATAGCATTTCTTAAACTACGAACACGGATGATCAATAAGCAGGTACTCATACTAGCCGGTGAAGAGTTAATAATAACGACCCTAGCAGCCAGTTCGATTATGCCCTCAGCTAAAACTAACGGTACGTAAACAATCGCGATTTCCAGCATATGATTACTTAATAAGGATGACTGAGCAATTTAGTTGCGCAGACGTTACACTTTTCAGTGTTAACCGAAGCTTGCCTTTATTAGCTCTTCGTTAGCATTGGAACAGAACGAACAAGGTTACGGACTGCTGCTGCTGGAAAATGTGAAGAAAACGTAACCATTACGAGTCTGATATTCCCTGCAGCCCGTTAAGAGACTCAGTACTTGAAAAGGTAAGTCGTACAATTTGCCCTAACAGGAAGATGTCTTAAACTTAAGGGGAAGTGTTGGATATTTATTGGCAGAGAGCACAAACGGGAGTAAAAGCGAGTAGACGGGAAAAGGACGAATAAAAACAACTTTCAGCGCACACAACCACAGTGCTGCTTATAATTAGGTGCTAATACGAGGTAGCTTGCTTGGTCAGCAAAAAATATGAACTGTAACATCCTGAGGAAGACAGCGTTCACTCCAACAGGAAGTACTCATAGCAGAATACAGTTCAAACATGTGAAGGTCTCAACAGTCTGTTGACAGTTCATTTTCTCGAGTGTTTGTTACAACGAAAATTCAGAAAACCTTAAAAATCGCACTTCAAAGGATGGAACAGTTCTATTAATACATGACCATCCGCTTGAAATACGTACAAGAGCAGCAGAGCGTGCAGTTACAATATACGAAACTATTACATAACAGAAATACGTTGCAACCACAATTATACGGGTAGATGGGCAGTTGCATGCACATGATGACCGGACAACTTTCATAGTCAGCAACTATAGCTGCGACCCTTTCTACACAGGATGAAGATTTTCCTTCCATACGGTATTCCAGTGTTTCTCAAGGCCAGAACCCGCCACTGCCCCCTTCTTAGAGCTCCGAGCTTGCCAATGCCCCCCTAAGCCCACAAGAATGGCGGGAAAATGGAGCTAGGTGGGGGTGTCATTGCCATAATGAGCTGAGCCACTTCCTGCCACTTTTGTTTTCGTATGCGATGTACTTGGCCTTCCATGCCGCTTCTGCACTGAACTACTTTATTATTAGTTACACGTCCACTGCAGACAGTATTATGACGAACACTGAAGCAAATGCGAGCGAACTAATTTTTCAACGTCCGGCTCAATTGACGACACACGAAGCCACAGGTCGCCTCGATTGATTATTTGCAAGCAGTTGTGCTTCTTCGTTAACAGATCGGTAACGACGCTGAAACAGCGTTCCACTAACGATGACGATGGGAAGGAAACAAGGAGCTTTTTTTACAACAGTCCATAGGCCGGGATACGAAATTGGAATTAGCTTTTGGAACCAAAATTGGTCATACCCATGCTTCAATCTCGGCTTCAATTCTTCATTTGATTGCAAGTTTATTAGCTCTTCCTGTAGGTACACTTCTGCATCCACGGGATTAGTAAAAGGGTCGAATACCCAATTTGGCACTTCCATCGACAGTACATCATGAAATCGTCGTTTGAAGTCATCATGCAGCGTTTGTAAATGATCAAAGTACAATTGCATATCAGAGTCAGCGTCATGCGGGATAGCGTTCTTTTTTCCTGCAGCTAAGTTTTGAAACTGGCACAATTCACTACGCCATAGGTTCCATTTGCACAACACCAACTTGGATACAGAAGCGGAAATTGTAGACTTTGTCTTAACCAACTTCAGGTCGCTGACCTGCAGCTGTACATTCATCTCATTAAATTTAAAATACAGATCAGCGAAGTAGGCTATGTCAGCTTGACGACTTTTCAGTTCGTCACGAAGCGTGATGTCTTCGTCATCAAAAAATTTAAGAACGGATTCATATAATTCATAAAATCTTGTCAAACAAGTACCTTTAGATAACCAGCGAACTTCAATGTTCAGGGCAGCCGGTTGAATTCTTCATCGTTTTCCTCGCAGAATCGCCGAAATAATCTATCTTTCAATGAATTACTTTTAATTCGGTTGACTGCAGTTATGACACACTGCAAGGATTCGTTAAGACGACGGCTAAAATACATCGCGACTAAATGCTGCCATTGAACAACGCAGTGGATCGCCAAGACTTCAGGCACCACCTCTTTGAGATACGCAACAAATCCACGATGGCAACCAACCATAGACAGTGCTCCATCAGTGGCAACGGTCAGTTTATTCTTAATGGGAATTTTCTTCTCTTTTCAAATTATTCGTCGACGATTCGAAAGATTGAGTGACCTTAGCGTCGGTTTTCAATTCTTTTGCAAACAAAAACTCCTGCATCAAGTGTTCATCCTTTATGAAGCGAATGTATGCTAACAGTATCCCTTCATTGCCTGGGAGCGTTGTTGACTCATCGAGCACTAAGGAAAATTCCCTATTTCTCAACAAACTGCATAGCGTATCTTCCACCTCCTTGGCCATTACATATATTCGTCTCTGCACAGTGTCATTGCTCAGTGGAATTTTTTTGGCTATGTCTACTGCAGGTGCGTGCACTACCGTTCGCAAGACGTCTTTCACTACTGGAAGCAGCAACTGCTCGCCAATGGTATGTGCTTTGCCAGACTTCGCAATCATCAACGAAATTCTGTACGAAGCAAACAAACCATCACGCTCGAGCCGTGATTCAGTAGATATCATACTGGGGAGCGTTTGCCTATTCAGGATCTTGTCACGTAACTCACGGAAATAGACCAAACTTTTGCACATGCTTTCAGGGTGCACCTTCATGAGGTGTTCCCTTAACCTACATGGCTTCATTGATTCATTCGAGAAAATGTTCTCACATATGACGCACATAGGCAAGCTTCGATTGCTAGAACGGCAAATGAAACCCAACTTTAAATGTTCGCTACTATACTTTCGACACTTCCGCTTAGAATCAGCCATAGGTGAACCTGTTAAGCGTCATTCTTTTAATACTGATAAGTGGAATGTGAAGTACAGCAAACTTAACAGGAATAGGTAGCAACGATGGCAGAACTATCAAGTTTCAGACTATCGAGAAATACGCGCAAATTCGATTGGAGCACTGGCGATAACGAGCGCTATCTATGCAGAGGGAATGAATAGGAATTAGCTTTTGCTGGAGCGCATGACACAGACAGAAGATTTCCTATTTGCAGGAAATGGTGCTCATCCGTACAGATGTCTCGCTTCTTGGAATGCACAGATCCGATCGAGCGATAGAAGCGTGAAAGGAGCAATTCGCGTGAAAAGCACATAGCATTCCTGCTCCTTCGGAGTCGCCAAAACGAGCGCTATTTATTGCAGCAGGAATGAATAGGAGTTAGTTTTTGCTGGAACGCATGATCCAGAATCAAAATTTGCTTTTCCTGGAAATGGTGCACATCTGCAAGGACGTTATTGGGGGGGGGGGGGGATAGCGCCCCCAATCTCTTCACTGCCCACCGTATCTATTCATCGCCCACTTTGCTCTTTACCGCCCCCCAACTGCCCTTTTTGCCTCCACTGCCCCCTGGAGTATCTCACTGCCCCCCGGGGACAGTAGCGACCTCCTATGAGAAACACTTCGGTATTCTTTCCATGCCAAATTCGTTCATATAGGTTGTCCACGTGGAATTGCACTTCTGCGATATAACCCGTTACATTATGCCTATGAGCGAGACCTACTTTACCATCACCGGTGACAAGCTCGACCTACGCCATGTGCTCCCATTTGGAACAAACTCATGCTCAAGTAAGTGAACATCCCAGAAGGTGAGCGCATCGACTGAACCTCAGTTGCCCTGCTTTTACGAATAGTCGCAATAGCTCGTCTGTAGAACCTCTGTAGATTAGAAATAGCGAAAATGCATCCCATAACTGCCAGTTGCTCCTGTATAACGGCCAATAAGGGTTGCCAGATATAGGAAGCTTGAATTTTATTTCCTTCTTCCGCCCTCGGAGACAAGTCTCCCGTTAAGCAATGTCAAAGACAATGGAGGCAACACATTATTAAAGATCATTCCGTCGTGCCTTCGGCAGTCCCCTCACTTGATTCTAGCTGGAAACGCTTGGTTTGAAAGACAACATGAAGCCTAGTTGACTCACCAATGACGGTTCGCATTGCAATGATATGCAGCGTGCCGCCGATAGGTCAGATCCGCTTAAATATGGTGGTCCATGGAGGTGCAGCAAGGCGGAAAGTTTTCACGTAGAACTTCCGCCCAAGTTCCGTGACTGCAATGGTAAAACCATCTTATGAGCTCCAGCCTCGTTTAATCATTCTTACCCGTAACGTTGGATAATCCACCAACGCAATAACTACTTCAAGCCATAAGAAAACTGTAAGGATGAAACTATTGCAAATCATCGTGGACGCTAAAGTATAAACACTGGAATACGCAAAGTACAGAACAGCAAATCCAGGCATTGCAATGCTCTGACAATCGGAGCAATCGAATGATCGGTGCCTTTGTTCAGGAGAGGGCAAAAAGGCTATTTAAAATCGTTATCCCATTTTCCTGACACTCATGTTAACATGGTTGCTAATAAAGTTACCGACAACAACGGGTGCTACTTTATTGCTGCAAGGAAAGGGTGAAAGTTCAAGGCTGGAATGGCATCGCGCAAAATGGCAGCAATGACAGTTTGCAAAGTGCAAGCAAGCCCTTCACGTATGTACAGCAGAAAGATATTTTGCTATGCGTACACGCCTTGCCACTATTCCAACACACGTCGGTGTGAAGATACGGGCAGGCGACCTACGCAGGGCGGCATTTGCTCAAGCTATAAGGTCCACCCAGTGGCAGCGCCAACAGAAGGATATCGTTACCCGAGCATTTCGTCGCAAACGTGGATTGAAGACGCAGTTGAAGCCCGTTTTTGTACGGACCGACCTTTTTTGGCAAAAGGCCAATTGCTTCGGGCAAGCATCAATCAAGCACCTCTTTTATCCAAATTTCAACAGTCGGAAAATTCCGTTAACCTACTTTGCCAAACTGACCGTTCGATGACGTGGAAAAAAGTCGAAATCAAAGTTTGGAAAAGTTGGGCAAAACTGCCACTTCTGGCATTGGCGTCACATGTAAACTGAAGCAGGTTCGCACGGTGACGACGAACCCGGTTTGCCCCAAGGCCACGTTTGCTTGCAACAAACAAGTGACTTTTAGTAAACAGGATTATTATTTTGGAAAGCAACATAGGAGACTGAACTGCTGATTAATTTACTTATCCACGTTCAAGTGCTTGTCAATACAGCTGCAGCATACTGTCACTTATGTCTAACTTATGTTAATATGCAGTTAGCAAAACAATTATTCGGCCTTTCCGCCCGCTGATCGTTGGTCAAATTGTCCGGCCAAAAACCACGATAAAATATGATGCTCAGTCAATTAGCACCGTACCTTCTTTTGTTCACTTCGGGACGAGAACAAGTCATCCCGAAGTGAACAAAAGGCGTCAAAAGTCTTGGTATTGCCAGTGCTAGTGTTGACGGCGATAATTAATAATAACGGAGGCCTAATCGCACGTAAGTGTCACTTAGAAGAAAAATGGGGTCTTTCAGAAGAAAGAGAAGTGGAGATGACCGCAGCAAACTGGCCGACGAACGCGTACGTTGCTAGAAAGCGGATCTCCGTTGGCGAATTGCATAAATAGCGTGCGCTTGAGCTTCTGGCCGACGCAACGGAAGCAACGGTTCTTATGGGCATGGTTAAAGGCAAACGGCGCAGGCGAGCAAAGCGCTTATTGAAATTTTCAATAACCTCCCAAGGGGAACTGAAACGCGTACTTTCCGCCAATTGAGGGTCAAATGAATTGAAAGATCTTGAGCACGTCGCGCCAACGGAGAGTGAATAGCGAAGATCGGCCCATCGATTACACCTGCGCTTACGTAACCAATTCCTCAGTGGACTTGTTATATGATTTGCAGGTACAATTGCCTCAGCAAGCAGAAACCGACTGGCAGCTGGAAGAATCCAGTTTTGTTGCGTCAGCATAGGCGCCGTCGCATCTGTTTATTCTGCGAAAAACTGGTGGCGGTGGAAAAATGCATTGGGCAATTCGTTTGGTAAGTAGCCGCCGTTCTTGAATTGTAAGCGCGGTTTACGCCGGATCCGTACTTCAAACGGCTGTCGTTCCAGAAAAGCTGTGTCCAAGTGGCCATTGCTTATCGCTTAAAGGTTAGACCGTAGTTTTTGCGAGCCTCCCATTTGGCTTCCTCTAGTTTTCCCCAACTTGGCTAAACCTCGCTTGTTCTTAAAGGTCGAACGTCCTTTCACGTTTCTGTTGTTAATCGTTCGAAAGCACCGGTTTGGTATTGCTCAATTCCTTTAACCACCGTTGCCAGCCACGCCCTAACCGCTAGCCAGTCGGCGGGGTTCATTAGTAAAAGCTAAGCCGAACGATCACTTTCGTACGATAACATTGCGAAGCTCTCTGAGCACTCCTCTTACGTCGTTAGCAACAGCGAGTGGCGATTGATCGCAGTTTACGTTTTACAATCCAGTTATGAAAACTTCAGCTACAAATTGAGAAGTCACGGAAAAATTCTAACCGTTGTTTGAAGCCACGTTCATAGAGAAAAGGTTTATTTCCAAAAAGGAGCAGTGGCACACGATGGTCAAAAGCGTAGCTTTCGGGTCATCTTGGACAACGTGCCTCCTCCAGGGATGGTCGGTAAGGGAGAAGGCTCCGACACCCGGCCGGCCACAGTGGAACCAGCCCCGGTGGATCTAGATTGATCTGACGGGCTCCACTGTGGCTTCGCTGAGTGGAGGGACCCTCCCTGAAAGCCAAACCTGGGGGAGGGCCGAGCACAGACCGCGCTGAGGACGGGTCTAGGATGACCCGAAAGCTACGCTTTTGACCATTGTGCGCCACTGTTCCTTTTTGGAAATAAACCTTTTCTCCGTGAACGTGGCTTCAAACAACGGGTAGAATTTTTCCGTGACTTCTCAATTCGTTCATATCGACGAGCCCGTTACAAACATTGACATATCAAGGACTTCAGCTACACAAGTAAACCTTTTGTCGTGTACTTACTCCCCTTCACCAGTCATAATGGAAGAACGGGTTCTTAAGTATTGACAGATTTGTTATTACTTTTCCTTGCGTTTGCGTTGAATGACTTACCGATGGATTCGTGGCAAAAAAAGCATGCAATGGTAAGGATGCTGGTCACGGGCCGCGAGTGCATCTAAACTCATGATCTTAATTACGTAAGCAAATGTGCGATGTTCATTAACTAAACTCGCGTTGCTGGGTTCCCTTAGGCGGCGGTTTCCCGTCACCTTTCGTAGGTCGGATGTGGTGGAAAAGTTGCTGTTTCATTTTGAAAGATTCCTTGCTGAGCGTTCAGATTCTTCGCATTTCATTAATGACAGCCTTCACGTGCATAACGGCGCGTAAAAATGAGTGGACAGAGAATGCCCAGACAACAGCTGGTGGCAGACTACGGTCCAAAAGGGATAGCGCTGTGGTTAAACAAAACTTTTGAAACCTGCACGTGAGTGCGACGGAGCTCACAAACAGGATCCTCGCCGCGATGAACGAAAACCCTTGTTATGTTGAAGGCACAGTCGGAGAGTTCGTGGAATCTGTTGAGCGATAAGTAGGGCGGTGTCCTTCTGTCCATTGGTCGTATATCCACGGGCAATTGTACGCATCACTTTGGATCCTCCGTTTCCAGTGGAATAAATGAAACTGAAGTAACGTAGCTTCAGCGCACCAATTATTCGGTAAAGCAGTGTCCCAGTGTGAGACACAGTCAAATGCGGATGGTACTGCACAGCCTCCAAGGCAAACACGGTTGGTAGGGGACAGTTGTACGACGATGCAGACGACACCCGTATTCGCCGCGTTATGGATGCCATCGCTGCGTAATGTGTTCATTAGTGCCCGCGAGAGTCATTCATCAATGCAACCTTCGCGTGCAGTTTGAGTGATGCTGGTTTTTGTCATTTTCCTCTTATTTTTTTGATTTACGCACCCATTCAGCAGAGCCTCTGCTAAGCGGGCTGTAGCGCGGCTGTCGGAAGAACAGCGAAGTTCTCGAACGATAATGCGTTACTAATGAATTGGGGTATGGCCGTCATCGCCGCCAAGAGCAGCGTGAAGGTTGGAGTTTTTCGTCCATTTTCTTTTTTCATTTCGGATGGAAGAGAAATGTACTACTTTAAGTTGTTGCTTTCTTGTAATGGATCTGGTTTACAACCTGGCAGTGGCGATGTAGACAATTGAAAAGTGCATATTCGACTGCAACGTTGCTCAATTTCTCATGCCATGAAAACTTGCGCTTTTCATGTCGACTTTATGGAGATCAATAATTTTTCCTCAGCGCATTGACAGATGTTCTGTCACTTCCTTGAATGAAAGCCTTTACAGTAGTTCTAATTTCTGAAGGCCAAGCTGCTGGCGCATGGACGAAGCAGCTTGTTCAAATGGAGTGCTTTCGACTGCCAGCGTACTGCTGCGCCGTTTGAAAGACCGTAATTTAATCACCGTTGTTAGTTTGGAAGGTTGCGGTACTTTGCATGAATAACTCTTCGTATTCTTCCATCTGCCTATCGGGGTGTTCGCCCTGGGCTTCGGTGTATACCGGTTGAGGTGTCGTGGTTGCAAGTACGTTGGTCCACAATTGTTGACAAACTATTGCTCTTAGAGATGTTAACCATTTTGGTTCAATATTTCGACCAGCCGATTTTCATGAACGGCGAAAGCTCTAGCGTTTAGCTTGTGCGATGAATGGTCTCACGAATACTGTTTCAATCAGAATTCCATTCAGCTCCGAAGTTCTATGAACGCAAATGTACTTCAGAAGTGCTGGTTATACAAACTTGTATTAAACAGATTTTGCTTCACAGTTGTTGTAAAGTGGGATTCTATTACATGAAGCTGACATTCCTTTCCTGTTCCTTCATCCTCGCTTAGGCAGCTGTTTTCCTGTCCACTTTTGAGCGAGAAGATATTTCGCCGTTTTGCCCGTGCAGCAATTGCCGTTCTTGGACATCACGTTTTCGTGTACCATAAGGGTCGCATTCTTGTCCAGCAGCAGGTTGGCTAGTTGAACTTTATACCATGAAGTGCTTAGATGCCCATTGCGAGTTTGCACTATGATTAACTGTTTAAATGTTCATCGATCTGAGTAGCTGATTTGAATCCAGATGTCCACTACTTACTCACTGCGCACTTCCGGTTCCTTCATTAGTGGTAGTAATTAATGCAAATCCGGTTCATTGAGTGAGGATCAACCGGACGGCAAGTAGATTCGACAGGCACGCATTGTTGACGTGGCGCAGTGCCATTATTGCGTGTTTGACCATTTACGCCAAAAATGTTGCGTCTACAGCGTGAGAGGCAGCTTTCGCTGGATGAGACATTTCTACTTCCCGAAATCGCCCGTGGTGAAACGCCCTTTTAAGTTTCCAGATATTCCAGGCAGGCCAGTCTTAAGAATTCCGCTTCTTGAAATACCTGTCGTTTATTCAATTTGTAGAATCGGAAGGTAAAAATGTTCCCGTTACGTTCGCACAGCTCATCGTGTGTAGGTGTTTTACTGGACCAGTGAGTGCGTACCGAGTGCTTTAAAAAGTTCTTGCGTTTTTCGACTGGCAAATTTGAGCCAGTGTATCTCGGCTTCCAGTAAAGGTTGTTAAACAAAACAAAACCCACTGGAATCAGCACGTCTCTGCCAATGTATGTATCCTTTAATTCCCATAACTCTGGAGTTCCAGAGGCGACGAATTTTTCGAGGCCTCTTTTGCATGGGCTAGTTTGGTGAAGCACTGCCATTTGAGGAAGGGGATCGAGTGTCTGAAAAGTCATAGCCACTTGGGGAGATTTCTGGATCGGTGGGTACGGTAGAGCTTTGTGTCAACAACTTCAACGTCAGCACAGTCGTTTTTGGGACATGTGATTTTGCGATGTCGTTCAGAGGCGGTGTCTCCATCTTATTGACCTACCTTGGATGAACGCTCGTAAAATTTTCTTTTATCTCGTCGATCTAGTGATCGTACTTCCCTGTAGTAACGTTTTGCCAAATTTCAAGACATTTTGCCGAATGGTTACCTCTATCGACCACCGAACATCGGCTGCAGCGTTTTTCTATGCATCTTTAGTTTCGGGATCCGTTTTGGAGATGGACCTCGGCTCAGCGATTGCGAGACACGCTTAGTGTCGTCGTGTACAATCCATTATTCATGATACATCGCAGAAGGAATGACAAATGTACCGATAAAGGAACTGAGGCAGTACACGTTAGCGCTAATAAATGCGGTTTCTGGTTGATCTTGTGGTATCTGTTCATCAAGCTTATTCGACTATCCCATTTAATGCAGATGTTCATCTGCAACCCTCTGGTTCACGTTTGGTCTTTCTGTGGTCTGTCACGTTGTTTTCCTTTGATCTGCTTCACAAGTGACCCTTAACGCAATAGCCACCAACCGTAGGGAAAGGTCAGTACGATCGAAGTTTGAAAGTTATTTTTTCATGAACTATTAGTTCATGAAAAAATAACTTTCAAACTAATAGTTCGAACTGACCTTGAGCTCTGCGTTCGCTGCCATGATTCTCGCCTAATTCACTACTGATGCATCGGGCAGCTTGCATAGTTTCTTGACCAGGTTCTAACTCATGTGGTGACAACGCTTGAATCTACAAATTTGTTTCTTTCCAGTTGAATGGCCGTAACCCAATCATCAGAAATTCTCGATCCGAAGTCATGTATCCGAGTATATAACGCGAAACTCTCGCTTCATAAACGTATGCTACCTGAATATCATTGGACAACTGATGAGTGGCTAGTCAAAAAAGATTGAGCTGTGCCAGAAAGCGAAAATCACTTTTGAAAACACGTAACAGCCAAAGCATTCCGCCAAGTGCTGCAATGATACATCACTGAGGATAAGATTCTCACTAACGAGCTGCGTCTGAACAGTTGTATGCTTGTTTCAATGATTCAATTGGTCTGCAATTACCTGTTAGCAAGAACAAACACTACTGAGCGTGCGAGTCTTATTTGGGAACTTTCCGAGTGAGCGTTTTCGGCTGTCAGTTTACAATGCGTTGAGGAAATCTTTCAAATCCGTGGCGAAAGCGGACGTCATTTTCAAAATCGTTTCCTTTGGAGTCGTTCATATTAGAATGTTACGTAGCGCACTTCCAGTCACAGGAGAAGCAGCTATCCTGTACGTATACAGAAGACAGGTAAACAATTACGGGTTCAAGTATGGAAGTTAGTAACATTTTACAAGAATTTGTAATTTCCTGGCTTTTCCTGTATGGTTTGAAGCAATACCTGCGGAGCAAAGAGACAGTGTTGGCGTGACGAACTTGCAATGTGAGGTAGCGGTGGAAGAAAAGTTAGGAAATACTGTTGGCCGAACCGAGCAATTTTGCTTCTCAAACTGGGCTATCGTTGCGTGGCGAATTTTGTGGTCGATTGGAGTTCCACAGGGGATACCTGCTGCCAACTATGGTGCATACTACAACCAACTTGTAGTCCTCTAAGCCTTGTATAAGCATTTGCATGTCAGGCCTGTTTTATTTAACATCAACGGACTATTGCAGTAGATGTTAAGGAACGAAACAGTAGTACTAGTAATGCATTCACCGTTCTCTAATCGTAAAGCTGTTCATCGCTTTAACGTGAACGTTATTTTATTGATATCCGGCAAGGCGTGAAACTTTCGGCAGACAATCCATCACCTGCCTGCGTGGGATTACTTTGAGCCGCCAATTAAGTCAGTTTTAGTAGAATGACCTTGCAGCCGTCGGTTTGCAACACGGAGCATGGCGAATTATCACTTATGCATAGATTTATCCAGATATGGTCGCAATCTAGATGTTGTGTTGTATGGGCGTGTGTTACGTTTCAGAGAGAAGCCGAATGGCTTTTGCAATTGTTTACTTATTACATATGTTAGCATTGCCGCGTGTATATGCATACGTGCCTTTGTATTAGTATAATATGCGCCTGTATTTATTAATATAGGCCAAACCGCTGACGATGGAGTAAGTTCTAATTGAAAACACAGGAAATAAGTTCCGAAGTTCAGCAGTGTGTCCGTTTCTTGGTAGAATAGTATTAGTAATTACGGACTGAATATTTTACGCGCGAATGCAACCATTTTAAATCTCAAACGGCAGGAAAGTTACAACATGCCATCTCCAACCGAAAACAATTCTTCTTTTGCAACACTGACGTGGAATGCGAAGAGGTTGTGTGCCGTTTGGTCAACGAGAGAGTTCGTTTTCCACCTCACGGCGTTGAAAACGGAAGGGACGACTTCTGAAGGCTCCCTGTTTATCTTTGACGTAAACATATTTTCGAGAACAGGTAATTTGGCGCCGCAGTTCCTTCGCCGATGTCAACTGTTCTTTCATTAATGGGGAGATTGTTCGACGGACAAAGTTAATTGAAACGTTGCTGACATTGCCCTTATTTCCACGCATCTTATAATTGCCGCGGCAAATTGCAGTTATTTTATATGCACGAGCTTCCATTGAAATGCATTAGGGCATCGTCTCAGCGTGAGCACATGTTGCTTTGAACAATTTTCAAAATTGCTGCGCCCACGCGAGATCCAGATCTCCAATAGTGCATCGTATCATTCCGGATTCTTGCATAATTGGGACGTATGAGGTGCCTTTTGGCTGTATAGATGTTCCTTTGCTAAAGCTAAATGCTTTGACAATTCTACGGTCGCTTTGAGTTATTAAGACCAAAACGATGCGTGCTGGCGGAGGCGTGGTGATGCAAAGCTTCTGGCTTAATTCGTTCACCACCATATTGCTTACAGAAGTTGACCATTGGCACGGATTGAAAGACGTTCATCCTTGAGAAAGATATGTATTAGTAGTAGCGTGCGAGTCTATTGTTGCACCCGGTTAGCGCTGTTTACTTACTTCTTCGCAACAAAGAAGCAGCATTCCTTTCAGCCAAGTTGGACCAACTGCTCACGTTTTAGCTTTGCTCCGCTTTCCTCGTTGGCAGTGTTACGTAGCTGTCCGAATTTTCAACGCTCCAACATCGTCCATAAGAATGCCGTTCAAGCAGCTTGACTTCGCATAACTGCTCAGTGATCAGCAAGTCATATGTATTTAAAAGTTTTAGACACAAACTAGCGCCACGGCAATCCACGCAGCAAAAAGCGCCTTTCAAAAGTAATCTCTGACCTTTTATGTGGCTCTGCTACTTTCCCGCCAGTATGGCTTGCGGCATGCTTGATCTTAGGTGTAAGGTTTGTCTTAGCTATCAAAATGGAATGTTCGATATCAGGCCTCATCGTTTGGCTAGATTTTGCCGTTGATTTCATGTAGCAGTGCAGGACAGCACGGACCTTTATTTTAGGCGAGTAGAATCGTTCATCTTTTGCGGAGATTATGCTTTGATGATGGATGCGATATAAAGTGATGCAAACTAGCCATACAGGTGACTTGGTGTGAATCACCGGAGATTCTTAGGGGAACCTGCGTCTTGATTCGCCCGTGACAGGGATGCGCTGATGCATTAGAGCGGAAACTCATGGGTGACTGGTTGTTTTCGCAAGATTAATCCAGCAGAAATCAGCTGGCTTTAGGCGTTCCTTGGCAAGAACAACGCGAGCTTCCTGGGATAAACTGCGTAACAGCACAGTTGGGATCAGGAGGCTGTCGAAAGCTGACAAATGTAGCATTGTAGAACAACCGAAGGGGCACTTCACTTCGCCGTAAGCCAGCCTAGCAAATACCTAAAAATTCCCGGCCAGTTTTGCACTACCATAATCACGTTTTGACGGCAAGTCCTAATGAAAGGCGTTTGTTGTGACGTCGTGTCGAGTAGCTTAATGAAATATGACCAACCAGTTGCGCCGATCAGTTTTTGGTTCATTGTCCGGCAATGTCGTAGCGCAGCAGTTGTTCTTGGCATATCATTTTGGAAATTGAAATTTCCAGCACACCATGTAGGCTCTTCGTTGGGCGACAAATCAAGAAGCGAATTCTATTCGACCGCGACGCGCGAGGTTTACCTTAGGTGAGCCCTTTCTTCAGATGGGTGGAGCAAAAAGTGAAAGGGCTTTATTCTAAAATGGCCAACTTATTTAAGCTGTAGAGATAATACCCCTCGTTTCGACCTGCTTGTAAATGTGTCGGGTTATTTTGCTGCGGAAGCCACACGGAACGCTTTCGGGGTTGCTAAAATGGTATATAACGACAAAATGTCGGATGCGGTAGATCAACTGAACATGCGATGGCATTCTTCGATTTTGCCCAAATTGTGGCGTTCGAACTAAACTTGGTTGTATCTAAATGAGGGCTTTACTAGCGATAGCCTGAATGGCGCGCGTGCAGTCTAAGTTCATTCATTGTTCCTGGCATGTCGGCTGATTGCCACGGTGAACCAGTTATGAACGGGTTCACTGTGGCATTCAGCCGGCATGCCAGCTGAACGTCCCGTTACTATGCATCCTATCTCCAATTCGTTGTTCCTCCGTTATTTCATCTGAAGTCGGCTCAAAGAGGGAACCACGAAGGCGCCGGAACCCATTGCGATGATGCGGTCGCGCTTTCGCTGAACGCTTTGAAGTCGTTGTTTCGTTTCCAGCTGATTCTGTCATTGCAGCGCACACTTTGTATTTCAATCGTTAGGCGAAGGAAACATTCAGCGCGTATTGATTAAAGTGTCCCCAACATTGCTACGTCAGATCCTAGTCACCTGGGCAATATGTCTTGAAGAACAACGGGCACTGACAGCTCCAAGGGAATAGCGATGAGGTGACTGCGGTTATGGGCTTCGCGTAACGGATTATGCAGCGCGGTGAGCCTGTAATGGCTTATAACCGATTTAATCCTACGAAGGGATCGAAGCTTTCGAAAGAGCTTAGTTGCCGACTCAGCAACAGCGAATGACCGGATGCTGTTAGCCCAAGGGCATAAATACCGTATATACCGGCGTATAAGGCGAGTCCATAATGCGAAAAACTGGACCGCAAAATCAGGGGTCGGCTTGTACGCCAGGTCGACTTACACGCCATAGGGACAAAATCCCATAGCGACAAGTTGCCCACTCACAGTAAGACTTGGGCGGAAGGATTTAAAGATTTCAGCATTTTGAACAATAATTCATTAAAATTGCTTAATTTTAAAGCTTTCCATTGCTACACACACGGCCAAGCTAGTTCGTACACTTCACTTAAGATAGTTCGCCGTATTCACTTAAGATATTAACACTTAAGATGAATCATAACTGCACTAAACTAAAATCAAGAGGTCGACCTATACGCCCGACAGGCAAATGACGAAAATTAGACCGCAAAGTTAGCGCTCGACTTGTATGCCTGTCGACTTATACGCCAGCATATACGGTAGGTTTGAAAATGTGACCAATTGTATATTTTGTACTAATCGGACCGACCAATGTGAGGATATAGATGAACTCTACCCCTTTTTCTCTATTGGTGGTCACGTTATTATCTAATGAAGAGAACCACCCATATTTTGCTGTCATGGATTCGACAAATTGCATTCTTGGTTGCAGCTGGAGTTCGTATGAACATTGATAGGAATGTTAAACAGCCGCCGACGGTTTGGGGAGGCGTTGCCCCTTTATCTTGGGTGTAAGGATCTGCGAGCACACTTTGCCTTGCAAACCGCTCATGCCTTCCCCAAGTGGGACGTTGCTCTTTATCCGTCCTAGCAGTTGTGCGAAAGTTGGGAGAGCTTATGAAAAAGAGTGTATAGTTGAATTGTTTCCAAACGATTTGTGTTTTCACCAATTTCAAAGTAGTAAGGTAAAGCAGCAATGGCGTTGATTGCGCGCTCGTTGAACTGGATGTTGTTGGTGCGCGTATGCCTGCAGTTACATTATTAGAATTGTTCAGTCTTATTAGAGCTACAGAATAGGCATTGCTGTTTGGTGGGGTTGTATGAGTCTTAGTTATCACTAAACCAACGTTGAATCATATCGTTAGAACAATTTCAGTTATCCTCGAGACAATGGCCAGTTTCTGCCGAGAGGGAATGGTGTCACTCGAATTCCGATACCTATCCGAGTTCTTTGTTACTCACCTGAGCCTCGCGATCAATTCCCGTATGTTTCCTGCTAACCAATGTAAGAGATAATGTTTTATTAGTGCATGTATCTGTTTCCATCATCAGATTAGCGTTATAGTCGGGAGAGGTTGTTGGATGTCCAAGAAACTTTCCGCCCCAGCTTGCGCGCGAGCCGCAATGTAATCCACGTAGCTTTTGAGAAAGTTTAGAACCAAGGCAGCATCTACAGAGGAGATCGTTCTCCCGCCAAGCCGCCTCATGTTTCGTAAATAACCAGTGAGGGAGGGCTGCCCATTGGAACTCCGCTAGTTTGTAATGACGGAGCATTCCTTGAATCTTCCATGATAAGCATTCCTTGATATTTTAGAAGGCGCGTTTTTTTATTTGCAATTTGATCGAAGCATTTGATTCGAAAACTTTCCATTAGAAGATATCACGACAAGTAGTCGTCCCGAACATGTTCAGCAGTTGAGTAATCTTTGGGAACGACTTTTGCAATTGACCGTTGTTTCCGCACGGTAATTCAATGTGCGCTCGTTGTGCATATTCGCATATCAGATGTTTGCTTTCCAACAAACATTTATAACTGAGCAACTTATGCGAAGGGATTGACGTACCTTTTCAATGACTGGGAGGTTGTTGCTTTTCTGTCGGAAAGGTCAACGTTCCCTTTACCTGTTTGCTTAGCCAGCCGACACTGTTTTCGCTAACTGCCGAAACCCCAGCCATTATTGAATTAGCTGCTCGAACTGGCAGCTGACGTTCATTCTTATCACAGACAGGGTTTCGTCAATAATGCAAAGGTTTCTCCTAACTTTTGGGAGAAGAGAAATATCAAAAGCTGGGACGTTTCACCAGAAGGGTGTGAGTACCGTCCGTAAGAGTAAATATTTTGTTTGGTATCATTACAAAACATTCCACCCTCTCGGTAGTAATTCATAGCTGTTAAATTATTGCTCCCGCCGACAGCATTGTTTCGTCGCAGGTAGTGTTGAGCATTTTTTCATGACATTCGTTTTGAATCGCATTGGCTTACGTTGTCTGCTGGTTCGGCCTACGCGGAAGAAGCAGCTTTAATTGCTGTGCAATGAAGAATGAAGTCATATTCTTACATTAAACAGCAATAGGTGCTTAGTGGCTGACAGTTAAGTGGCTTATGTTTACTCCTAAGGGCTAGCGTTCTGTGATTGCCTTAATTTACATGTGTTCGCTCGCGTCTCCTATCGTCTCTACGTGAAATCACGTGTAAGATATCCATAAGAAATCCTTCGTGGTGCTAATGTTCCACAGATGCTCGCGAACTTATATCCAAGTGTTTAAGACAATTATGAACAGTTCATTAACCCCGCGTATAAATAGCCTCATTAGCGAATTCTGTTGATGATTGGCAGTTCTTCACAACATTATCCAACACATAGTTGACACGTCACTTCGTGATGTCCACAGGAGAATAATCGCGCGATCAAAAGAACATGTCCACTTTAACCTGCTTGCTTTCCAGTGTGCACTTGACTGCGAACCTTGGCACGTAGGGCGTGATCTGTGAAGATATACATAAAAATATAGCAGAACTTGTCCAACGGTAAACGTGTTTGTCCAACCGTGATTGGTCAGGTAAGCAGTTGTTGACTTCTGCATTGTCGAAAGAGTGGATACGGGGATAATCTTTAAAACAGCGTAAGCACTCGTGGCACTGTCTTTTCCTGATGGCACCTTTCGTAAACGATCGTGGAATCCATTTTTTAGAAATAAGCTCGCATGCTACGTGATGCTAAACGCAGAAGCTTTAAGCAGCCAACGGTACCGACGAACGGACGATCGCGTTGCGGAACGTGGCCTGTAATGGAGCGTAATCCTTAGTCAGCTTAAGTTGTATTAATGGCAGTTGGCTTCACTGGATTGGCCAACTGAAGATGAAGTTTGACACGGAATAATTCTTTCGCGGAATTTATGTCAGCCAACTTTTCCCTCGGGTGGCACAGTTGTCGCTAACAACATCCAGCTATTCGGCGACTCGATGGCCGTCTGCGGTCGTTGTTCCATTGGTTAAGCGGCATCGGCATGGCCAGGGCGTTGTCAACCACCTTTAGGATGTTACATGTTCGTACCTACCTTTTGAACAGTTCACGGGATGCTTGCTTTCCATACTGGCTAATTACTACCAAGAATGCATACCACGGTTGGTGGGGCTCCGTCGATACGCGGCACCGCGTTGCCATGGCTTCCAGTGAACTGGGCTAATTAATCTTCAGAATGCAATACATTGCAGTCATTCGCAAAATAATTTGCATTGATTAGATTTTCCTTTAATTCGCCTGTTTTGTCGATCACCTACCTTTTCTTCCGCTTTGCTTGCCGCGCGATGCCGGGCACCTTTAATGGCGCACTGTGTCTGCGCTTCGGCGCTCGTCACCGTTGGGCATGTTGCTATGCCATCAGTCTTACATGCTAAGTAGGCAAGTACCTTTTCAGCTTTGAACTGCGAAGATCCCGTGAAGCGCGGACTGATGGCTCTTACAGCCAAGATGAAACTTGAAAGCGCTGTCTGCATGGACAAGCACGACTCGTTGCGTGTGGAAGGCAGTGCGGACTTGTGCCAGGGTGTAGCCAATGCAAAGACGGATGCTACGGTGACCGATTCTTCCGTTAGCGGCAGTACGGAAGCGGTGAAGTCGGAAGAGAAGAAATCGGTTCGCCTAACTCCGGCAGAATACTTCTTCCGCAGTCGCCAGCGCCACATGAAGCTCGTTGATATTTGCCAATCAAATGATGGAAAATTTGAGCTGAACGATTTGAAGTTGTCAGTAAGCAGCGTGGACAATTTGGTGGAGAAGTTCAGGGAAAAAATGAAGATTGAGGCCGATAGGGAAGCTACCGAGAAGACCGAAGGAGAGCGGTGCGAAGTTCCAAAAGAGAGGAACAAGTTGCCTGAAAGCAATGAAAAGACGTGTATACTGTTGCCACGCGGTCCCATCGCAGTTAAAATGGGTAGAAGCGTAGCTCCTTCCCCGTATTCGCTGCCAGAGGGCGTGCGACTTTCCAAAGACAGGAATATACATCAGTTTTATCCCACTGACTATGCTCACCAGCATAGTCAGTACCAATGCTATTCGTTAGCAAAATCGAACAACTTCAGTTATGTCAATTCTGACTATTGCCTCAATGAATCCGACCTCTATCCAAACGCGTACGCTTCGTACGCATACAGGTCGAACGGAAACGACTTCGTCGAATCGGTTCCCCATAGGTTCGTGGCTGCCGAGAAATCATGCGCCTACGTGGGCAACTTTACGGACGAGCGGTACCTTCAGGAGAATGCGAAGGAACTTGTACCCCAGCAGACGGTCGATTGGAACGAATTTACGATGGGCGGCGCACTGCTGTGGCAACAGCAGTTTTCGAAGAGCGACGAGCAAGAGTCGCCGTTCTCGGATTCAAATCCAAGTTCCAACCACTCGATTAGTACAACGGGGGAGAGTTTGGACTTGAGGCAGACGAAGCCGCTGCTCGATTCCCCAAACTCGGAGCTGGCGGACAGCGATCGCGAAAATGAACTTCCGGACGGCCTTTGTGATTTCATTTTGAAATACTCGCGCAAATACCAAAGTCAGTCGCTCGGCTTCGGCAGGGAACCTTTTCCGCAAATCGCCAGGGACTGCAAGGCGTTCGTTGATCACAGTTCGCCGCTGAGCGCCAATTCGTGTGGGGACTCCTCGCCGGGTGCGCCGGTAAACACGCAGACAGCGAGCGTGTGCGCCTCCACGACTTCGGCCGCCGAGGAGCGGAAGGTCAGGCATCCGAGCAGCGGTCTGCATCAGCAACGGCAGAACGAGCCAAAGGCTAAAGCAGCCACCCAGGTGACCGCTTGCTCGAAGAATTCAGGTACGAGTGCGCGCCAGCTGCTCAGGAAGTCCATAGATGGAAAGTCGCTGGAAAATGCCTGGGCCTGGGCGATCAAGTGCGAGCTTACCCATCCTGGGCTTTTGTATGAAACGGATCACGACGGCGACAGGTGGGCAAGAAGCAGCAACGTACCCTAAGTCAAATTACGGGCCCATTTCCTTCAGCATGTTGCACATTGCCGTTTGGCAGAAGAACATTTCGTACATTTACGCGCTAACGGAAGTCATGCTAAAGACGAGGGGTAAATCGAGACCAAAGCCGTTCGACCTGCTGAACAAGTGGAACGAGGTACAGCGATCCTGCCGTTTTCTGTTAGGCTCAATGCGCAGTGTTTCATTGCCGCATTCAGACTCCACTTTACTTTGCCGTGGTCAAGAAGATGACCGACGTTGTGCGCTATTTTGTTGAGTACGGTGCCAAGGCGAATGTGCAGTCGAAAAATACGGGAAACGATTCGGTTCTGCATTACGCAGCTTCAAATGGGCTGACGGAAATACTGAAAGTTTTGTGCTCCGGTTTGGACGTCGACTTGAATCAAAGGAACGACTCAGGTAAATTCCTTGCTGAACTGTAGGCTAGCGAAAGGGGACACTTTCAATTCAAGCCGTTTTATGAATGGATCGTAACACTGCACACTATTGCTAACCTTTGTCTGGAGTTTGAGTTTAGCGCAGTCATTATGAGTCAATTTCCAAATAGGCTAGTGGGATACGAGGAAGTTTTATTTCCGTTGAAAAGCATCCGCAGTTCGATGCTCCAGGAGTTGCTGTTGCGGGTGAACTTCTTCGTAAGATCCCTTTTCTTCTTGATGGAACAAGTTTTTATTAATGTCATTGGTACTCAGCCAGCGTTGTACCAGAGAACAAATAGCAGTAATCTTGGTATCTTCAAATGTTACCGACGGAACCAATAAGTTCCGATAGCTTTGTACTACTCGTCGCGCATTCAGTGTTGTGGGCTCCAATCCAAATAAGCGGGTCATCTGCCTGTTGGCAGAGTAAGTCGTTGCGTGATTCTACGAGCTTGCCGAATATCAACAAGGTGAGTGAAGTCGTTTCATTGAGGAAAGCCGACCATCTCCTTAAAGGAAACTTACGTACCAGCGCAATAGATGAATTGCGGAGCATTTGTTAACTCATTCTGCGGACCTGTATTCGACATGGTTACACCGCCAGAGCTGGAACAGCTTAACGGATGATCGAAGCAATCGCGCAAGTCATTTACAATACTTATAGAATAAACAGTGGTTAACTGGGGCCGTGGAAGCTTGAAACATCATTACTTTCAAAGAGCCAACAGTCCGTGATTCGATTTTGAAGTTGACGAATTTCGTAACGTAGAAGTGCTAATATTAATCGTGTGGAAATTGCAGACAGTTAGCTAGCGACACACACGCTTTCTCTCTTTCTCTCTCTGCCGAAAGCTCCACGTTAAGGAATAATTGCTGAAGTTCTCTTCTTTTACTGCAGCCTGTTAGTTTGCAACCATTTTCTTGAGGACTGTATTTCATTGGCAGTCCGTCCCGTGGTTAAGGGCAGCACGAGTGATTTTCAGTGAGCAGTTAAAGTTCGTCGGTTTTCTAATGAACGACTTTGGTTGCGAAACTGGCACTGGATTTATTCCTGGCATCAAGTAAACGACGCTGAATTATTTGAAGCCTGCTTTCCAGACTTCATCTTACTCGGCTAATAAAATGTATGTGCAATAATTTCCTGCGGGAGACAGTGCTTTGGTGGAATGGAGGGGGGCTGAGCTTAATGTTTCATATCCTCGAAGACCTCATCGTCATCTGTTGCAAGTAGCCCAATCAGCTTGTTTCCATTGAATTGACTGAGGTCGCTACATAAATGAATCGCGCAAGGCATTAATATTGATTTGATAATACGACAGTCACCGTTGAATAGTCTTTATTACATAAGAGAGAACCGACGTTTTCGGGATTAGCCGTATCCCGTCCTCAGCGGCTAAGAATGAGGAATGCAGTAGTGTGGTGCTTCCGGTGACTATATTTTCTACCGAAAATTCACAAGGAAGGTATACCTTTGAGACCGATTGTTTCAGCCATCAATACGGTCACGTCTGGGTTGTGCACTTATTTGAAAGACATCATCAACCCACTATTAGGTTCAAGATTGTCCCATGTAAAAAGCAGCAGGGAATTTTCCACCGAAATCAGAAATGTCTCAATAATAGACAATGATATCTTGGTTAGTTATGATGTGAAGAACCTTTTCACCAGCATTCCCTTGGAACACACTGTGGATCGTTTAGAGCAATTATTAAGCAATGATGAAACTCTGAAAAATAGAACAAAGTTAAGTCCCCATCTCGTGAAGCAATTGGTCTCTTTCTGCATGCGTGAAGCCAACTGTTTCCACTTCCAAGGAATCTTTTTCTTACAACAGAATGGAGCTCCTATGGGCAGCACCCTTTCGCCGGCCATAGCTGAGGTTTTCATGGAATACTTAGATGAGCTGGCTTTTTCCACTATTGACAATTTCTTTTGCCCAAAGGCCTTCAAACCTACGTTGATGATATTTTCGCCATCACAGAGATGGGCAAAGAAGACGTATTTCTAAGACACCTGAATGGTTTATTTCCGGAGGATATCATTTTTACCATTGAAAGAGAATCAAACAACAGGCTGCCTTTCTTGGATATTTTGGTCACTAAGAATGATACCCGGCTATGGACTACTGTGTATAGAAAACCTACCCATTCGAATAGGTACCTTAATTTCTCTTCCCACCATCCCGCTCTGTATTCATTGGTATTATCATCGGTATGGTGGACAGAGCTTTGAATATATGTGGTCCAGAATTTTTACAAACGGAAATTGGATACATTATGAGAAGTCTGACTGCTAATGGTTACCCTAAAAAACTCATTACTTCTACTATCGACCGATGGTTCATTAGCTCGAACAATATGAGAGAGAGTTCATGTACGATTCCCATTCTTGTACTACCTTATTACCAAGGAATAGCAAAGAAAATTCTGAACATTAGTAAGAGGCTGAACTTTAAAGTATTCTTCACTGGTTCAAGGAACTTGAGATCAATCCTCAGAAATGATAAGGTCAAGGTTCCAACTAACAAGAGAGAAGGTATTGTTTATGAATTTAAATGCAACTGTTCAGCATCGTACATTGGTGAAACAGGTAATACATTAAGCCATAGATTTAGTGAACATATGGCTAATGTCACTCGTTACAACAATGCCAAAGCAAGATTGTATGGAACAGTATCCACACAAAGGGGCCGCCCACAATCGTTGGATCCTACTAAAATCGTGGGCCAAGCGATTAAAGCATCGGCAATAGTGGAACATGCCGCCCATTGCCCTGGTCCATTTAATCCACATATCCTTTGCTATGAGACGCGCTTCAAGTTGAGAAAAATCAAAGAAGCGTTTTTTATAAAACACAATGTTACAATTAACCGAGAGTTTGGATTAGAAGTCAGTGATATTTGGACTTCCATTATCAGAGAAAAAGTTTGCTGTGATGTCTGAAGACTCGCATAAAAGTTTCAGTTGACCAAATAGTTTAAACTTATTCTTGGTTTAAACGTAAATTTTACCACCTTGTCTTGCACCACACTACTGCATTCCTCATTCTTAGCCGCTGAAGACGCGATACGGCTGATCCCGAACGCTTCGGTTCTCTCTTATGTAATAAAGTCTGTTCAACGGTGACTGTCGTACTATCAAATCATGTTCAATTGCACGTTTACAAGAGTCCCAATTTTTAGTTGAGGCATTAATGTTAATGACAGCAACTAACCCGTCAGCCATTTAATTCATTTCCGGTCAGTTATTTTGTTGAGGCTACCTTTTTGTCCCATATATTTTTATAATCTTAATTTTTCTGACCACTGTGAATGTCAGTGTGCCGTCTGTAATCATTGCCATTGGTCCTGCGCATTCGTTGCGTCGCGATGTGGGAGCGAGCTTAATTAAAGGGTGAACCTGCCATCTATTTTAACGTGTTATCGCCTGCCAAGTAAATCACTTGAACAGCACGGGCAACTTTTCTGCTTCGTCGAAGAATGTGCATTGCAAAGTGGCAATGTCGTTTCTTCATTTGTTCACATAATCGTTTTGATGCTTTAAGGCATGACTCCACTTCATTCAGCAGTGAAAAGTCACGCGGTTGCCGATGAACAGGCGCAGACAGCGCCTGACAACCTTTCCGTTGTAAAGTTATTGTTGAATTCAAATGTTGACCCGGTTTGTCAGGTAAGCGCCGCTCAACTTTGACCATCAACCGTTCGGATGACGGCTTTGCAGGATTCGAAGGGCAAAACGATCATACATTACTGCGTCGAGAAAATGGACGTCGAGTTGCTCCAGGTGAGGCCATTTCCATTGCTGGTCGAATTTTTGTTTTGCCGACGATATCTAGTCGAAGTTGATAGATCGGCTTGGTAAGCGTACGGTACAATTTACGAGTTGCCGCTCCGTTTTAGAAAGCGCGCAATAGAGGTAAATAACGAAGAAGATTGTATCGGGCATCTAGCTTCCGTATAACGGTGAATCAAATTCTTCATTGAGCAGTGTTTTCTTTTAAGCTTGTATTTGAAAATGTGGACAAAGAAGTCATCAGCAGGCTGATCGACGCGAAGACCGTCGATGGCATGTCCGCTTTGGAGCTACTCGAGAGCACCAGTTGTCGGCAATTCTCCCATCTGTCCAGATTCGGCAATGAACAAATGGTGAAAGAGAAATTGGTGCGCATGTTGTCGCAGTCCGCAGCGGCGAAGTCAGCTTCTTGAGCAGCGCCTCTCCATTCACCTCATTCTTTCCGAGCTGTGGTCATTTTCCCCTAGAATGTCGTCTTTGATTGTAGTGCAGCTGCGTTAGGGATAACGTATTTTTGTTTTATTAATACTTTTCGCCCGTTCTCTTTTCGCACATTTTTTTCTAATCGTAGCGTTGCTGTCCAACCGGCGCGGTATTCTCACTTTTCAAGTAGGTACATTTAACAATGCAGGTACGTTTGCGCAAACCATTCCCAGTGTGATATTGTCATTTTTCATGGCCTACTGCGTGGGCGAAAGATTCCCGGTTAAGCAATTTGGTTCGCGCAGTTGTTGTCGGAATTCGTCTTTTGAATTTGAACATAAAGTTCGCCATTGCGCTTTTCGTGTGGTGAAGTAGCAGCGTTCATGGCATTTGCGACCACACAGCAAATTTTCGCATGGAAAGCCAGTTTCATTTGTTTCCTCATTTAATTTTTCTTTCTTTTTTAATTCTTTAGTGCATGTTCAAATTGCCTGCTTTAACAGTTGTGTTTAACTGTTATAACAGTTGTATATTTCTATAACATAAGCTTTGCTGCAAAGAGCATTGCGAAAGAAATTCCAGAGCGTCACGGAAGCACACTGACGTGTTCTCGGGAATTTAGACAGCGAAGTTAAAGTACGCTCGTCTCGCAGTTCAACGTTACTGCTCCTGTCATATAAATAACAATGCATCGCAATAATGTAGGTGTAATCCCGTATTAGGATGATTCGCAATAATTTCAGCCTGTAAGCAAACACGTGGTTTGTAACAGGATATATTCTCATTTTTTCTTGCTGGGGGGGGGGGGATGCTCGCTCTCTGCATGACTGACTGGGCGGGCGACTGACGCTTGACGGGTACAAGGTAGTACCTGATAGTTGATGTCGCCAGCCCGGATGGTCTAGCAGGGGTGCTTGCTGAACCGTTGGCTGGCTGGGCAGTCGACATATCTTGTGTTTTGCACTGATGACGGGTACAGGGGAGAACCCGAAAGCTCTGCAGTATTGTGCCTTTTGTGGAAATTAAAGGCTTTTACTAAACGGGGTAAAACCGTGAAACATTTGGATCGCATATGTGCATCAACCCCGTAGAAAAGAAAAACATTACTCATTTTTTCTTGTAATATTATTACGGTATATGATCCTGTTTTATTCTATAATTCGAAGCAAGTCGAACCAAAAAAATTGACGTAGCTTTCGGAGCTATCCCGCTCCGTCTTCAGCGTCTTCTGTTGTTTGTATTCCGGATATTGACGTGATTACTTAGCTTACAGCATTCCGTTTTCTGAATTAAACTCGTCAATACTTCGCTTACAAGTGTTCCTTTGTCTCTGTTTAAACAACCATTATGCCTTAGAAATAATGCTTCCTTAATTTTCCTCCGTCTATGGTGTTTCCCTTTGCGTAGTCTCGTTACATTGATAGAACCACTACATCCGGCGGCATGTTCCACCAATGCCGAACTTTGAACTAACTTCTCCATTACTTTATGGGCATCTAATGTCGGAGGTCTGCCTCTTCTACGGGCGTGGCCGTTATCATTCAACCTTTCTCGCATTCTTATATCTGTTAATGTCCGACAGATGTTGCTTGAATCTATGACTGTTCGTCCAGTTTCGCCTATGTAAGTGGCCGAGCAACTACATGTCAATCTATAAACCCAGTCCTGGGACATTTCATTAGGGATGTCAATCTTGTCATTCCTTAATAAAGCTCTAATATTTAGTGAAAATCTGAAAAATACTCGGAAACACATGTTCTTCCCCAACTTTATGATTTTGTCACCAATACCGTAGAACAACGGTATTGTAGTGGTCGGTATAGACCTGTTGATTGTTTGCGCAGTTTGATTGATTCTTCCATTCCGTTCCCTGAGCTTTCTTCTTCTTACGGAATCAACCAAGTTTTGTGGATAGCCATTGCGGTATAAGATCCTCCTTATATACTTAAATTCCTTTTCCAAGTATTCCTCGTCACATAGATTTATAGCTCTTTTCACCATCCCATTAATAATGCCTATTAAAACCGATCTGGGGTGGTGTGAGCCATATTGCAGGTTGAAGTCTGAGTTTGTGGGTTTTCTATATATTGTAGTCCTTAATTGGTTGCTCTTTTTTATGATCTTCATGTCCAGGAAAGGGAGTTCGTTATTGTTTTCCACTTCCATGGCAAACAATAATTCCTGGAAAAAGACTGTTCAGTTGGTTCAAGAAAGCCTCCTCGTTTCCCTTTTTAACCACGGCAAAGGCATCATCAATGTATCTTTTAAAAAACTTGGGGCAATAGTCCGGGTTCTCCGTTTTAAAGGCAATTTCCTCCAAATTCTCCATAAAGACCTCAGCCAAAACCGGTGATAAGGAGCTTCCCATGGGGATTCCCCTATTCTGCGTGCATTTTATTTCTAATTGGTGGTTAAAGCAGCAATTTTTGCACCACACTAATCATTGTTAACGATAGATATCACAGTGATTGTGTTGTTTCGAAACGATGGCTTCTAGACTTGTCTTGTTTTCACCAGCAAAAACTATTCAGTCCTATGAGCAGATCATTAACGTGAATATGTACACACACCCGCATTTGTTTATTCCAAAGCACAGCTTCAACCCCGCTAAAACTTAAGCAATGTCACACGGAGCTTTCGGGGCTCACCTCGTCCCGGTCTTCATCGTGTCTCTGTGATGTTGACGCGGGTCTCAAGTCGAGGATAATGATGATGATTGCGGTTTAAAATAAACAAACTTTAAGTCCTTAAAGTATAACGCAAAGCTATGGGAAAGGAGATCCGTTTTTTGCCAAACCTTTGGTGCTCTGTTTTTTAAGGTCGCTCCTCTGGTTGGCTCTGTGGAACTAGTTGTTGGTGGTTTAACTGTATTCGTCGAAGTTTTACGTTTGAAGTCGGTAGCTGACATTTAGTTGTCAGTGTCACTGTGAACCAGATGTCGCTAATCAGGTATCCTTCGTCTTTGTTCCTGAAAAGTGAAGCTTCCTTAATTTTTCATAGTCTGAAGTAGCCTTCCTGTGTTAACGTGCTGAAGCTGAACTGCTCGTTCAGCACAGCGCATTCAACCACGTCTTCAACAAATGCAAAGGTTTTCCTGCACTCCTCCATGATTAAGCCTGAAGAACCACGCTTATTAAGGAACAAAAGATGCTGGAAACAGATTAAGTGGGATAGTGAGAGCCAGAGGATGAGGACGCCCACAAACATTAGACATGCGTCATCATGGAGAACTTACTGAGGACGCCGGCCGTCGTTGAACATACATCCGTATGTAAGCATGACCTCGTGGAGGTGAAGTTATGCAACGAAAGCCATAAAAGGCCGGAGAAAACTCAATGAAGCACTGTTCATTCAGCACAATGATTGCTTGAACAGAGATCGAGGGGTCACAGCTAGTGATATTTGGTCGAATTTGATTCGACATACCAAATGTTCTGAAACTAGCGACCTTTCAAGAACATCTCCAGTTAACCCTCAACACGAGAGGTTAGCCACCATTTCGTGCTGAAGACGAAAGTAGTACGTTTCGACAGCTCCGTTGCAATTTTTTGCCATTGCCAATACAAGTAAACTGTTCCTTTAAGAAGCATTTACTTGGCATTTGTAATGCTCACACAGGGATAGCCGTAGACCATTCAGGATGTTCAACGCCTCTGTTAGTCACACGATATTCAAGTCGACTGGGGCGACATCTACGGATGCTCAAGTTCCAAGCCAACGTAACACCTCTCCTGTTGAAAAGCATTCTACGAATTGGTGCTAATAGTATGACTTTCGCTTCGGGTCAGGATCAAGCCGTGCCGGCGGTCAGCAGTTTCGTCTCGGACACTTGGAAGTAAGATAATTTTCAGCGACACTATTCGTGGCAGATAAAAACGGTTGGTTCCCACTGGCTTCCAACTCGATATGCTCATTCTGGATAGAAACGGTTTCTTCCAACGGTTGTCGGATTGACCTTCGAAAATAGTCATGTCCGTCAGAGGTGAGCGTTGTTGTGAGTCTGAGAACACTTCTGATCGAGTGCGCATCTGATTAATATGTCTACGGAATATCTTTTTCACCAATCCGTACTTTGTACACTAATTTCCCTCGACGACTGACGACGCCACCTTCAAACCATTTTGGAGTGCCTTGATTGTTCAGCACGTATACACGATCGCCCGGCTTGAAGGCACGACTACGAAATGTACCTGTGGGGCTAGTAGAACGTCCGGTTCTGATCGTTTGCACTCCTTTGTAGGTAGCATGAGGCTGTTAGCTGTCCGCATATGCCGACCGAGAAATACCTCTGCAGGCGATTTTGAGTAGTCGAAACATGAATTGAGCGTCGAGCGGTAATGTAGGAAAAAGTTGTCGACCAGCATCGCTAAAGGTCCTTCTCTTTTCATTTTGAGAAGATTTCTTTTCAAAGTATCGACGAATCTTTCGGCTTGTCCATTGGACTGTAGATATCCAGGAGGTGTGAAGATCTGCTGCATGCCGTTTTCAGCGCAGAAGTCTCTGAATTCCAGAGCAGTGAATTGTGTGCCAGTGTAGGAAACGATGGTCTCCGGCATGCCAAATCGGACAAAGGTTTGGTGTAGACACGATATTGTACTGGATGTCGTGATTCTCTCCGCAAGAAAAACTTCACACCATCTGGAAAGTGAATAGTGGCCCATAGAGTTTCTGTAAAGCCGTTGCAATTTGTAAGTGATCGGCGGAGAACCTGTCAAAGGATGCTTAGGCGTGTCATAGTTACCTGTTGGATGGCGAAACTTCTCGTTCTCTGTGCTCTGCCAGTGCGTTTTCCTGCCTGGGCAAAATCTGCCGTTATTTTGCCATATTGAAGGGAGCTGTTTGGAAGCCAGAGACAATTTAAAGTTCCTGACCAATGTTGAAGTGAATCCGAAGAAAATGATCGAGAATTTGCGGCATGTTTATCGGGTTAGTGTTGAATATAAGACAATTACTCATGTATGGATAAAGCGTTTCAAAGACAGCAGAGGACATCAATGACAATTCAAGAGAGGGTAAGCAACCATCCACTGCAATGTGCGAAGAAGTGTCGGCTCATACGCATGACCTGGTGCAGACAGATCTCGAATTTGGATCGGAATGATTTCCCATGACAATGAAATCCGTGTTGTTCAGCAGATTGAATAGTGATTGGAACTATTAGTCTTAACTACCCCTCAGCTAGTTGGCTCTCAACAGTGTTCCACCAAGACCAGCTGAATCAAGGAACTGAACGTTCTGGAGCGCTTCTGCCGAAGAGTTAAACAGACAGCTCTGAGTTTTTCCATTGAATCATCACCGGAGAAGATGCTTGGATTTACCAGTGTGGCCTAGACGCAACTCCAACGCAAGAAATGGATACCAAAGGGAATACCAAGGTCAGTCAACATTATGGTAGTCATTCCTTGCGATGTGGGATGTGTAATGCTGACAAACTTTCTATAATAAAAGGACAGAAGGCAATCAGCTGGAACCATCACGAGGCAGCCTGGCGAGGGCGGAAAACTGCTCTGGCTACGGAATTGAATTGTACAGTTCTGATCCTTCACGATGACACTCTGGCTTACTTGTCAAGCCTAGTGAGGGATGTCTTCGTGAATTTCATTTGAAAATTCCGCACCTACCGTACAATCCGGACCTTGCTCCTTCAAACATCTTCTGAAAGAGCATTTGAAAGAAGTTTGCGTTAGTCTTCTAGACTACTCGACACATGAAGCGTCGACATGGTCCAGCTGCCATAGTTCTACACAGGACTCGGGACGTGGAAACAGCGCATTCAGAAATATCCAGCTGTAGGTGGAAAATATTTTGAAAATTAATATATACATTCTCGTAAATAAAGATTCTCCTCGCAGATACGCATTGGACCTCACAGGTAGATATTAAAAGTTTGACTTGGGCGACATTTTCTTGATCGCCGCCTGATGATAAAACAGGATAAAAGTCTAAATAATGCCAGCTTGCTGCAAATCGCTCCGTTCAGTCTCATGTTTTGAATGACTTAGTTTCATCCATCGTTGAACGTGTACACTTTAGTAATCAGAACTTACAGAGTTCTTCCACCATCGGTGAGCAAGTACGTGAGATATCCTCAAGTTAAACGCCTTCAACAATGAATGAACTATAATGACAAGTTAATGCATGACAACGCCAAATTTTCATTGATAATTTCTCACAGCCTCTGTTGGCAGAGATTTTATTCTTCAAGTAAATCAACAGCGACGATAATTTTAAAAAAATTATGCGAACATTTAAGATGAAAAGGAAACTTTAAGCTACGCTACATAAATGCTAACCGCCAGCAGTTCATCGACCAGCAATGAAATTTTAAAGTTACTTCGGCTTTTCCGAGGTTTAAATATGCTATTAAAAATTGGAAATCTACTTATGCTTGGTTTGGTTTAAATATGCGTAGACAACCCGCTGGGTCTGTCATTCAATATGGAGCACTAAGCTCCGAAGGCGTTAAGCCGGTGGACAATAGAAATTAGACGACCGTCCTCTGGAGCACCAGTATACCGGTGAGTTTTCAATAATGGGTCTCGAGAATTTCGCATCGTTCCTAGCATGCAACTTGCAAACAAGTTGCTCAGACCGATTCTACTGCAAGCTGCCGTCCAAGAATCGACACTAAGCTATTGCACCGTGAAGCGGTAGGGTCCCCTCATTCACGTCCAATTACTATCAGTGCCTCGAAAATAACGGGTTCCATTTACTATGATAGTAGTGTACTTTCAAAACGTATAGGTTCCGTCAAAACGTGCTCTAAAACCTCTAAAACCTATATCTGTGGGTGAGTCACCATGAATCACTAAAGCAAGTATAAAAAAATGAATTTTGTTTCATTAAGAAAGTATTAAGATTGGAGGCGAGCCGCGGTATTCAGGCAATGGTTACAGCCAAAATGCTTCTTGGCCAGAACCCACGAAGGACTCAGACCGTCAATCTAACTTAGCGTAATGCACGCAAAGTACTTTCCTCACTTCAATAGGTGCGCAACCTTCGTGCACAGGTATGAACATTTAAAAGCGCTGGTCAACCAGCAGTGGCTGACGAAAAGTGAAGTAAACTTTTGTTAGTCTGGGGGAGCATCTTCGCCGCAAAGTGATAAGCTTCTGTTTTCAGACGACTTAAATGCAAAGTCTGACCGAAGAATTGACTTTGCCGTTCGCTGCTTTCCCATCCGCAACAAGCTTTCGGTATGTCGGGACACAATCCAAACGCCAAACATAGCGACAGAGACAAAGATCGACATCATCGCTCAACCAGGTCGCAGCACAGCCGAAGTCACAGCGACAGAAACAGCGACAGGTATATAACCGAAAGGGATAAACCCAGGCACTGTCATGAGGAAGAAAGACATACCTACAAAAGAGTACAAACTGGTTTACCATTTCTACACGCCATTCTAATTAACAACTTCAGAGGCATCAAGATTCCCAAAGGCGATATGTAAAGCCATATACTTCGCGGTCGAGGCACGTTGAACCGGTCGAAACGGATCTTGTGGTCTGTCACTTGCCTTACTGTTCAATCCAGCAACGTTGTACCGTACTGCATAGAGCGACGACCCCGTGTCAAGAAGGCCGTTCTTTTGTGGTCTCATTCCACGAGAGGATGTCGAGATGATCCTGCTTCTCAACGGGGAATTCACCGTCCGAAAAATCGGAAAGTCCGGGCAGTCGAACCACTACAGCAATTTGTGCGTTTCGGTTAAGTGGAAGAACAAGGTGCATCACGTCCTCATAAGGTTGTCCAAGCGAGTAAATTGAAACGTCCCAACGGAGTGCAACAACTTGCAACGCTACACTTTTGCAGGGCATGTTTACGCTCGAAGACCGGGAATTCAACACGGTCGACCAACTTATCTACTACTATTACGTCAGCCAAAAGGTGCTAACCCAAAGCAGCGGGGCAAAGTTGCTGGTGCCGTTGAGAAACACAAGTTGGCTGCTGCACGACGATCAGTTGCAGCCCATTCGGGTACTTGGAAAGGTACTTCCTCCATTTTTCACCGACGACGACCATTTCATGGGCGCGGCGTCGCCTTTACATCCCGGCAGTGTTGATTTGCCGTTGCGCTTCCTTACTTCGGACAAGTCAACCCTCTGTTTCAAACTTAAGGGAAACTTCGGGGAAGTCTGGAAGGCTTCAATGGTCACAAGTTCAAACGAAACCACGCAAGTGGCCGTCAAGCTTTTGAAAGACGACGGAGTTCCGGAGGAAGAGCGACAGCTATTCTTCGCAGAATGCAGGAAACTGCGGCAGTTGAACCACCGTCATCTCGTTGGTTTCGTTGGAATCATAGTCGACACAGAGCCCGTAAAGCTAGTCATGGAGCTGTGCAATGGTAAACATATCGTGTACAATATTGTAAGGTCCAATGTGAACTTCAGATACTCTACTGTCCCTCCTGAAGAGGGAGAATTTGTCCTGGAAGCGGAAGTCTCGAATTTGTCTGCACGTTGCCAGGGGAATGGAATACTTGGCCAGATGCAGTGTAATTCACAGGTGCGCTCTGGCTGTCCTTTCTTAACCTCTTACCATCATCGATCATGCACAGAGACCTGGCCGCTAGAAATTGCCTGATAAAGGATGACGTGGTGAAAATTTCTGACTTAGGCATGGCCCGCACCGGCAAAGTGTACGAACTAAAGGACAGAAAAAAACCGATCCCCGTGAAATGGACTTCTCCGGAAACGCTAAAGACACGTAATGTTCACCCGCTTTGGCAGCGCTAAGTCCAATTCCCTTAGGAATATATTCCGAGAGTTCGGACGTCTGGGCGTACGGAATATTGCTTTGGGAAATCTACGCGGATGGTAAGCCGCCTTACGAAGAAATGCAAACCCAATATGGACCTGCATTTACGGAACATCTTATTAAATTTCTAGCAAGCGGTAACGCACTGCGGAAGTCACGGTCTTTGCACGGATCGAGTACTTTTCAGGAAAGCGACTTGAAGCTCCCGTGGATACGCCCAGGAAGTTAAATGAACTGATGCTCAAGTGTCTGCGCGAAGTCTCTGCTCAGAGACCATCTTTCAAAGCGATACGCTTAGAATTAGAGACACTTTACGGAGAACAGGGCGGAGAGTTGAGCTTCGAGCAACCACCAACGGATGAGATGAACACATGCAACGAACCGCCGGAGGAAGGAGGAGCAGGAGGAATGCGCACGACGAAAGCATAAGACGGCGTTTCACGGCGAGTCCCTTGGTGTTCGAAATGCTGCATTCCAAATGCTTGTAAATAAACTTGCCACCACGAGAGTTCGCCTGCGAAAAAATTTTCGCGTCTCAAATAGTTTAGCTTAGATGAAAAGCAATGGAACTAGGCAGTGAAGTTTTAGAATTTCGTTTTCTGTACCACTGCGTATACCGCTAGAACCCAGTTCGCTTTCATGAAGAGCCATTCTTCCTGAAACCTAAGTTCTCACAAAGTTGTGCCTGAAATTATTTAGCCGTTAGGATTGAAAATAGGGTTCAAGATAAAGGGGTGAGATCTCATATTCTTCTTCAGAAACACAGCTTATAAACCCGTTGGTAAAGCTTTATTTATACTATCGGAGCTTTCGGTGTCATACCTTGACAACCGTCTTCCTTCCTACCAAGGAAGACGGTTGTCAAGGTATGACACCGAAAGCTCCGATAGTATAAATAAAGCTTTACCAACGGGTTTATAAGCCGTGTTTCTGAAGAAGAACATTAGCCGTTAGGATAGTAAAAACCAGATTCATTCCAACGGGCAGGGAGGTCAGTCAGTATTCACATTTTGGAACGGCTGAAAACTTATTGGACATACTTCGTTCACGCTGTCCGTAATCCAGTGAAAGCTCAACCCAACCGATAAACGGTTGGTTACGTCTTTAGCTAAACAGACGGTAACGAAGAATGGAACAATACCTATTTGCTTGAGCTTTCGTAACAGCCACGTTCGCTTTATCATAGGTCCTCTGTCAACCAGACCGCCAAACGCGCAACGTGACCATACGTAGCGCTTGCCAATTGCAAAAATTATAATGGAAAATCAGTCGTTCCTGAGAAATCTTTTCCTCGCTCAATCAAGATGTAAATGCTACACCAATTTTGGATAAAGCAAAGGAACAGATGTGTAAGATCGCTGAACATGCAGTGCATTGCCGAGGCAAAGCTGTACGGCGAAACGTTTACTTACGGGACGCGCGAACTTTCACCTAGAATTGAAGGAGGAAGCGGTGGCAAGCAGTACAGCCCCGCCGGGACACTGGAGCCCAACTTCTTCGAGCACGCGTCGAAAACTTTCCGCCGCTGCTTCTTCGGACAGTTGGGAGTAGAACTGACGTGCAGCAAAAACGAATAAGTCGTTGTCGAAGGTAGTGGCGCAGCCGTATCTTCCCAGGGCAATTTGCAGCCTAAAATTCGAAGCTCAGAGAGAGACAACTTGCGTATCACACAAAATACACTGATGCCATCCAAGGATCGCGCATAACAGACAAAAGCACGCAAGTGAGGCAGGACAACGCCCGCGATATGGGCTGCTTCCTGAGCAGCAATGGTACGGCCAGAAGCACCCAATCGAGCGTCGATGGATCGTTGCTGGTCGACATTCTGCTCAACACCTAAAATGGGAAGGAAGGTAAATGCAAAAAAGTGGGTATGAATTCAGCCCTCGGCAACCTGGCAAAGCAGGCCGACGAAGATCGGCTCGTGTGAGAGACGGGCGCCTAGAATCTCGTGTACTAGCTTGTTGATCACGTCGCTTGGTCGAATGTGATCCTCCAGGAACCAGGAACACCCGAAAGCAAGCACGGTCGCCTCGGTCGGTCTAACCCTGCTGATCCTTTAAGAGCAAAAAACGTTGCGAAAAAGCCTCAAATTCAGAAATGCACTTGCAATTTGGTGGGACACTCAATTCAGAAAACCAGAGTTTTGCGCAACCATGGCAAAGAGTGAGTAAGATAACGAAGGCAGTCAGATAATAGAGGGAAATACGAAACTGGGCAAATCACTAAGGAAGATAAATTTGACCAATTTAACCAGACTTGGTCACCGGAAGTAGGCGAAATACGTACTGGCGTAATGTCATATCTAGGCGCTCCATCACCATGACGTTAAACTGGGATTCACCACTGGCGGCCTCCTCGCAATGCTTCTTAGCTGAAGGATAAAGCACATACGTTCTAACGCATTGTTATACAAAATATTGAACAAGTTGCCTGAACACAGAGCCGACAGCATCAGCTTGAAAACAGCAAACATGTGGCGCGACGAAGGCGGTTCTTCAAAGCTGGAAAGGTACCGCGCTTTATCAAACTGCTGCAAAGTTCCCACCGAAAGAACGGGTCCGAAGGTTACGTACCATTGCGCAGTGGCTCCAAGCAGCTGCTGCCGGTGACCGGCTTCGGGTGCCGCAAAGTGGGCAATAATACGTAGGCTGAAAAACACTTCTGCCAGAAGAGGCCCCGGCAAACGGCTCTGCAAAGACTTGAGCAACAGCTGTAAAAAACAAGCACAACATAACTAAAAGCGTTGCAATAACTCCGGCACAACCTGAAGAAATCCGTTAACGAAGTTCGCGTTATGCGCTGAATCGACACTTTTGTAGATCAACAGGGAACCGAGCGCGCACGCGCACACCTGAACGTCCAGATCGTCAGTTCTGTCGAAAGGGAGCGAAATGAAACCTATGGACACGTTAAGGAAACCTCACTCGTCGTTGGCCGTTTCCCCGAATGTACTAGCGCAATGCAGTACCAGATCGCTCAGGGCGGGGAAAAGTTGACGCAAACAGTCAGGGCTCCAATGGGGCAGCAGATCCAATTGATCAACAGGGAGCGCAGCCTTGCAAGCATCGCCGCTCACCGCCTTCACGAATGAACCTACGGCATTGGACACGTCCCTTTGACCGTCGTCCGACGCCTGAAGCGTAGCTATTATTGAAACAGCAATCTCTGCGAACAGTCAGAGATCGTTGCAATACATTTGACTTGAAGGCAAGGCATTTTAGCAATCCAAACTGGACGGTCTGCGCCAACAGTTCGTCCTCGGCTGATCGGCACTGGTTCACCGACTCTAGCGTTTCGTACACCCACTCCAGATGGTCGTCTTTGAGAAACTCGAGCAGGTAAACTAGCTAAACGGATACGCCGATACAGAAGCGAAGTCAACCAACGGCCGTAATAAATGTCAAGTACTGCGTCAACCGTGGACGACAGAAGAGGCAGCGGGATCTTGTCGGTACCATCCTTGAACCAATGATTGACAAGGTCGACCAAAGAGTGTTGGCAGGATCGTATATCCATTGAGAGGCGCCCAACTGGTGAGACCAAATGTACCCCCGGAACATTTCCCATGGGTAGTGGACCAAAGTGCAAACACGCTGAAAACGAAACAACGCTTCAAAATGTGACGTAAAAGGAATAACGTGCGAAAAGCAGTAGCTATGCCGGTAACACTCTTTTGAAGAGTAAAACGCATGCTGCACGATTAGCTGATGATGAGAATAGTTTTTGCCCATTTATTTCAACCTTAAGAGGAAATGCAATTACGAAGATTTCATTTCACGAGGTCAGTCGACAAATGAGCATGATTTGATGATACAAGGTGCCATTAAAACAAACCAACATCTACATATATTATTAATACAAGCGTAAAAGTAACTCTCGCAGATACTTGACCCATCCGCGAAAGTTATCTCCATTGCTCCCTTTTGGGCTGAAAGGGACACGCCCAATCCTTGGAAAGTCAGTTTACAGAACGGATATCGGTAACCCACCGCAAGAACACCGTTACCAAGAATAGAACCTTCAACCTTACCTGAGGGACAAATTAAACGCCATCATGACGCATTTTTGGAAAGGCAACTATTTCAGCAACACACAAAACTGTGCAGTGTGCTACAGCAACGTCACGTGAAATTGTTACGTAATAATAAAACTATGAATGAAAAACATGGGCAATTGCATGAAGATAGTCGATAAGCAATGGCTGACTGCTGCAGTAGGTTAGCAAGAGAAATACACGCCTGGTTGCACAGGATATTAATAGAAAGACGCGTTATCCTAAGCGCTCTTGGGAAAGCAGTGAAGTTCACAAAAATATACCCAAGCTTAGTCATTAAAATAATACATCAACTGGATTCCAATAAGCGCAAAGTGCGCACGTCAAGGGCTACTTAAGCGAGTTTCTATGGAAAAGCAATTAAGCTAAAACAACTACGTGTAAGCCTAAGCTTAAACCCTAGCAGGCTCAAACTGGCTTAGGAAAATTTGTAGCCGCTATTGTAACAAATAAATTCATGAAGGATTATTGCTGTGCAGACGTACCAAGCGAAAACTGACAGCTGTGGTTGTTGTAATGACAGATACGGCAATAACCCGTTAGATGAAATCGTTTATTCCAAAACGAAAACAAGCGAAGCTTTCGGAACCAACCGTGTTCCGTCCTCAGCGCTAAACAATGTTAATAATAATACAACATGAAACTCAAACCCGTCAACAGAAACCCTGTCTTTAATTACATAAGCTGTGGTTGTTGAAGTATAGAAAAACACCATGTCTTGTGCGAACGTATTATTAAATACCAAACTCGCGTGATAGGATTTTCAAAAACCGGGAATTAAGCAAGAATAGGAATACCGCGAGGAAAGAAAGCTATTTCCCGCGAAGAAAGACGTTTAAGGATGAATTAAAGACCGCAACTGTTGGAACGTCTATCTGCTTGAAACTACCAGCAATAGTTACGTTATGTTTCAACGTACTCTTCAAGTAAATGTTATAGCAATTCATGACCATGTCGTCAAAACAATCTTAATTAGCATCAATAAGCTTTCGAGATAATCACCGTACAGTGAAGTGACCATACAGAGAAGAGCCTGTTGCATTTCTGCGAATTACACCCAACAGCCATTACGATGCCGCTGCATTAACAAAATTCAAATAAAAAGCATAATAATTTCAACGAAACGATTTCATTAATTCGTGGTCATAAGAGTAGTAAATTTCGGAGCACTAACCTAGAAAGCTTCGTAGATGCTCGTTTTGAGCTTCTACTAATGAAACGTTAATTGATCACTATGCGAACTTAGGCAGGAATGAGGGAAATATTTGTAGTCCCAGTTAAACAGCAAAACAGGGAGGGCCTGGAACCTTTACAGTTGGAATGAACTAGTCGTTACGAAAGCCTCTCCTCTGACGCATACGTATTGCAACATGAGCAAATAAGGCTAACAACCTTAAACAGGGAAGTAAGGATAGAATTACTAACTGGGGATTTCCCATATTTGCAGTGATGCGGTCTGTTATCCTGTTCCTCTCGATGCCAGCCAAAATATCTCATTAGCACTGAACGGCAGAAACGAAGTTATTGAAACCAGTGTCTTTCGAAATGGTCGTGCAAGTGGGAAATATTCGTACGGACCTTTGGAACGATCCAAGTAGGCTTGGAGGCGCCGAGATATCTCTGAGCCAAACTCAATGGAACTGCTGTCTTCAATTTCGAGGTCAATCTGCTTCTCAAACGAGCGATATTTCGCGTCCGAGCTACGACGATCATTTCGGGATCAAATAATACAGAATGCGTTTCTATTACTCAGACAAGCCGGGCATGTCAAGTCCGACCACGTTTCTTCCGTGCGAATGATCAGCGTTGGAAAGAAAGATGCCGCAAATGCACTGAATGGCCAAGCTGCTAGCGCAGACGCGCTCCGAAATGTCCTGAAATGGGAAATATGCAAATCTGCCACAAAAGCATTCAAACAATGAGAGCAAATAACCAAGCAATCGCTTTCGCACAACTCGTCGCCTATTGGCGTTGCGCTGAGTACGGCAAGCATGTCCATCCAAATTTCCTCGAACTGCTGCTGGCAAGTCCAGCCTTAAAATTGGTAATATTAATAACGGATTTTCAATTGTTCAGACGCTTTAGGAATACCAAGGAAGAATATCCGAAATATGTAGTCCTTTAAAACATCCGAATTGCGCAGAAAGCGCACCGGTACGTTCGAAAAGGAGTAGGCGCCGTTGACGGACTTGATCTCGGGCACCCATCCGTACTTAAACGCTGAAAACGGAGCCAAGCACATATCCAGCAAGGAGGGCAGTTGACAAAAGGCTAAACATAGTTGAATTAGCCAAAATTATGGAATATATCGAAATCAGCCCAAACTGCTGGTCAAACGGGCTAGCAGCTCCTTGTGAGGATATTCCCAAGACAATGGTGACCGCTGACAACCAAGCAACGCATTGCAGTACAGAAGGCACGCATCTGCCTTGGTATCGCCTGCAAGTGTACGAACTAGAGGTCCCTTTGCCGTCTCCTGCAAATCTACCAATGGAAAATGGAACTTTCGCGGGCTTCAGTTGTAGCAGCGGGAAACAACGCAAGCCTGCGAATAATCGATGATTTGATAGAGCAGTCAAATCTGGAATACGTACCATTGACGGACAGCCAAAAGATGCATCCAACCAAGCTGTACAGCTCGGACTGCGGCTGGCTAAGCAAGATCTTGCGAGATTTGACGTTGTGCGCAATAGACAGAAGAGAGGTCAACGAATCGCGAATGCTGCTGGCGTTAAGATCAGAGATATGCCTCAGATTTGCCTAAACATGAATTACACGCAAAACATGGAATTTATGTTGACCACAATTGCTCACCATCACGGACAGTTTCACAAATTTCCATACAATCTGCGCCTCACGATCAGACATAGCTTCTCCGGTGGCGTCACAACAATGAATCATCTCCTGCACGGCGCCGTGCAAGGAACCAAGTCTGTTGCAGAGGCTCATACCCGAGTTTAATTCGATCCTGCAGGAAAGAAATCACGGGCGAAGACCGTCGCCAAGTGAAATCATCGCCCTACTCGAAGCCATCCGGATAAAAGGCGACTGAAAAGTTTCTGGGACTCTCGGAAAGTATTCTTCTTAACGTTGTGAACAGCGCCTCTTTGGCGGACGTGTACAAAGCGCAAGGTACGAATCCGTCCTTTCCATTGAAAGCGCTGGATTTGTAGGCCAACCTTAGGCAAGTAGCCAGCATTGCTCCTGGGACGAGCTGTAAAGGTACGGATAAAGCGGCATTTGCCTTTGCGGCACTTTCGCGGACGAAACATTTGTTACCTCGTCGCACAGTATTTCGTTCAGTTCACCTGCAGATAACGGCTGGATGCACTTTGCGAAGCATCGCGCGTCGACAAAATGCGTCGAAATGCCCTCGCGCAAAAGTTGCAAAATTGCCAGCTTGTTGAATGAAGTACACTTGTTGGATTTCGCCAGGTGAAAATCGAATAACGCTTCCAGATCGCCCTTCGACCGAGCAATGACTTTTCTCACCTTGTCTAGTGCGGCACTTCAAAACGAAACGATTAAATACACATAAGCTGCGGATATCGGTACAGAGCCCGGTAAGGCATCTCCTAACGTATTATAGTTCCTTCCGATTAGGGGAAAATCGTGTGGTTACCCGTAACGACCCGTTGAGGTGAAAGCTACGGATACTATTCCAATTATCTATTAGTACCAGTAGAATAATTTAAAAATAAGCAACACATTTCATATCTAAAATCCAGCGTACAAAAAGGAAGCAAAATGCGCAACTGATTTTGCATAGTAATAAAGCGAAAAAGGAAGTTGCTGGAAAAAGTTACCTGGAATAATGAAATGAGCGGATAATCACTTCCACATCATCACACAACTTGCTCAAACCGTCAAATCCATCAGAGCGCTCCAAATCCTGCAACCTCCACGAGGTGATGATGCTTCGTCAAGAAAGCACACCTGCACAGGAAGAGAGGCGAGTCTGTCGCTTCGGCGATTAACAGCTTGTTCGGCAAGCCGACGGACCAAATATTGTCTGGATGCGCAAAGACGGATTTCCTGCCTTAATGCCATCACGGAGACATTTGTTGGAACGTCCTGCACTAGGCGCAACCGTTGGAGCTGTTTAGTTATCTAAAATCCAACTACAGCAACGACGAGATATCCGGAGCCGATTCGAGACGTACGGGAGCACTTGCTGTGCCAATTTCTTTTTCCATCAACTGCAAGCAGCAGGCCGACGAAAACTGGCATCGACACATTTCCCTGCAATCAAGCAAGGATGTATAAACCGGGATGCCTACGGGATCCACCAACTCACTGCAGAAGATAATTAACCGACGGTTCTTCCGAAATCTCCAGCAGATCTGCGGCGGTTAGAAGAGATTGCAGCAACTCGTTTTGCCCACTTTGAATTGCCTGAACGAGCTCGTCGCGCCGGAGAGCAATCAGCAGTCTGACAAACACGTTCCTACACAGTACCATTATTGCTGCTGCGCATGGCCTAACAAAACTAGACTTGCTTGTAAGGCAGCAGCTTTGCTGTCTCGCACAACTGACGTAAGTCGCGTGTAAGCACGATTGTCAAATAAAGGATGTTAAAGGAAGTGGGCGAGCGGACGGAAGCAATGCTCGAAGCAATGTCCACGAAGGGTCGGCTGGAAATTTCGCTGGACAATTGGTCAAGAATCTTTGGATGATTGCCTGACAACGATCAAATCCACACTGTCCCCCACGGCGGCGGCGCCTCTTTTTTACCTGACTGCGTTATCCAAACCAGCAGCTCGAGATATTCGTTCGTTAGGCTCTCCTCCAGGCCGGCGTTCAGACCATCGGACCGTAACTTACTTTCGACCAAGCTACAGCAAAATGTCCTCGCAAACTGTACAAGCAGTCTAGGAAAAGAAGAATGTTGAATTAGGACGGCCGATATATATATATATATATATATATATATATATATATATATATATATATATATATATATGCAAACGTGGTCCAATCACCTGGCAAGACCGCATTCAGTTTTAAACGGCTTTTCGTCGTTCATAGCCATCTGCAGCGATCGAAAGGTGGGTGTGTTTGGCGCTCTGTCGAGAATGACATCCTCGGGGCAATGAAGAAGCAAAATTCGCGCCAGGCACACAATACTCAAAAGAACGTTTGGCGTGAAATCGTCCATCTTCGAAAGATGAAAATGCATTTAAAAAAATACTACCTCAAAATGTAACTCTACGAACCAGAGGTTTCGAAGCGAACGTGCAAAGTGTGCTAACAACGTCATCAATTGGGCAGAACGCTCTTGGACAAAGCAGGTCAAGGAGTTGGAATAAAACCGTGACCGACAGCCACGTACGCACGTCCAGCTGAAAGGTGGCTAACAACGTCGGCAGCCAAGGGTACATTATGCAAGGTATACCAGTCCATCCAATAAGGGCAACAGGCGATCGAATATGTCTCGAGACACTTTGCGCCATTTTGCTTCATCCCTTCGCCGCAGTTCCAAAAGGACCACATTGACAGTATCCCAAGTCTTAATAATTGAACGACAACGATAAGCTGAATGTACTAGCGGTCAGAATTCCACCTCCGGATATTGCAGCGTCTTCATCAAAGCTGAAATAACGACTTCTTGTTGAATGGACAATTCGGCGACAGCGGCTGGGTCGCAATCCTTGCGGACGACGAAAAGGTCAATAACAACAACGTGCATTGCCACGCTACCTGAAGACATAACAACGGTTGACAACATTTGAAAATTGCGAAAGCAATTTTAAGAAGTTATACGCGAAGGCACTGTCGTCTACCTAGGTTGGACGTTCCCTTGATGACGCCCATCTCCTCTACAAGCTGCAGAATCTTCGGCATTCCCATGATCGAGGCGTTACTCCCCTTCTCGTGGGACAGCAACAGGAACAATTCGAACAGTTTGCTTACAAGGGCAGCGTTGAGCCTGAAGGCAAACGCTAAAGCTGGTTGGCAACTGGGAAAGCGAAAAGGCAGACCCGCCGTTATTTTCAACATGGCTATTCAACTGTTGGCAAAGGAGGTTGAGAATATGACTGCCCGAATCCAAGACGGAATAGTTGACGCGTACAAGGATAAGGTGGGAGATTAAGTTGACAACGGCGGCTTGATAGTCGCTACTGTTGCTCACGTCGTACAAGCGTAGGGCCTGCGTGCAAATGAGTTAAACGAGGATGGAAAGGGGAAACAGATTCCAACACCTCAACCATAACTGGCTCGAACAATTGAATCACTTCGGCCAGAAAGGTCCTTGTCGAAGAGTCTTTGAAAAGGAGATTGATGTACTCGTGGTATTCAGTGCCTAGCCAACCAATGTGGCTGTTAATTAAACACGCATTTAGTCAGCGATTCAAAATTTTAAAACAATGCTTACTTAGACAAACAATCCTCCCCAAAGTCGTGTCGAGCTACGGAGCAGATCATCCTTTGTACTACGCAAGAACGATAAGCTGCCACGAACGTCTCCAGATGGTCAGACGGCGTGAAGGTGACCATTTTGATCGGTTTAGGGCAAGAGGCGGTTGTTTTCGATTGTTGCCTTTGCAAAAAGGACAAGTTCGTCCCAAATAGCACTTTTAGTATCTGCAAATTCAACGTACAAGTGGCGCAGCAAAAGAAGAGTGCATCTGTCACAAACACGTTAGAAAACACGCCAGCTGCAAAACTTGGGAAAAAGCAGAACTCCGACATCACCAATAAGGGCGTTCTACCGTACGCTATCAAGTAAACGAACTGATCTACAATCCGAGTAGTTACATCCACAGCAGAATTCATAGATCTGATGGCTGTAAAAATTTGAATAATGAATACTCTATAAGGAACTTGCCATGTAAAAATAGAAGACTCCACAACGTATTGTAACAAGCTCTTTACGGCAAATGAATTGATAATAAAAAATTAATAACATAAACTCAAGATATTGTTATCCAAGCGACCATATCTTACTTTAGCTGTGTTGACAAGGACGAAGTATGGTGAGCTTTACCTGAGTCAGTAAGCCAATTGCTTCTGTATGTAAAACGCGCATTAGCTCGCGGCAAAGGAAGACCAACTCCTCAAGAAACGGGAGCAGGTAACCAACGGAACAAGCTTCCAGTACTACCGAGAAGCATTCGATAACGGATCGTAGAAGACCAACATAACGATCAGTCGAGCCGTCGTCAATTGTAACCTACAGTTGAATGAATATTAATGCAAACCAAAGATGCTCACACACGCTAATGTACGCGATATGCGCTGCCCTGTCCTTTTAGAACATCGTACAGTCGTCTCATTGAGGGCCTTCTCGGAAAATCGTATCGCAGCTTGTCCATGTGCGCGTGATCCGCTTTGGCTGAAAAGCTCTTTCGGTATGATTATTCGGAATACAAAGACCAACTGTATGCCTTACACTGCTTTCGAAAAATGGCAGCGTAACGAAAACTCTTTCGAAGGGAAGAGAAGGAGACGGGAGAAACGCCGGACCCTTTCATAGTAGGCGACGAGACTGGACTAATGGGAATTCTGTTGGAAACGTGCCAATACATGTACATCACTTGCGAACAACAAACAATTAGATCGTCCGCTGTTGCGCTCAAGTCGGGACAGCTTAGGATTCCCTTTTCGTTGCTGACAGTGGGGCACCCGGCGTTCCTATTTGCCTCAATGCAACCTGCAAGCATTAAGCGGATACAAGCATTCAACCGGCTGCGCAAACTACCCGCAAACAATCGACCAACAAATTGCAATGTGATCTGCCAGTTTAAAAGGACTTCTGACTGAAAACTATCCACTTCTAATAATTTCAAAAAATGCTGAATCACGGCGCAAGCAGCAATTTGATCGTCGGTCTGGACAGCCAGCCAAGGACGAGGGTACCTTACCGGAGGAAAATTTTCTGCTAGTGTATTCAACGCGCATATTATACCAATCTGCAAAGACCATATGAGAAAAGAAAAAATTGTTGTTCGCTTACGGGATATCCGTCATTCAAAGGAGAGCACTTTAAAAATTCAAGAATGGCGCCGACTACAACCGACAAGTTGTACTCGATGTCGTTGGCCAGCAGTTGCTCGCCAACCATTTCCTGCTTTTGACCGAACACTGTTGACAGTGAGTGAATCTTCGGGAAATTGCCGCGCAACCAGGTAGTATGATTACACTTGGAACAGAGGACGTATTGTCGCATCAACATGACTACGATTTCGTCGCCAACGAAGTGTCCACGCCGTACAATGCTGTCACATTGATGCACAGCTAAGTGGACATGCAACGACGAAATCGTAAGCACCTACTTTAGAATTGCCAGGCAGCTCGCCTGACGCACTCTTTCATTTTCATCCATAAGCAACTTTTTCAGCAAACAATCCATAACTACCTTTTGCAATTTTTCCGAGCAAACGCTTTGCCAACTGCTGTTCGTCATCTGAAAGAAAATTCACTTGCACTGACGCAAAAGAAACGGTGGACATATTCAATAATTGTGCAAGAAAAAGACAGGCGCGTCACGTACTCAGAAACGGCACTTCAGCGCAAAACTACGACTAAATACGTTAAACTTTAGTAAGCATTACACATACAAACACACACTAATTATGAGTATCGTAAACAGCACTAATGATTCTTTCCGCTATAACATAGTTGCGTTAATACATGAATATCAATAAACCAACCAATTCTCGTAAAGTAACTTAAACTTTTCACAATACTAGTTAACTATTGCAATTCGACTCGACTGACCAAAAGCTCATCTTTTCAAACAAATCCAACGTACACATTTGGCCATTCGTTCCACTGCAAGCTTCTTGAATGGTAACTCGCCCAAACATCAAAGTTTTACAAAGATAGGCTGTACGCATGCAAACAGGCATTATGAAATGTCTCAGCGGAGATCCAAGTCGTGTTCAAAAATAATTTTGGCATTCTTATGAGCAAAGCAATTTGCTAAGAACTATTTAAACAAGAAACGCACACACAGTAAACAATCGCCCTCTGCTTAGCAAGAAAATTTTTTCCTCAGGAAACTTTGCGTTAAACGAAATCACGTTATACGGAAATCGCGCATAAATGCGGAATACTGGATATATATATATATATATATATATATATATATATATATATATATTCTATGCAACGTGGTTTGTACGGCGTGAAATAGTGACGTCATCTTTTAACAAAGACATACGCACCGGTGGCCGGCATGCACAGTTGCGCTAGTGTCGTTGCATGCCTGTGCAGCAGCGTGATCATCTCCGCGGGCGCGAAAGACTTTTTCTGCCCACAACGCTCTCTAAACCATACACAATGCTAATGAGGCCTTGTCATATTCCTGACTGCTCATTATTGGTTCGTGCGCGTTGTCGAGCCCCCCCCCCTGCTGTGCACAAATATCGTCTATCCATGGAACGTGGCATTATGGTTAAACGAGGAATAACGGCTTCGTTGAAGTCGCTACAAGATTTATTCGATAAAGCGAAGAAAAGGGAGGGACAGCTCCCTATAACAATGTTTTTAACTGAAGCTCCGGAGCCTAACATTTTAAGGCAAGAAGTTTCCGTACCAACAAGTTCAATAAACCCTAGGACTGGGCGGTCTCCAGGGGATCTGCGCCCACCTATACAAAGTGGGTAAATTGTCTGATTCCTGATGCGCCAAACGTTTCTGCCGTAGACGTTCTGTTCTATGCGATGTTCAGTATTTCTGCTTAAGTGTGCCTGTGCATTTTATATTTCCCCTGCTCTGTACCCATTCCGCACACCAGTACATCGCTTAGCTGATTAATGCAAGGCGATTGATTCCCAGGTGTTTAAACAAAGAGCATTTTACTTTCGTTCTTTCTTGTATCTAATGGTCTGGACTCTGATGGCTGGACCCATTGGACAAGCGCAGTCTCATTCATGCCATTATCTCGCAGCTAGATTCCGTAGTACCAAGATTCGAAGGATCAGTAGGCATGATAACCGTTCCGGAAGGAATTCAAGAGGGCAGGACGAAATATGCGGCTGGAATACAAGCTATTTGGCCTTTTTCAAAGGGTATCCTATATAACGCGGAATTCGTTATCCGCGGTGTAACGCTCAAAATCGGGACGAATTAACCGCGGATAACGAGGGCCACTTGTATACATATACATATATGTAGCCTTGAATACAGGATGCATCTTGCATCACTGTAGGGACAACATGGCCTTCTTTGAGCGAACGTAGATTTGGGAAAACTTGTTGGTGCGGAATGTTTATCCAGTTTAAACAGTAACACTAAGGACACGTGGCTGCACGTTTCCTGTTCACGATCTTATGTCGACTAGCACCGCTCGTGCTATATGTATATACTGTATATACCGGTGTACAATGCGAATCTGTAATGCGAAAAAATGGATCGCAAAATTAGGGGTCAACTTATACGTCGGCACTACAGCGCTTGACTTTCTGGGTACTGTAGTTAGTTGCATTATTTTTGGCGATTACTGTGCGGCTACTAGGAACCAATAAATCATTTTTCAGACGTAATGTTTCGTTTGCGATTTAAGTTTCCCGGAAACGTGGGGAGCTATTACTTATTATCTGCGCAAATGTTGGCTGCTATTCTTTTGCGCTGTACAGTTAATTGCTTTAACTTAGCCTTCGGTCATATATAGCTTAGGATGATTTGGTTTATTACAGTTTATTATTAAACGTCCGTGTAAAGTGCAAAACAGCCCGTGTAAAACAACAAACATTGTTAGTCACTCCCGTTACAAAGAAGCAATCAAGATGAAATCGGTGCGCACATGGAGCACTGAACCGACCGGCTTTGGATGAAGCAGACACGTATGAAGACAAGACGGAAGCCTTTTGCTTTCTTTTTCCTTCCTTTCCTTTCTTTCTTCTTCCTTTGTAAGCTTCGTTGTCGACATATCGTTGTGCAGCTTCCTAATTCTACCCGACCTATGAAACTATTGCACTACAGCCTGAAGGCTTGTTAATGCAAATATGACCTGCCATTCCGCCTGACCCAAACTTTTCCCTCAGTCCGTGTCTGCACCGCTGCCGTGAACAATTCGTAGAGATCGCGCTCTGAAACTTTACCAAAGGTGCGGAGGCAAACACTGCCCGATCTCGGTTGACTGAAAGTGTTCCCGCTCCTGTGGCTAAGTGGATGTGCGCCTTCTCGAAAACCACGTCGCGATATGTGCTTACAGGGCTCATTTTCCCATTTTTGTCTTTTTCTTTTTTTTGCGCTGATGACGGGTCAAGATCGACCCGAAGGCTCCGCTTTTTCGTTATGAATAAAGCGTTTTCAACGGGAAGAAAAGTTGTGCAAAACAACATAGTTTATTATTGGCTTATTAACGATTAATAATTGCTTAAATTTAAAGCTTTCATTCTTGCATACATGACAAAGCTAGTTCGTACACCATATATTCACTTAAGATATTAGCAATTAAGAATTAAGATATTAGCAATTAAGATGAATCGTAGCCATAATAAACTAAAACCAAGAAGTCGACATATACGCCCGACATACGCAAATGACGAAAATTAGAGCGCAAAACTAGCGGTCAACTTATACGCCGGTATATACAGTATCCGTTTCTTTAAGATACTACATCGCTTTTTGCATGTAATTTACTATTCCGGAGCTTTCCGGTTTCCCCTGGCCCTTTCTACAACGGAAATAACAGTGACCAGTCATAACGACCGATGTTTAGGGGCGGTCCATTCAAGTACTACTGAGGAGCATCACTCACGTTCGACCATCAAATAAAAATACTTGAAATTTTCCAACAGCTTCTCGCAATGGGGAAGCTGCTGTGCACTTTCGATTGCTCAAGTTATCAACTTCAAGTTACTTCGCAAAGTGACGCTCGTTACGACATGACCACTGCGGCACAATTCGAATCATTACGTTAGCTACATTTTCAATAGTCAAACGGTAAAATTTGTAGGCTAAAAGAACTTACAGTTCTTTGCTTCTCCAGTATGGACATTTCGCAAAAGTCGATGTCAGAGTAGCATTCCGCAAGTCTCACCTAAAGTTGCAAAAAATATTGAACCATATCTTTCTCACAGCAATAAGCGCTGCGTTCGCCTAAATTGCAGAACATTGCAACCCTTAACTGAATAATTAGGGAAGAAAAATCTTGGGTTCGCTAAATTACCGTAAAAGCATCTCAGCTGCCAAACGAACAGAAAGCCTACTACAATGGTGCTTAGACAGCCCGACCGCTGGAAAGCAGTAGTTATTATTTCGTCTCCGTTTTCTATGCTATAACCAAGACGCTCAAAGCAATAGTCTACCAGTATTCCTACCCCGATGGCTACTCAATGGAGATCAAAGTAAAGCTGTACCTTCACCAGCCAATACGCATTTTCCGCAAGGCTGGCCAAGCTGGCGAGACGATCCAATACCTTCAAAGGCAGAGCAGCCATGAACAAAGGAACGGCTCGTCTGAACGCCTTCAGAGCGCAGTGAACGGTCACATTGGACTCATTTTCCGTCATCGCGCTGAGAGTTTGGAATAAGGAATCCACCATGGAGTCGCCAAGCACTGAAGCAACGTAATACGCACGTAAAATCGTTAGTTCAGATGGTAACACTACCTGACAGTTCCCGCCGTCGGAATGACGACTCCAACAAGGCGCCAATCATTAAACAAGCGGAACCGCGCACTTGAGGGTCATTGTGTAAGCAAAAGAGGGATAAGTCGGAAATTTTCTGCGCTTCTCCTGAAATACCGATTACCAGCGCCTATCTGCTGAATGGACAACACACCGTCGATCAAGGGAGACACATATAAGGACGGTTGCAGTGCGAACAATTGCTCGAGGGCCCCAAGAGCAAGAACCTTATGACTTGCACGAGCCTGATCATCTGGCATCAGCTCACATTCTCTACCAGCAAGTAGAAACCGGCGGCAAAGAAGACGAGCGCAAAATCGCAAAAGCGATTCTCCAGATAAGCATCTTTCAACTAAAGCAAATTATGTCCAATAAAATTAAACAAATTCACTGACGGTTTGGCATATATTTAAATAAATTCCTCAAAAAGGCTGTCTCTGTGAATACCACTGCTTCATACTCACATCTTTTCTATAGCTACATACGTACAAGCGGCTGAAAGCCTTCATGCGAAGAATCTCTAGCGATTAATACTAATGCATTAACAAAATAAAGGTAATATAGAAAGAACTGAACACTGCTATCTTAGAGGCTTAACGGAAGGATAACACAAAATGAGTCTCACAGTACCATAATTAGTAATATAGTAACGCTTACACTCCAACTGCATCCATTCTTCCGCTTTACCGGTAAGCCAGGAATCCGCCGGACAGCTAAGCTCTACAAAAGATTAAAGTGGCAGCCGTTGAAGGTAATGAAAACTGTTGCATATTTTACCAAACTCAAAATTTGGTTCCAACGAAAGCGAAGGCAAAGTCTCGGACGTCCGCCTGGGTGCAACGACACTCCGGGCGAGAAAGGCGCATTCATCAGAGTCCCGAGAAATTGAGCCCGACAGTTCGTCCGACTGGAGAGCAACACCGATCGGTGTTCCATCGCTGCAAATCACCTCCTCCACCTGAAGATATGCTAATTTAACCTATCGTATCTGAAGCGGACGGTACATTCAAGTTACGGCAGTGCTGGATTCAGAATAACCGGATTCGCCGGCGCTCGGTGATATCCCGAGTTCTCCGTTGAACGAAATGTTGAACGGCGTTGGATGTAACTGGCTTTCGTCGTCCAACGAAATTTCGAAACGCTCTCCGGGCGAACATTCCAACGACCCAACGCTGACTCCTCGAAAGCAAAGCGACGTCAACCGAAGGTCAGCAAACCGGCCAGGATAGCTGAACTTACTGTCCATGACGACGGAATCCGCTGAACAACCGCTCGGATTGGAGCTGTGGAAGAAGGCGGAGCACTTCAGTGCGTCCTGTCGGGTCCAAAGACCAAGCACCCTAGCCGGCAAGTTCCGAAACATCCTCGTCAACGTTTCCAGAGCAGCGCCGGCAATGACACTGTTCGTCGAGCATGAGTAATACAGGATCGCCTCGAATAGCTGAAATATTATACAGTTCACTTTGCAAGTTAGAATTGGCTAAACGGAGCGAATGCCTTCAGCCAAGAATCGTCGGATATTTGGTGGAAGCTACAGCCAGGCGCCGTCCGACCGTCAATCGCGTTCTCGTCGTCCGTTTCCGCGAAAATTGGAAATAAGTGCTGGAGTAGCAATAGATCGCCGAGAATGTGCGTCGAATTTTCCTTGCGGGACAACGTAACCATCTCCTCTGAAATTATGCGCAATTTAAACATTCGGCCGAGTTACAGAGATCAAATCTTGCTTATGACATAAATCAGCCAAAAGGACGTAACGTCGGATCGCTTTCTGGAGTGTGCACAGAGTTCGGCTATAAGAACGGCAGCGCTTCGACGAGCCGTCGCCGAAGGGAACTGCAGATTGGGCAAAACGCAGCGGATCAAATTCTAAAAGGGCATACGTTAGCAAAGGCGTGGTCATCTCCCAATCTAGGAAGATGTACCCCCAACTCCTCGTCGGAGAAATAGCGACTAAGGGTTCTAAAAAGGAGGCGGGAACAGCTTCCGATGCACTCCTGAATCATTTCTTCGGGCCGCTTTACGAGCACCATGAGTAGTGACGAAAAGCGCATCGCAAATTGCCTGCAATGGATACATTGAATAGTGCAATGAAACAGTTTAAAAACTCGTACGCTACTGTGCACTACAAATATTCGGCGACAAATGACAATAAACAAACTAACAACAGTCCACAACGATGAAGAGCAGCGATTTCCCTAGTTGCAGGTCCTGCCAAAGCTCTGTAGGGCAACACTTTTCCAATCCAAAAACAGTATCTATCCATCACTGCACATTCTCTTTTTGAGAGCGGAAAGCATTAAATCGCTAAACATGGATTTCGATTCAGTGTTACCCAAAAAGAATATCTGAAGTTGTAAGCCAACAGACTACGCAAAATTTATGCTGAGCCAACGGCGATAGAACATACTGTGTCAATATTAAGGATGTCAATCTCAAAAGCAAAGCGACGTTTTCATTACAGCTAATACTGAAAACTTGGATTAGCTGATGGATCAATGCTGTGCACCTCCTAACGCCTCAGCTTAATAAAGAAGGCAAATCAAATAGCGCTTAATGTGAACATGCATATATCCCATTAGACTTTTGGAACAGTACACATTTCTTCATCAGCGTATGGACAAGGGATACGACGCTAACTTAACTTGGTTCTTCAATTAGAGCACTTCGCATATCGTTAAAACATGCTAAATGCAGACCAAACAGAGAAAGATACCTAAACTCAAATCAAAAGTACCGAAAGAGGATTTAAACAATTGTGTGCGACAAATAAATAAAAAGTTAATGGCTCACCGTCTTTTATTCGGTTTGATCGTTTCAACGATCGCGGTAAACTTTGTCAACGCCGCCCGTACGGACCTCGGAGAAGCGTTGCGCTTCAACTCGTTGCAAAGGTCCACCTGAATCCTGTATATGTTGTTGTCGTTCAACGAGGCCTGAAATTAACGTAGCTGCAATGGCCGCACGGCCACAAAAGCCTAGCTTACTCTGATTATCATATTTATCGTTTCTTCGGTAAGAATTCTGATGTCCAAGTTTGCGTCGTCGAAATACGAAAACAGCACGCTAAGGGCCATGCTCAACGTTTTACCGTAGTCCTCGTGCGTCCTAGAATGGAAAAGCAGTTTTAACAGCAACGACCTGCAATAGTACGACAGGAGTACACCGCAATACTAAACACTGCTTCCTCAATAGATCACCAATAGAACAGTTTAATTTTGTCAATGAAAGCACTTTTCCCAGTGTCAGCAAACGATGAATGTCCTTAAACGACCAACGAATACCAAATTAACTTATTCATAAGTATTCATTCAAAACTTAGGCTGGAAACTCGTTGAAAAAATCATACCTATTGACAAGAACACCGGACGGACATGCTTAATGCAAAGGATTTTTCAATGCGCATACGCGCTAGGCTTGCCTCATTTCCGCTGCGTCTCATGCATTCGTGGATGTCAGACATCCGCGATTAATGGCTAAACCTTGGTGCCTACATAGAATGAAGTAGCAACTTCGGCTTTCTTTGCCATTTGCAAACATTCAGAACTCATGAACTGCAATGCCAACAGCAGCGTAGAAATAACCGCATGCTTACTTCAAGGAGGGACTGGTTAGAGCATCGGCGAGGTAATGGAACATGGACGTTCTTTCCTTCGCAGAGGCAACCGTTTCCTTGCTGCTGCAAAATTAGGTGACAAAAACCCATAATTGAACAGCCAGAAAGTCTGCTTACGATGGGCCACCTTCTCGACGCAACGACTCCACGCAACGCACAACTTTATCCATCACAGAGGTCTGGGCATTGACCACAAGCGTCAATTTGAAACGACTGCCTTGCTTACTGCGCAAGACTATCCGCGTATGCGATAATTAAGTTTGCTTCCGCTATTGTCAATAGAATGCGAACTGGCCGACTACATTTAGTCGTCACTCTTTACGCTGAAAACGACAGAGGTGGAAGTTACTGCGTGCAGGCCGGCATGCTCGTTAGGCAAAAACAATGTTTTGAACAAAATGAGCGAATAACTGTTCATCGTTAGCGCATGGAAGCCTGTAAAGCAACGTTGGCCAAGCTCCTTAACGGGCGGTGAGTGCCAGTAGCCTTACGTAAGTTGAGAGTGTTTATCGGACGCCGCGAATTTTGTCGGGACAGCAGGAAATTGGAAAGAAGTGATAAGACAGCAGACTCAGTGTTGGCGAGCGAAGGCATCGCCAAGGACGCCGCTGTAGAAGCAACGGACACGCAGCAGGTGACACCATCAGTCATCGGATGATGACGCACGACTACAAAGGGTGCGACAACCAGTTCTGTCGCGACTCGTGCCCGGAGCGACATTCTACGATTGGAGGAAGAACACCAAGTTCCGGTTGCGCGCACCCACGTTCACACAAAAGGGGTTGGTTAGAGGAGGAAAAATAAACGGTGCTGGTAACGGTCGTGTTGTGTAGCGGCGCAGGAAAAGGGGTCATTGGTTCCCCTAGTGGTACTCGCGTTGAAGGCAACGGATTCAGGCCGTCCTCCTGTTGGCGGTGAACGTCAACATTCTGGTCCTCCGAGCCGGATTTGAACCAGTGACCTGTGGATGTATAAGTCGCCAGGTCTGGGTGACCGTGGGAAACGCAGAAGAACTGTTCGATTAGCTTCACGTACTAAAGCGGTCATGGATATGTCTTCTTCTAAGACAGACGACGACAGTAGGGCAGCCATAATGGCACTGACCGACGCTGTGGCGAACTTGACTCAACGGATGAATGATATGCAGCTAGTATTGAGCAACATTATGGATGCTAGAATGCCTCCGCCGGTGGATAAGTGCCTTACGCCCGAAGAATTTCAATGCATCAGTGACACGACACGCTCAGGACGGCCAAACCAACGACGCGATGTTATCGACACTACGTGGTTCACGGAACGAAAGGTAGAGCCCCGTAGTGAGGAATTTTCTCAAGCTGTACCAAATCCATGGATACAGCATGTAGCGTCAACTTCTCAGATTGAAGTTTTCGATGGGGATCCAAAGAAGTGGCCATCATTTATTGCTAACTTCCGATCGTTAGTCCATGAAACTGTGTCCTCTGACGCACAGCGGCTGGCTATCCTGAATCAGCTCTTATCGCCAAAGTTACGGAATGGTTTTTCAGGGCTGCTGGCAAACCCGTTGATGTATTCAGAAGTGCTCCAGCGACTGCATAAGTTATATGGAGACCCGAAAGTACTAGCTAGGTCTAACCTAAATGACCTGCTGTCACTGCCGCCATTGAAATCAGATCGCTGTGGTGACCTAGAAATCTTTTTCTTCAAGGTCAATGGACCGGTTAGTATGATGAAGTTGTGTGGATTGACACATGATCTTCGATCATCCGCCTTACTGGAACACGTCATAAGCAAATTGACCCCAAGAATGAACGAAAGGTGGGTCTCCTTTGAGGCAACCTTAAATTCCGTTCCAACGCTGGAGACCTTCGTGGATTGGCTGCAGCGGGTTGTCGCAGAGAAGGTCTTGAACTCAGGCTCAGCGTCCACGAAATCATCGGCATCGGTGCCCGACCGAAGAGGACCCGCTATTAGGACGACAGTGATGCCGGTGACCAGGAAACGGCAATGTCTTGTTTGTGGGTGTCTTGAACACAAGCTGAAGGCGTGCCCTAAGTTCAACAAAATGACTGTCATGGAACGTGTGGCCGAAGTGAGAAAGAGAGGTATGTGTTGGAGATGCCTAGAAAAGGGTCACCGGATGCGCGACTGTATGTCGAGACTACTTTGCGGACATGATGGCTGTATGGCCAGCCACCATCGATTGCTGCATGGGGCGCCTAACTTAAATGACTTTCAAAGGGAGGTCCGGACAGTGACTGAGTCGGCTCGAGCTGACTGCCTCAATTGTACTGATGTGGGACCAGCGACCATTACCGGGCGGCGACACGAGATAGTATGCGCTGTTGTGCCCGTGATTGTTCGTGGTCAGAACAAAGCTGTGAAGACTTTTGCGCTACTAGACAGCGGCTCTGAAGTGAGCCTGATTTCGCAGCGTATTGCTAACAAAGCGAATTTGGCGGGTTCGCCCCATGAACTGCGACTCCGCACAGTGGCTGGCGAAACGTCAATACAGGCTAGGCGAGTAAATTGTTCGGTCTCCTCGTATGACGGTAACACAGAAATGCTCCTATATCAAGCTGTTGTGGTTTCGAACCTTCACCTGGGTACCCGAACCCTCCATCTTCCAGCGGTTAAAACCCAGTGGAGCCATTTGGCTGAGATTAGATTCCCGGTTGCCACGATAGCCCAAGTGGAAGTTCTGATCGGGATGGACGCCCCGTTGGCGCACCGGTATTATGATATGAAGCTTCCCCAGAATCCCAACAAGGGACCTGTTGGCGTTCTAACGCCGTTTGGATGGACAGTAATTGGCCGTCTTCCGGAAGCTTCATTAGGCCCAGGGCAAAGAACGGAATCATCCTGGATAAGGAGGCACGCGGGTTTTGACGACGACAAGCACTCCCTTGAACGACTTATAAGGCTATCTCTTGACGTGGATCCGCTTGCCGCGGCACAGACGCCAGGGAAAGTCACACCAGAAGAGCGTGTTGCATTGGATATTCTAGAAGCGACGACTAAGTTTAACGGCGAGCGCTATGAGATCGGATTGTTATGGAAGAATAGCAATGTTGCTCTGCCGTGTAACCGAGATTACGCTTTGAGGCGTTTTTTTGCCACAGAAAGACGGTTACTGAAGGACCCAGACATGGCGTCGCGGTATATTGACATAATCAAACAATACGTTCGGGATGGCCATGCGAGGAAGGTGCCACTGAGGGAAAGTGGTACTGCAGAACGGGTGTGGTATCTACCGCACCATGCGGTGTGGAACACGCAGCGGACGAAGATCCGTGTTGTGTTTGATGCGTCAGCTAGATATCTGGGCGTCTCTCTGAATGATTGCCTCCTTAAAGGCCCCGACTATTTGCCGAACTTGTGTGGAATTCTGATGCGTTTCCGAATGGGAAGGGTCGCTGTGTCAGCGGATATCCAATGCATGTACCATCAAGTCTTGGTCAGACCGGAGGATAAGTCCGCGTTAAGATTTTTCTGGCGCCATCCTGGTTCTGAATGTCCGCCAGAAACGTTCGAGATGCAAGTGCATGTATTCGGCGCGACATCCTCGCCGTGTGTTTGCATGTACGCTGTTCGGCGGGCTGCAGCAGACAATCAAAGCGAATATCCAGAAGTGCTGCAACGGATTCAACGGAACATGTACGTTGACAATTGGCTTGAGTCATTCACGTCTGAAACCGTGGCAAAGAGGGCATGTATGGAGTTAAAGCAAGTATTAGCGAGAAGTGGGTTCCACTTGCGAAAGTGGGCCTCGTCGAAGAGGGAGGTTTTAAGTGGTACACCTCCGCAGGATTGTTCCGAAATAATGATGTCTCTTCCACCGGGCGAAACGTGTGGAGAAATGGCGCTCGGGCTGAGATGGGATTGCCATGAGGATGTGATTCGTTTCGCATTCACGGCTACGATTATCGCTGAGCCCACGAAACGCGAGATGTTAAGTCTCATTGCTAGGTTGTACGACCCATTGGGCCTACTTGCACCAGTACTGATTCCCGCCCGCATCCTTGTTCAAGCTTTGTGGAAGTCTCAGTGTGAATGGGACGAGAAGCCAGAGGAACATCTACTCGCTCAGTGGCAAAGATGGACTCACAATCTACGGAAATTGGATAACCTTTCGTTTCCCAGATGCGTGTGTCCTCGGGCAGGACCGACCACAGTGCATGTCTTTTGTGATGCGTCAGAGCACGCATACGGGGCAGTAGCTTACCTCCGTACCGCGGATGGAAATGGATATGGATCAACGTCCCTCATGCTATCCAAAGCGAAAGTGGCACCGATCCGCCGAATATCACTTCCACGTCTGGAGTTACTAGGAGCGGTCACTGCGGTGCGCATTGCTCGGGTAATTGGAGCGGAATTGTCGATTCCATCCAAAGCCTTCTACTTTTGGACGGATTCAAACGTGGTCCTCTGCTGGCTAAGGAATGTAAGGAAGAGATATCCTACGTTCATTGAGAATCGAGTGACTGAGATTTTGGATGGTTTTGATCACACGCAATGGCATCACGTTCCCAGTCGAGAAAACCCAGCAGACGACTTGTCTAGAGGCCTCGAAGTCACGGGTCTAGGCGCGGGAAATCGCTGGATGAATGGGCCACAGTTTTTAACACTGCCTTTTGATCACTGGCCATCCGATTTGACCGGTGAGGTCAATAAAGATGAAGCAGAAGAGATCAGAGTGGCTCATTGTAGTGTGGCAGAGGAGGGGGAGAATCAGATTCTGCAACTCATCGAGCAATATTCTGATCTGGACCACCTACTGCGAGTACTAGCTCGTGTTTGTCGGTTCACAAGGAAATGCCGTCGACTGGAAATAGAGACAACTTTGGACGTTCCGAGTGTCAGGGAACGTAGACACGCGTGGATTCTTTGTGTTCGAAAGGTGCAAAGGCATTGCTTTCCAGACGAGTTCCGGTACCGAGAAGCCGGGATGCAATTACCGCGTAAGTCCCGATTCAGAAGGTTGTCTCCATTCATTGATTCCGATGGCCTACTGCGCGTAGGCGGGCGTCTGGAGGAAGCTAACTTGAATTATGACGCCAAGCACCCCCCGATCTTACCCTCCCATCATACCTTGACTGTCCTGCTAATTCGGCAGATGCACCTGCGTCATTGCCACGCAGGTATCGAGACTACTCTAAACCTAACACGCGGCATGGCGTGGGTGGTTAATGGACGCGCGGTAGTCCGGAAGGTCATCTGGGAGTGCACTGTGTGTCGCCGTTATCAGGCAAACCCGCCGTGTCCGCCCATGGCGTCCCTCCCTTACCACCGTGTGCAGAAACCGGCCGTTCCGTTCGCCCGGACAGGGATTGATTTTTTTGGGCCATTCTTTGTGGTCAGTGGAAGGTCACAAGTCAAACGCTGGATCTGCCTCTTTACGTGCTTAGCCATACGGGCAGTCCATCTGGAGGTCTGTCATTCCATGGACGCTGACAGTTTTCTGAATGCCTTCGTGAGGTTTACCGCGAGGCGAGGGGTACCAACTGATTGCTACTCAGACAATGGAACCAATTTCATTGCAGCATCACGTGCGTTGGTCGCCGGTAAAACAGAGTCGATTCAAGAGACAATTTCTGCGGCAGTATCGACCCGCGGCACTGAATGGCATTTCAATCCCCCGTCTGCTCCCCACTTCGGGGGCGCGTGGGAGCGATTGATTCGGTCCGCCAAAATCGCCCTGCGGACAACATTACACGGACAACGAATAACCGATGAAATCCTGGCAACGGCCGTTGTGGAAATCGAAGCAATGCTGAACAACCGTCCAATTACGCATGTTGGGATAGACCCAGCAGACAGGGAGCCCTTAACTCCCAATCACTTTTTGTTGGGAAGAGCTTTCAGCCATATACCCGTCGATGTCATCGCTCCATCTGAGACGCTGTCACGGCGTCATTGGAGGGCTACTCAAGCTATTCTTGACCGTTTCTGGAGACGATGGATGAAAGAGTATGTACCGACGCTGTTACCCGGAGTCAATAGGAAGGATAACCACGATGCAATCGGCCTACAGGATATTGTATTGATAGCTGATGGCGACACACCCCCGTGGGCGATGGCCCTTAGGAAGAGTAATTCGCATATTTCCAGGTAAAGACGGCGTGACCAGAGTGGTTGAAGTAAAGTCACAAACGGGATTAAAGCGGCGACCAGTTACTAAGTTGCTTCCTCTCTGCCCGTCTTCTCATACAAAACGGGGTGGGGGCATGTTGGCGAGCGAAGGCATCGCCAAGGACGCCGCTGTAGAAGCAACGGACACGCAGCAGGTGACACCATCAGTCATCGGATGATGACGCACGACTACAAAGGGTGCGACAACCAGTTCTGTCGCGACTCGTGCCCGGAGCGACATTCTACGATTGGAGGAAGAACACCAAGTTCCGGTTGCGCGCACCCACGTTCACACAAAAGGGGTTGGTTAGAGGAGGAAAAATAAACGGTGCTGGTAACGGTCGTGTTGTGTAGCGGCGCATGAGAAAGGGTCATTGGTTCCCCTAGTGGTACTCGCGTTGAAGGCAACGGATTCAGGCCGTCCTCCTGTTGGCGGTGAACGTCAACACTCAGGAAGCGACACGGTTAACTGCCAACGGGCCGTCGCTGACCAACGCGAAAGCTATCTGAAAAGGCATTCTTAAATCATCGGAGATTAAGCAAAAGTGCTGTACCGTGTGGGCATTTGCAATCAACGGATAGTTTGGCACCATCGCTTTGATTACGTCAGGGCTTTCTGGAATCAGGACTTTTGCACTGATGAAATTTTCTGGACGATTTGCAAGACCATGGAAGCATCGTGAGAAACACTGAGCATTTGTTCCAGCAGGCGCGACTATGCTCCTTATCGGCTCGAGAAACTGCCGACAAAGCACAGGAAACAAAAGGTCCTCTTCCTGACCAGAGTAGACAGTCTAATGCGCAGACGTGTCTTGCGAAATGCACGCACCGTGCAAATATAAATTTTTAGAATCAGTTAAATTTACGTGCTGGCGTAGTTGCATGAAAATCATTACAGTTCTTCCTTGCGTTCCAAAAGTACGTCAAGTAAATTGCTGACAGTTTACTTTTGAAAAACGGTGATTTCAGGATTCGCCTTGTACCGCCTTCAGTGCAACTAAAAGCAACGACACAAGGATTCCTGGTACGTCATTCCCAAATTCTTGCCGCTTTGTTGACTTTTGAGTTAATAGCGTACATCAGAATGTAATAATACTAAAGTTACTTCAAATCCTTGCTTGAACATCTGGAATATACGATTAGGATATAGCTGCGATCTATAAACCACGCATTCAAGTCATATGTCCTGGGGGTCGCGATCGTTAATTCATTTAACGTATAACGCTTTTACAACTCGCTTGCGACCCCCAGAAGACGCCACATATCTACGAGCGACACTTCCTATCGTTGCTACCCTTAGTTTCGTTGAACATCGGAAATTATGAGTCGTTAGAGATCAACTACTTGCCAACGGATGATTTGCCGTGCGCTTGAGCAAGCAAACGCCTATCCGATTGTCAGAAATGAAATTTTTAATTGTCAACTTTTCTGCGCCATTTTAAAAATGCTCAGCTTGTCCGCGCTCTGCTCCGTCGAGTCTTGAACCCGCGCTTTTCCGCTTGCAGGTGACATAATGCTGCTGATTTTAATGTTCATCAATTTCGAAGCATTTTCCGCACGATGGGTCCTTGACCGCAAACATAACCTACCCTGACTGCCGTTTTTCTGCATAGCTTCTTATGTCAAGCCTTTAAAGCGCATTATTCCTAAAATATTTGCCCGCACGTAGAGGTGAACATAAAAGCTGATAAAGCGAATAACTTCCGCACTATCTTGAATGCATGCGTATGGTAGTATGACAGCAATTGTATTTTGGCCTGAAAATTTGCGTAATATCTCTTTCACTCTCCATTTAAATGACGAGGTGGCTTTAATCGTTTGCAATGCGTTAAAGCACCAAATTCACTGCACAGTTGTACGCGTAGACATACTACTTACATTTATTACTACTTGCGTTTGCCAATTGGCATGAACTTGCGTATGAAAGAAACTCCAGCTGCGTATGCTTTGTTTAAATCAAAACGGATAAGAAAAATTGCGGGTGCCTGTCGAAATACAGAATGAAGAAATCCCGAAGTTAGAACAACAGTTCAAGGACATGTTATCTGCATTTCTGAAATGGAGTATACTTAAGATTGTGCTACTGCAAAGTCAAACATTTACCGCAACGAAATGGGCAATAATATGACTGGTGTAACTGGAGTAATTTCATCTGTCATGCGGACACATGAGCCACGCATGTGCCTTGTTATGTCAATTATATCCATCCATTTGCACCTTCGTCTGTTCACGCCGTAACCCGAAAGTTTGAGTTATTACGACGTGGCGTACAATAAGCTTTTCTACTCGGAAGCCTAAGCCTACGCCTAGGCTCACACCAACTGCATATTATTTTCCTATTCATTTCACGAAATCTTTTGACTGCGTAATACATGTTCCCTAGGTATGATTCCTTTGCAAATAATGCACTATTAAGCTGGTCTCCTTGCCAGTTTCTAAATAATTTCATGTTTGGAGTTTCCACCATTCGGGATTTCCACTTCGAAATTTCGACATCCGCCAGAAACATGAATCCAGTAGTACGACTTTCACCGTTGTCTGGAAATATATTCGAAAAATATGCCGAAGCTTTCGGGACTAAGTGTGTCTCGTCCTCAGCGGTTAGTAATGAGGGATGATACAACTGTGGCTTAAGCAGTGGTAAGAACCGTCTCGACATTAAACCGGAACAATGGTGTTTTGTCGTAAAGTTGGTTTAAACTCTTTCTTCGTTTGATCCGTGTATTGGCCTTGATATATCGCAGCATTCATTCTCTCTTACGATGCTGGTCCAAATATCACCAATTTCGACACCTGGTTCTCGGTTGATCGTTCCATTGTATTTTAAGAAAAACGCCGCTTTGATTTTCCGTAATTCAAATCGTGTTTCGTTGCGTCGTTCAAACGGACCAGCGCATTGAGACGCATGTTCCACTATTGCTGATGACCTGATCGCTCAGTGCATAATTTTCTTTGAACCAAGCGATTTTGGGCAACCCCTATGTCTAACCTGTGTTCCATTCAGTCTTGCCTTGGCGTTGTTATACCGGGTTATATTTGGCATATGTTCATTGAATATGTGACGTAGTGTGTTTCCCGTTTCACCTATGTACGAGGCTGAGCACCCACACTTAATTTCATACACGATGCCTTCTTTTTCCATAGGTGGTGCTTTGATCTTATCATTCCTGTGAAGAAATCTAAGGTTCCTCGTGCTGTTGAAGAATACCTTAAAATTCATTCTCTTGATCATCTTTCGAATTTCCTCTGCTATGCCTCGGTAATAAGGTAAAACAAGGGTTAAGTTTTATCTTGAAGTTGTAGTGCTACAGTTCATGTGATTGAGCCGCCGACTGATAGACGTTATAAGTTTCTGTGGGTAACCATTGCCAGATAAGCTTCTCACAATGTGTCAATTCTGCTTGTAAGAATTCCGGACTGCATATATTCTGCGCCCTATCCACCATGCCCTTGGCAATGCCACTGAATACTGATGGAGGGTGGTGAGAAGAAAAATGTAGATATCGATCACAATTGGTTGGTTTTCTTTAAACTGTGGTCTTCAGGCGGGCATAATCTTTTACGACCAAAGTGCCTAAGAACGGAAGCCTATTGTTTCATTCTTTTTCCATGGTGAAGGAGATATGCTCCGGGAATAGACCGTTAAGATGCTCCAGGAATACATTTTCTTTTCCATTTTCTGTGATGACAAAAATGTCATCTATGTATCGCTTAAAGACCTTCGGACATAAGGTCGTCAATAGTGGAAAAAGCCAACTCTTCTAAGTTTTCCATGAATATCTCCGCTATGGTTGGGGACGGGCTGCTACCCATAGGGGCTCCTTTCAGTTGAGAGAAGAAATTTACTTAAAAATGGAAATTGTTGGGTTCATACATGCAGAAAAAGGCTAGTTTCTTGATATGGTGCGGGTTCAACGTAGTTCTATTCTTGAGAGTTTCATCTTGGCTTAATAATTGTTCCCGAAGATCTAGAGTGTAGTCTATGAGAATGCTGGTGAAGAGGTTCTTAACATCATAGCTGATCAAGATATCCGTGTCTGTTATTGTAACATTTCTGATTTCGGAAGAATATTCCTTGCTAACATGGGACTGCCTGAGTTCTAATAAAGGGTTAATAATGTCCTTTAAGTAACTGTACAAACCGGATGCGACCGAATTGATGGTTGAGACTATTGGCCTAAATGGTATTCCTTCCTTATGAATTTTCGGTAGACCATACATTTCTGGGGAATGGCAGTTGCAATGGAAATAAATGCTCCAACACCAAGAGAACCCGCAATACTTGTGTAGCGTCTCGCCTTGAGCGCAAGCCGTTCGAAGGCATATCTATTCGTGACGCGTTTTATTCCCAACCAACGTTCGGTAAATACAGCGAGAATACAGTACACACAACCACTCGTAAGACCGAGAAACGAGCCAACTCTTGCAGCCCTGAGCGCTGGTCCGACTGCAACTCTGGGTCAACTCCGTATTAGCTGCTGCAGGCGTCTAAGAGTGGCCGGCAGGTGCGTCGTAATCCGTCGGACCCATTCCATCGGATGTGTACCATCACGCATGGCAGGTGTCTGGTGCTGTAATAGGATTAGGGGGATTACGTAACCTGTCATGGGAGCTATTGTGTGCCCCATTTCCTACACATGATTTAGTTGCATCAGTTGAAAAGAGCCTCCATTCAACCGATCCAAACAGGGCGTCTGAGATCAAAGATTCGATTATGGGATTACTACACCACATACATATACCTACTCGAACCTTGACAAACAAGAACAATGAACTTTAAGGGAATTGAGTTCTAAAGAGGACGTTTTGATCACAAAGGCAGACAAAGGCAACGTGGTGCTAGTTCTGGAACGTTTCACCTACGTCCGAAAGATGTTGGAGGTATTATCTGAGGGGGTGTATAAATCAATTCCACAAGACCCTTCTGAACCTGCTAGAAAGAAATTGCTAGCGTTTCTAAATGAGGTGGTCTCTGAAACAGGAGATGAGAGATTAACCAACATTTCAAAACACATTTATTTCCATTGCAACTGCCGTTCCCCAGAAATGTATGGTCTACGGAAAATTCATAAGGAAGGAATACCATTTAGACCGATAGTTTCAACCATTAATACAGTCACATCCGGGTTGTGCACATATTTAAAGGACATCATTAACCCTTTATTAGGACTGAGGCAGTCCCATGTTATAAATAGCAAGGAATATTCTTCCGAAATCAGAAATGTTACAATAACAGACATGGATATCTTGATCAGCTATGATGTTAAAAACCTCTTCACCAGCATTCCCATAGATTACACTCTGGATCTTCTGGAACAATTATTAAGCCAAGATGAAACTCTCAAGAACAGAACTACGTTGAACCCGCACCATATCAAGAAACTAGACTTTTTCCGCATGCATGAAGCCAACTATTTCCATTTTCAAGGAAATTTCTTCTCTCAACTGAAAGGAGCCCCTATGGGTAGCAGCCCGTCCCCAACCATAGCGGAGATATTCATGGAAAACTTAGAAGAGTTGGCTTTTTCCACTATTGACAAGACCTTATGTCCGAAGGTCTTTAAGCGATACATAGATGACATTTTTGTCATCACAGAAAATGGCAAAGAAAATGTATTCCTGGAATATCTTAACGGTCTATTCCCGGAGCATATCTCCTTCACCGTGGAAAAAGAATCAAACAATAGGCTTCCGTTCTTAGGCACTTTGGTCGTAAAAGATTATGCCCGTCTGAAGACTACAGTTTACAGAAAACCAACCAATTCTGATCGATATCTGCAGTTTTCTTCTCACCACCCTCCATCAGTATTCAGTGGCATTGCCAAGGGCATGGTGGACAGGGCGCTGAATATATGCAGTCCGAAATTCTTACAAGCAGAATTAGGACACACTGTGAGAAGCTTATCTACAACGGTTACCCACAGAAACTCATAACGTCTATCATCAGTCGGCGGCTCAATCACTTGAATTCTAACACTACAACTTCAAGATAAAACCTAACCCTTGTTTTACCTTATTACCGAGGCATAGCAGAGGAAATTCGAAAGGTGGTCAAGAGAATGAATTTTAAGGTATTCTTCAACAGCATGAGGAACCTTAGATCTCTTCTCAGTAATGATAAGATCAAAGTACCACCTATGGAAAAAGAAGGCATTGTGTATGAAATTAAGTGTCGGTGCTCAGCGTCGTGCATAGGTGAAACGGGAAGCACACTACGTCACAGATTCAATGAATGTATGCCAAATATAACCCGGTATAAGAGCGCCAAAGCAAGACTGAATGGGACACAGGTCAGACATAGGGGTCGCCCAAAATCGCTTGGTCCAGAGAAAGTTATGGACCAAGCAATCAGATCATCAGCTGTGGTGGAACATGCGTCTCAATGCGCTGGTCCGTTTGAACTACGAGTTCTTTGCAACGAAACACGATTTGAATTAAGGAAAATCAAAGAGGAATCTTTCATTAAATACAATGGAACGATCAACCGAGAACCAGGTGTCGAAATAGGTGATATCTGGACCAGCATCATAAGAGAGAATGGATGCTGTGATATATCAATGCCAATACACGGGTCAAACGAGGAAAGAGTTTAAACCAACTTTATGACAAAACACCATTGTTCCGGTTTAAAATCGAGACGGTTCTTACCACTTCTTGCGCCACAATTGTGTCATCCCTCATTATTCTGAGGACGGGATACGCTTAGTCCCGAAAGCTTCGGTATATTCATCTTTCATTGCACCGTTACAATGGTTCCAATTTTTAATCCGCCAGAAAAACTATTTGTTCCGCAGGTTCCCATGCATCCAAATGTCTAGCTCGCGTCCTAGCATGTATACCTTCCATTCAGTAGGTGTACATTCTTGGATCTTGGGCCATTGCCAATATCTGCTTTCTTTCGGAGAAGGCTACTGTAACCGAATAAAACGTGAGGAAGCTCATGGGATTGGAATGACCATTTGACAACAGCGTTCGGTGTTAATGCGGAAAAGTGAACCTGTCCCTAGATTATGCTATTTTCTCGTCGCGTTGCGTCGGCGATTAACTGCTCGACAGAGGGGGCTAGCTAATTCGTGGAGGCGCCCAAGTTGGCACGGTGCGATGCTGCACGGATGACGGAACTCAGGTTTCCTTTGGGACAATAGAGGCGCGCACAGTTTGCTCATTGGGTGCATAATGGGAAGGCAAACAGAGTCCCTTCTCATTAAATTGGTCTTCGTCGAAGGGGACTACAGTCCGACCAAGGTTTGCCCATGCCAAAAGAGTATGCATTGACGAAGCATTGCTGTGAACAATTTACCGAGACGACTGCCCACGTCGATCGCGGAGGGCTGCAACTTTTTCTTTCACCTGCGCTGTTTGACTACGATTCATCAGGGCAGCCAATTTATGACTCGTAACGTCTGACCATTGAACCGTTTCGTCGCATGTCCAGGTGCCCCTCTCGTTGGGCCTTTGTCGTTTCCTTGGAGCTCCATTGTTCCAATGAATGCTCGCTGCATGCCATTTATGGTTGCAATGGTCAGGTCACCGGAAGACATTTTCTCGCCGATCACCTGTCATCCTGGTCGCCGCCGAGCGAGGTCATAACCGCTTTTGTACCTTCTCTATAAATGGCTTGCCGGTTAGCAGACGGTAAGCTACTGCCTTTTCCCCAGACCGCTGCAGGTTGCCCATCTAACTTTGGGTGAGTCGTCGTTTTGTTTTCCTGAATTACTGCTGCAAAACCTCTACCAACCATACGCAAATAATCTTTCATCTGTCCGACTTCACCCGTCTTTCAAGTATGAACCATCGTGCTTCATACTTCATACATCTTTACGTACTTCTCAAGCTTCCCAACATGTTAAGACACTTTGCGTATCTTACATCATTAGGAGACGTTCGTCAGCTGGATCACTTGCGACATTGAGCCTTTTGAACTTGTCAGATACGTGGGGAACATGCATTCACCAAGTTTCATTTGTTTGCTTTCATATAGTAAAAGTTAAGTCACTAATTCAGCCTACAGCTCCTTGCTCGTCACTGTCAATAGGAATCGAAGCTTCACGGGAAGGCTGAGCACTGGCGCCTTATGTTTGCGCATTCCTTCGCGTTGAGTCAGCATGGCGTTGATAATGCGAGCACAAAGTCCTGCCAGTTTCCCTTTCTGAGTAACCATTCCCGCTTTAGTGGCATTCTAAATGAATTCAATTCAATAAAATCCGTCTTAACGGAAGCGACGTAAATTCCAGTTGTGCTTGGAAGTGTGCCTTTGCTGCTATCAGTGAATAATTTGCAAGATGCTTGAAATTTCGGTACGAGGGAAACGAGGAACTTATTGTATGACCATTGGCGAACTAGGAATTTACTGGATGCGCAGCGTTGCTTGGCTAAGGTTCACCTTTAAGATTCATGGGCTCAGCTGAATCGCCGAGCGTCCAAGGAGGAACAGCAGGCGCAATGATCAACAGTGGGCGTCCATTTGGTAAGTGCAAATTGCCAAGCGTTGGCAGTCGATGGCGACGTCTGCAGAAGCTGAAAGATGGTAGAAGTTTGGAGAGCACACTATCGCCTCCAGTTTTCATTCCTTTAGTCACCTTTACGGAGGTCAGCGCAAACACATACGTCTGGCCGCCTATCCCTTATTAGTGTGGAACATTTCAGCTGCTCTCATACATATACTACAATGCAGCACTGGCCGGTTCGCAGCAGTCGACCAAGCTGCCGGTGGATTCCCTGTTCATCTACCGCCCTGACAAGAGGGCTCAAATCTGGAGGTTCATTTTCTATATTCTCATCCATGCCGGGTAGGTCTGTCCATTACTGCTATACCGTTCATTTCATTAAGACGTTGGTAAACGCCGACCAAACGTTCGCATAATTTAATCAAAGGAACGCTGAAGAGAGCATTCCATGTTCATTGGTTTAGTCTCAAATTATTGCGATTTGCTCGCGACGTGTTTAATGTATTAACGTTGAATAAGGATTATTGTGTCACGTGTCCATGTGGTCTTCGCGTCGAACGGCTTCCGAAGTGCTTATGCTGTTTAGGTGGCCGCATCTGCTGTGCAATTTGATCATACAAACGCTTACCGGTGTCCCGCTTGAGCTGGTACACGGAAGCAAGGGAACGGCAGCAGTCTACGTGGCAGGAGTGCTTGCAGGTAATTGGCTGAACGGTATTTCACGTCATGCTAAAGTTTAAAGAAGCGAATGAACCTTACTGGAGTGTATTGAGTACATTCGCGACGACCGTTGCGGTTTGCGTGAAGCGTCGCCGTTTGCGACGTTAGGCATTTTATACGCGGTTGTTCTCACGTCATTTGCCAAAGTATCCCGTCTACTGACTGTACCGCGCAATTCGTTTCGCCAAATCTTGAGGTATTATCAACTTAGATCGAGATCATGGCTCTTCCGTTTCAGTAGTAATGGATCCTGTAAGTCGTTGAACACTGAAACTTGCGTTCATTGATTTGCCGCGCTTTTCACATCAGGAAACAGGGAACTTAGTTCAGCAAAAAGTATTAATAGTAAGCAAAGAAAATTTGTGGACAGCATTATCGTAAGCATTCTGTGCTGCAACGAGCAGTCAGAAAAGCTTTCTAGACGTTTCGTTGAACGCTGACGCTTCCGTCGTCTGCTATTTGACATTGATCACAATAGCTGGAGCAAGCTCTTCACTATGACGTCCAAAGAAGAATAAAGAACGAAATCATCAATAATTATTAGTATCAAACTTTTCTTTTCTTCTCTTTAACGGGGAGGTGCATTTCTGCTGACAAACTCTTGACACGGTATCAACCTGTTAGATCAAAGCGTTTATTTTAAACGCAGAGCTTTCGGCTACTGCTCTTGTAGCCGTGCAAAGACAAAATATGTCGATGCTGCCATATTCTAATGATACTAATAATTTTTAGTATCATTAGAATATGACGCATTTTCTTACGCACCTTATTTGCCAAGCAAGGTTAAGTCAGCTATAAGCTAGTCTTAATCACGTGCATCTATTGTAACAGGTTACGAGAACCTGAAAACATATGCAGAAAGTTCGTTTACTTCCAGCGGAGCTGGCCGGGTCCGTTAAGCCATTTTCCACTGCAAAGAGCACCCATACGCCATTTTCTGTTCGCCATTTCCTAATTTGCCCACGCATAGTGCCGTGATGCGCGCAGGTGGCATTGTGTAACCTATTCAGACCGTTTCGAAAAGCATAAAGCTTTGCCGTAACGGAGAACGATGCTAAAACGTTTGTCGCTGTTGGAGAAAAACTTGAACCTGCATCTTTTTTGTTTGTCGGTCATTTCAGTTGAGCAGAGCAAAAAGCATCAATTACAGGTTGATTCACTATTCTCTAGCACAGTGATTCCCAACCTTTTTGGAGCCAGGGACCCCCATTCATTGCTGATATCCATCCTGGGCCCCCCACCAACTGTTTAGCGCCATTCTTATTAGATTCCCTACAGGTTGTTGCGCTTTTTAGCGGCGACTTCATTGTATCACCTGCGATTACCACACCAGAGTGCCTTCAATCGTGTCAGGGCTCTCCCAGGGACCCCTTCACTTTCCAATTCCCCCAAGCCTTCCAGGGCCCACCGCGGTGCCTCCTCTCAGGGCCCACGTTGGGAATCACTGCTCTAGCAGATGTCTCGTTCTTGAACAATGGTGAGGGTAAATTCATAGCGATTTCATCCTTTTGCTTAATCTCATGGTCTCCTGAAGAGCGTTTGGTGGTTTAACCTATCAGCTTGCAGGAGTGAGTTCATCTTAGAGCTACGGGGTTGCTGCTGGAACTCTTAATAGTTGAAGCAAGCATCGTTTAGATTATTTTCACGTAACTGTCAAACCAACCTCGTAGCTAAATTCAACCGCATTCCTGCCAGTCATGCAAACCTTCGTTCCCAAATAAATCTCGGCGCAAATGATGGCATTCATTTCTTCCCAATGTTAGCAGAAAAATTTTCCAAAGCAATTTCGTCATTTAAGTGAAGCAGGTGAGCTTGAGCAGCTTCCTGACGTTAGCAAAGCCAGAGCGTTGAGCGTTGATTCTATTGCAGGATCGCTGGCCACAAGCATCTTCAGCAGGGACGCATATTTGGTAGGCGCTTCTGGTGGTGTCTACGCCCTGATGGCTGCCCACGTAGCCCATGTACTCATGGTAACCCATCGATGCAATTTTTAAAAATTATGCGCAACCTTTATTCCCGCAGAACTCCTCTTGCATTCCGTTTCGTGCTGTCCGAATTCTATCCATAGCTTTGATAACCCTGGCCGACACGTTTCTGACCATTTGGAACAATCTGGACAAAGCGGACAAGCCGGAGCAGTGTACTTCCCACGTGGCGCATCTGGCAGGCTCCGTTGCCGGGTTGACAACAGGGTTAATTGTGTTGAAAAGTTCTGAAGACCGCCTTAGCGATCCACTGCTTCTGTGGATCGGTACCTCGCTTTACGTCGCCAGCGTCTGCACTGCAATTATTTGGAACATATTCCTGTACTAAACCAAAAGCTATCATGCAAAACCGGTTTGTCCGCGGAGCGGACGGACTTCGAATTTAAAACCTAAGCAAACGGCTAGGCGCGAAAAGTTGACCATTACGTTATACGTGCTAACGTGCGGCTACGTGGGCTATCGAAGTTTCCCAGCTGCTATTTGTCATGTTCTTCCGTGAGGGTGTGCTCATTGATAGGCAAGACATTAGCGTGCAAGTCAATCTAAGCGCCAACATTGTTCCGAAGGGCAATCAGGTTGGCCTTTGGGTGTCTACCCAATGGGGCCTTCTTGTTTGTTGCATTTATTAGCAAGGAGACTTAAGTTGCTTCAGGCTGCGCGCCACTTTTCTGGGTTTCCTTGGACATCTAAGCTGAGCCAGGAGCAGAGATCGAAACGTACTATTGAACATAAAGCTAACTAGAAACGAGGCCACCACGTTAGAAATGTTCAACAAGTTGGTGATCACGTTTGTTAGGCATAGCGAGCCATTCTCTTCTATTTGGGAACCACGGATGGCCACCGAAATGAGCACGCAAAGACTGGGCGTTTCGAGTATCCAGTAGGAGAACGCCGTGGCAATCACGATTCTGAGCATACACTGGCGCTGACGGTTGAACCGCGTTTTCATGGAATGTCTGTGTAGGTTGAGAGTGATCATTCCGCACAGAACAATCAACGCCGCGATTGGAATGACGATGACCGTTGCCGCCTGGACCCAAAAGTGCAGCCGTTCGTAGGTTTGGTAGAAGGCACCAGTCCTAACGACCAGCCTGAAATCAGGAGCCGACGTATTGGTGCAGCCGACGTCCGTACAGCTGAGCTCTTCCACTTCTAGCATTACTGGCAAACCAATGTGCAAAAGGCAGGAGAAAATGGAGCAGCTTATGATTATTTTATGATCACGCTGCTTCTTTGAGAAGCGATTAAATCTATACGGTTTGTTGAAGCATAAATAGGTCTCCGCTGTAATGGCCACCGTTATCCTGAAAGAAAAAGTAAACTATTTTGCGGTAGACCAGTAGGTTCGCTAATAGGCATTTGCTCTGCGTAAACGGTCGCCTTAGCGGTTTGCTTGCGTGGTACTTTGGTGCACTGACGAATATATCAACATTTGCGCATGTCAACAAACGGAATGCCGCGAAATTGAATCCGCGATACTACAGCAAGTCGTTTCGTTCAAGTCATTCTATGAACGTTAACAAAAACAGATAATTCATTTTGCGCACTATCGATGATAATCAATTTACGAACAAGGGATTCTCCAATTTGAGCTGCATGGATAAATCAATCGGGTGTCCAAAGGGCCCCTTCGCAGGCAGGAAGCTTCTGCAAAGTTATAAATTCGCTGCGGCTGCGATTCATTACTTTTCATTTGTTTCTTCACTTTTCTTCGCTACGGATACGCCAGCCCCTTGACGATACATTCAGTCCAGAGGCTTTCGGGGATTGTTTCTCCGTCTTCAGCGGCAAAATTTTTATCAAGCGTACTAATGGGTATTCGCCGTGTACAATGGTCCACGCACGCCGATCTCCGTTGATATTGGTAATAAAAACAGGTCGCCTTCAGAAGGCCGAAAATCAAAATACCGAACGTTCAAAATCCCGAAAATTAGAATCCCGGACGTTCAAAATCCCGGAAACTGTTTTCAATCAAAATAAAGAAAAATCTTACGCAAGGTACATTATTCACAATTGCAGAAGGGGAGCTATGGTGTTCATGCCGCTGCTGCCGATTTTGTTCAAGCATCGTAATCCTGAGTAGAGTTATGGTGCTTTTAGAATGTTGATCAAACTGTCCAAGAACGTACTCTTAGACCTAATACAAATGCATTTCTGATCGCTAAGTCTTCGCACCACTCTTTATAACTGCACTCATGTATAGCAGCCGTTTTTAACGTAGAAACTAGGTTGCTGGAAGAGCCTGGCACCCGTCCGGGAAGGGTGCTAAAGAGCCGCAAATCCTGGTGGCCCTGGTGATTATATGGTACATAGGCTATCCTGTTACAACTACTTACATAATTCACATACATTAGCTTAGAATTTAATCGTCACTGGATATGTATTGTTTGCTGTTGTCTACGACAGCTCTACGGCGTTCTAAACCTGCAGAAATGAGAGATATACCTGTATATAACAAAGCAGTCATAGATGCGAATACTGACGTGATATCAGAAATTCGCTGTGAAACGCGTCAGCGATCGCCACTAGCCTACAAGAACAGCTCTTCAGCATTCCGAGACTGTTTGGTAGCGGAAAAGAACTCAGGGTGAAATTATTATAAAAGCGAAGGGAAAGGCAGGGAAGAAAGTGAAAGAGCGCCATCTCGTAGCCGGAATTCGATTTCTCACAACTCCGGTATTCAGGATTTATATCCGCCAGGTTTTCCAAATTTCTGGATTTTGAACGTTCAGGATTTTGAATATTCCGGATTTTAACGTTCGGGATTTTGATTTTCGGGCTTCTGGTAATGACCCGATAAAAACATCGCAGCTTGTTGCTTCTGATGTTCCGCTTATTGAAAGTATTCGCCGCTGCGTGTTCTGTCTCCCGTCTCTTATGCATCGCCGTCACCATCTTGTACACGATCGTTTTCTCAATAAAGTGAATTGATCGTCTACCACCTTTCGTAGGGACCATGAGACCCTTGCTACACGCTATCAAGCCGTTTACCGCAGGATGTCAATTTCTAATGGAATGCCTGTGTCGCGTGATTCAACTCGTAGCTATTTGACGGCCCGGCAAGAGTGCTGATTGCAAAATGACTCAAAAAGGTCGAGTTAATGCTAAACCGCGTGGAATCGACAGCAGCATTGCCAGCGTCATACCTTTAGCCTTTCCGCTGCCTATCCGTCGCATGTTTGCATTTGGTGGACAAGGAAGGGCAAGCGACCTTCTCGGTGGCTCCCTACCTTACGCATAAACTGTTAATCACAAAGAAGCTTGGTACCGATGAACCGCCGAAAATATCCCTGGTCGAACCGTGTGGATTGGCGACGTTGCACAGCCGTGTGCTACAAAGAGTCCTCGCATGCTCATTTGTAGGTGGGTTGCCAGAGAACGTCTGACAGTGACTCAAGGTATAGATCACGCATAGAGAACAAGGTATTTCCTCAAGGAATGTTTTGCCGTCACAGTAGGAGTCACAATCGTGGTACTTGGGGTGGATACGAAGTCATTCAACTTCGATTTCATTCTTGGAATAAACGGGATAGCGGCGATAGAGGGTAACCGTAAGCAATCAGGGGCGAATGCATCTTGCATTGTGAAGCAGAGCAGTATGCGCATTTAGTACTGCCGATATTAAGCTCGAAAAGCGGCAATTCACGGTAACTTATAATTCTGCGAGGTGCTCTTGGCCAGACGAATAGAAGCGGTCAAACGACAAAGAACTGAGCATCTTGCAGCATTCTGTGCAAGAGCATTCACCGGCTGTCAGTACCAGGGCGACGTACAAGCAAGAAGTAGGAACGTGGATGACACCGACTGGCTTGTGCCGTATGACGAGACGAGCTAAGGGACCGATTTTCCTCGAGGCCTTGACATGGCGCAATAGGAAGAATGTACGTCCCGTAATTGTTTTTAAGGAGCTGAACTTCTGCGCCAAGACATTGACACCCCTTATTAATGTGCAACGCCCAAAAGATGTGCGAATGGCGCAGACACTGCTTGGTCGTCTCTGTGATTAGCCCAAATAAAACCTACGCAGAAATTCACATTGACGCGACCTCATGGCTCTACCAATCCCTGGTGGTCAAAGGTGGCGGGTATTACATGACATGCCTAGATCTCTAAACGTGGCTCCGCTGCTGATGAAGACACTTCTCGACTCCATGTTCTATAGGATCCAGACTTGGAAAGAGTATGCAGGCACATAGCGTCGACATTCTGGGTACGCAAAGATGTCGGCTTGGCCAGTCGTGGGAAACAGCGTTTGGCATGTTGCAAGCTGCAAAATAGACGAAGACGTCATCGACGATGCATGTGTCCTAAACTAAGGTCTAGGAGACGCGGGTAACCAATATGGAAGACCGACAGTGAGGTTAGCGATGTGTCATCGTGACTCTGCACGGTAATATAGTGGCGGTAAAAACTACGGAACAGGTCAGCCGCTTTCCTGCTTGCGGTTGTTTAAGAGTGGAGACACGTTCCATCAAGGGAAATATCAACATCGTTACAGTAAATTCAAAGGATTTAGTGGACAACGTCTACTTTCAAGCACTCCTCAAGGGGACACCTCACTGCCAGAACCGTCAAAATGTATGATCCAGTACGAGAAGAATGGAATGGGTCAGGCGAGAGGATCAGAGTCTGGAAAGCTGCCATTGTTGTACCGCCACGTGTGGCGCCTAAATTCCGCAACTCGATTGCAATGGATGCCGTATGGATGCACCCGTTCTGCCTCCACGGCATCAGCATGGCTGAGCCGAACGATGTGATCAAGCGGCCCAATCTTTCTCCGTCCTGACTGATGGAAATCATTGGGTTGATGAGAAATTTGTCAACGGTCAGTAGGAGGACTCTGACCAAGAATTCTCGGCTAAGGGGAAATCAGCCGACAAAATGCTGGTGCGGAGGCGCATTGACACGGCATTGTCATTAGTTATGGCTAAAATGGCCAGCATGTCATCATCATCATCATCAGTGTGGTGATCCTGTAAAGCAACAAGGCAGATGCCCTGATGTGCATATTTCACCAATGACATCTTTAGCGACTACTCGCACGACCACGTGTCAGGTGATTACTAACTCAAGTGCCGAGCGATCGATAGGTCCACCGGGTCACAAGTGACCCTGGGATAAGAAGGAAACTTTACTTCCTGAAAGGGTCAACCCGACCCTGCTGGGAAAATTGATGCGTCAGATAACCGTCGACTGCCAGTTCAGCCATCCTGCCGACTCTGGGCTGTAAACTGGAAGCGAAAGAACCTGACATTTAAAGAGACATGGCGGTGATGGCTCAATCGGACATGGCCCGGGAAACCATTAGCTGTGGACTATGACGGTCGGTACGGATTCTGGGTCTCGCATCCTTGGTTGGTGTGCTTGATAAAATCAGAGGGGGCGTTATGTTGTGTATTATATTCTGCTGTCTATTATTTGCTCAAATTGGTGATATTCCGGCTTTCCCGTTTTTTGCTGATACCTGTAATAAAACCGCAAATGTCCTACCGTCTGATGGATGGCGATTGTTAGAGATATCACAGGTCAAAAGCACACTTTCGAGGCTTTTCAACATCGCTGACTACGGAACCAGGGCGTTCCGAAAGCTTCGAGAGGTGTGTTTTTGACCTGTGATATCTCTAACAATCGCCCATCCATCCGCTGGTAGGGAATTGCGGTTTTATTACAGGTATCATCAAAAAACGGGAAAACCGGAATACCACAAATTTGAAAACATGAGACCCGTTATAAAAACATCCGGTAGTCTATTATTTGCTAACATTTTTATTCTTTACAGTGTTGCTACCTTATGAAGGCGAACTGACTGCCTACCATTCTTTTCAGATGGGTACAAGCGTTGCTACAAAATATCCCTGCCTATGAATCGATTAATGCAACCTTAATTATTTCATCACGAACATTACGAAATGAGGCAATTTCTAAGGAATCATTCTGCTTACAACAAAGTATTGAATACGCCTCAAATTTGAAGCATAAGGAGGGTCAAGTTTAAAATACACGCAAGATTGGTTCTCGCGTTTTTGAAAAAAGAGCAATCAGTATTACCAAAAGTGATGGAATAGGCATTATACCAAAGGGATATGAACGGACGACCTGTCACCTCTTTTTACCAAGCAGCCCGCAAACTCCGCCTCGCGAGCTCAATCCAATTTGCCTGTTAACTAATGTAAGGGAAAAGACATGTGCGGCTCAGTCCATGAGACATCATCGCATGCGTTCAGCAGCAAAACTGCGTATACAACACACAATAGATTTACATCATGCTCAATAGAAGTTGAATTGCGCAGCATCGGGAAGTCGACTTTCAAAAAATTGAGCAGCTTTCATTGTAAAAGATCAAAAGCAGAGTATATTACCAAAAAGTTGGGAATGCCTGCTTAAAGCGAAATTGCTGCAGAGAAAAGTGCAGGCAGAGTCACCCTACTATCAGCGTTTGCATTCGTTGCTTTGCTCTGCTCACTTTTGCTGGGTTCATTAACATTATGCAAAGTTATTCATTCTTAAAAAAGCAGTGTGAAGTCGTTTAAGTACAGAATGCTTCATTTGAAAAAACATGACTTCGTACAGGCTCGCGTCTCATAATTTCTTCTACTCTTCTTTACGTGCTGCCTGTGTAAAAACACAGGCAGCACGTAAAGAAGAGTAAAAGAAATTACAGAATGCTTCATTCCATATGATAATTTATAACTGCAAATAGCAAATCGCCGTTGGCTTTTTGAAATATCCAAGCGACAGTAGGACTCAGCCAGCAAAGCCCCTTTTGTAAAGCTTAACCGTGCAAATTATGTTGCCATGCAACAAAGAAAAATATTAGTTGTTAAACAAAATTCATCGCTAAATACGCGAACCATAAATCGACTGCACGATGGGCTTTTGAGAAATGGATGTCCTTTTCATGATAAGCCTCGTAGTCATCAAGAAAGAGCCGGCCGATCGTACTTCTCAACTGAAACTGTGTTAATATACCTCCAAAATCAATTAGATGCATCGTTAACTCTGCAGAAATGCCCATAGCACGCAGAAGCAATGGACTTTTACAACCGGTTATGGCGACAAGTTACTTCAAAGCTGGGGTATACGTAAACCGTGGCAAATTCTTTCGCTACAGTGCAGACCATCTCTCTGTGCCTTAATATTTATTGTGCCTTTCTAATTAGTCAAATTTGTACGATAGCTGTGCCTTGAATTGGTTATGTTGGCATTAAGAAAATGGGCAAATCTTGGTAAAGCAAGGCACTCCTAAATAACCGTGTCATTAATAAAATGAACCGGAAGCATTAGGCCAGAAAGGATTGACAAAGACGAAATGCTAGTAAATGTAAAATGCTGCTTCAGCGGATCAAAAGAGCACCATTAAACGTAATTAAAAGAAAAATAAGACCATCCAGTGTACCCTCGTGATCTGTCACTGTGGAAGGAGCGAAACAACAAAACGGAGGAACCTTAGTGATCTAGTTTGTCGGAGGAGGGAAAATGGCGGAAAGGACGTTAACCGAAACTGCCAAGGTGGAACAAGTTAAAAGCTAATGCCGCCAGCCATGATTTACGCTAACCGAAGGCGCAATGTTGAAAACCCAAAATAACATGCGACTTACTCCGTGCCAATGGAATCGTCAAAGACGCTACGTTTAATTGGAAATACATTAAATCGATATTCCAAAATCGATGAAGTCCTTTGGCGAACGTTGCTAGATATGCTGAATTCTATTGCGCAACATATGGATTCACTTCAGAATTCAAACAATCATCAAGAGCTTCAAGCGCCAAGTGGCGCAAGGAACCATGACACCGGAGGTAGTATCTTGAAACTCCCAACAAAGTGGGAAAGTACTTTGATGTTTTGCATAGATAAGGGTATTAATTTTGGTAAATAAAATATGTAAACACAAGCGACGACCTTATTCGATTTCAAGAATATACAAGAGGTCGCTTCGATCACTGAGTTCTGGTGAGTAGTTGTGGCGCCAAGTAATGATGATGCCTAATCGAACTGAGCTATTCAACTTGCAAACTTGAAACGCGAAATGGTTGAAATCCGCTGTTACGTGAAAGTTTTAGGAATTTGCTCTACTTCGTCTGAAGACCAAACTTATCTTACGCAAATGTGCAATGTAGTGCCGAAAATGACTGCAGTCCAACAAGCATGAGGTCGAGGTCAAAGTGTCCAGCATCACAGTAATTTGTCAATTTTCTGAACGGATACCCTGAGTTATTAGCTGTATAATCCCACAAAGCTGCGTCACCTTTGGGCCCACAATTCAGTGCATCTGTTTTCTGCTACAACTATAATTGAAGCCTTTAGACGTGCAGAATAACTGCAAAAGAACCGAATGTCTAGTCTTCACGACGTTAGCAACAAAGGCAGTGCATTAGCGCGTAACAAGCTGTCTTTCAAGTAGCGCTTAAAGCTTAAAGCAGTACACTTCTGTTGACGAGGCACTTTCGGACGTAAATGCACTAAGCAGATATTTTCATCAGACATTGCTGAAAATGGAACAAGCAAGTTTGGAAAGCTGCTCGTTGGTTTCTGCCAGAAACGTTTTCTTAAAAGAATAGCTACTTCGCAGTACATTTTTCTGGGATTAACAGCTTGGCTCAGCAAACAATAATCAAACTTTGTTTTGGACTACGCTTGCTCCCAATATGCTTTCGCTTGGAGTATAGTGACTCTGTTAGGTCAAATCCGTCCGCGCTCTGTTCATTTATGAAAGAAAGCCCTCAAAATATTAAAGGACGCTAACCGAAGCAAATTTACTTAGTATCTCTTAAGGAACGGCAGAACCAAAGCAATGCAAGTAAAAGTTAGGAATGAAAGTAAGCAAAAGTCCTGTTGCTGGAGTATGCTCACATTAATCAGACCTTTATTCATTATCAACTGAGTCGGCGCTGATTGTTAGTAATTGCTATACCAAAGAGCGCCCGCAACTTCTGAACCGCCTAATTCGGACCTCATGCTCAGCCATAGTCTTGATAAATGGTGAAGGAAATTGCCAAGACACTTTTAAACTACTTTCCAACTTATTTAGCAGATTAACGTCCTACTGTCTCCAAAACACTGATTTACGCGGAAACGCTAAGTTCTTAATTCAAAAGTAATTAGAGCGGATTTGAACTACACATTATCGAAGCTTCAAAATGACGAAAGCAAACTACAGCCATGTTGGTTCGCCTTCGTCGTCACGATGCTTGCAAACCCTGTTTGCGAGCTGGCTTTGGCCAGTCACGCTGCTGCTACCGTGAGTACCGTCTTCCAAAAGGCACAGCATTTATTACGACCGACTGCTTTTGTGTTACCCAAATATGTAAATTTGCATAAGGCATAGATACCCTATTTTCCATGAATACTCAACCGTTCATGGAGAAGATACAAATCCAATTGCAGAAAAGCATGCAACAGGCATGTAATGACGGATGCACTTGAACTTAAGCTGCTCACTAACGAGCGACACCGAGCTAAGATGCTATAGAATCAAACGCCTGGAACCTTCAAGTGTACAAATTTGTTCAAGTGCGAGAAGATAGGATTGCTTGTATATGAAGCAAGCCTAATACTGAGCTCATTCTATATATAAGAGCAAAGTAAGGGTAGCAGAAAAATGACCGCAGTGGCCAGAGATCGTTGAGAAGAAACGCAGCACATCTGACTAGAGCTGTCATAAAATTGATCTGACCATCGAAACACAAAGCGGCATAATCGCCCCTTTGATTTCAGAAACATATAACCGAAAGATTGGCTTAAACTTATGCGGTACGCATGTCCATGGAATACATGTCAAATGTTGTCACGCAGCAATAAATATGTGATAGTTCATCGATGGATTCATGCAAAACGGAAGGGCGTTTACAAATGAATTTCTGGACTTACAAGGCACCGTTATGGCCACTTTAATCTTCTAAGTTTAATTTAGGACTCATTTTCGCTTCAGGAGATGCATTGGAATACGAAGGAATAAACGCGTTTGATGCCCTTCCAACGAAGGGACGACATGCTATGGTTCTTGCAGGGTCAGCTATCCTATCAAGCTCTCATTGTCCTATGGGTGATTCGGCGAAAGTTCGCAGGCGCATATTAACTCTCAAGAAAATGAGCAGTTATAGTAAAAGAACAAAAACCCAATAAAGCATGGCTGATTAAGTCCATTCAAATCAATAGCAGTCTTCGTCCATTGATTTGATGAGTAAGGAATTCCGCAAAAAGCAAGGCAGAAAGAGATAACGTAAAAATCTAGCCGCAAAGCTTCGTGCGCCGTGCCAGTCGCCTGAACCAGCGGGAAGATTGAGATTGTCATACGTAGTATACCTGCCACGTCATTTCAAATAAAAAGAAAATTGCGTACTTTCTAAATCGTTCAGATTTACATGCTCTCAGTTGTAATACGTCCCACGCGCAGTCTCAAAATGTTCTCTGAAAAAGCGTTTGTGGGATGTTTCGCATCTCGCACCGGCACGCTCATATGGCAAACTAAATATGAAACTCGGAAATCGTTACTCAGAATATTAAGTCCTCCATTGCGTCTTCATTGTTAGAAAATGGAGCGCTTTCTCTCGGTTTTGCTATTCTGCCAACGCTTTTACCTCATTTGCTCTTTCTCTAGCCCTTTCGTGTCTGACAAAAGTATCAATGAAGACAACGCCGTCAGGCGCAATTAGAATCATCAAGAAATGTTGTCTTCAAGCTTATTTAAACAGCAGCGCGACGTTAGCCACATTTAGATATGGCACTGTCTCTTGGGCGTTCATAAGGCATCCAGTAGCTGATCTGCCAAATGTTCCAATGTATGACTTTACATAATAATTCTCCCTCTAAGAAGCAGGCAAAAAGCTACGACCGTAAGCAAGGTAGGATATTTTATACGCTGCAAAGGCGTACATCAGCATGTTTTAAATAAACTTACCACAGTGCCAAGGTCATGAATGAATTGAGCAAGAAAAGTGTATACGGTCGGCTTCTCCAAAGATGAATTCTAACGCTGGATTCAGAACCAACAAGTGTATGCACAGTCTCAACAGTAAGGCAAAGGATAAAGCCAATGTGAGCGTAGGATCGCGCAGCAAGCAGCGTAAGCATCGCTGCTTTCCTTAGGTAGTTGCATTTGTACACTATCAAACTTAGAATATTTCCCAACAGGCCGCTGGCGAGAATAACTGGAACAATAAAACGAAAAGCAATCTGTTTTGCATAGCTGCAGGTCTCCATTGAGTGAGTTACAGGGGGATCGTGTTCCTCCTCATCCGAGCATACCAAGGTGGTATGATTCCCCAAGTAACATTTGGACAACTCCTCGATGACATCCTGAATCACAAGGCTTTGCAAGCCCATCAATGCTGCCGTCATATTAGCTGTCAAATCGCCTCCGTCCGGCACCATCGCAACGTCGACCACGTTGTCAAAAGGGCGCCGAACTTAACGCAGTAAATGAAGTGACACAAAGGAAATTCGCGGAAGCATTTCAAATGTGATCAGCATCTGCCAACACTGAGCCGTGGTAGAAAGCGTGCCTATAACAACTGACAATAAAAGAATCCGATAATTTCAACCTTATCATGACAATAAAACCATGATAAAAATAGCTTCTCTGATCATTGATCCAATGACTCAGGCTAATCAGATGTCAACACAAATCACAGTGATGGGCATCATTGCTTGTTTTGAACTTCATTTAAATGTCGAATAATAGTCGCTATTGTTGAAAGTCCTAATGACAAATCTGATATATCGATCACTGTTTCTCATACCAGCATAGCGATCAGGGATATAAAATTTATGTAAGGTTTTCCTCACTGTGCTAGTCGTGAAAACCCAGATATAAATGTTTGACAGGCATTTGTAATACGGAGATGCTACTACTTGAAAGGAGGCATACTTATTTTCAAGCAGTAACATGCATGCAAGAATATCGACTGCCCAGACGACGAGGTGAGACCCATTTCAAACGTGGCCTTACCTTTCAGCACAACTTCCAATGGCAAGAAGAAAGCCAGGAATTTTCTCAATGAACTTACGCAACAGAGAAGTTATGAATGAAAATCAATCTACATTCAGTAAGCCGCACCCACTCATGCAAGTAATGGAGTGTGCCTAAAAAGCAACTGCATTCAGGACATTGAGCACCGACAAGAAGTGCATCCTTATATTGCCAGTCGACTCGACCAAACGGTTGCCGCGCAAATTTTGAAAGGAACGCTAATTCTTGCGTAAGTTTCTGAAACGATAGTTGTGCTTCATTATGCACAGCCAACGGTTTCATATGTGGGGCTCCCCAAGTCATACTCCTTTCCGTGCACCTCTGGATACACGGCTGCTGAGAACTCATTAGCTGTTTTGCGCTTCCAAGAAGACTGCATGAAACATTTATTTTTTGCGCTGCAATGAAACCTTTCTAATTATTAGGTTGGACGAAAAATGAGTACTGCTTCTGTTCTTTTACCGTTGACTGAAGCTTCAAATGCCCTTGCTTCACTTCAATCTTAATTGTGAACGCGAACGGAAATGCCGAAAGGCCGTAGCAGTTTAGGGTCAACTGATTTGTTGGTGTATTAACACAGTGTTACAGCTGCATCCAGTTATTTTAAGCAAACGTACTACTGTTAGAAGTTAAATAATTTGGGAAAAGCTGGTAAGCAATAAGCCTGCTCAATAACAAACAAAGCACTTCTTTATACAAATTTTGCATGTAAGGAAATGATTTACCATTGCTGCGGTTTCTCAACTACGCAACCATAATATACGCAGGACGATCCGTAAGTTAATGTGTGCGCTGAAAAGGCAGGAGAAGTGTATTTTGTTCGCTTGCGTCTAAACGGAGATATCATTAGGATAACGTTCTATGCAGCTTCCGTTGTAGCTGTGACTCATGTTTTGAAATTTTTATAAAAGACTTGGAGGTTTACGCCTCATTAAATTCCAGACGACAAATTAAGGATGAACATTAACTTATGGATCATTTTGCATATCGACAGGGAAATAGATAGGGCAGTAAAGTGCACAAGGTTAAAAAACTTCATACATCTTGACATTTATAAAGCGCTGCGCTTAGAGCTGAATGCACCGCAACTGACTATGAGGGTTTGATTGAGTATTATCAAAAATGGTCACGGGCTTTGTTGCAGCAGATGACTTGCTGTATGCAAATTTGTTTAAGAGAAGTGCAAAATTAGAGGTTATGCAAAATCCGGTAATGAATTCTCAGCTTGCTAAAGCAACAAATCTTCCTATGGTAAAGAGACAAGAAGCTTGCGTACACTTGTGTGCAAGTAAGTGTTCATGCTACTGCCAGTGACTTGAGAGTATCTATGGCCCATTACGTTCAACATTCACATTTGTTTTAACCGAATTCTGTTATTTAGCTAATTCAAACGTCTCTAGCCAATCAATGCCACCTAATTTCTCAAATTAAGCGCATACATCAAATGGAACGATTTTCCAAAAGTGTTCTAACCGACTGATTGTCTTGATTTCATGGTGCAACCTCATTTCACTTGCGCACCATGAATAGTTTTGGATCATGCATTTGAAGGAATACAATTACGCGTCCGTGAACTTAATCTTCCTCCGCAACCCATTGACGCAATCAGAAATAACCCCGACGTTTCTAAGGACAGCAAACCAAGTCATTCGCGATTGGCAACCACTCTGCCAAAGAGAGATATCAATATAGCCTCAGTTAATAACCCTGACTTTGCATGAAAAGACATCGGCGCCTGTTGCTCATTCCCATTTAACGAGTAAAGCAACGACGAGAAACCGAGAGACAGCTACAAGCGATTCACGGTAAAATGAAATTTCAACTTGACTTACGCAATAACTGCTTTGCTGAGAAAGCATTAATTCGAAGAAACGGAGTAATTTGCGTTCAGGTACTATTACAGGGCAATTGTTTGGTAAAATCCGTTGATTTGTCAGATAATGTGATATGACCAAAGCGCATGTAGGGAAAATTGTTTACTTGTAGAATTTGGTGCAAATTCAGACATGAAACCCGTTACAAAGCATCCAGTATTCAAGCAAATCAGAATTATCCAAATAAACGTCAACTGTAAACAGCTTGGCCATCTTAGTTCCAAAAAGATAATTCCTATTCCATTTTTTACCATTTTTCGCTAATATATCAATAGCTTTTGTTCAGCACACTTACGTAATACACATATTGAAATCAGAGGAACAGCTGCCATACCAAATTCCTTTCTCATGAATAATGGGAATTCAGCTGAATTTAACCTACTCTATGCAGTTGCTATATTAATTCCCTTACCTCGTCGCCTTTTGAACAAGTCCATTTCCACACCGAAGTCACCTCAGTACTCAGCAAAATGACCAAATGCAGTCGACACCGTTCCTGTACGCCTGTTACCTTAAAGGGTCTTTCTTGCTAGCGATTTAACACCTGCCTTTCAACCTACCTGCGATGTGTCAGAACTTCGCCTATCCAGACCTCCACTTAAGCAGGTCTGATTTGTGGTAATCTTCCGCCGAAGAGACAAGTGTTTTAAAGGCAATTAAGTAAGTAATCTTCCATCCATTAAATATCTCAGGAGCATGTCAGCTTTGATGGGCCTTTAATGAAATGACGATTATTACTGGCGTTTTCATTTACCGTGGCTTTGGATTATTGATTTTCAAATCACGACATGTGCCTGGCGAAAGGCAAGAATATTACGTCCTTAGTAACTGCTATGGCCAATATCACAGGATACATTGCTTTTGGAAGATAGGCTTCCCGGCAAGGGATAATGTTGCTTCATTCGCCAGACACTGCCTGACCAGGTTAAGATTCAATGCGCGCAGTCACAGAACAAAAATTGTGCTAACGCATGAAATTACTGGTAGGCAAAAACATTCTCCAAAATCAGTGGTTGAGTTCGATGCTATTAACTGCGTTCCATAGCGGTCTCATTTTCTGGCGTAATATTAATTGAGCACAAAGGAGAGAACGTCAATGAACATACGTAATTTGCTCAACTTCTGCATATTTCTGGCGTATTCCGGCTTGCCCGTTTTGATGATACCTGTAATAAATCTGCAATGCCATGTACCAGTGGATGGTTGGTAGGGCATTTCCAGATTTATTGCTGGTATCATCGCAACGGGCAAACCGGAGGACGACAGAAACAAACATGAAACCCGTTACAATGCATCCAGTATTCAAACTACCGCATATGCTATAATCAGATAACGGCATTATGTTCCTAAACAAAACATACTAAGCGGACATATATACATATTACAACTGCTTAAAGTGTACGTAAATAAGTAAATACATCCATTAGGGCTGGCACAGCCGCGGGAGTTGAATTCCAAGGTTCACCCCGAATAATCGTGTACGCTTTGTGACAGCACACACGCGCGTTCCAGGCCAGCGCAATAAAGCGAACATCACCATAGTGTGAGCCACTTACAAGAAACATCCAATTTTCAACTTCGTGAAGTAAGCCATATGAAGCGTTTTCCCTGCACTTATGAACAGTTATGATTACATCACGCTATGATCTATCACAGTGACGTAAAGATTGACACTAAGGAAAAGTATGTGCATATTTTGCACAAAGCATTTCTCATCGCTACCAATTATCTGAGACTTTAGCAAGTTGCAATATTTGTTCTCCTGGATGATCTTGCTTCGACGTCGATAGCTGCTCAGTGTTACAGGTTAACGCTACTAACGTTGAGATGGAAGAAGCTACGTGCTTAAATAGACCAGCAGTGAAGTTACTCGCGTTGATTAGCTTCCACAGCAGATACTTGTGTAGGATGCAATGCAGTTTAACAGGATTTTACTCATGGAAGAGCTTTCAAAGTCACAGTAAATCTTTCCAAACGTTTCTGTTGCGTTGTCAATTAACTGCATGCAATTTTCGAAATCCGCTGTGAATATTTCAACTGCTGTAATAGTGCCATCCCCACTTGTAATTATCGACTTCGAAAGATAACTTTCTTTATTATACGTGAGAAGTACCTCTTCATTCATAAAAGTTTTATCCTGATACGGCTGGGGTTTAGTCAAGTGGCCCTCTATGTGCCGTTCTAGCTCTGTTCCTAAGTTCACCAGGTCTCCACTTATTTCTCCAACAGAACTTTTCAACCCGTCAGAATCATCCACCAGAAAGGGATTAACTTTGCTGCATACAACCCTGAAAGTTGATGCCCTGATCGCTTCCCCAGGAAACCTGGATGCTCTTAATAGCATCGAGATTATTGTACTCTTTCCAGATACAGATACTCTTTCCAGATACTCTTTCCGGATTCCAACTGGTAACACTACCGAATACCGTGTAAGACAGCATTTAGCGGGCATCAGAAGATATCGAAATGCCCAAAGGAGACTTAATGGCGAGATTCACACTGCTAGGGATAGGCCTCAAACGAGAGAACCACGGGTTATAATGGAGGAGTGCAGGAGAGCATCAGCTTTTGTGGAGCACGTGGTAGACTGCCCTATGTCTGACGATCACTTCATTTTTGGCACATTAACACGGGAGGACAATTTCATACTAAGAAAAGTCAAAGCTTTGTTTATTCACAGCAATGACTGTATGAACAGGGATTCTGAGACCCAGATTAGTGATATCTGGTCCATAGTGACATTAACAACTACTGTAAATGTTGTCAGCTGCTAACCCCAAACGGGGAACTACAACGTATTCAATTGAACTACGGGGGTATACACGCAGAGAGACAACAAGAATGACTTTTACAGGTTTAGAGCTTTTGAGTATTTTTAATGCCTTTATTTTAAACCGGATACATCTCCGTTGCCGTTTGGTTATTACACATTCTGAGTAACACGCTGAAGACGGGACAAGGAGAGTCCCGAAAGCTCCGTGTAGTTGTTCAGTGTTTCAACGGGATTGAAGCCGTTGGTTTATGATATTAAATATGAGATCACATCCTGTATTTCGAAATCCTATTTTCAATACTCTTTCCAGATATTGAAAATAGGATTTCGAAATACGGGATATGATATCAAATTTAATATCAAGAATCCCGTTAAAACAACGATCAGCTACACGGAGCTTTCCAGAATTCATTTTGCTTTGCCTTGCCTGTAGCACGTACCACTGTACAAAAAGTATTTCAATTTGAAAGTCGAAATTATTCCTTGATTAACAAGTTATAGGAGAGGTGCTGTGTTTGCAGGCCGCAAAACAGCATCAACTTGTTTGCGCACCCATGGCAGAGTTAGTGCGTAACAAAGTGTACTGGATATGGTTAACAGTACTTTGAAAGAAAGCTTGCTTTTCGTATAAGAAGTTTCAACAGTGGGCTTCAAATGATATGTGCCACAGAAACTGCAATGGCCAAGCAGCTACGAAAGAAAATTAGTCCGATTAATCAAAATTCTTAGACCCCTGCAGTGCAATTAAAGTGAACTGCAATTAAATGAGCTGCAATAAACTGTAGTACACCTGTTCTCACCATTTTTAAGCATAAATTTGTACATGTATGTATACCTGTCCATTGCAAAGTGTCTATTCTAGAGGTTTCATTACTGCTTGCACAAATGCTAGTACAAACAAAGAACTCGAGATGCATAAAATTCATGAAAATAAAAAGAAAAATGAAAGAGAAACAACAACAAAAACACTATGTATACCATATCATCCGGGTATTCGGGAAAAGATTCAGGGAATAGCGAAGAACACTGGTATTGTACTTGCTTTCAAAGGCTACCTAAATTCAAAATAAACTTTAAGATTTGACTAAGTAAAGGTCCCGTACGACAATAAAGCGGGGTAGTCCACGACATTAAATGTGAATGTGGAGCGAAATGCATTGGATAGGCGGAACATTCCATGCTGTGTAACCTGAAACAGCATCAAATGGCATTAACAAGGTACAGGAATGCAGGAAAGGGGTTAAGAGGGGAATCTGTGGTACCAAGAGGGAAGCCGGAAGTGAGAGACCCTGTCAAGATCATGGAGCAAGCGGTCAGTGCTTTAGTCCCAGTGGCGCATTCAGTAGTGTCCGCATTCAATTGATCAAATGAGTGTTTGGTTACTGAAGCATGAAGAAAATTTCAGCAATAGAAAAATCAAAGAAGTTTGCTACATCCGCTTCAATGATTCCATTAACAGGGATGAAGGAATTAACCACATTGATCCACTGTGGCGCTACAGACACGTTGTTCCTTTGACAGGCCAAACGGACAATTGGAAACAAGGCATATATAAACACTCAAAATGTCTTCCAACCTTGTTTGCAAAGCACAGAAAGAAGGAGGAATCACACATGAAAGGAGAACTAAGTCAAATACCATTGCTAGGGTGCCATCGGACGAACGGGATCACTTTAAAGACCAATGGGTTCATCAACGCATTAATAGTAACCTGAAAAGTCATCGTTCAGTTTCAGATTTAAATAGTTCCCTTCTCCTGGTCTGTTTCCTAATGTGAGTGGGCTGGTTCGAGTCATTGGCAACAAGCGATCTACCTTTATGTTCGATACATAATAACAATGAGTAATGAACGGAGTAACAATTACGAGGAACGTGTAATAGCTCAGGCGGGCAACGTGTAAAGACAACGTGTAGTCGATACGAGGGAAGGCTACCGAAGTGTATGTCGACGATAACTGGAAGCGACAGTCTTCTTCGGGCGAGTAGTTGGACCAGTCAGCATAGATAAGATCGAGCCGTGTTGCTCTCGCAAGGAGCAGGCAGATAGGCGAACAAAAGATGCCCTGGGCACAGAATGGGTAGGCAGGTGCATGCAACAAAGTAAAGCGATGTTACTGCCACTCTACGCATCTGCCTTGTCGGCAACATGGTTCCTTCTCAACATATCATTCAGGACAGCCGTCCTCATGATGTAAGGCTGTTTTCGTATAAACGCTGAAGACGGAAGAAAGACAGGTCCCAAAAGCTACGCTAAAAGATCAAGCATTTTACATAGATGACTTGTCATCTGTGGGAACAGTGCGTAGCATCAATAAAATGAGAAAAACGTGGGGTCATTTTACCCTGATGACTGTAAGCGCGAAGTCAAGCTCTGCCAATCTTTATGCTCCAATCAGGAGAGCCCAGGTGGCGCTGCGAGTCCGCATGTCCTTTCCTGTCCTTTCGCCAACCTGTCCTGTTCAATATGTCCTTTCCTCACTTTCAGATTGCTCTTGCATGTTTTCTCATGCCATCGTGTACAAACCATCCGCCTATCTCCGTCTAATGGGGTACCCTATGTGCTCGCAACCTAAGTACAGGGGGTCCTCGGTTAACATCGTTCTCGCTATAACGTCGCTCGTGAACGGCCGACAAAATACAGTACACACAAAGATTGACAGGTTCTCCCATTTGGTTAGTGTAACTCTGCCCAGCAGTAGCGGTTACCCGTCAGTTTGAAATGAATAGGATCTTTATGATGGACGATGCGACTGTCCAGCACCCACCAGGGTGCGATGGATGATGCGCCTGGTCAGTGCCTACTCAGTGAGGCCCTCTGGCAAAGTCTGACGGGGGGCACGGAGGTTGCTGCCAGATGGCCTCCTCTTCCGGTTAAGTGTTCGTTATAACCTGGACGCGCCCGTACCCATGCGTGGTCACTGCGCGTCGGATTCGCTGTCCGCGTATGCAAACCGCTTATCATTCGCGTCGATATATGAAAGGAAGAAAAGGCATGCACAGCAGTAGACACTGGATAGGTTTCTGCAGGACAGATAAGCATGAAGGTGGGCTATATTGGTAGCCTGTAATATCAATACTATTTCAGCTACTAAAAAATACTGAAAATAGAGCCGAATAAAGCGTATATTTGTTTTGCTAATATCTTATGGCAACATATTTATGGCTGGCGCAGACCTCGGTGGAATAGCTCCGGAAGTCTCTGTTTCTTGGCATCGCCATCATGCGCTGCGAACGCATCCCCCACAGTCCCTGTCAAAATAATAATAATAATAATAATAATAATAATAATAATAATAATAATAATAATAATTGTCGCTCCGAAATTTGAAGTGGACTGTATGATGTGGCGCAGGTTCCTGCACCTGGCGCTCAAGAGGGGGAAACCAAGAACACCCCAACAATAGCCGTAAACGCCGAGAGTTCCGCTCAAACGCAAGAGTTTACTTCGACGAGTAACACGACGGCTCACACAGAAGGCACACTTGCCAACAGAGGGCACACACACAGACAGACCGTAATCAGAGCCCGATGCGCAGGTACACTACGTCATCCCGGGAAATGACGTAACAATAATAATAATACATGATGTAAATGTGAGACTTTTTGTAACGGGTATCAAGTATAATTGATTAAAGAATCACGGAGATTTCTTCCCGTTGATCACGGTCCAAAAACAAGTAGATGGAACACTTTATTTCTGAACACGTGGCGCTAAAAACACATTTAGCGAAGCTTTCGAGCCTCCTCTGGGCTCGTCATCAGCGCTGCGGTACGTGTCTTGTTGCTGAGGTCCAGCCAACCAGTTCTGGCCTTCGGGAGAGGCTCTTCCACCTCGGCCGAGACAACGGTGGGGGCCCGTCAGATCGAACCTTGATCCGTCAGGGCTGATCACCTCCGTGTTCAGACCGGGCTTCGGAGCGACTGCCTTACCGACCGTCCGTGGTCGCTGCTCAGCGAGGAATGCGGTCAGGTTGAGTGTTTTCGTGGCATCGTCGGTTGTCATCGTGGTAGCTTGGCAAGGCACAGGCTTAAGCCGTGTGTCGCCTCGTTTCGGCATGCGGATGGAATAGGTCATCGTGAGGGGCAAGTCCGGTATCTTTTGTCTTGTGCTCCGTGTGCACATTGTCTACATGATGTAAATGTGAGACTTTTTGTAACGGGTATCAAGTATAATTGATTAAAGAATCACGGAGATTTCTTCCCGTTGATCACGGTCCAAAAACAAGTAGATGGAACACTTTATTTCTGAACACGTGGCGCTAATAATCAATAATAATAATAATAATAATAATAATAATAATAATAATAATAATAATAATAATAATAATAATGTAAATAAAGTCGGTTTCATTTAACGTCGTTTTCTCTTAACGTCACTTCTCCAGGAACGCATCCTGACGTTAAACGAGGACCCCCTGTATTGTGGCTTTTCTATCAACTGCAAGGTTCGTTTCCCATTTACAAGTCCTTCTCCAATGTCCACGCCATTTGTCCATGCTTCCCCATGTTACGACATGCAACTTTATCCACTTATCTCCAACTTTTATGGTACGTTACCTGATCGCGACCTTTGTTCCAAGTTGTGTCGGCTTAAAAACAGGCTTCCTTGAACAGGGGATATGATCTCATCGTTTATTCCAAAAAACGCGGCTTCTATTCCGTTAAATCACAAGTAAACCTCACGAAGCTTTCGGGACCAATGTCGTCCCGTCATCAGCGTGTTCGTTTGATGGTATCGCGTGTCTCAAGGCAGGAGCGAAAACGTTTGTGGTTTGAATCAAAAGTCCGTAACTTCGTTAAACTGTAATGTGTTTTAATGTCGCGTCTGCAGTTGTCTTTCTGCGAGTATTTCTTCGTGGTTTGACTATGGTCGTCGTAACCGATGGCAGCTGGCAGCATTCAGTTGCCAATATTACAGCGGCCCAGATATTGCTGAAATGTATTCCTTCACCTCTGTTTATGCATTCATTGTTGTGAATGTATAAAGCTTTTTTGATTTCTCTAAGTCTGAAATTCCGTTCCCGTGCTAACGTACTAAAGTAGAACAGATCGTTTAAAGCAGGGCAACTAACCACGTGTTCTACAAATGCGGAGTATCTTTTACGTTACACCATCGTAAGCCTTGGTTCCCTTGTCTGTGGTCTTCCACTAGAGGTGACAACGTCACCTATAAGTCTCCTGTAGGCATTACGGTTTCTCTTGATGCCCGCTAAATGTTGTTGTACCAGGTGTGCGGTTGTGCGTCCAGTTTCTCCAGTGCGTAGTGCTCCGCAATCACATTGGAAGTGTTACATCGACCCTGGTCTGTAGTTTACGGTAAATCTGGTTTTATCAGATGTGAGAATAGATCGCAGGTTGAAATGACCTTTTAAGACTGTCTTGACACTGACCTGAGTAGTAACTCGCTATATAAGGTCACTAGTACCAGGATAATATGGCAAGACCAATTTCGAGTTCCTGAATTATTATTAAATTATTAAATCACATTTATTCAAACGCAATTGCTCCCTCCAAATTGTGTGGGTGAAAAACGTAATCCATTAACATGGCATTGGCGATACTGTAGTTAAGCAAGGTGCGCCTGCATTCGAAGGAGCTGCGCTCCGTCCGACAGTGAATTTCGTTTTGCCGTTTGACCACCTTGTTGCGTCACCGTTCGTTGACCCCGTCCTTCTAATCGCTGCTGGCGAATGATGGCCTCGTAAGTTGATATTTCTTGTTTTTTCCATTTCTGATTAACCCTTCAATAACGCTATTTTGAACAGTTCGATTGCTAAAGTTGCGATAAGCTTTTAACGTTTCGGTTTTGCGAACTAGAAACGACAGTAGCGCCAGCACGCGCTCCTACAGGGAATTGCCAAAGTCGTTTTCATTGACCCAAGACGGAGAACGGTACTACATTGGCTCGGAGGTAAAAAGTGAGGAGACGAAATGGCCGATTCCATTCAATGCCTCGCTTCTTTTTAGATAGGCGGCTTCATGAAACTCTATCGTGGTGCCTTGTACAAAAAGTATCCGCTGCTGTGGAGACGGGCGGCCACGCAGGACGAGAAAAGGATTATGCAAGAAATGGGTACTTGGTTAGCTCGGTGCATATTGTCTTGTACGTTTGTTATATCAAAGGTTTCCATCAAAACACGTTATCCACGAATATTATGCTAATGCGGGCGTCCGAAGTCGATGAGGTGCTAAGTGGAAATGACGAGAAGTACAAATCGGTGCAGGCGGTCGTTTCCACCGAGGTGCCCTCACCAATTAAGTACAGCTGTGGGTGACAGACGTCAAACTAATTTACTTACTGTCGCAGGGAGAATAGGTCGAAGCGAAGCAGCTTGTGGTTAGGTCAATTTGCTACCGGTTCCCATCACTTGGACGCATTACCTAGTTCTACGCCTATAGCTGCTATCCGCCCAGGACGAAGAAAGCTGCGCACTTACCCCTATTGGTATCCTATTGCGCGCTTTGTGGTGTATACCTCATTTTCTTCGTATCTTAGCTACAACGATTCGGATCCCGAAGCTACGACGAGAAATGCTGAACAGGTTGAAGTGTTGGTCCCCATACGCCTGGACATGGAGATTGATGGTTTAAAGCTGCGCGACAATTTTACGTGGAACAAAAACGGTATGGACTTCTTTTACGGCAAAAAGTCAAAAGCTGCCGCCTGTTCATAGAGCTGAATATAACGCCAGAAATATTTGCGGAAATCTTGTGCGACGATCTTGACTTGCCGCCAGCCACGTTCGTGCCGGCTGTAGCCGCCAGCATACACCAACAATTGGCTGCCTATTGTCCCGAGAGTTTTACAGTTGACGGAACGGATCAACGAGTTGTCATAAAGGTTGGTTTTCCGTTTAGTTCCACGGTGAACGTTTGAATTAAGCTAAACATAAACATTGGCAATCTCTCCTTGGTCGACGAGTTCGAATGGGACCTGTCCGAGTTGGATTACACCCCGGAGACATTTGCTCAGACGATGTGCATTGAACTCGGCCTGGCCGGTGAGTTCCTGCCTGCAATTGCCTACAGTATCCGGGGCCAGCTGGCTTGGCACCAGCGAACGTACGCGTTTAGGTGAAAAGAGAAAAATTGAACAATCATCCGCGGCTCCGAGATTTTTAAGGGAGCTTAATTTTGCTTTAGCGAGCCGCCGTTGCCAACGGTCGAATGCCCTCTTCGTAGTTCGGACTGCGATCACTGGAGTCCGCACTTGGAGACGCTAACGGACGCTGAGCTGGAAAAGAAAATTCGCGACCAAGATCGCAACACGCGCCGCATGCGCCGCGTAGCGAACGCCTGGTAATTCGGTAGGACTTGTGCATTGCACCTTCGCCGTTTACTGTCGCCTATTCGTATAGAATGATCAATGCTGTTGGGCAATGGCGCTGAAGCAGTTCAAAAGGTCCTCTATGGAAAATTCCATGCGAGCATTCGACTGCGGATAGCAGAGGTCGATTAAACCGTCATACTGTTTGTAACGACGAATGAAACTGTCCTGCACGTTTCGCCAAACAACTTGCAGCAAATGCTTCTCTTCCGACAGTTGCGCTTCGATGGTGCAATACAAGGAGCTGATCTCCCTTCTAACCTGAAAACCATAAATAGATACTTCCATCAGCTCCTCTGTTCGCAAGTGGACATTGTTACGTCAGCGAGCTGGTAAAATTCAAGGATTCGTCGAAGTTCCTGCCTATTGTAGGCCTGTTGATAGCTTATGTCCTCGGGCTTCATTCCCTGATTTATGCAGTGCGAGATGTTGTCGAAAAATGTCTTTAAGCCAAATACGCGTTAAATGAGTATTAACATGTTCGGTACGCACCTTCATTTTTTCCAATGAGCCTTTCATGATGTCTTCAACGTAGCTTTCCAACGCCGTCGAATATCTCACCTTCGTTTCGCGTCGCAGGTCATTCAGGCAAGAAATTTTCAACTGGGAAAGCATTGCTTAAAAGCCTACAGGTCATTCGCGGCAAAAATAGCAACCAACAGTAGCTACAATGCAAGAAATGGTAATTTTCAAGTCGGACAACGTCCGGCGGACTCTTGCTGTGCGGATCTTCGGCGGCGGTCTCGATGCTACGCCATAGGAATTCCACTAGCATGGGATACCAACGATCCACTTCACTGCGTCGCTGCTTATTTTCGTAAGCTGCTTCGAGTTCTCTGGCGAAAATCTGCGCCCCGACGAGTTACACGCATTCTTAAAAGTTGCTCAACGCTGAACTTACGAAAAATTTGGTTATTGTGGGCAGAATTTCGTATTTGACCCGTTTCGGCGAGCGTTCTATTACGAACAAGTGCGAGCTTCTCTCCTGACCAAAACAATGCTGCTTCACGAGCAAAAGAGCAACACTCGCTCACCATGAAGGCGTCGAACCGCCGCTTTAACAGTACGACTAGTTTGCCTGTGATGCTCAGGGACGTTGAAGTACCGTCTTCGGATGCAACGGCGCGATCGCAAAGACCACAGAGCATGTAAACGACAAGTCTGCAAATAGGACGCTAAATTTTTGTATCGAGCACGCGGTCTTACAGCGAATTGTGCTGTTCGCACATATCCAAGAATTGTTGGAAGATCTCGTCGATACAAACGAAAATCTGCGCCAGAAGAGACTTCATCGGCTGGCTGAGAGAAAACCTGAAATGAAAGCACTGCCACCTCAAGGAACTTGCTGTCGATTCTTCAGAAGCAGCTCAGCTCAGGGTGCCCCATCGGTGATTATAGTGCTTTCTAAATGACGTTTGAAAAAGCATGACGCAACTTTTGGCCAATGTGAAAGGAAGTGCGCTCGCCTATCTCTTCATATCTACACTTCATAATTCGCAACGTTAATCTATCTAGTTTGGGCTTATCTTTTATCCTGTCCTTCGCGCTGGATGTTTTGTTCATTAAAAGCAGACTTGTTTTTCTTACATTTAAATTGACCGAAATCTTGAAGTTACTGAATGATCGTTTGGTTGGTAATAGTTTGGTTCACCTAGCGTGAAGGACAGCATAGAACATGAAGAGGAGTCCTGTTACGATCCTTCTCACTGTTTGCACTTATTATCTGTATTAATAGAAGAACGACAGTCGCACCCTTGCGTATAGTCTCCGCTGGGAACCTAAAGACAAGGGACGGAAAGTTGGCGCACATTTATCCACAGCTGCACGCTTACCTCGTCCGCCGCTTTTGCTAATGCTACACCGTCAGAAATGTGGAAGAACCAGGAACAAAATTTCTCTTCTTGCAGTATGGAAGAGTCGATTTCCAAAAATGCGCGGTTAATCAGCTGGTAAAGTACAATATGCGCAATGCAACTATTTCACAAAGTGCTACCTGGAAGAAGCTTGCTTTGTCGTCCGAAGACAGAATCGCTCCGCTGCAATTGCTGTCCAACGGAAGGGAACCAGGAACGCTTCGCACCAGCTTCATAACCTCCTTCGTTTGAGTGGCGCTGACTGGAATGAACAAAAACGTACGACGTGCCTAACGGATTCAGTAAATAGGACGGCCTACGCCTAGCTTCCTATACCGGCAATGCTTAGGAAAGGAGAAGGGTAGAGAGCTCTTCTAACTTCCACTTGTTAATCTTTACAGCTCTATTTAGAATCCCACTACCCTTGCGTGGTTGCATTGTTAGTAATATTTTAAATGGCGCGAACGTGCTTAAAATCGGCAGAATATTTCTTTTAGAAAACGACGTGCTGTTGGTGTGAAGACAGAAACTACAGTGAACATTCAAAAGTTATGACCATTGAACAAAAGAAAACCGCTTACTGAGCCCCCGAGACGGTGGAAAGGCACGCATCACTTCACTTGCTAAAAGTCTCACGAATCGTCGGATCTGGATTCGATATACGTCCTGCATACAATCCGAATAACGCTACGGTAAAAAATTGCTTCGTCATCCTAAAGAAGTGTTAGATAGACTTACCTTCAACAGAATAAAGTAGCCGCGACAAACGGAGGCCTTCAGCCAGTTGATGAGATCGGAAAAGGGTTTCAGAAGGCCGTGTATTATTTCCTGCTTTGGCAATTTGTCCGTCACGGGTTGTTCAACGGCCTCCTGCGCCTAGACAGAGAATGAATGAGCCAGAAAAAATTACGGTCGTAAAAGTGGCGAACACTACGTACGAACCAGGGAACGAAACAGGCTGGTCAAGTGAGCAACGAAGCGCTCGGAAAACTTTTCCCTCAACTGCGAGAACAAGTGCATCTGCTCCTCATAGGCCGCCATCTTTTCCATGCCTATATGCTTTGATAAAGAGCCGCAATTTCTTGACTGTTCGTTACTTACCTGGACTGACTTGCGCGTTCATACACTTTTGCAGATTCAATGCGGCGCGCGTACATTCCATAATTTTTGCAGGATCAGACAAGTCGCAGTTGGTCAGAGCATTTCGATCATGGGCGCTCAGCCTAATCGCATTCTGGAAGAAATAAATTTAAAAAAAGCAAGCACATAAGTTGCAAGCACTATTACTACTACTACCAATAATAATAATAATAATAATAATAATAATAATAATAATAATAATAATAATAATAATATTATTATTATTATTATTATTATTATTATTAATAAAATTAATAATATTATTAATAATTATAACAGCAATATTCAATAATTTCACGGATTTGTCCCCGTTCGCTGAAAGCTTTTAATCTTTCAAACAGCAAAGCTTTCGGGCACAGCCTTTGCTCGTCTTCAGTGCCAAAAAATATAAGAAACAATAATAATAATATTGGCCAACTACCCAGGTTGGTCAGTCGGTCTGCAAGTACTCCTATTCAGCCGACCTAGGCAGACGCTTCATCAGTTGGGCCATACCTTTGACCGCGTCAAATCCGCAATCCGCCTTAGCCGTGCAGAAGCACGAGCAATCCAACCGACCGCCCGACGTTCTAGAAGGAAAATTCCATCATGCAAAAGAGCCCGTTACAAGCAATCCAATTTTCAATAATAATAATAATAATAATAATAATAATAATAATAATAATAATAATAATAATAATAATAATAATAATAATAATAATAATAATAATTGAAAACTGGATGCATCGTAACGGGTCGTTGAGATGACATTTGTGTGTTGCACACGGTTTTTCCCGTTGGTATTGTTTCAGTGTATCTGCAATTAACCAAAGAACCTCACCAGTCAACGATGGGTTAGTTTATTGGTAAAAGTTGCGAGAACACTGTAACGTACGAATCGAAGCTTTCGGGACGCTCTAGTCCCGTCGTCAGCGAAAAGGAGCTCCTTTTCGCTGACGTAGCGTCGTTTCGTCGTAGCTCCTTTTCGCTGACGACGGGACTAGAGCGTCCCGAAAGCTTCGATTCGTACGTTACAGTGTTCTCGCAACTTTTACCAATAAACTAACCCATCGTTGACTGGTGAGGTTCTTTGGTTAATTGCAGATACACTGAAACAATACCAACGGGAAAAAACCGTGTGCAACACACAAATGTCAACTTTCTGTAATGAAGTAAAAACAGTAAGTTTAAAACCAACCGATGTATTAGTAAGTTATGACGTTAAGGATCTTTTCACAAGTATTCCGATTACGTACACGGTTAAATTATTAGAGAATCTCCTCGCATCAGATGTGACCATCCACCAAAGAACGAAACTAAATCCTTTTCAAATAACCAAACTCGTTTCCTTTTGCATGCGGGAGGTTAATCATTTCAGGTTCCGTGATAGTTTCTTCATGCAAAAAGATGGGGCGCCCATGGGCAGCCCGTTATCGCCCATCCTTGCAGAAGTCTTCATGGAACATCTGGAAGAAAAGGCCTTCGAAACTGCAAGGAGGGGATCAACACCATCGTTTTTCAAGAGATATGTAGATGACATTTTCGCCATCATTAAGATAGGTATGGATGAGACCTTCTTGGAACATTTAAATTCCCTTTTTCCTAATAACATAAAATTAACCATGGAAAAAGAGTCTGGTAATAAGCTACCATTTCTAGATGTACTAGTAATTAAAAAAGGGGGTAACATAAACACCACAGTATAAAGAAAGCCCACGAATTCTGACAGGTTGTTACATTTTTCCTCGCACTACCCCATCTCGGTAAAACGATGTATAGTAATGGGTATGGTGGATCGCGCTACAACTATTTGTGACCCACCGTATTTAAAACACGAGCTAAATCACATATTCAATATCTTAATCAGTAATGGTTATCCAAAAAGTTTCGCAAGCTACATTATACGTCATAAACTAAATAAAGTACAAACAAATGCGCGTTCCATGTCAGAACAATCTAAACCGGTGTTATTTGTTCCGTATTATAACGGTCTAGGTGAACGTCTTAAACGTCTTGGCCAGTCTCTTAACTTTAATGTTCGCTTTAAAACTTCACCTAACGTCCGTTCACTACTCAGAAGTGACAAAGTGAAGATTCCAAGGGATAGGAGACCTGGCGTCGTTGACGAGATCAAGTGTGCTTACCACGCCTCCTACATAGGAGAAACGAACAACACTGTATTTGATAGATTTCGTGAACACATGGCAGCGTTGATCCGTTACAAGATCGCAGAGGGAAGACTCAAAGGATCACAAGAACGCCACCGTGGACGACCACAAACCCGCGATCCAAAAAAGATCATGGATGAGGCTTCGAAGGCTTCCGCGGTCGTCGAGCACAGCGCCAGATGCCCACTCGACCTGAGACCGAAAATTGTGTGCCACGAAGAACAATTCCACCTGCGGCGGATCAAGTAAGCCTTCTACGTTAGATCGAACCATTCAATTAATCGCGACAAGGGGCTGCAGGTCAGCGACGTACGGAATGCATTTGTAAATAAAACCAAGTGTTGTTCCATATCGCCCTGACTCTCACTACCCCCATTTTCCCTATGCCTACTTAATCCCCACAACGAAGTAATTCCACCTCTCCACCACCGCTGACGACGGAACTCGAGCGTTCCGAAATATACGGTTACATACAGTTGCGTACGTGTGCTGCTTGCGTTCTTTCTAATAACCACTCTCATCCATCTGCTGGTAGGGAGATCGCTTCAGTATACTTACAGACACTTAAAAAAACGGAAAAAATCCGTGACAACCATCAACGAAGATCCACATACCCGTTACAAGACATCCAGTCTTCACAATAATAATAATAATAATAATAATAATAATAATAATAATAATAATAATAATAATAATCCACGTGTGCATGCAAATTAACATGCATTGTTATTACCGTACCAAGAAGTCGCGAAGCTCCACAGTCAAACGTTGCCGATTGTTGGAGCAAACACCGAGAAGCATGTCCTTTTCTTCCATCATTTCCACGCCGTGTTTCACGTGCTTAAGCAACAGTCAATGGTATGGCAACAAAGAGCAACTGTTCCTACCGCTAAAATCTGGTCGTACGTATCCAACACATTTTCTACCTTGTTGGACTCGGTGAGCAGCTGATCAATGTGGTTCAGCAATTCGGCAATTTGTCTTTCGCTGCCAACTATCGTTTGCATATTGGTCTTCAAATTGAAGGTCGAGCGAACAGGCAGGGGCTTAAGATCAATTCAAACTCACCTTGTCCAATATGGCCAGCTCTTTCACTAATTTGTTCAAAAACTGTTGCGAATCGGCTATGCTCATATTGTACTTCGCAAGCAGTGCCCTAAAGTCTGCTTCCTCTGCGGCGGATATCGAATGGAAATCGTCAACGCTGTCAATGTTGGAGGACGTTGCCGCAAGAGAAGAGTTCTCCTTAAGCCGCCCGGATTCTGCAAATGAATTTCGAGGTGACTGCGCAACTTCAACTTTCTCTTCGGCTGAACACCTATCTCGTCCACAGGAATGGATATATTCACGAATTCTGGTCTTTGCGACAAAAGGTAACGATGGCAAACCTGTGAAAGCACGAATCCATTTTTATGACGTCGCAATAAACACGCAACCGCTGGACTTTACCTTCCATAGTTGTCGAATAAAACTTTCCTTTTCGGAGACTTTGCATACTTCCCATCGATAAACGCTATCGATCGTGATTTCCAAATCGGCCATCGCCTTGAACGTAGGCACTGTGTGTATGTAGCAAGGAGTGCATTACGCCGACGTCCCACCTTGCGCGGATTTATTCCATCCACAACTCGAACTTCGGATAAAAGCCATGAATGGAACAGCGCAAATCGCTGACTCTTTTCGTTCAGGAACACTTCGTGCAGACGCGGAGTCACCGGATGAAAGTAAGATACTATTTTAAAAAAACGAATGTACCAGAAGCCGCCTCGACGCAATGCCTTACTTGTCACGCATAGGTAGGTCTGCTTCTTTCGCTTTCCGCCCGTCAGAACGGCGATGCACTTCAGGATTCGTTCGTCTGATTCCTCGAACAGCTCCCTCTGAATGGACTGCTTCACGCTGTCGTCCATAGGCAGTGGATACTAGCGAAAAGCAATAGCACAACGCAGGCCAACAAAACGTAGACACTAAGGCAAAGCAAGCCTTGAGGTTATAAAAGACGTTTTCACAAGATATCCGATTACAGCAACGTACAACTTCAACGGCACTCATTCTTTGGTCCTATACTTCGCAAATTGACAAGCGTTGGATGAGGGCGTCATGAATTCAATTACAATTTCTCATCGTTAAAGTCAATCTTACTGGTAAAGCGATTCCCCATGTTCTCTGCTTTTCGGCATACAAGAAATAGTTCACATTGCCTCAACAGATAATTGCTCCTTCGATACGTTTGAAATGCCTTTTGCGAGCTCCAGTTCTAATATCGGCGAGTGCAGTCAATTTGACAGCCAACTGGGATGGATATCAGTTGGCCAAGGTGGAGCTCGGCGTCAAGAAAGTGCCATGCAAATTCTTAAGCTTGCTTCCCTTCTTTCTACGCTTGGCCACCACAGCAGCAATGCACAGTCGAGACGCCAAAGCTCTACCGAATGCCATTTCCGAAAATATCAGCAAGGGCGGTAACGAGCATGCAAGAAACTGTAATTACTGTAAATCCCGCATCAACTGAGCTGCCGCATATCTCAAAGCAGCAACCAATTTTCTCCATTGCCGTAATGGCAGCAAAGCAGCCTACCTGCGGGAATTAACGCGCTGAAATTACCTAGGTTTCGTGACGCTTTATTTGGCTTTTGATGCGATAACATTCGAGGCTGGGTAATCAAAGGCGTCGACAGCGCTGGGATTCAGGTAAAACGTCGCATTAGCCTCCTTACTTACTAGCTCGCGCATTCTGCACCGCGAAATGCCACTGCAGCGATTTGCATTGCTAATGCTGCCCTTTGTTGCCGGTCATCACAAGCAGGTCTTTCCTGCGGGCGGTCAGCGTCTGGCAGGCCACTAGCCAATTCCCGCTAAACCAAGAAAAGCGGCATACCTTACTCTGTCAACTTATATAAGTTTATCTAGTCTCTACGCTCCTGGTACACGGGCAAAGATTAACTCCGAACTTACATGACAATATTGAGCTAAGTGAGTTAAGGTGATGGCATACAGTATAAAATATCATGTTTTTAAGTCATTAAAATCACCTTATCTCCACAAAACACGACAGCACAGCACATCTCTAGAACGCCTATAGGCATTTGAAATGAACAAACAGATGCACAGCAGAGTTAGCGAACGCACCACCCTTCCTAATGCTTTTATCCTGCACGCAATCTTGACTCTGCATGGCAGTTCAATGTTCACCGAGGCGGTACACGGCAGTTCGCCGCGCGAGATTCGCCGCGCGAGTTTCGCCGCGCGCGTTTCGCCGCGCGCGTTTCGCCGCGGCAGCAGTTCACTGCGAGGCACTGTCTCGGCTGTCGGGCGAGTCGCCACACACAAATTACCGCTCCTTTCGTGGCCAATCTCCCTATTTCATGGTTCGTCTCCCATATACACGTCTTTCCTCCAACTTTCGGGTCTCTGTTCCATGCTTTCCCATGGCGTCGCTTGCAATTTCCGCGTCTTAAATCTAACCTATTACAGTGCTTCTTTCCCCGTTGTGTACTCTTTCTCCCAACTTAACGGCTCATCTCCGATGTACATGCCCCACTTTCGGGTCTCTGCTCCATGTGGAAGCACTGAACGGCGGCCCATTTCCCCCGCTTAACTCCAACGTATAGCCTATCCTGTTCGATTACGCTGCTTCTTTCGTAAATGCCACTTCTCTCTGCAAATGAACCGGCTCATCTCCGTGTACTTGTCCTTGCTCCCACCTTCGGGTCTCTGCTCCGTGTTTCCTTATGCCGGCGCTTGAAATTTCCCCGGCTTAGCTTCATGTTACGACCTATTCCATCTGACAACGATACCTATTTCCTGCCACTGTGGCTTATGTACAATCCTGATTGCTTAACAAGTTTACTAGCCATTTCTCCAATAAATTTATGTTCAAGATTCCTTCACGAATCCACGTGCAATCACCAAGGAATAGCTCCAACTCGCACGCAGTTTATAGAGTCGGAAGACTTGCTTGCAGGTTCCACGGTCTTCTCCGCATGTAATACTCGATTAGATTAAACGCCGCAGTTGACCGATGCGTTGGCATCCTCCGGTCAGGTATGCATTAAGAAGATGCCCATCCAATATGCTATATATTTCATTTAGGGGCAAAGACGGCTGTAGTAGGTCAACTGCGGCGTTGACCGATGCGTTGGCATCCTCTGGTCAGGTATGCTTGAAGAAGATGCCCATCCAATATGCTATATATTTCATTTAGGGGCAAAGACGTCTGTGTTATTCAATTGCAGTATTTCGGTGACGATGAAGAGCGGTTGAATCGTCTGTATGTAGATTCGCCAGCTTGCGTTAGCGAGCTCGAAATTTGTATAGTTAGTGATTTGTCTAGTAAAGAGTGTTGTCGCTCCGAAATTTGAAGTGGACTGTATGATGTGGCGCAGGTTCCTGCACCTGGCGCTCAAGAGGGGGAAACCAAGAACACCCCAACAATAGCCGTAAACGCCGAGAGTGCCGCTCAAACGCAAGAGTTTACTTCGACGAGTAACACGACGGCTCACACAGAAGGCACACTTGCCAACAGAGGGCACATACACAGACAGACCGTAATCAGAGCCCGATGCGCAGGTACACTACGTCATCCCGGGAAATGACGTAACACTCCCCCGGGGATGGACATCGTCCATAACATCCATCGCAGGCTCGATCAAATGCAACTTCCTGGTCGGCCTCGTGACGACTCCGTCTATCGTGCGAACTTTCACTGAGCGGATTATCTTATCAGATCCCGCGTTGCATTCTTCGATACGGCCAAGTTTCCAATTTTGCCGCTTCACACCATCTTCTTCGAGCAAGACGATATCTCCAACGCGTGGTCCTTCGCGCGCCACTTTCCATTTATTGCGCCCAGTCAGAGAAACCAGGTACTCTCTTCTCCACCGCTTCCAAAAGTGAGCCATTGCGGTCTGTTGAGCGCGCCACTTTCTCCGCAATTCACTTCCACTAAGCTGTCGGGGCTCCCCTTCGAAGTCAGTGGTGTTTGGTATATGGCGGTACGCCTTTCCCGTAAGGAAGTGGAACGGTGTCAAGCACTCCATATCCTTTGGATCAGCGCTGAGAAAGGTTAACGGGCGAGCATTTATCTGCGCCTCAATTTCGCAGAGGACGGTGCACAACTGCTGCTCATCCACGTAGGCATGACCGAGCGCTTTCTTAAGCGCAGTTTTCACGGACCCAACAAGTCTCTCCCAGTAGCCTCCTGACCACGGTGCTCTGGGCGTTATAAAGTTCCACGTTATTCGATCCTTCGCCAATTCCCTCTTCATGAGGACTCTATTTTCTTTGCTGAGCAGTTCATCGAGTTCTCGATCCGCGGCACTAAATGATCGGAAGTTGTCCGACTGCATGTAGTCCGGTCGGCCGCGCCTTGCCACAAAACGCCGAAAAGCAAGTAAGAAGTCTTGCGTAGTCAAGCCTTGCACAAGTTCCAAATGGATAGCTCTCGTCACCATACAGGTAAAGAGACATACATATACCTTCGCTTGGCTCCGCCGACGACGCACAAACAATGGCCCAGCAAAGTCAACGCCAGTTCGTTGAAATGGGCTTGCCTCTGTTATTCGCTCCTTGGGCAGCTCCGCCATTTTCGGTTGGTAAGGGGCAGAGTACACTTTCCTACAAATAACACAATCTCTTACGACGCGTTTCACAGCAGCGCGTCCTTTGAGAATCCAAAACTTCTGGCGAGCGGCTGCCAAAGTCGTTTCCGGCGGTGCGTGTAATTTTCGCTCGTGAAGCTGCCTGAGTAGCAATGTCACAACGTAGTCATTATGAGGTAGCAGTACTTGATGCCTGGCCTCATAACACAGCTTTGATCTTGAATTCCTACCACCTACTCGCAACAGATCGTCACTCCCCAGGAACGGATCGAACTGTCGGAGTCTACTGTCGGTCTGGAGCGGCTTGCCGGAGCGGATGCGCTGAATTTCAGCGCCAAAATTCCTTTGCTGCACAATGCGAAACCAGATGTATTCAGCCTGTTGAATTTCCTCAACCGTTAAGTCACCGCACCGCCGCTCTGGGGTTAAGCGACGTGCGTTATGCGCGAAACGCACACAAAAGGCTGTCACTCTGACCAATCTCTCGAAATGTGCGAAACACTCCGGGGCTAATCGTCCGAGATCGCTCCTTTCTTGCAGGACATTTGCTAAAACCATGCTTCCTCTTTCGTGATTGACGTCTTCCATCACAGTCCTGTCATTTTCCGTGGGCCACGTGCTATCTGGACCCTTTAGCCAGCTAGGACCGTGCCACCAGAGGCTCATCGTGCGTAGCCTCGCTAAAGAGCAACCGCGACTGAGAATGTCCGCTGGGTTGTCCTTAGTCGGACAATAGCGCCACGCGGCCCGTTCTGTCAATGACTGTATTTCGAAGATTCGGTTCCTCACGAATTGTTTCCATTGAGTCGCGCTGCCTCGAATCCAGGATAGCGCAACAGCGCTGTCCGTCCAGCAGACGGTACGATGCTCAGGGACACTCATTTCCCTACGAACGAATTGAATCAGGCGCGCGCCGAGCACGCTAGCCATCAATTCTAGGTGAGGCGTCGTCATCTCCTTCGACGGTGCAACCCTTGATTTAGCCATAAGCAGTTGCACAGAGCTATCATAGGGACCACGACAAACTTTCACGTACACGACAGCACCGTACGCTGCCTTCGATGCGTCGCAGTAGACGTGTAGTTCGAAGTGTTCAGCGGCCGACGCCGCACCAATACCGACCCATCGGGGAATCCATATGTCTTTGGTCGTGCACATGTCGGCTTTCCATTTTAACCATCTGCGCTTTAAATCCGATGGCATTTCGGCGTCCCAATCAACCTTTTCTTTCCACAGTGCTTGCAGTAATATCTTCGCCACAACGACAAAGGGCGCAACAAACCCAAGCGGGTCGAAGGTTCGTGCTGCACATTTCAACAACGATCGCTTCGTGTCCGGTAACTTCTGATCGGTTCGGAATTCACGTAATGACAACGTGTCATCAGTAACTTGCCAAGCAATCCCAAAGGTCATCACCACATTGGGATGACTTTCTTCCTTATCATCACGGAGAGTGGCAACTGCTTCAGCGCAGTTGCTAGTCCATTTTTTCAAGTCGAATCCGCCGATTTTCATGAGCTTCCTTGCTTCGTCCGAAACAGTTCTTGCTTCCTCCAACGTGCAATAGCTGCTAACCAGATCATCGACGTACATATTCTGCTTAACAGCTGCAGCTCCCTGACTGTAAAGGTCAGCATTGTCGTCTGCGTGCTTATTCACAATGGCGATTGCCAAAAACGGGGAACAAGTTAGTCCGAAGCAAACGCGGGTAAAACGCCAAACAGATGGCGTTACGTCACGGTCGAGTCCGCGCCATAGGAAGCGAACAAAATCCCCGTCTTCTTCATGCAATAGTACTTGCATAAACATCTTTTCAACATCCGCTTGCACAGCGAACTTGAAGCGCCTGAACCGTAACAAAATACCGACCAAATCGGCTTGCAACGGAGGACCAGCTTCCAACAAGTCATTCAAAGCTACACCTTTATACCGGGCGGAACCGTCAAACACTATTCGACATTTCGTCGTTGACTTATCGTGCCGAAAGACAGGGTGGTGCGGTAAGTACCACTCCATCCCAGCCGCACCTGGATAATCTGCCTTTTCCACCCATCCATTTCTGACGTACTCCTGCATGCCACCTTCATACGCAAAGGCCTCTTGGGCTTTGGCCTGCAGTCGCTCCTCCAGGCGGATCAACCGCCGGTAGGCTTGCCCACGATTATTCGGCAACGAACTACGATTTTTCCATGGAAGACGGACTGTATAACGGTGTCCATCAAACGAAAGCGTTTCCTGCAACCTCTTCAGGTGTGCAGATGCGCCATCGTCCCGCACATCATCATCGGTAATTCCTATAGCCTCCAGTTCCCAAAGTTTTTTCAGCGCCACTTCCGTGGACTCTTCAATCGTAACTTTAAGGACGCGGCTCACGCTGTCAGTGGCCTCATTTGTCCGTCCGCATACAATCCAGCCTAGAGACGAGCGAATCGCCACTGGCTGTTCAGCTTCCCCTCTTTTCATCTCTTCCGTCACGAAGTCATAGTAGTAGTCCAGGCCAATAAGCACGTCGACGGACACCTTGTTTCGTGGGAATTGGTCTGCGAGGGTTAGGCCCTGAACATGACTCCACGCTGCGCGTATGGGTTCATTAGACTCCAATACCGAGCAAATCCGGGGAACGCATAAAGCTTCTACCTGTTGGCGACTGCCATTCGTGAACATTGGTCCGAGGGCGAATGCAACTCTGCGACATCGAGCTGGCTTCCCAATGTTGCTTCCGAAGGCGTGAATGGATACAGATTCCATGTCACCTTGCAACGCCATATTGTCGACTATTCTTTTACAGGTGAAGGATCTTTGCGATCCTGCGTCAAACAAGCATGTGACAGTCATGCTTTCACCGTTGGTGCCGTACAGCTTAGCTTGAGCCGTCTGTAGCATGACGGCGCCTTGCTTGGCGCTACGTAATACGCCGACTTGTACTTCTTCCGCGCCTTTGTCACGATGAAGGAGCTCATGATGTTCACGCACGCAACCTCGGCGGGTGCATCCATCATCTGAGTTGCAGTTTCTGACACAATGCCCCGGGCGTAGGCAACGGAAGCATAGGCGTACCTCCTTGCACTTTTTCCATCTTTGTTCCACGGGGATGTCGATGAAAGTGGGACACAGACCCGGAGGGTGTATTTCACGACAAACGGGGCACTGGCACTGAATGCGCTTGCTAGTCGCACCCGTGGCTGTCATTCCACGTTTTTCATCACTCAGCTGCCGTCGATCCGTGCGCACGACAGCCTGCAGCGCAGCCGCTGTGCTGCGTTTTTCATTCTTCGACGGGATGTTATCGCGACGTTCCTTCGCGTTGCCTTGCGAAGCCCGTCCGTTGACATTTCGACTGTCCTTGTCGCGGGCGAGCAAGGGCGCACCCTTTGTGCATTCTTCGCTCTCCACTTCCACACGGAGAAACTCGAAGAACAGGTCCAAGCGGCCATAGCAATTATGACCATCTGTCAGCAGCTTCTGTTCCCAACGTTTACGAACATGATACGGTAGCCGCTGCTTGAATAACACTAACAAAATGTCCTCGGCAGTGAGCTCTTTCTTCGAGATATCCTTGCCGATGGCCGAGAGTGCACGTATGTGCCCTTTCAACTGATCGTACAACTCTCGCAACTTACGGTCAGAATTTCTTTCCAATTTGTCTGGCTTCAATAACGATAACACATGCGCTTCAACTACCGCATCTTGCCGGCCAAAGCGCTCGCGCAAGATTTCAACGACGACGGGGTAGTTGGCGTTCGTCACAGTGAAGCCGTGTATAGCATCCAAGGCTTCGCCACCTAACGCTGACTGAAGATAGACCATCTTTGTTACGTTACTCAGATCTGTCCGGCTATCAACAGCGGCCTCAAATTGATCCCAAAATGATGCAAACTGTAGCACGTCTCCGTTGAACTGTGGCAGCGTCCACCTGGGCAAATTGGGACCCACCGATGAAGGCTCCTTGGCTTCTTGGCTCTCGGAAACTTTGTATCGTTGAAGATACTCTTTGACCTTGGCCTTGACATCCATCACCGAAGATTCAAAGGCAACCCAGGATTCGATTTCCTCCTGGAGCGTTTCTGCATCCTTCACAAGGAGTTGCAAGTCCTCCTGGACATCTTGGCACTTTGCCAAATACGATTCCAAGCGAAGCGTTTCCTCTTCAATCAGGCACCGATTCGCTTTGGCCTCAATAAGCTCATCGAGCCGCTTGATGACCAACCTGATGATCGATTGATGGTTTCCACGTTTCTGCCTCAGAGAGACCAACGTCGCCTCCTTCGCCATCGTTGCCAGTGCAACGCAGAACAGGCCAGGGCCCACACAGACCGTCAGAGAGTGATCTGTAGAGACAGGAAACGCGAGGACAATCCTGTTGCCCACGCGGTGGGTGCTCCGCAAGATCCACCAGATCCGCCAAATCCGGCTCGGAGGACCAGAATGTCGCTCCGAAATTTGAAGTGGACTGTATGATGTGGCGCAGGTTCCTGCACCTGGCGCTCAAGAGGGGGAAACCAAGAACACCCCAACAATAGCAGTAAACGCCGAGAGTTCCGCTCAAACGCAAGAGTTTACTTCGACGAGTAACACGACGGCTCACACAGAAGGCACACTTGCCAACAGAGGGCACATACACAGACAGACCGTAATCAGAGCCCGATGCGCAGGTACGCTACGTCATCCCGGGAAATGACGTAACAAGTGTAATATGGCTTTGTTATGTAGAAAACAGGAAACTTTGTAGGGACGAATTACGTGGATGAGTTTCGCAGGAATAAAGAGATTTTATGGAGTTAAACGTAGTCTACCGGCGGACTCCACTCCGTCCTTCATGTGCCATGATGTGAAAATCCATCTGACAGTTAACCTTTGTAACCGTGACAGCTGTTTGGTGAGATCAACCGGCAAAGATTTCCTCTCCTTTCATGTTTGCCATCCGACCTACCTTTCATGCTATTATTATATTATTCTCGTATTTTCGTTGGTGTCTTATTTTTGATTCTTTACATTTCGTTCATTCTCACACCTAGTAAAACGCATCTACTGTCGGGTTTGCTTGGTCTGCGATAGCGTTACACCTTTTCACAAGAATAATAGCGCACGTTTGGCACTCATCGTAATGAAACAAAATCGAGCATTAAGAGTCCGCAAAATAATATTTGACAGTAGGCACTTGGAACTACAAGGACGACAAAAAAGGCTAGAACTCGACTGACAAGATAGGTTAACCTATCACTTGCAGAATGTAATACTTGACATACATAACATGGCTGCCTTTTGTAACGTTTTCGTCTTCTCCGTGAGCGACGTTAAACGAAACTACGCTAAGCGAGCAATTCCTGTAGTTATAATTTGTTCCGATCAGCCTTTGTTTGCGTGTGTGCTTTCATGGAGGTCACATAGTGCGCCTTAGTAGATCGGCAATGTGCAAAATCCGTCTTGCACGACTGACTAAATTCGGCCCCTGCTGGGTTATCGCAGGGAGAATTGGTGAGAAGGTAAGATCAATAATGTGAATGGCGCGGAGTACCCGGTTTTGGTGGATCTAATCGAATATTACATGTGGAGAAGACCGTGGAACCTGCAAGCAAGTCTTCCGACTCTATAAACTGCGTGCGAGTTGGAGCTATTTCTTGGTGATTGCACGTGGATTCGTGAAGGAATCTTGAACATAAATTTATTGGAGAAATGGCTAGTAAACTTGTTAAGCAATCAGGATTGTACATAAGCCACAGTGGCAGGAAATAGATATCGTTGTCAGATGGAATAGGTCGTAACATGAAGCTAAGCCGGGGAAATTTCAAGCGCCGGCATAAGGAAACACGGACCAGAGACCCGAAGGTGGGAGCAAGAATAAGTACACGGAGATGAGCCTGTTCATTTGCAGAGAGAAGTGGCATTTACGAAAGAAGCAGCGTAATCGAACAGGATAGGCTATACGTTGGAGTTAAGCGGGGGAAATGGGCCGCCGTTCAGTGTTTCCACATCGAGCAGAGACCCGAAGGTGGGAGCAAGGATAAATACACGGAGATGAGCCGCTTCATTTGCAGAGAGAAGTGGCATTTACGAAAGAAGCAGCGTAATCGAACAGGATAGGCTATACGTTGGAGTTAAGCGGGGGAAATGGGCCGCCGTTCAGTGTTTCCACATGGAGCAGAGACCCGAAGGTGGGAGCAAGGATAAGTACACGGAGATGAGCCGGTTCATTTGCAGAGAGAAGTGGCATTTGGGAAAGAAGCAGCGTAATCAAATAGGATAGGCTATACGTTGGAGTTAAGCGGGGAAATGGGCCGCCGTTCAGTGTTTCCACATGGAGAAGAGACCCGAAAGTGGGGCATGTACATCGGAGATGAGCCGTTAAGTTGGGAGAAAGAGTACACAACGGGGAAAGAAGCACTGTAATAGGTTAGATTTAAGACGCGGAAATTGCAAGCGACGCCATGGGAAAGCATGGAACAGAGACCCGAAAGTTGGAGGAAAGACGTGTATATGGGAGACGAACCATGAAATAGGGAGATTGGCCACGAAAGGAGCGGTAATCTGTGTGTGGCGACTCGCCCGACAGTGCCTCGCAGTGAACTGCTGCCGCGGCGAAACTCGCGCAGCGAATCTCGCGCGGCGAAACGCGCGCGGCGAAACTCGCGCGGCGAATCTCGCGCGGCGAACTGCCGTGTACCGTCACCGAGGAAGCTTCTTCCCAAAGTCAACTTCGTGGAAACTCAAAGGATTGGCCGAGAAGTTTCTCTGTGCGCTTTGCAAATTGCCGATTACCTGCAAAACAGGAGGCGGGATTGCTCAGCAAACTTTTGATACAGTAAACTGTTCAGAAGTCGTTGCTGCGCTTAATCCGGCCTGCTTTTGCAATCAACTTGCTTACTTGACGAACAGCATGCCACTTACGTTGACCGGTTTTGCTACTGAGCACGTGGTTCAATAAATTGTCCCTAAATACGATAATGATGCTTCGCGCAGGGCGAAAACTCGATTTCACTCAAAAGCTCAATCATGCGCATTTTGTCCGTCACGGAGAATTCTGGCCGAAATGGAGGACAACCACCTGGCAGCAACAGGTATTTGAACTCCAAGGATCACTGCTGAACGGTGTTCGCCATAGTTGGGTACAACTGGCATAGCGCTTTCTGTAATCTCGTTTCTGTTTCCTTTTTAATTGGTCTAATCCAACAAAGGTTTCACTTTGGTATGGCTAAGTACAGGCTTGCCGGTGGCCAATGTCATAGTGGATGCAACGACCGTCTCGTTGGATCACTTGTCCCAGCTTCATTGTTTGAAATCCCGCCGCCTTTCGTTCAAAATCTTGTTTTGTAACGCGGGACAATTTTCATTAGACGGTATTGTCACAGATTCCCCGTTCCATCGTAAAACTTTTATTAAACTCTTACAAAAAGCGGAGCTTTCGGACCTCCACGCGGTCCGTCTTCAGCGCTAACTGGTCACCACGCAGTCAGTCTTTGGTTCAGCAAGCTACTCTGCTCAACCAACCAGACGAGCGACATTCGCTATCAGGTCGAACCTTGACCCGTCCAGCATTAGACGCCCATCCGGTCAGTCATGCAGAGGAGCGAGCATCCCCTCCGACCGACCGCGACGGTTACTAAACGAGAAATGACGAAGGTAAGCGCGAGTCCGTTGATCGTCGAAGTCTCCTCTTTGTTTAAACCCGGCGGAGTTTAAAGTAATCCTGCAAGATGTTTTCCAACTCCAAACCACTTTCCAATCCTGCGCATTCTTCTGCCTTGGTCTTCCTCGGTGGCCCTGTGTAGCTCGGATTTGTTCAAAATCTTGTTTTGTAATGGGATAACATCTCTCCGCCTTTCATCCGAACACCAAATAACTGTGCGCAAGTTGTCATTTTCGCCTGCATTGATTGTTTATCAATGAAGGTGCAGCCAATGAAGGTGCAGCCGCAAGATCACTCCTAATTTGCCTGTAATCTTACAGGCTGATTACCACGGCGGGAAATCGTATACAATAAAAGTACTAAGCGCCAACTTCAGTGCAAGCGGACTAAGGTCGACGACCCTTTCAGTCGGCCAACGTATACGACGGCAGTGACATACGCGTTGGACCTGTGAATCCTTAGGTTTGCTGTGTCGGACGTTCTTGGAATGTGGTGCCCGCGTCGTCGGCCTTTCGGCTCATAGAAAAATGCTGATTATGGACCTGCCCTCCCAGGAGCCATTGCGGCGGGCCTCGGCGTTCATTGTTGGAGTCGTTGTTGGCAGCTTGTTTTGCTTCTGCTGTTTGAAGTGGCTCGACGCGGACACTTTTCAAATTGCCAAAATGGAAAAGCAGTTCGTCTTCCCGGTAAACAGCGGTTTGCTTCCAAGTTTGCCTTTGGAAGGTGCGCTGCCGGAGACGGCTCTTTCGGATCACAACATGAGCGAAATTGCGCACGTCGGTAAGCAACGTTTCGCCGTTCCGCATTTTCGGAGCTTTCGATCTCTCCTTTAATTTTTCGTCACCATTTGGTGCGTGGTTTATGCTAATTGTACAGTAAGTTTGCTGGGCGGGCGTTTGCGCAGCCTTACGTAAACGTGTGCACTTGCGTACAGTATGCGAACCGTACGACATCACGTTAACATGCTAATTTTCCTGCCCAGTTGAGTACGCTGAGGGGCAGGCGTTGACAGCGGCTTAAATCCCGTAAAAAATGTAAATTAGCACTTTGGCACCGCTGCGAAGAGTTTTGCTTCCAAAGTTCTTCATTAAAGTTAAACTGGTTTCCGCTTTCCAGAAAGTACAATGGTAGCCGACGCAATTGCCAAAGACGTCCGAGTATTCTGCTGGGTGCTCACGGGCATGGCGAACCACAAAACCAGGGCAGTGCACGTCAAGGCTACATGGCTGAAGCGGTGCAATGGGTTCATGTTTGGGTCATCCATGAAGGACGAAAGCCTAGGCGCCGTTGACCTTGGCGTTCCCGAGGGAAGACCGTTTCTTTGGAGGAAAACAGTGAAAGCCTTTTCACACATATACGAACGGCACCTGAACGACTACGATTGGTTCCTGAAAGCGGACGACGACACTTACGTGATTGTGGAGAACCTACGCTTGCTTCTACTTTCCTACAACCCAAATAGTTCCGTATATCTGGGCAGCAACTTGCGCCATCCGAATCACCAAAAATACATGAGCGGAGGTGCCGGATACGTGCTCAGTCGAAATGCGGTAAAGGAGGTTGTTGAAAAGGTGTTCCAAAGAAATACGTTTGCCCAGGAGGTTGGACCTGAGGACATGCTAATGGGAAAGGCGCTGGAATTTGCGGGCATTCGTCCCAGCGATTCCTTGGACGTCTACGGTAGGCCAAGGTTCTTCCCACTGAGCCCGCAATTTCAACTGCACCCGCGACCCCCGGACAAGAAATTATCTTGGCTGTACACGTTCTCGCAGTACCCGATGAGGCCGGTAAAACATGGCTGTGCATTTTGACGACCAGACGCGCTTTTCAATTTCAGGGTTTAAACTGCTGCAGCGATTTCGCCATTAGCTTCCACTATGTGGAGCCAGACTTGATGTACGTTCTAGAATATTTCATATATCACCTACGCCCGTTTGGCGTATTGCTCGTTCCCTTCAATCGGTTGTCGCTCAAGAATACCAGCCATATCGAAGTGATGCGTATTGCTTCGTCCTTCGCGGCCACATTCAACAAAGCGAAGATTTGACGATGAGTCACCGTTTTGCTTTTGTGAAGTGCCCCGAAGCGACTTGCAGGATTTACGGGTCACCTATCGACGATTTGATCGCTAAACGGCCGGTACTTAGACAACGAACCGTAAGTGCACTTTGACAAGTCGTTGCCTTTAGACAGGCTCCGAACTAATCGTGTAAACCTTTATTAATGTTTGCCTCGCAAAACCGCCGGCACCCGTTGTGAAGACGCGCAATCGCTCTTTTACGCCGCCGGAGCAACCTGCGAGGCAAGGCTTTCATTTCGCCTTACGACATGTAGGTGAAATGAAAGCATTCACTTTTATTGATGAAGTATGTCTGAATGGTTGCCTTGCGCAGTGCATTGTCTAGCTACGCCATTCATCCTTGCCCATTCGTGTACGACGATGACCTTGTAGAATTATTGATGAAAGTCAAGTAAATCGAAGAGCTGTGCCGGTGACTCTCGTTTTTTCCTTCCCAACCAAACCCAGGCTGCAAATTGGCGACTCCTTGCCCTCCTGCCCCTATTTCAGGTGCGCCAATATACGTGCATAGCTATCGGCCATCCACAGTCACTAAGCCGCTGTGAAACTTATCCCTACATGTCGGTTAGTTTCACAGCGGCTAACTTGGTTTCTCGACTTTGAAAAATGTTTTCACCGGTTTATTCTAACTTCAAGTTATTAAGAACAACTTGAATTATTAATATTCTTAATAGCTTCAGTGAGTAATGACATGAATACTTGTTAACAAACAGCGTCTTCCAACTTTTGCCTATGCATGCGCTATCGACGTGCTTCTCTTTGCCCTGTTGTATGATCTTTACAATTTAGCTGAAGTCACCTTTAGGCTTCCTATTTTACTCTCTGCCCTTTGGCAGAACGCAAGTTTCATTGTAAACAGATGGAAAAATGGCCTAGACTTGATTAAACAGTGGGTTATATATATATATATATATTTTTTTTCAATGTGATGGTATTCCGGCTTTCCCTATTTCGATGGTACCCGTAATAAAACAGCAAATGCCCTACCAGCGGATGGATGGGCGATTATTAGAAATAGCACAGGTAAGAACGCTTATCGTATCGTAGCTTTCGGAACGCCCTGGTTCCGTCGTCAGCGATGTTGAAAGGGACGATACGATAAGGTTCATGGCGACACCACCCTTTCAACATCGCTGACGACGGAACCAGGGCGTTCCGAAAGCTACGATACGATAAGCGTTCTTACCTGTGCTATTTCTAATAATCGCCCATCCATCCGCTGGTAGGGCATTTGCTGTTTTATTACGGGTACCATCGAAATAGGGAAAGCCGGAATACCATCACATTGAAAAATATGAAACCCGTTATAAAACACCCGATTTTCAAATAATAATAATAATAATAATATTGAATATCGGGTTTCTCGTAACGGGTCTAGGCATGTTCGATGTCTTCAACGGCTTGTGCCCGTTCTTTCGTATTCGAAGTGTCTGAAATTAACAGAAACAACGCCCTACCAGCGGATGGATGGGCAGTTATTAGGAAAATAACAGAACACTATAGAACTTTTTCGAAGCTTTCGGAACGGTCTTGTTCCGTCGTCAGCGATTTATTGGTTGTGTAAGGAACCCGGATCTCGATGGGTATATATAGGCTGGGTCGGTAGGTCAGTTTGTATGGTGCAACATTTGTTTTTATTAATAATTGCACTCCATACTTCACTGACTTCCCTTCCCTTGTCACGATTGATTGTCTCATTATGTCTAATGAAAAAGGCCTCTTTTATTTGCCTAAGGTGGAAATGGCTCTCGCGGCAAATAATATTTGGGTAGAGGTTGCGTGAGCATTGAGAGGAATGCTCAACAACGGCTGATGTTTTCATCGCGTCGTCCATGATCTTGGTTGGGCTGAGTGTTTGCGGACGTCCTCGTCGCCTTGTTTGTACGCCGCTGAGCCTCTGTTGAGCGTTCTTGAAACGTGTCACAGCCGCCATGTGTTCACGAAATCTCTGAAATAAAGTGTTGCCCGTCTCTCCTATGTAGGAGGCGTGGCAGTCACAAGAGATACGGTATACGACACCTGGTGTTTCTTCTGGTGGTCCTTTAATCTTGTCCGTCCTTGTGAGTGCGCGTAGATTGGGAGACGATTTGAAAAATACGCGGAAGTCATGTAAGAGACCCAGTCTCTTTATTCTCTCCCCTATGCCGCGGAAGTACGGAAGTGTAACTGCCGGGCATTCCGTATGCGGTGCTATCCTCTCAGTCCTCGTTTTTTGTAACCTCTGTTGGGTGATAGACTTAACCAACGAAATTGGGTAACCATTCAGTTTTAGCGCTTTGGCGATATGATTAAGTTCTGAGCCCAGATGTTTTGGGTCACATATCGCCAAGGCACGGTCTATCATCCCAATAGCAATACCTCTCTTCACCGACAGAGGATGATGAGAGGTAAAGTGGAGGTATCTGTCGGAATGTGTTGGCTTCCTGTAAACCATCGTGGTCAGCTTTCTCTCTTGATATGTTTTATGCACAAACGAACGGAGCGCCCATGGGGAGTTCGCTATCTCCAGTGCTAGCAGAAGTGTTTATGGAAGAATTTGAAGAAATGGCTTTCAATAACGACTGTTGTCCCGTGACAACGATACTCTTCAAGAGGTACGTGGACGACTGCTTTGCTATTTTAGAAGAAGGTGATGAAATCACCCTGCTACAACATCTGAACTCCATCTTCCCGGGAAAGATCATGTTAACGATGGAGAAGGAAGAAAATAACGGTCTACCGTTCCTAGATGTGATGGTACGAAGAGAACGTCATGATGGCGTGTACGGCTTGATCCCGTTGGAAGTAAAGATTGTCTGAAAGTACACCAAGAACTACGCCCTACCAGCGAATGGATGGGCAGTTATTAGGTAACACAACAGAACAACGCAGACCTTCGGAGCTTTCGGAACTACCTTGTTCCGTCGTCAGCGAATATTGACACTCCGAAAGCTCCGAAGGTCTGCGTTGTTCTGTTGTGTTACCTAATAACTGCCCATCCATTCGCTGGTAGGGCGTAGTTCTTGGTGTACTTTCAGACAATCTTTACTTCCAACGGGATCAAGCCGTACACGCCATCATGACGTTCAAACGACCCGTTACAAGACATCCAATATTCAACGGTACGAAGAGAAGAGAGAAAGCTGACCACGATGGTTTACAGGAAGCCAACACATTCCGACAGATACCTCCACTTTACCTCTCATCATCCTCTGTCGGTGAAGAGAGGTATTGCTATTGGGATGATAGACCGTGCCTTGGCGATATGTGACCCAAAACATCTGGGCTCAGAACTTAATCATATCGCCAAAGCGCTAAAACTGAATGGTTACCCAATTTCGTTGGTTAAGTCTATCACCCAACAGAGGTTACAAAAAACGAGGACTGAGAGGATAGCACCGCATACGGAATGCCCGGCAGTTACACTTCCGTACTTCCGCGGCATAGGGGAGAGAATAAAGAGACTGGGTCTCTTACATGACTTCCGCGTATTTTTCAAATCGTCTCCCAATCTACGCGCACTCACAAGGACGGACAAGATTAAAGGACCACCAGAAGAAACACCAGGTGTCGTATACCGTATCTCTTGTGACTGCCACGCCTCCTACATAGGAGAGACGGGCAACACTTTATTTCAGAGATTTCGTGAACACATGGCGGCTGTGACACGTTTCAAGAACGCTCAACAGAGGCTCAACGGCGTACAAACAAGGCGACGAGGACGTCCGCAAACACTCAGCCCAACCAAGATCATGGACGACGCGATGAAAACATCAGCCGTTGTTGAGCATTCCTCTCAATGCTCACGCAACCTCTACCCAAATATTATTTGCCGCGAGAGCCATTTCCACCTTAGGCAAATAAAAGAGGCCTTTTTCATTAGACATAATGAGACAATCAATCGTGACAAGGGAAGGGAAGTCAGTGAAGTATGGAGTGCAATTATTAATAAAAACAAATGTTGCACCATACAAACTGACCTACCGACCCAGCTTATATATACCCATCAAGATCCGGGTTCCCTTACACAACCAATAAATCGCTGACGACGGAACAAGACCGTTCCGAAAGCTTCGAAAAAGTTCTATAGTGTTCTGTTATTTTCCTAATAACTGCCCATCCATCCGCTGGTAGGGCGTTGTTTCTGTTAATTTCAGACACTTCGAATACGAAAGAACGGGCACAAGCCGTTGAAGACATCGAATAATAATAATATTATGTCAATGTTTTTGTAACGGGCTCATCGACTTTAACGAATGAAGGAAATCACGGAAGTTTTTACCCGTTTTTGAAACCTGCGAGGCAATGCTGAGTGGATGGGCTCTTCCCGAAAGCCAAACCTGGGGGAGGGCACCCTCGAAGGACCGAGCTGAGGACGGGCCTAGGTTGGCCCGAAAGCTACGCTATCTCGACCACCGCGCCACGTTTCGCTTTTGGAAATAAAAAGACCTTTTTCCATCACGTGGTTATCAAAAACGAGTAAAAACTTCCGTGATTTCCTTCATTCGTTAATAATAATAATAATAATAATAATAATAATATTGACAATTTACATAAACATAAATGACAAAAACAACAAAACATGGACATAAACAACAACAATAATAATAATTATATTGAAGCAAGAGATATTAGTAATAAGGCGTTTCATAACTACGAATGATACGGTATCCTTCTCATGGCTCTATTGTACTTACGGAATGTTGCCAACCTGTTTTTCACCAAAAAAAGGAAAGAAAAACCTTTAATCGTGCGTAGCTTTCGGGAACAACTTTTCCCGTCGTCAGCGCAATCGAAATGGCAATAATGTTATGAGGTAAGGCACAAACGGATTAGTAAGGCATGTTTTCGTCAAAATTGGCCAATAGGAGAAAGGCACAAGGTAAATAAAGACGAAAAACCAAAGTGGGCAAACAAAGGTCAATTAGCTTCTTGTTTTGCAAGGTCCAGACAGGCTATCCGGTATTTTTTTATGACCGATCCAGGGAACAACAGTTCAAAGATAGAACCAAAGCGTTCCATGCCTTGTCCAGTTCCAAACCGTTGTCCCTGTTTATCGTTGTGTTGGAGCGAATGTAAAGGGCTTCTTTGATTTTGCTGGTCTTGTAATGGTTATCCAAGCAAAGGACCTCAGGGTTCAGCTCACTTGAGCAAATGGCTGCATGTTCCGCTACCGCTGAAGCCTTTATGCATTGGGCCATGACAGCTGAGGGTTCCAAACTCTGTGGTCTTCCTCTATGCCTCTGCAGTTTACCTTCTGCTCTACCCTTAGCATTCAGGTAACGTTGGAGGCACTTCATGTGTTCGGCGAAACGATGTGTAATGGAATTGCCGGTTTCTCCAATGCAGGTTGCGGCGCATCCACATTTTACTGCATAAACCACTCCAGGTTTGTCCTTCAGTGGAATAACAGTTTTGTCCTTTCTGAGTATGGCTCTCATATTTGGTGCGCTCTTGAAATGTATTCTGAAGTCCATATCTTTTCCCAGCCTGATTAGCTTCTCGCCTAGTCCTCTGAGGTATGGTATAGTCAGAGTAACAGTACTTCTGGTTTCACCATGTCCGGTATTTCCTTGACTTCGCCTTTCCCGAATGGTTGAACGAATGAGATCTGTAGGAAATCCATTGTTCTTCAAAGTCTTGGTGATGTGGGAGAGCTCCTCGTCCAAATATTCTGCATCACAAACGTTGATCGCTCTGTCCACCAGTTATCTCACCATTCCTTTCATAACTGATCTCGGGTGATTTGAAAGGAAATTCAAATACCTATTGGAGTGGGTTGGTTTTCTGTAAACTGTCATTTTTAATCGACCTTGTGATTTCAAAATCAGGGTGTCCAAGAATGGTAATCGGTTATTTGATTCTTTCTCAATTGTGAAAATGATCTGATTGGGAAAGCCATTTTTCAAAGTGTCCAGAAAAAGGTCCTCTTTTCCATTTTCTATTATGGCAAAAATGTCATCAACGTGGATTACCCTTCTTGCACACCCTGATTTTGAAATCACAAGGTCGATTAAAAATGACAGTTTACAGAAAACCAACCCACTCCGGTATGTATTTGAATCTCCGTTCAAATCACCCGAGATCAGTTATGAAAGGAGTGGTGAGATCACTGGTGGACAGAGCGATCAACATTTGTGATGCAGAATATTTGGACGAGGAGCTCTCCCACATTACCAAGACTTTGAAGAACAATGGATTTCCCACAGATCTCATTCGTTCTATCATTCGGGAAAGGCGAAGTCAAGGAAATACCGGACATGGTGAAACCAGAAGTACTGATACTCTGACTATAGCATACCTCAGAGGACTAGGCGAGAAGCTACTCAGGCTGGGAAAAGATATGGACTTCAGAATACATTTCAAGAGCGCACCAAATATGAGAGCCATACTCAGAAAGGACAAAACTGTTATTCCACTGAAGGACAAACCTGGAGTGGTTTATGCAGTAAAATGTGGATGCGCCGCAACCTGCATTGGAGAAACCGGCAATTCCATTACACATCGTTTCGCCGAACACATGAAGTGCCTCCAACGTTACCTGAATGCTAAGGGTAGAGCAGAAGGTAAACTGCAGAGGCATAGAGGAAGACCACAGAGTTTGCAACCTTCAGCTGTCATGGCCCAATGCATAAAGGCTTCAGCGGTAGCGGAACATGCAGCCATTTGCTCAAGTGAGCTGAACCCTGAGGTCCTTTGCTTGGATAACCATTACAAGACCAGCAAAATCAAAGAAGCCCTTTACATTCGCTCCAACACAACGATAAACAGGGACAACGGTTTGGAACTGGACAAGGCATGGAACGCTTTGGTTCTATCTTTGAACTGTTGTTCCCTGGATCGGTCATAAAAAAATACCGGATAGCCTGTCTGGACCTTGCAAAACAAGAAGCTAATTGACCTTTGTTTGCCCACTTTGGTTTTTCGTCTTTATTTACCTTGTGCCTTTCTCCTATTGGCCAATTTTGACGAAAACATGCCTTACTAATCCGTTTGTGCCTTACCTCATAACATTATTGCCATTTCGATTGCGCTGACGACGGGAAAAGTTGTTCCCGAAAGCTACGCACCATTAAAGGTTTATCCTTCCTTTTTTGGGTGAAAAACGGGTTGACAACATTCCGTAAGTACAATAGAGCCATTAGAACTAATACGCCCGTTCATAGATTGAGCATTTTCGATACGGTATCCTTGTTCAATGAGCTGTAATTGGCGAAGCTTTCGGAACTAACGTGCTCCGTCGTCAGCGCAAATCGAGGAGGTGGTAGGCACGAACGGTGAATATAAAGGTATTTGCACATGGGTCAAGTGGCTATGGTACAGCAGCCCGTCTTATTAATTAGGTCGGTCCACACTTCGCTCACTTCGACCCCTCTGTCCCAATTGATCGTACAGGGATTGTGGCGAATGAATAGGGCTTCCTTGATCTTTCTTACATGGAATAGGCTCTCGCAGCAAATAATATTTGCTTGTAGGTCGTGCGAACATTGAGAGGAATGTTCGACGACAGCCGAGCCTTTGATCGTGTCCTCCATGATTTTCTGTGGGTCTTTTGTCTGTGGTCGTCCGCGTCGTCTCTGTTGCGTTGTCCCGTTGAGCCTCGCTAGCGCGTTCTTGTAGCGGGTAACGCCTGATTGGTGTTCTTTGAACCTGTCAAGTAGAGTGTTGCCCGTTTCTCCTATGTAGGAGACGGCGCAAGCACAGGTTATCCGATAAACGACACCGGGCCTTTGGTCATATGGGACACTGATCTTATCGTGCCTGAGAATGTTGCGCAGTGAAGCGGAGCTCATGAAAAATACCCGAAAGTTTAAGGTTCTCCCAAGGCGTTTGATGTGCTCTCCGATGCCTGTATAGTAGGGGATAACTATCACCGGTTTTTGTTCTTTCGGGTGGACGAGTCTTGGGTGGTTGATCCTACGGTGGATTGTAGATGATGTTAACTTGGTAGGATAACAGTTGCGCTGGAGAGCACTTTTTATATGCTTTAACTCTTCTTGAAGAAACTCCGCGTCGCATACTCCGATAGCGCGATCCACCATCCCGTTAATGATACCAGTCATAACGGAGTGATGGTGGTGAGATGAGAAGTGGAGGTATCGGTCTGAATGGGTAGGTTTCCTGTAAACCGTGGTGTTATATCGTTCTGCGCTCCTGATGACCAGCGCATCCAGAAAAGGTAGCCTCCCATCAGATTCTTTCTCTATGGTTAGGGAAATGCATTCCGGGAACAGGCTATTTAAGTGTTCAAGGAGAGGTTGTTTCTCCCCAGTTTTCATGATGGAGAAGATGTCGTCTACATACCGTTTGAAAAACCTTGGGGTAATTGAGGGAGATGCGGTGTTAAATGCTTTTTCCTCGAAGTGCTCCATGAAAATCTCTGCGAGAATGGGAGAGAGTGGACTGCCCATTGGAGCTCAGTTGGTTTGCGAGAAAAACCTTTCTTGGCACCTGAAATAATTGCCTTCCCGCATGCAAAAGGAAACCAATTTTGTTATGTGGAACGGATTCAGTCTCGTCCTTTTTGTAAGGGTTTCGTCTGCAACGAGAAGCCCTCCCAACACACTGAGCGTGTGTTTCATTGGGATGCTCGTGAAGAGATCCTTGACGTCATAGCTCACCATGATTTCTGTGGTGGCTACGGCTACTTGTCGGATGTCGTTGCAAAAGTCCTTACTGTTCTTGACGAAGGACGACCTGTTGCCGGTCAGAGGTCTGAGTATGGTGTTGAGGTACCAGCATAGCTTCGATGTGACATTGTTAATGCTCGATACCACGGGTCTCAACGGAACACCTTCTTTATGGATCTTGGGGAGATCATAGAGCTCTGGGCACTTCGTGTTGTTGGTGTAATATATGTGCTGCCAGATGTTGCAGAGCTCTGTGTCCCCTGTTTCCATAGCGAAATTCTTCAGAAGGGCCGAAAGCGTTCTACGTATCGTATCTGTCGGGTCAAATCGAATAGGTTTGTAGATATTGTTGGACAGCAAAGTCGAGATCTTTTGGTCATACGTTGATCTGCCCATTAACACAACCACGTTACCCTTGTCCGCCTTAGTAATGATGATGTTGTCATTACGTCTTAGTTCGGACAGCGTTCTCCTCTCCAAGCCAGTCACATTTGGGGTTACGTTCCTCCGGTGCGACGATAAGGTGTTGTTTATCGCTCCTTTGATGTGGGCTGCTGCGGTTGGCTCCATTGATCTTAGGCTGTCCTCTACGGATGCAATGATGTCTAGTATCGGTGGCTCTTTGGGAGTAGGAACGAAGTTCAGTCCTTTAGCAAGAACCATGGTCTGTGTCTCACTTAATGGCTCAGAGCTGAGGTTAACTACGATCTTGTTAAGGTCGTTGTTGTAGGACCGTCTATTCGTTCCACTTGATCTTACAAACTCCCACGATTGAGAACAGTAGAGCGAGTTTAACTTCTTGTCTAGAACTTTCTTTTGCGCATTGGAAATGATGGAACAGTTGTTGCGTATCCCTTCTAATAAGTCAGAGAGAAGTTGTTCCTCTAAGATCTGGTTTAAGGCATAAGTGGTATCTGTAATGTCGTGTTTCAGTAGCGCCACGGTTTTTCGGTGCATCCTGATCGTATTTCTTAGGAGTGAGAAACCTGCGGATCGTAAAATGCGCTCAGTCTCATGGTTCTTTTCATGGGCATAAGTTAGGTGGAACGCCTTAGGTAAGAGGCCTTCATCCCGGCATTTTACCAGGAAGGTTAACTTACCCAGTACGGTCACCTTAGTTAACCTTCCTGTTAAAATGCCGGGATGAAGGCCTCTTACCTAAGGCGTTCCACCTAACTTATGCCCATGAAAAGGACCATGAGACTGAGCGCATTTTACGATCTGCAGGTTTCTGACTCCTAAGAAAAACGATCAGGATGCACCGAAAAACCATGGCGCTACTGAAATACGACATTACAGATACCACTTATGCCTTACACCAGATCTTAGAGGAACAACTTCTCTCTGACTTATTAGAAGGGATACGCAACAACTGTTCCCTCATTTCCAATGCGCAAAAGAAAGTTCTAAACAAGAAGTTAAACTCGCTCTACTGTTCTCAATCGTGGGAGTTTGTAAGATCAAGTGGAACGAATAGACGGTCCTACAACAACGACCTTAACAAGATCGTAGTTAACCTCAGCTCTGAGCCATTAAGTGAGACACAGACCATGGTTCTTGCTAAAGGACTGAACTTCGTTCCTACTCCCAAAGAGCCACCGATACTAGACATCATTGCATCCGTAGAGGACAGCCTAAGATCAATGGAGCCAACCGCAGCAGCCCACATCAAAGGAGCGATAAACAACACCTTATCGTCGCACCGGAGGAACGTAACCCCAAATGTGACTGGCTTGGAGAGGAGAACGCTGTCCGAACTAAGACGTAATGACAACATCATCATTACTAAGGCGGACAAGGGTAACGTGGTTGTGTTAATGGGCAGATCAACGTATGACCAAAAGATCTCGACTTTGCTGTCCAACAATATCTACAAACCTATTCGATTTGACCCGACAGATACGATACGTAGAACGCTTTCGGCCCTTCTGAAGAATTTCGCTATGGAAACAGGGGACACAGAGCTCTGCAACATCTGGCAGCACATATATTACACCAACAACACGAAGTGCCCAGAGCTCTATGATCTCCCCAAGATCCATAAAGAAGGTGTTCCGTTGAGACCCGTGGTATCGAGCATTAACAATGTCACATCGAAGCTATGCTGGTACCTCAACACCATACTCAGACCTCTGACCGGCAACAGGTCGTCCTTCGTCAAGAACAGTAAGGACTTTTGCAACGACATCCGACAAGTAGCCGTAGCCACCACAGAAATCATGGTGAGCTATGACGTCAAGGATCTCTTCACGAGCATCCCAATGAAACACACGCTCAGTGTGTTGGGAGGGCTTCTCGTTGCAGACGAAACCCTTACAAAAAGGACGAGACTGAATCCGTTCCACATAACAAAATTGGTTTCCTTTTGCATGCGGGAAGGCAATTATTTCAGGTGCCAAGAAAGGTTTTTCTCGCAAACCAACTGAGCTCCAATGGGCAGTCCACTCTCTCCCATTCTCGCAGAGATTTTCATGGAGCACTTCGAGGAAAAAGCATTTAACACCGCATCTCCCTCAATTACCCCAAGGTTTTTCAAACGGTATGTAGACGACATCTTCTCCATCATGAAAACTGGGGAGAAACAACCTCTCCTTGAACACTTAAATAGCCTGTTCCCGGAATGCATTTCCCTAACCATAGAAAAAGAATCTGATGGGAGGCTACGTTTTCTGGATGCGCTGGTCATCAGGAGCGCAGAACGATATAACACCACGGTTTACAGGAAACCTACCCATTCAGACCGATACCTCCACTTCTCATCTCACCACCATCACTCCGTTATGACTGGTATCATCAACGGGATGGTGGATCGCGCTATCGGAGTATGCGACGCGGAGTTTCTTCAAGAAGAGTTAAAGCATATAAAAAGTGCTCTCCAGCGCAACTGTTATCCTACCAAGTTAACATCATCTACAATCCACCGTAGGATCAACCACCCAAGACTCGTCCACCCGAAAGAACAAAAACCGGTGATAGTTATCCCCTACTATACAGGCATCGGAGAGCACGTCAAACGCCTTGGGAGAACCTTAAACTTTCGGGTATTTTTCATGAGCTCCGCTTCACTGCGCAACATTCTCAGGCACGATAAGATCAGTGTCCCATATGACCAAAGGCCCGGTGTCGTTTATCGGATAACCTGTGCTTGCGCCGTCTCCTACATAGGAGAAACGGGCAACACTCTACTTGACAGGTTCAAAGAACACCAATCAGGCGTTACCCGCTACAAGAACGCGCTAGCGAGGCTCAACGGGACAACGCAACAGAGACGACGCGGACGACCACAGACAAAAGACCCACAGAAAATCATGGAGGACACGATCAAAGGCTCGGCTGTCGTCGAACATTCCTCTCAATGTTCGCACGACCTACAAGCAAATATTATTTGCTGCGAGAGCCTATTCCATGTAAGAAAGATCAAGGAAGCCCTATTCATTCGCCACAATCCCTGTCTGATCAATAGGGACAGAGGGGTCGAATTGAGCGAAGTGTGGACCGACCTAATTAATAAGACGGGCTGCTGCACCATAGCCACTTGACCCATCTGCAAATACCTTTATATTCAACGTTCGTGCCTACCACCTCCTCGATTTGCGCTGACGACGGAACACGTTAGTTCCGAAAGCTTCGCTAATTAAAGCTCATTGAACAAGGATACCGTATCATTCTTAGTTAATAATATTAATAATAATAATAATAGTAGTATAAATAATAATAATAATAATAATAATAATAATAATAGATCAAAGAATCACGGAGATTTCTTCCCGTTGATCACGGTCCAAAAAACAAGTAGATGGAGCACTTTATTTCTGAACACGTGGCGCTAAAAAACATTCAGCGAAGCTTTCGAGCCTCCTCTGGGCTCGTCATCAGCGCTGCGGCACGTGTCTTGTTGCTGAGGTCCAGCCAACCAGTTCTGGCCTTCGGGAGAGGCTATTCCACTCAACCTGACCGCATTCCTCGCTGATCGGCGACCACGGACGGTCGGTAAGGCAGTCGCTCCGAAGCCCGGTCTGAACACGGAGGTGATCAGCCGTGACGGATCAAGGTTCGATCTGACGGGTTCCCACCGTTGTCTCGGCCGAGGTGGAAGAGCCTCTCCCGAAGGCCAGAACTGGTTGGCTGGACCTCAGCAACAAGACACGTACCGCAGCGCTGATGACGAGCCCAGAGGAGGATCGAAAGCTTCGCTAAATGTGTTTTTAGCGCCACGTGTTCAGAAATAAAGTGCTCCATCTACTTGTTTTTGGACCGTGATCAACGGGAAGAAATCTCCGTGATTCTTTGATCAATTATACTTGATACCCGTTAGAAAAAGTCTCACATTTACATCATGTGAATAATAATAATAATAATATGGAAAAAGTCACGGATTATTTCTTCCCGTTGAGATAATCATTTTCATGAACTGATGCTAACGCTTTTATTTTATGAAAATGAAAAGCACGGCGTAGCTTTCGAGCCCAATCTTGGCTCGTCATCAGCGCAGGTATTTCGTTGGCCGCCTACCAGGTCTGGTCTTACGGAGAAGCTCCTCCACCCAGCCAATCGTCGGTGGGAGCCCGTCGGATCAAACTTGATCCGTCAGGGCAGTTTCCTCCGAGTTCGGCCAGGCGTCGGAGCAACTACCTTGTCGACCGTCCCCTGGAGGAACCAACGGACACGTGGCCGATGACCCGTTATCCACCACCACCGGACAATGCCACTACAACTTTACTGTACGTTGAGTTGCCAACCGGGGACGGTCGACAAGGTAGTTGCTCCGACGCCTGGCCGAACTCGGAGGAAACTGCCCTGAGGGATCAAGTTTGATCCGACGGGCTCCCACCGACGTTTGGCTGGGTGGAGGAGCTTCTCCGTAAGACCAGACCTGGTAGGCGGCCAACGAAATACCTGCGCTGATGACGAGCCAAGATTGGGCTCGAAAGCTACGCCGTGCTTTTCCTTTTCATTTTCATGAAATAAAAGCGTTACCATCAGTTCATGAAAATGATTATCTCAACGGGAAGAAATAATCCGTGGCTTTTTTCCATCAAATTGCTGAACCCCGTTACTAGATCTATCTTTGAAAATAATAATAATAATAATAATAATAATAATAATAATAATAATAATAATAATAATAATATTGAAGCAAGAGGAATTAGTAACAAGGTGTCTCATACTTATGAGAAATAAGAAAAGATACGGTATCCTTGTTCAACAAGCTTTAATTGGCGAAGCTTTCGGAACGTACACGTACGTTCCGAAAGCTTTCGGACCTTTTTTTGTGTTGTGTCGCTACCTTGGTCGGTCGGTTGGGACGCTCGCTCTTCTGCATGAGGGACTGGGCGGGCGACAGTCGCTTGATGGGTCCAGGTATAGACCTGATAGTTGATGTTGCCTACCCGGTTGGTCGAGCGGAGGAGCTTGCAGGACCATCGACCGTACTGGACAGTTGACATTAACTTTAGCACTGATGATGGACGAAGTTACGTCCGAAACCTCTGCTAAAAATAAAAATATTCTTACAAAGAAACGGGATTCAACCGTGTTATAAGAAATGGAATAATAATAATAATAGCAATATTCAATAATTTCACGGATTTGTCCCCGTTCGTTGAAAGTTTTTATTCTTTCAAACAGCAAAGCTTTCGGGGACAGCCTTTGCCCGTCTTCAGTGCCAAAAAATATAAGAAGAAACATAATAATAATATTGGTCAACTACCCAGGTTGGTCACTCGGTCTGCAAGTACTCTTACTCTGCCGACCTAGGCAGACGCTTCATCAGTTGGGCCATACCTTTGACCGCGTCGAATCCGCAATCCGCCTTAGTCAGCCGTGCAGAAGCAAGAGCAATCAAAGCGACCGCCCGACGTTCCAGAAGGACAATTTCATCATGCAAAAGAGCCCGCGGATCTACTTTCCTTCGTTCCCCGTTGGGCTGTAGTATCGCTAGAGGGCGCTGATGGCGTTTCTGTTGCTGGCCACTCGTATAAAATGCTAGGCACTAATGCCTGGTGTAGGTGCACTTGGCCTGACACCGATGCATGCTTGCAGGTGCACCATGTCGTGAACAAATAGTGCCACTCAGTCGTGGTCGCACCCGTTGCGTCTGCGAGTGGTGACGAGGGCCGCGCTTATTCGCTAAATTGCCCAGCACCTTGCCCGCCTGGGAGCCGAAGGGACGCAGCACGAAAGCGCAGTTACGTAATTTGACCATCGGCATCTGCGAGCGGTCCCTCTTAAGTGTCCGGTGTAGCTGCACTTGGCCAGCCACCGATGAATGCTAGATGGTGAACCGAGCCTTGAACAAACAGTGCTACTCTGTCGTGTTCGGACCCCTTGCGTCTGCGAGTGGTGACAGGGGCCGCGCTAATTCGCTAAATTGCCCAGCACCTTGCCGGCCTGGGAGCCGAGGTGACGCAGCACGAAAACGCAGTTACGTAATCTGACCATCGGCATCTGGAGCGGTCCCTCAGAAGTGTCCGGTGTAGCTGCACTTGGCCAGCCACCGATGAATGCTAGCTGGTGAAGCGAGCCTTGAACAAACAGCGCTAATCCGTCACGCTAAATCCCGATAACCACTTAGCATAGCGGAGACACGGTGCAGCAATAATACGCATGACCTATGTGCATAAGCCTTCCTTCTTGAAAAGGACAGCAATTACGTGTGCGCATCATTCGGCATGTCTGGGAAAACAGTGAATGGCTGAACTTTCTGCTACTCTTGCCGAGCTCGTTCACAAGTTTACCCACACGTACACCGGTAACGACTTGCACGTTGTGAAGATTTGGTAAGTGGTTGCTCGTGTTCGATACTATTCTGTGATCAACATTAAGTTAGTGGAAAAGTCTTAGACTACGGGTCCTAATGCATGCTTATGGATTGGCGTAAAGCGCAGCCGTCACGAGTCCGTACGCACGCAGGTAGTAGGCAAAGAAATGATCGGTTGTGTTTAGGCTTAGGTATCGGCGAAAACGGCTGCCATCAAGAAATACCGAGCGCACGGGTAGTGGGAATGAAAATATACGATTATGTTTAGGTCTAGGCTTAGGTATCGGCGAAAGCGACTGCAATCAAGAAATACCGAGCGCACAGGTAGTGGGTATGAAAATATACGGTTGTGTTTGGGTCTAGGCTTAGGTATCGGCGAAAGCGACTGCAATCAAGAAATACCGAGCGCACGGGTAGTGGGTATGAAAATATACGGTTGTGTTTGGGTCTAGGCTTAGGTATCGGCGAAAACGACTGCCATCAAGAAATACCGAGCGCACGGGTAGTGGGTATGAAAATATACGGTTGTGTTTGGGTTTAGGCTTAGGTATCGGCGAAAACGACTGCCATCAAGAAATACCGAGCGCATGGGTAGTGGGAATGAAAATATACGATTATGTTTAGGTTTAGGCTTAGGTATCCGCGAAAACGACTACCATCAAGAAATACCGAGCGCACGGGTAGTGGGAATGAAAATATACGATTATGTTTAGGTTTAGGCTTAGGTATCCGCGAAAACGACTGCCATCAAGAAATACCGAGCGCACGGGTAGTGGGAATGAAAATATACGATTATGTTTAGGTTTAGGCTTAGGTATCGGCGAAAACGACTGCCATCAAGAAATACCGAGCGCACGGGTAGTGGGAATGAAAATATACGATTATGTTTAGGTTTAGGCTTAGGTATCCGCGAAAACGACTGCCATCAAGAAATACCGAGCGCACGGGTAGTGGGAATGAAAAATACGATTATGTTTAGGTTTAGGCTTAGGTATCCGCGAAAACGACTGCCATCAAGAAATACCGAGCGCACAGGTAGTGGGAATGAAAATAAACGGTTGTGTTTAGGCTTAGGTATGGTCGAAAACGGCAGGCACCAAGACATGGCGAGCGCGGGCGCTATGGGCCGTTTTGCGGCTAAGTCTTTTCAATTTCGCGGGTACTACGTCGTCGTCAACGTTGCCGCTACGTGCACCAGTAAAAACGCTGAGCCAATCAGCGAAATCGCACGACATTAGCGCCACCTACAAAACCCACGGGGAACGAGGGAAAAAAGATCCGAGCCCGCTACAAGCAATCCAATTCTCGATAATAATAATAATAATAATAATAATAATAATAATAATAATAATAATAATAATAATAATAATAATATTTTTTCAAAGATAGATCTAGTAACGGGGTTCAGCGATTTGATGGAAAAAGTCACGGATTTTTCCCGTTGAGATAATCATTTTCATGAACAGATGGTAACGCTTTTTATTTCATGAAAATGAAAAAGGAAAGCACGGCGTAGCTTTCGAGCCCAATCTTGGCTCGTCATCAGCGCAGGTATTTCGTTGGCCGCCCACTAGGTCTGGTCTTACGGAGAAGCTCCTCCACCTAGCCAAACATCGGTGGGGGCCCGTCGGATCAATAATAATAATAATAATAATAATAATAATAATAATAATAATAATAATAATAATAATAATAATAATAATAATAATAATAATAATAATAATAATAGGGTGTTCTTCGTTTCACGGCTTTCTCCCGTTTGTCGTCTGTACTCTGTAATAAATTAACACGTGCCCTACCAACGGATGGATGAGCAGGTTATTAAAAAGTGCACAGAGAACGATTCACTTGAGTGTTTTTCGAAGCTTTCGGAACCTTCTGGTTCCGCCGTAAGCTCCTTTCGCTGACGACGGAACCAGAAGGTTCCGAAAGCTTCGAAAAACACTCAAGTGAATCGTTCTCTGTGCACTTTTTAATAACCTGCTCATCCATCCGTTGGTAGGGCACGTGTTAATTTATTACAGAGTACAGACGACAAACGGGAGAAAGCCGTGAAACGAAGAACACCCTCAATGAAACAATTCCCCGTTACCAGACATCCAATTTTCAAAATAATAATAATAATAATAATAATAATAATAATAATAATAATAATATTCCTGAGGTCTTTTCCACGGATTTTGTCCCGTAGGTTGTTGTACGTTAGGAGATCTATAAGACCGGGACAAAATCCGTGAAAAAGACCTCATGAAGATCTACGCTCCCGTTAAAAGACACCCTGTCTTTCGAAATAATAATAATATAGTAATAATAATAATATTGTGGAATTTTCTTCTTACACGGACTTTTCCCCGTTCGATACGTTTTATTCACTTCAAAACAGTAAAGTGAAAAAGACGGACGAAGCTTTCGGGAGGCCTCTTCTCCCGTCATCAGCGTCAAAAGAAAAAGAAAGGAAAAAAGAGGATGAGTCGGGTGCGCAGCCATTACGACGCGGTTTTTTGAGAATGGCAGTCCTCCACTCTACCGCAATTGTGGCAATCACATTCAGTCCAACTTGACCGGGCCGTGTTTCATTACCACTCCTTTGGTAAGAGCGTTGGACCTCCGTCTCTACTCACCGCACACGTCAGTGGTGCGTACACCGACTGAGGTTAGAGTTGGCTAGTCAGGCGGCGATGTCGGTTATGTTTGCCTATCAGTCCGAAGGCTATAAAGCAATTTCAAAGGGTCAAGATAAGGGGAGGGAGCACAACCGCGAAATGTCGACAAAGAAAGAAAGAGAAAGAAAAAGAAAACGATCTCTTTGCCTTCATGCGAGTGTGCTTGGTCGGTAGAAGGTATGCCATGTGCGCCGTGTATGCACCGAAGTCTTCAAGTTCATGAATCGTTCTTGTCCTTTGTAACAGGGGCGAAATTTCATTGTGGAATTTTCTTCTTACACGGACTTTTCCCCGTTCGATACGTTTTATTCACTTCAAAACAGTAAAGTGAAAAGTCCGTGTAAGAACAAAATTCCACAATGAAATTTCGCCCCCGTTACAAAGGACAAGAACGATTCATGAACTTGAAGACTTCGGTGCATACACGGCGCACATGGCATACCTTCTACCGACCAAGCACACTCGCATGAAGGCAAAGAGATCGTTTTCTTTTTCTTTCTCTTTCTTTTTTCTTTGTCGACATTTCGCGGTTGTGCTCCCTCCCCTTATCTTGACCCTTTGAAATTGCTTTATAGCCTTCGGACTGATAGGCAAACATAACCGACATCGCCGCCTGACTAGCCAACTCTAACCTCAGTCGGTGTACGCACCACTGACGTGTGCGGTGACTAGAGACGGAGGTCCAACGCTCTTACCAAAGGAGTGGTAATGAAACACGGCCCGGTCAAGTTGGACTGAATGTGTTTGCCACAATTGCGGTAGAGTGGAGAACTGCCATTCTCAAAAAACCGCGTCGTAATGGCTGCGCACCCGACTCATCCTCTTTTTTCCTTTCTTTTTCTTTTGACGCTGATGACGGGAGAAGAGGCCTCCCGAAAGCTTCGTCCGTCTTTTTCACTTTACTGTTTTGAAGTGAATAAAACGTATCGAACGGGGAAAAGTCCGTGTAAGAAGAAAATTCCACAATGAAATTTCGCCCCCGTTACAAAGGACAAGAACGATTCATGAATAATAATAATAATAATAATAATAATAATATTGAAGCAAGAGATATTAGTAACAAGGCGTTTCATAACTAAGAATGATACGGTATCCTTGTTCAGTGAGCTTTAATTGGCGAAGCTTTCGGAACTAACGTGTTCCGTCGTCAGCGCAAATCGAGAAGCTTCTTCTTCTCGATTTGCGCTGACGACGGAACACGTTAGTTCCGAAAGCTTCGCCAATTAAAGCTCACTGAACAAGGATACCGTATCATTCTTAGTTAATAATAATAATAATAATAATAATAATAATAATAATAATAATAATAAATAATCCACGTGTGCATGCACATTAACATGCATTGTTATCGTTTCCATACCAAGAAGTCGCGAAGCTCCACAGTCAAACGTTGCCGATTGTTGGAGCAAACACCGAGAAGCACGGCCTTTACTTCCATCATTTCCACGCCGTGTTTCACGTGCTTAAGCAACAGTCAATGGTATGGCAACAAAGAGCAACTGTTCCTACCGCTAAAATCTGGTCGTACGTATCCAACACATTTTCTACCTTGTTGGACTCGGTGAGCAGCTGATCAATGTGGTTCAGCAATTCGGCAATTTGTCTTTCGCTGCCAACTATCGTTTGCATATTGGTCTTCAAATTGAAGGTCGAGCGAACAGGCAGGGGCTTAAGATCAATTCAAACTCACCTTGTCCAATATGGCCAGCTCTTACATTAATTTGTTCCAAAACTGTTGCGAATCGGCTATGCTCATATTGTACTTCGCAAGCAGTGCCCTAAAGTCTGCTTCCTCTGCGGCGGATATCGAATGGAAATCGTCAACGCTGTCAATGTTGGAGGACGTTGCCGCAAGAGAAGAGTTCTCCTTAAGCCGCCCGGATTCTGCAAATGAATTTCGAGGTGACTGCGCAACTTCAACTTTCTCTTCGGCTGAACACCTATCTCGTCCACAGGAATGGATATATTCACGAATTCTGGTCTTTGCGACAAAAGGTAACGATGGCAAACCTGTGAAAGCACGAATCCATTTTTATGACGTCGCAATAAACACGCAACCGCTGGACTTTACCTTCCATAGTTGTCGAATAAAACTTTCCTTTTCGGAGACTTTGCATACTTCCCATCGATAAACGCTATCGATCGTGATTTCCAAATCGGCCATCGCCTTGAACGTAGGCACTGTGTGTATGTAGCAAGGAGTGCATTACGCCGACGTCCCACCTTGCGCGGATTTATTCCATCGACAACTCGAACTTCGGATAAAAGCCATGAATGGAACAGCGCAAATCGCTGACTCTTTTCGTTCAGGAACACTTCGTGCAGACGCGGAGTCACCGGATGAAAGTAAGATACCATTTTTAAAAAAACGAATGTACCAGAAGCCGCCTCGACGCAATGCCTTACTTGTCACGCATAGGTAGGTCTGCTTCTTTCGCTTTCCGCCCGTCAGAACGGCGATGCACTTCAGGATTCGTTCGTCTGATTCCTCGAACAGCTCCCTCTGAATGGACTGCTTCACGCTGTCGTCCATAGGCAGTGGATACTAGCGAAAAGCAATAGCACAACGCAGGCCAACAAAACGTAGACACTAAGGCAAAGCAAGCCTTGAGGTTATAAAAGACGTTTTCACAAGATATCCGATTACAGCAACGTACAACTTCAACGGCACTCATTCTTTGGTCCTATACTTCGCAAATTGACAAGCGTTGGATGAGGGCGTCATGAATTCAATTACAATTTCTCATCGTTAAAGTCAATCTTACTGGTAAAGCGATTCCCCATGTTCTCTGCTTTTCGGCATACAAGAAATAGTTCACATTGCCTCAACAGATAATTGCTCCTTCGATACGTTTGAAATGCCTTTCGCGAGCTCCAGTTCTAATATCAGCGAGTGCAGTCAATTTGACAGCCAACTGGGATGGATATCAGTTGGCCAAGGTGGAGCTCGGAGTCAAGAAAGTGCCATGCAAATTCTTAAGCTTGCTTCCCTTCTTTCTACGCTTGGCCACCACAGCAGCAATGCACAGTCGAGACGCCAAAGCTCTACCGAATGCCATTTCCGAAAATATCAGCAAGGGCGGTAACGAGCACGCAAGAAACTGTAATTACTGTGAATCCCGCATCAACTGAGCTGCCGCATATCTCAAAGCAGCAACCAATTTTCTCCATTGCCGTAATGGCAGCAAAGCAGCCTACCTGCGGGAATTAACGCGCTGAAATTACCTAGGTTTCGTGACGCTTTATTTGGCTTTTGATGCGATAACATTCCAGGCTGGGTAATCAAAGGCGTCGACAGCGCTGGGATTCAGGTAAAACGCGCATTAGCCTCCTTACTTACTAGCTCGCGCATTCTGCACCGCGAAATGCCACTGCAGCGATTTGCATTGCTAATGCTGCCCTTTGTTGCCGGTCATCACAAGCAGGTCTTTCCTGCCGGCGGTCAGCGTCTGGTAGGCCACTAGCCAATTCCCGCTAAACCAAGAAAAGCGGCATACCTTACTCTGTCAACTTATATAAGTTTATCGAGTCTCTACGCTCCTGGTACACGGGCAAAGATTAACTCCGAACTTACATGACAATATTGAGCTAAGTGAGTTAAGGTGACGGCATACAGTATAAAATATCATGTTTTTAAGTCATTAAAAAAGTCTTATCTCCACAAAACACGACAGCACAGCACATCTCTAGAACGCCTGTAGGCATTTGAAATGAACAAACAGATGCACAGCAGAGTTAGCGAACGCACCACCCTTCCTAATGCTTTTATCCTGCACGCAATCTTGACTGTGCATGGCAGTTCAATGTTAACCGAGGAAGCTTCTTCCCAAAGTCAACTTCGTCGAAACTCAAAGGATTGGCCGAGAAGTGTCTCTGTGCGCTTTGCAAATTGCCGATTACCTGCAAAACAGGAGGCGGGATTGCTCAGCAAACTTTTGATACAGTAAACTGTTCAGAAGTCGTTGCTGCGCTTAATCCGGCCTGCTTTTGCAATCAACTTGCTTACTTGACGAACAGCATGCCACTTACGTTGACCGGTTTTGCTACTGAGCACGTGGTTCAATAAATTGTCCCTAAATACGATAATGATGCTTCGCGCAGGGCGAAAACTCGATTTCACTCAAAAGCTCAATCATGCGCATTTTGTCCGTCACGGAGAATTCTGGCCGAAATGGAGGACAACCACCTGACAGCAAGAGGTATTTGAACTCCAAGGATCACTGCCGAACGGTGTTCGCCGTAGTTGGGTACAACTGGCATAGCGCTTTCTGTAATCTCGTTTCTGTTTCCTTTTTAATTGGTCTAATCCAACAAAGGTTTCACTTTGGTATGCCTAAGTACAGGCTTGCCGGTGGCCAATGTCATAGTGGATGCAACGACCGTCTCGTTGGATCACTTGTCCCAGCTTTATTGTTTGAAATCCCGCCGCCTTTCGTTCAAAATCTTGTTTTGTAACGCGGGACAATTTTCATTAGACGGTATTGTCACAGATTCCCCGTTCCATCGTAAAACTTTTATTAAACTCTTACAAAAAGCGGAGCTTTCGGACCTCCACGCGGTCCGTCTTCAGCGCTAACTGGTCACCACGCAGTCAGTCTTTGGTTCAGCAAGCTACTCTGCTCAACCAACCAGACGAGCGACATCCGCTATCAGGACGAACCTTGACCCGTCCAGCATTTGAAACCCATCCGGTCAGTCATGCAGAGGAGCGAGCATCCCCTCCGACCTACCGCAACGGTGACTAAACGAGAAATGACGAAGGCAAACGCGAATCCGTTGATCGTCGAAGTCTCCTCTTTCTTTAAATCCGGCGGAGTTTAAAGTAATCCTGCAAGATGTTTTCCAACTCCAAACCACTTTACAATCCTGCGCATTCTTCTGCCTTGGTCTTCCTCGGTGGCCCTGTGTAGCCCGGATTTGTTCAAAATCTTGTTTTGTAATGGGATAACATCCCGCCGCCTTTCATCCGAACACCAAATAACTGTGCGCAAGTTGTCATTTTCGCCTGCATTGATTGTTTATCAATGAAGGTGCAGCCAATGAAGGTGCAGCCGCAAGATCACTCCTAATTTGCCTGTAATCTTACAGGCTGATTACCACGGCGGGAAATCGTATACAATAAAAGTACTAAGCGCCAACTTCAGTGCAAGCGGACTAAGGTCGACGACCCTTTCAGTCGGCCAACGTATACGACGGCAGTGACATACGCGTTGGACCTGTGAATCCTTAGGTTTGCTGTGTCGGACGTTCTTGGAATGTGGTGCCCGCGTCGTCGGCCTTTCGGCTCATAGAAGAATGCTGATTATGGACCTGCCCTCCCAGGAGCCATTGCGGCGGGCCTCGGCGTTCCTTGTTGGAGTCGTTGTTGGCAGCTTGTTTTGCTTCTGCTATTTGAAGTGGCTCGACGCGGACACTTTTCAAATTGCCAAAATGGAAAAGCAGTTCGTCTTCCCGGTAAACAGCGGTTTGCTTCCAAGTTTGCCTTTGGAAGGTGCGCTGCCGGAGACGGCTCTTTCGGATCACAACATGAGCGAAATTGCGCACGTCGGTAAGCAACGTTTCGCCGTTCCGCATTTTCCGAGCTTTCGATCTCTGCTTTAATTTTTCGTCACCATTTGGTGCGTGGTTTATGCTAATTGTACAGTAAGTTTGCTGGGCGGGCGTTTGCGCAGCCTTACGTAAACGTGTGCACTTGCGTACAGTATGCGAACCGTACGACATCACGTTAACATGCTAATTTTCCTGCCCAGTTGAGTACGCTGAGGGGCAGGCGTTGACAGCGGCTTAAATCCCGTAAAAAATGTAAATTAGCACTTTGGCACCGCTGCGTAGAGTTTTGCTTCCAATGTTCTTCATTAAACTTAAACTGGTTTCCGCTTTCCAGAAAGTACAATGGTAGCCGACGCAATTGCCAAAGACGTCCGAGTATTCTGCTGGGTGCTCACGGGCAAGGCGAACCACAAAACCAGGGCAGTGCACGTCAAGGCTACATGGCTGAAGCGGTGCAATGGGTTCATGTTTGGGTCTTCCATGAAGGAAGAAAGCCTAGGCGCCGTTGACCTTGGCGTTCCCGAGGGAAGACCGTTTCTTTGGAGGAAAACAGTGAAAGCCTTTTCACACATATACGAACGGCACCTGAACGACTACGATTGGTTTCTGAAAGCGGACGACGACACTTACGTGATTGTGGAGAACCTACGCTTGCTTCTACTTTCCTACAACCCAAATAGTTCCGTATATCTGGGCAGCAACTTGCGCCATCCGAATCACCAAAAATACATGAGCGGAGGTGCCGGATACGTGCTCAGTCGAAATGCGGTGAAGGAGGTTGTTGAAAAGGTGTTCCAAAGAAATACGTTTGCCCAGGAGGTTGGACCTGAGGACCTGCTAATGGGAAAGGCGCTGGAACTTGCGGGCATTCGTCCCAGCGATTCCTTGGACGCCTACGGTAGGCCAAGGTTCTTCCCGCTGAGCCCGCAATTTCACGTGCACCCGCGACCCCCGGACAAGAAATTTTGGCTGTATACGTTCTCGCAGTACCCGATGAGGCTGGTAAAACATTGCTGTGCATTTTGACGACCAGACGCGCTTTTCAATTTCAGGGTTTAAACTGCTGCAGCGATTTCGCCATTAGCTTCCACTATGTGGAGCCAGACTTGATGTACGTTCTAGAATATTTCATATATCACCTACGCCCGTTTGGCGTATTGCTCGTTCCCTTCAATCGGTTGTCGCTCAAGAATACCAGCCATATCGAAGTGATGCGTATTGCTTCGTCCTTCGCGGCCACATTCAACAAAGCGAAGATTTGACGATGAGTCACCGTTTTGCTTTTGTGAAGTGCCCCGAAGCGACTTGCAGTATTTACGGGTCACCTATCGACGATTTGATCGCTAAGCGGCCGGTACTTAGACAACGAACCGTAAGTGCACTTTGACAAGTCGTTGCCTTTAGACAGGCTCCGAACTAATGGTGTAAACCTTTATTAATGTTTGCCTCGCAAAACCGCCGGCACCCGTTGTGAAGACGCGCAATCGTTCTTTTACACCGCTGGAGCAACCTGCGCGGCAATGCTTTCATTTCGCCTTACGACATGTAGGCGAAATGAAAGCATTCACTTTTATTGATGAAGTATGTCTGAATGGTTGCCTTGCGCAGTGCATTGTCTAGCTACGCCGTTCATCCTTGCCCATTCGTGTACGACGATGACCTTGTAGAATTATTGATGAAAGTCAAGTAAATCGATGAGCTGTGCCGGTGCCTCTCGTTTTTTCCTCCCGGGCAAACCCAGGCTGCAAATTGGCGACTCCTTGCCCTCCTGCCCCTGTTTCAGGTGCGCCAATATACGTGCATAGCTATCGGCCATCCACAGTCACTTAGCCGCTGTGAAACTTACCCCTACATGTCGGTTAGTTTCACAGCGGCTAACTTGGTTTCTCGACTTTGAAAAATGTTTTCACCGGTTTATTCTAACTTCAAGTTATTAAGAACAACTTGAATTATTAATATTCTTAATAGCTTCAGTGAGTAATGACATGAATACTTGTTAACAAACAGCGTCTTGCAACTTTTGCCTATGCATGCGCTATCGACGTGCTTCTCTTTGCCCTGTTGTATGATCTTTACAATTTAGCTGAAGTCACCTTTAGGCTTCCTATTTTACCCTCTGCCCTTTGGCAGAACGGAAGTTTCATTGTAAACAGATGGAAAAATGGCCTAGACTTGATTAAACAATGGGTTATATATATATATATATATTTTTTTTCAATGTGATGGTATTCCGGCTTTCCCGTTTTTCGCATGGTACCTGTAATAAAACTGCAAATGCCCTACCAGCGGATGGATGGGCGATTATTAGAAATAGCACAGGTAAGAACGCTTTTATCGTATCGTAGCTTTCGGAACGCCCTGGTTCCGTCGTCAGCGATGTTGAAAGGGTCTCTTTCAACATCGCTGACGACGGAACCAGGGCGTTCCGAAAGCTACGATACGATAAGCGTTCTTACCTGTGCTGTTTCTAATAATCGCCCATCCATCCGCTGGTAGGGCATTTGCAGTTTTATTACAGGTACCATCCAAAAAACGGGAAAGGCGGAATACCATCACATTGAAAAACATGAAACCCGTAATAGTGACGTCACCTTTTCACAAAAACATGCGCACCACTCGGCGGCATTATGGTTGCACTAGCGTCGTTGCATGCCTGTTCAGCAGCGTGATCATTTGCGCGAGCGTGAAAGACTTTTTCTGCTCACAACGCTTTCTAAACCGTGCACAATGCTACTGAGGCGTTGTCATTTTTATGATTGCTCGTTATTGCTTCGCGCGCGTTGTCGAGTCCCCCTCCCCCCGCTGTGCATAAATATCATCTATCCATGGAACGTGGTATCATGGTTATACGAGGAATAACGGCTTCGTTGAAGCCGCTACAAGATTTATTCGATGAAGCGAAGAAAAGGGACAAACAGTTCCCTCAAAAAAGTTATATTCACAGTTTCCCCGTTCCTTCAGCAATCTTTTAATGACTTCTCGTCAACAGTGGAGCTTTCCGACCGCTCATGGTCCGTCATCAGCGCATAGGAGTCAGTGCGCAGTTTGTCTTTGGTTCAGCAAACTACTCAGCTCAACCAACCAGACAAGCGACATCCGCTATCAGGTCTAACCGTGACCCGTTCAGCATTTGTCGCTCATACGGTCAGTCATGCCGAGAGGGAGCATCCCCTCCGACTGACCGCGACAGTGACACAACGACAGAGCTTGTCTGGTTGGTTGAGCTGAGTAGCTTGCTGAACCAAAGACTAACTGCGCAGTGACTCCTATGTGCTGATGACGGACCATGAGCGGTCCGAAAGCTCCACTGTTGACGAGAAGTCAATAAAAGATTGCTGAAGGAACGGGGAAACTGTGAATATAACTTTTTTGAACAATTCCAACCCGTTACGAAAAATGAATTTGAAACAGCTCCCTATAAAAATGTTTTAAAATAAAGATCTGGCAGCTGCGGATCCTAACATTTTAAAGTGAGAAGTTTCGCTACCAACAAGTTCAAGAAACCATAGGACTGGCCTGTCTCCAGGGGATCTGCGCCCACCTACAGGAAGTGGGTAAATTGTCTGATTCCTGACGCGGCAAACGTTTCTGCCGTAGACCTTTTGTTCTACGTGATGTTCAGTATTTCTGCTTAAGTGTGCCTATGCATTTTATATTTCTCCTGCTCTGTACCCATTCCACGCACCAGTACATCGCTTAGCTCATTAAAGCAAGGCGATTCCCAGATGTTTAAAGTAAGAGCATCTTACTTTCATCCTTTGTTGTAACTAATGGTCTGGACTCTGATGGCTGGCCCCATTGGACAAGCGCAGTCTCATTCATGTCATTATCTCGCAGCTAGATTCCGTAGTACCAAGATTCGAAGGATCACTAGGTATGATAACCGTTCGGGAAGGAATTCAAGGGGGCAGGACGAAATACGCGGCTGGAATACAATCTATTTGGCCTTTTTCATAGGGTTTTTGATGTTTTCACGGAAAGAACCCGTTCAGTTCGCATCTTTTTATTGATGGTCACAAAAAATGCGAGATACAAATGCGGAGCTTTCGGATCTCCTCTGGATCCGTCTTCAACGCTTCGTTCCGTGTGCCGGCTGCCCAGTTAGTCGGTGGGTCTGCAAGTTCCTCCGTTCGACCAACCTAGCAGACAACGTCAGCTATCAGGTCAAGTCTGGACCCGTCAGCTAGGTTGGTCGAACGACCGACCAGGACAGTCACACGACTGATTTGGTGTCGTGTGACTGTCCCGGTCGGACGGTGGGGATGCTCACTCTCTGCAGGACTGGCTGGGCGGGTGACGGACGCTTGACGGGTTACAAGGATAGTATCTGATAGCTGATGTCGCCAGCCTGGACGGTCTAGCGGATGAGTTTGCTGAACCGTTGACCGGCAGGTCAGTCTACACATTTTTTGTGTTCGCCTGTTGACGGGTACAGGAGTGGTACCCGAAAGCTTGCGCAAGTAAAAGGTTTTTACGAAAAACCGAGTGTATACCGTGCATAAACTTTATTTGGAGCGCCTTAATATATAATAATACGTTGAACTTGTTCGTCATGCGTGAAAAGGGTGTTTGGGAAATTTCGCGATCGATTGTGCTTCGCATTCACTTGCAATGTTTTATTGCGTAGTAAAAAGTAGAAGAAATAAGCGTATCATTTGAAATTCCCTCGTATATTAGTCCCGAACAACCATAAAACACATGGTTGACGGGTTCGCAGTCGACGTCCTTTTGCCTTTAAGGTCGAGTAGTGACGACAGCATTACGCATGCTACCATCTTCAGACTGGTCTGCTCCTTTGTTGTTGAGATCCCTCGTGGCTTGGTTGGTCACTTGCGAGCTTTACTCCCGCGCAAATACCATTTCCAGGGAAATGATGAACATATTTATGGCTAAGTTTTATTACTGCTTAAGAAGTGAGAAGCGGATAGGTGACTGTTTTCTTGAAAGCGCGTATTTTAGTTGACCAAGCATTATCAGAAGCAAGCATACACTTGTCGTGACTGCGTTGGTATTCAGATTATTTGAATCTTTTTATTCGTTGTGCGCACACGAAAGTTTGCATTAATGATGGAAGGTTTGGATTATGTTAATTACGTGTGAATAATTTGCGTTAAACGCATGCTATAAGATGAAAGGTGCTCTTTTATTCATAATTGGGATTTGTTTTCTCTCGCAACTTAATCGTAGGCGGTCGCTTTACGCTGTGTGAGTGGACATCCTTCATGATACACTGTAAAGCTAACACAGAATGGCGTAGTTTCGTCGGTATGCGATACGGAAATTTGAAAGGCTGTGCATGCGGTTTCTGGATTATTTTGCTACGGCATTTGCCGGCAATAGTGGGAGAAGATATACGCGAGTTGCACTTTGCTCTGATGCACCGACAACATTGACTGGTGGTAAAACCTGGGAAGGCGTTTTTCCAGCAGATGCGAAAGCGCATTCGCGGCGGAATTCGTCAACGAAAAATGGTGATTTCACGCAATTGGGCATTTTGTACCATTGAGTAAAGTGTTTCCAACCGGCACATGGCCGTTTGCTTCGAAATGGCAATTTGGCTCAATGATACAGCGCCCTTCGATTTGGGACATGCGGTCGTCCGTTTGGCGTCCGACTATGGGGAGAGCGCAGGTTTGATCACTTGCACGCCATCCTGGGTTCCCTTCAACATTCGTTCCCTATGAAATGGGTCATCAATCTTCCGCTGTTTGACACATTGGCCTTTGGCCTTGGAATGACGCTTTGCTGGTTCCATTTGCGCTGTCCTTGTTCCACTTACTGTTCTGTGGAGATATTTCACTATGATTTGTCTCGAAAAGCTATGCGCTCTTTGACTAGCTTGGCCAAAGTATACGGCTGCGGGAACTGTCCTGCATATCGTGTTGTTAGGGGAGCATGCACGTGCGTGGTAATAATTAGCAAGCTCCCACGAGTGGATTGCTCACTGTGGATTTAAACGAAGCGGTCGTCGACTTGTCTTGGATTTCGATATAGTTGTTCGTAAGAGGAAAACGTTAAGGGAACAAGTGCACTGGTGAAGGTTGCTTCGTTATGCGACTGAAGTTTCATCCAGCGATCCCCTTCGTAGATTCGTACGGGCGCTGTTATTCTAAATTGGGCGCATGAATAATGAAAATAGCTGCCCATTTTTGATGACCCCTGTGGTTTGCGAGAAAGCTAGCCAATCTCTACTTGTTTGAAAGACCGAATCGCGATGCAATTCCAATTTTGTCGGCTTAGCAACTGGTTGAAAAAGGTATTAAAATTCCCGTTACGAATAATAAAGATTACTGAATATATATATATATATATATTCAGTAATCTTTCTAATATATATATATTCACAAAATCTGCGGTCGATCACAAGGAACGACAAGATCAAAGTTCCCTCCGAGGAAAGACCCGGAGTCGTTTATAACGTTAAATGTGGTTGCCACGCCTCCTACATAGGGGAAACGGGCAACACTTTATTTCACAGGTTCCGTGAGCACCTGGCAGCGTTGACTAGATACAAGAACGCCGAACAAAGACTCAATGGGACCCAGACCCGAAAACGAGGACGACCACAAACACTTGATCCTAGAAAGATCATGGATGATGCCAAGAAAGCCTCCGCGGTCGTGGAGCATTCCTCTCAATGCTCACATGACCTGCGACCGGAAATAATTTGTCGCGAGAGCCTGTTCCACCTCAGGCTAATAAAGGAGGCCCTGTTCATTCGCAATAACAACTGCTTGAATCGTGACAAAGGAGTAGAGGTCAGCGACATATGGAATGCAATCATTAGTAAAACCAAATGTTGCACCATACCACCTGACCCCTTTCCTCAGCCTATAAATTCCACAACATCGGAATAAACGCCACTGTCAATATTCGCTGACGACGGAACAAGGTAGTTCCGAAAGCTCCGAAGGTCTGCGTTGTTCTGTTGTGTTACCTAATAACTGCCCATCCATTCGCTGGTAGGGCGTAGTTCTTGGTGTACTTTCAGACAATCTTTACTTCCAACGGGATCAAGCCGTACACGCCATCATGACGTTCAAACGACCCGTTACAAGACATCCAATATTCAACATATATATATATATATATATATATATATATATATATATATATATATATATATATATATATATATATATATATATTGAAGCAAAAGGCATTAGTAACAAGACGTCTCATAACTATGAAAAAGAAAATAAAAGATACGGTATCTTTGTTCAACGAGTTTTAATTGGCGAAGCTTTCAGAACGTACGTGTTCCGTCGTCAGCGCGATTCGGATTTCGCTGACACAATTTTAAATTGCATTTCTTTGTTCTTTAAAACGTACAAATTGAAATTCTCACACCACATCGCATGAATATATATATATATATATATATATATATATATATATAATTAAACAAAGGATTCCTGCACACGCATATATATATATATATATATATATATATATATATATATGTACATGTGATGTGGTGAGATTTGCAATTTGTACGTTTCAAAGAACAAAGAAATGCAATTTAAAATTGTGTTTCTTGGGTGTGGAATAATTGTTTCGCTGAAAGAAATGCAATATTCGATTCCAAGTGTAACTGTTAAATGTTTTGAAAGTAAGTTGTACGTTTCAAATTACAACTGACCGTCATGCATACGTCATACATCTTGAATATTCCATGTAGTTGCGGTACTGCCGACGCCAGATTCATACGCTACGGCGATGGTGTTATTTTTACATTTTTGCGCTTTACAGGATCCGAGGATTTGTTACCCATAGGCCGAGTAAACAAATGCACCTGCGACTTTTGTGTTAGTATTCGGCGGTGTACAGCGAGCGAAGTTCTATCCGTTATCATGTTTATCGTTAGCACGTTTCTCCTTATGGTCGATTAGATGGAGTTTTGAACAAACAAGGCAAGGCAGCGTAGCAGATGAAACGAATAGAAGATGTACCAGGCAGAAGTAACAAGGTGAAGTAAAGTGGTATGTACGTGGTGTTTGGGAATCCAGGATAGATATTGACGTTTCATTGGACGAATCTACTGCACGAATCTAGTAAAGTAGAAGTAGAGAAAACACCTAGATTGTAAATGTTGCCGAGTAGTCGTGTCGCTTACTGCTACCGACTAGACAGGATTAGTCTCGAAGGTTTCATTTTGAAACAGAATAAACAAACAACAGTGTAATCATAATGCATGGTTGTTTTATAAACATAAAAAAGAAAGTCAAATACGTAGTGGTTACTTTATTGCAATTTCTTGACAAAAAGAAGTAACATATTTTACCCGTTGAAAGCATGCACAATGTCCTCTATGTTGCCATTGCGGACAAAAGCTGTCTCCTATGTTGCAGCTGTCTCGAATAGTGCAATTTCGTTTACTGGGCGATTTTTGCGGTCGCGCCAACTGATTAAAGTACGCTCGTATGTATTCATGTGAGATGTTCCAGAAGTTAATGGCTATGCCAAAATGATCAGCAAAGTGTATTCAGGTAAACGACGCCAAAATGAAGATATCTTGGTCCATGAATTTCGTACTGCGTCTTAGTCTTGTCAGCCACTTATGAAATACTTCGGAATTTCCGAGAAAGATTGAGGACTTGAGACTTGGTTCCGTTCAAACTTCGCGCATGAATGTAGGGGCATGCACCGACATCGATCAGCCTTATTTCCTTACACGACGGAACACCATTGCTTATTTGTTTGCTTCAAAATTTTTCAAGTAATCCTGAGCTTTCAGGGCGGCTCACGTCCTGTATTGATCAGCAGAGAAATGCACGACTATACGGCATGACAACTGTAATATTGATCAATCCCGCCCTTTTAATTTCGTGGATCTCCTGTGTATATCAATAATGCTAATGTATTAGCATGACTAATATTGCGTATGCTCTATCAATTTGTTAATAGAGAACAGCCTAAATTGGCGTTCTCATCTGGTTGTACGCATCTCTTAAGACCAATAAGCTTGATATGATGAAGACCAAACGATTTGCAAGTTGTTAACTGGGCAATGTCATTGCGAGACAATTAATTGCATTCGTAGGATTGGAAGCCAATTAAGCAAAACTGAAGACTATTTGCAGTTACAACGAGTTGATTACGATCAAATGCATTTCAAATAAAGGAGGCCCTCTTCATTCGCAATAATAACTGCATGAATCGCGGCAGAGGAGTGGAGGTCAGCGACGTATGGAATGCACTCATCAGGAAAACCAAATGTTGCCCCATACCACCTGACCCCTCTCATCAGCCTTTGAATAAGCCAATCTCGGAATAATCACCAGCATTACCATTCGCTGAAGACGGAACAGGGTAGTTCCGAAAGCTACGAAGGTTACAGTGTTTTGAGGCATTTCCCTAATAACTGCCCACGCATTCGCTGGTAGGGCGGTGCTTTCGATATATTTTCAGGTCGTTTTGACTTCCAACGGGAACAAGCCGTACACTCCATCATGCCAAAGTGCATTTCACTGGAAATCGACCATTCTCCTTTTTCGCTGCGAATGTCTCTGCTATGCTTTTGGTGGCAGCGAAGATTGTTTACGAGACAAGGTTTCCTCGAAAGCCCGAAGTGTTTGTTCGTAGTTTACTTGGCGCAACCTTGGCTTTTTGTTCCACAGCCGGATGGTCTACGCTGAAGTTGCCCATGTGAAGCTGTCCCATACTCTGAGTAATAATCAAAACCAGTAACACAAGATGTGCGTTTTAAAAAGCGACCACCGCTTGGTACGCCCTTTGACAGGTGCTGGCGACCCCTTCTTCAACAGCCGTTCGTAACATTCATAATGTTCTCAGTCGCATATGGAACAGCATTGGGAGGCGACCTTCGCATGGCAATGTACTCGATCATTCGACCATCTTCCTGAGCCCAGCTCTGATAATTCAGGTCTTTGAAAAGAGTGCCATGTAAAGGTCTTCCATCCAATTAACTTGCCAGTAGATATGCAACTCTTTTGACGACGCTGCAGTGGACATTCGAATAATATAAGACATATTTACGTAATGCATGCCAACACGTGTGCCCCGCGTCGTCGACCGGCAACTTAAATCATTGCGTCAGAACACTTGCTTGTCCTACGATGGCGAGTTGTGGAAAACATTTGAGCATTAAGGTCATATCCAAATCCACCTTCCGTTCATCCCAACATAGTGAACGCCAGGCGTTGCGCAACTTCGTGAATTAGCCTGAGTACGCTTGCGCAACGAGCAAGTCGCCTGAACGAGTTTCGTGGAACTGCTTAAAGTGCAACTTTTCAGCAATGTCAACATCTCGAGCGCCTCTCAACTTGCTGACGAAGCAAACTAGCCGGCGTACGCTTAACAAAGCGGAGGTTAGCAGCGCCGTTAGGCGCCCTTGAGCAGCCTACCATCCATTAGCTTTTGCCAGCTTGAAAGCCACACTAAATGACAGCTGCATGGTTCCTGCAGCCAACGGCGGCTGTTCCTCAACTTTAAGTTGATGACGCCCCGACGCAGCGAACTCGAATAGCTCATTGGCCTCTCAACTCAAGTGTTCGCCGTGGGCTTCCTTTTCGCTTGTGACGTTTCAGAGACCGCTGAGAATGGTAAGCAAGCCGGAATTCCTGGAATCTTTGCGTTTACGATAGCTCTTTTTGCTTATTGATGAATAACCGAGCGCGTAGGAGCCGTTCGAGTCGTCTCCCCCGCGTTGAGCCGGATTTGCTTACCCCCAGCTGCAGTAGTCAATCAAAGCGTCAAAACAGCGGGAATCCAGCGAAGAATATGCATGCATTCGTGTACAAAATGACGGGATTAGGAGATTTAGCGCAAACCGATAGGACGAAGGGCTTTTTGACTTTAACGAGAAAGGTTCCTGACAGGTTCCATGGTCCAGTGGATCCCACGCAGCGTTGCAACGCCAATTCAGATTATTAGTTCCGTCGAGCTTCGTTGGCTTGCGCCTTAAAATATTTATTTTCAGCCACCTTCATCGACCAAGTCGTCCACCGGTAAGCCCATTTTGCATAATGCATTTCGGATGGCACTTCAGGGAAGTATTCGTCCGAATTGGCCGAAAGTCGGGGTGGGATAGGCTTGTGGTTGATGCGTTTGAATGCTTCTTTCTTGCTGTACAAACGTTGGCAGCTGGCGCAAACAATGAAAAATTTTAGCCTACTGATCAGTTCGAGAAGTACACGTTTGCAGGAGCGGCTAATCAGACTTGCCTGCAACAGGCGCTCTTGTTCGGCGACGTGCGCCAACAGGAGCGGCGCCGCTTGCTTGTGGGACTCGAAAAACGTCGTTTAAATTCCAGTAGGTGGACGAACGTCAGCGCTTCATGCCAACGGGCAGTCAGTTGCAAGAGCCGACAGCAAGCGGCAGCTGTTCCAGGCATACTCTGTTCTTGTTGCCTGAGGTGTGCTCACCACTCCAACTTCTGCCTGTGCGTGTTTTTGATAACTTTTCCGCCGTCCCTTATTTGTTCGCTGTTGCCCACATCCAACAGCGCCATGGTTGCGGACAAAGAACGTGAGCCTTTAAGTATACGTATTCATATTTTCCATTCATATTTCGCTTGCTTGTTCCCCGTTTGGCGGAATGTGCCCTGTGGGTCTGTTTGCATGCATTTCCGCTTCCCCATTTTGCGAGCACCCATTCGATTGCAGAGTGCAAGGACGTTTTCAATCTTTACGACGAAGAGGGAGACGGCAAGATCGATGGAACCCAAATCGGCAGCGTTGTTCGGGCATTAGGACTGAAACCCACCAATGCAATGGTGCACAAAGCAGCCGGTGAAGAATACAAGAGAAGAGGTATTATCCTTTCCCATGGGCCCGCAATTTGTGTCTATCTTACGGGCGGCTACTTCATTTTCTGAGCAGCACTGTTCGCCTATACTTCATCTCAGCAAGAGGCTGATTTACGTTCCCTTTGAGGACAACCTTCATTCGAACAGGAACTGTTTTAACATACATCCCTTTGATATGTCTGGCATAATGTGTGCAGTCCGCGTAGAACGTGTTTTTATCTTCTTGTACAACTCGCATGAGCGTCCACGTCGAGTGTACGGACAAGAAATGCAGGTGACATTAGCAAGTGTTTCTTCTACCCTTCCAAGTTGCATATTCGAAGATATCCACATCATTGGCGATTTAATAGCGGGCGACTTTGCTCCGTTGCTGAGCGGATTGCGCTTTGAAAGCATGTTGCAGCTAGCAGCCGAAAGCAGCGTTATTAGAACTTGAAGCAACCGCTTGGCTTAAGCAGTTGGTACTAAGCCAACGTTGTTTCATTGCAGACTTGTTCTTTTGCGCATCATTAGCCAAATAAGTTGCCCTGCAGGCAACAAGTTCTTTAAGGGGGCAAGGAATGTAGAGCTTCCTTGGAGCACGCTTTTGTTTCCTCACACATTGGGGGATACACGATCTTTCCATTCCTCTCTTCCATCTTTGAGCGCGACGGGGAAAGCATGCTTTGAAGGAGGTTCAATGCCCAGAAAAATTGGCGATGGCCCATCGAGGAGCAGAGTGGCTCCTTTGCAATGTTCGATTCATTACGACTGTTCGTGAGAACGTTCCAGTTTAATTTAAAACGGACGTAGGCTTTGGTGTTCCATTTGTTCGCCGCGTCGTCATCCCCATCATCCATCGTCGTCACGTGCTCAATATGACATTTGAATATTAATAATTGAACATATGAGCAGCCTTCGCGGTGAATATTCAATGACAAACGTATGGCACAGTATAGTTGCGACTATAGAAGCCCTTCCGGCCACTGCTTTTGAATTCCGAGGGTGAATGGCGCGTTGGCGTCGAAATGATTCTTCACATTTGGATAGGGTGGTTAGCGGTATCGAATTATGAAATCTTTCAGATGTTTGCGTAAATGAAAAGTTTTAGTCGAATGGCAGCTGATCGCTGCAACCAGATGGAATGCCGTCGGCGTCAAAAATTTTATATTGTTGCATGCACGTGCTAGTTTATTTACCTGGAGTCAGAATTCAACTGAGTTCGAAAGGAAAAGGTGCGCATCGGCAGCGCTTTCGCTCGCAGCTGTTGCTACCGCGACAAAGATCGAATGTGAGGTGACGGAATCCTGGAATTAAGGTAGCACAGTGGCTTCAACCTGTAGACAGAGCGTTACAATGCAAATCAATCGGCGAAGTGAATAATGTTAATCTACGCCTGATTAATTTAGTAAGGCGGTGATGTTCCAGCCGAGGAGCAGCTACTACCCTTTGTGGAAGGAATCAAGCGGATTGCCTTTTCGTTGCGCCAAGATCTATTGGGGCAATGGTTTCAGAAACGTGTCATCTTCCTTGCGAAACTTAATTCATATTGTTTAAACGTTGAAAACAAGTCGGTTTTAATTTGGCCATGTTTCTCAGAATAGCGATCTGCAGGTTACCTATTTCGCGGCATACTTGAACGCCATCACTTCGCCGCATTTACGAATAAACCTCATTTTCCAGGGGAAAAGCGGTTAACGTTTGAGGAGTTCATGCCGATTTACGAGCAGCTGTCCAAGGAGAAGGAAGTAGGTTCATATCACGACTATTTCGAAGGACTACGCGTCTTCGACAAGGAAGAGAATGGTAAAGTCTTGGGAGCCGAGTTGAGGCACTCCTTATTGGCTCTTGGTGAGACTTTCGGTTGGCTTGCGACCAATGTTCTAACATTTGGCTTTAATCAAAGGTGAACGAATGTTGTCTGAAGAGGTGGATGAGATATTTGAAGGCAGCCAAGATGCGGAGGGAATGATAAATTACGAAGGTAAACGGGCCTTTTTTCTGACCATATAGCCCAACACGCTATGCCAACTTTGCGCTCCTTCCGTCGCATTGACTCGTTGACTTCAGTGAATCTTTTTTAGCGTTCATAAAGAAAGTTCTGGCCGGCCCGTTCCCAAACGAAGAAGATTAAGCATTGAAAACTTGTTTCGGCCGATTGTCATGAAATCGTTCTATTAACTGATTTGCATATATGTCCTAAAGGCTGTTTCAGCGCTTTTTCTAATGGTCCTTACTACAGTTGCGGTAACGTCGAAGTTGCGTTCACACTTGGCACCACCATTTGTCTCGTCACTGCCATACTTTTCCCAACCAAGCAGCGGCCCAGCTTTGTTTTGCAAAGCATTTACGGATTGCGACTCCAAAATGTAGCACTGCAGGAATGTTGCCGCCTTTCACACTTTGCCTGCCGCCATTACGACCACCCACCAACTGAGTGATCGCTTCGCAAAACCTTCCGAATAGCCGTCTCCGTTTAGTAGGCTGAAAGCGTTGTTTTCGGCGCCGCGACCTCCCACAGACACCAAGCGAGGTAGTTTCCACTACTGCACACCTATTTAGCTTTTGCCGGTTTGCACGTGTTCGCAATTTAATAGCATTAAATCGGTTAAAGGCGTTGTTCGACGTGCTGGCCGCATTTGTTGTAAGATGTACAATGAAAAAGACGAAGCAAACTCGATCACAATGACGCAAGGCACTGCAACACTTCGACGTTGAGCACTTTTCAAAATCTGCAGAGTCGATCTGTGCTTGCAACAAAATTGGACGACGCCTACCAGATGGTTTTCTCGATGATCTCTTTCCCATCGATATAAAGCTTGTACACAATGCCGCTGGTCTTGATGGCCTTAGAAGCCTCTATGGAGCAAGCATGCTCTTTGAGTTCAAAAGTGATCGCCATTCCGCATTCCAGAAAATCGCCCTTAACGAACGGTTCATCAACTGGAATCGCGCTTACATAATCCTTCATTACTGTAAATCTGTTAAGCGTGATTTGGGTTCTCATGAAAGCGACTTCTTATTTAAACCAAATCTATCAAGTTTAGCCAACTGCGTCTTTCTGCCAATGTGCTAATTATTGAAGAGCTTTAATGGTCCTTAATCTCAGTAACTTGTAAACATTAATGGTAAATTACTCTCTTTGGATTACTGTTTAAGCTAATCTATTCATTAAATCATATAGACTTGTTTCACTAGCAATGGAAGTGACTTCCATGACCTTTCGCGGATGAATCGATAAAAGGAAGTAGGAATGAACTCAGTCAAAATTACATTGCCATTTGATGGATTTTCTACGGGGACATCTTCAGACACTCATCATACGCCGCCTTGGCAGATCGAGCAAAGGATGAATTTAACGTCGAAATTTCAATGGCTGTTACCAGCTTTAGACCTGCGACCGTTTATCGGCTTGCACGACGGACCGTCTAAAATCATCCCGCGAAAAAGTTTGGCATTGACTTTTAAAGTGAAAAGCTATGCAGCTGCTGTTACAAATGTCGATGCTATTAATATTAATATCACGCGGAAATTTTCAAAACGTGTAGTTTGAGTTCGCCTATGTTCATTCGGCAAAATTGCTGAATGGCGGCGCCAGAGATTGACCTGCAAAAGAATTTATTTCTCACGCCGCAGAAAGCCTTAGACAATGCTGATTGAATCAAGTAAAGACTTACTTTGGAATCGACCTCTTCGCCATTAATCAGGACGTTCAGCGTTTCTTTTTCTGTAAAAGTTGCAGTAAGTCACTTGCTCGCGTGGCTACGCATTTAGAATGCGCCGAGCGGAAGCAGCGCTCACATAAAGGCGGCTGCTTTTGAATGAAACCCTAAGAATGAACCATGCCGCATTTTTCAACTAAGCAAAGAGACCTTGTGAATGCCCTTAACGGTGTAAAACTTTTCCACGTTGATCTCCCGTGCGCTGCGAACTCAATTGGGCTCAACTACATGAATAGCCGTAAGAATGATGCCACTCAAGCTGAATTAACTTGAATTTCAATTGACGATGAAAACAGAATACGGATGCTACTTAAGCTATCCATTCTGTCCAGCGGTACTGAACCAGCATAAAGACCTTCACTTATCGACACCATTCACAGTGATAAGTTCAATGGACCAAGGCTATGCAGAATAACCAAGCACGCGAAGCTAACAGGTCTTACAGAATTGATTTCGCCGTGCAAATAGAATACGCGCCTCTCTTACCTTGCAGTCCAACGTGCCAATCCCTATCAAATAGGCATGCAACAGTGCAGAATCGATAGAGCCCCTTACGGAGCAGTAAATAGAAAATAAATTAGTTGTATGTCAAAACTGTTAGGACAATGCTACCACTGAACAGGTTGATCAATCATGTCACATTTTTAAAATGGGTTCTGAAAAGTTAATGTTTGGCAAAACACTGAAGGCTTAACAATGGAAAGTTTTGGCTTCATAATCCCATACTGTCTGCGCGCTGATTAGGCAGCAGTGCCGTTACTTAAGCAACAAAAAGGCTCGGCTAACAGCGGGAACGTGTCCATTGAACATGCAAAACAGCTATCCATTGCCTACACATATTCCAACGCAGCTTGCGCCTGGAGCGTTGGCAGCCCAGAGAAAACCATACATTAAGTTTGTAAGAAAAACGGTTATGTTCGTGAGCGTTAAAGGGTTCACATTTATGACTAGCAACGCAGCCTGCAAAACAGAGGGTGAAGTCTCTTTAAAACATATAGTAAATGAAATTATTACGGTACAAGTTATTCAGCCTATACCACATATGTTGGTAATGCGGGCCAAAGTGCGGTTGCAACGAGTAGAATAAAAGATGGAGTAAAAACGTGGTGTCTGCTTGTCGGAGCCGTTTGCAGTTTACCAGCAACCATATCATGACTAGCACCCTGCAAATCGTTCGTGCAAATGTCATCCCTCCAACTCCAATGGTCCTACTTGCAACCAAAACAACGAAATGAAGATTATATGATTCGACGAAGTGATCTCATTGATGTTTTCGCAGTTCTCCTTTGCAATATGATCACCCGTTATGTAGAGGAACCACAGCTACACACCTTAGGTTGATGCAAAAGAATCCGGAATGTTAAAAGCGACTGCAAAGGCGCTAATTAATTTCTTTTCCGTTCTACAGGCAAGAAGAAACGGAGCTGAAAAGCACTAGAAAACCGAGGAAGAGTGCCTAGAGGGTTTTACAGGAATTAGTGTTCATGTTTACAATGGGATTACTGGAATACGTCAGGGGTTACGGCAACTACTTTAGTAAAGAAAAGTCCTGCATTGCAGTTCACTGCTAATTGAAATAGCACATTTGATACATAGCACAACAAAGCTATTGGACTTTCACTGAGATCGATACGCATGCAACTTTATCAAGTGGAAGTTCCGTTACTTGTACGGAGCACTTCGCTGGCGGTGCATTTAGGTTTTCAGTCAAATTGACCGCTCTTAATCCGTGCCAAATTGTTTCAATTAAAAGCCATAAGGAAGTCAAGCGTGCAAAAGAGCACTACAAAATTCATGGGCATCGAAGTGTACAGAGCGAGCAAACGTCGGTAGGACCACATGCACTAGACCACGTACGGCGCCGTAGCATTAATGCAATCGTTATTCACGCATCGCATCATGCAAGCTAAATGAAGATAGTTTTTAAAGATCATCATCTAGCTAATGGTGCCACCATTGGGTTACCGTCAAAACGACGTTCATAAAATGTTCGGCGATCCTTGAAAATGCCGCGGGGGATTCTCTAATCACGCTGAAAACACATCTCCAAACAACAAAAGATGAATAATGAACGGCGCTGTCCTATTAGCATTTATTTCTAACAACCTCTATGGAAAATAATGCGCTGGCCGTTATGGTCAATAATGTTTCCATGTAGTGTTGAACAGCACGAAGAAGTGCTGTCCATAATGATCAGCTGATGCCAACGGCATTTGGAAAGCAGCCTGCCTGAAACTGGCTGCTGCACGATAAGAACAGTGTGAAAGAAACCCAGGGCAGCGAACATTATTAGGCTGTCTCAGTAATGTAACGTGTTTTCAACGACCGGCCATAATTGCCATGAGAAGATAAATTTTCAACTTCTCACGGCGTATACTGGACTGCTCATGCCATGTCCTTAACGACAAACCAAGCACGACCACAGAACTGATACATATTTCTTTTGTAAGAATTCGTAATCGTAACGGGTACTGAAAGTATGTCGATCTTTGTCACGGAAAAATGGTCATATATATATATATATATATATATATATATATATATATATATATATATATATATATATATATATATATTTGAACACTGGGTGTTTTGTAACGGGTTTGTTCATGTTTGGATATCTTTGTTCGGCTGTCGACCCGTTTGGTGGTATCTGTAATAGATCTGAACACACGCCCTACCAGCGGATGGATGGGCAGTTATTAGAAAATATCACAGATATAGAATGCTTATCAGTCAGAGCTTTCGGCACACTCTGGTGCCGTCGTCAGTGATGGGAAAGAGACGACGGCACCAGAGTGTGCCGAAAGCTCTGACTGATAAGCGTTCTATATCTGTGATATTTTCTAATAACTGCCCATCCATCCGCTGGTAGGGCGTGTGTTCAGATCTATTACAGATACCACCAAACGGGTCGACAGCCGAACAAAGATATCCATATATATATATATATATATATATATATATATATATATATGACCATTATAGATTTTCCATGAAGCGAGATGTTCCATGAAGCTAAAAGGTCCTTTCTTCGAGATGTTCCATGAAGCTAGAAGCTCCCGTTCTTGCTGAAATCTTCATGGAACATCTCGAAGAAAAAGCTTTTAGCACGTGCGAGAGCGGGCTTGCACCATCCTTTTTCAAAAGATATGTAGGCGATATATTTGCAATAATCAGGGCAGGCAGTAAAGAACCCTTCCTGGAACACTTAAATTCCCCTTTTCCTAGTAACATTAAACTTACCATGGAAAAAGAATGTAATAATAAATTGCCATTCTTGGACGTTTTAGTTATTAAAAAAGATAATACAATCAACACAACTGTGTACAGAAAACCAACTAATTCGGACCGTTTATTGCATTTTTCTTCCCACCATCCCATTGCAGTTAAACGTTGTATAGTAATTGGTATGGTAAACCGCGCACTTGACGTATGCGACCCGGCGTATCTACATTCCGAACTAAAATACATTTGCTCTACATTAATTTCGAATGGCTATCCTAAACACTTTGTTGACTCTATTATACAACGTAGATTACTTAAAACATCCATAAACCCACCGGTGTCCGCCTCGTTACCCAACCCGGTGATATATGTCCCTTACTATAACGGCTTGGGGGAATGCCTTAAACGTTTGGGCCACGCGTTAAACTTTAATGTTCGATTTATAAGTTCCAGTAATCTCCGTTCCCTGTTGCGAAGTGATAAGATCAAAGTTCCATTGGACAAGAGGCCGGGCGTCGTTTATGAAATCAAGTGTGGTTGTCACGCCTCCTACATAGGAGAAACGTGCAAACCTTTACTTGATAGATTTCATGAACACACGGCTGCGCTGGCCCGATACAAGACCGCGGAACAAAGATTCAATGGTCTACCAGCGCAACGCCGTGGACGACCTCAAACCCGCGATCCAACCAAGATCAGGGATGAGGCAAGAAAGGCTTCCGCGGTTGTGGAGCATGGCTCCACATGCCCACTCGAACTGCAACCGCGCATTGTCTGCCGTGAAAAACGTTTCCACCTGCGGCGGATCAAACAAGCCTTATATTATACAATACATCAGAAGCAATAGATCCATTAATCACGATAGGGGTATACAGGTCAGTGAGGTTTGGAATGCTATTGTCAATAAAAGCAGGTGTTGCACCTTACCGAGCTGACCTGTCCCTTCTCCCGACCGCCTTTGTCTCGCGATCGCTATTTAACCTGGCTACTAAATAGCAACTTTCTCTTTCTCGCTGAGGACGGAACTCGAGCGTTCCGAAATATTCGAGATAAAACCGTACGTTGTTCTCTGACCGTGTCTTCAAATAACTACTCTCGTCCATCCGTTGGTAGGGAGACCGTGTCGGTTTACTTACAGATCCATCCACGTACAAAGCAACGGGAAAAATCCGTGAAAACTCAACATCATATATATATATATATGCGTATGTACATGAAAGTATAGCTATATAGAACCCTTTCCTCATCATATGTAACAACGTACAGCAGGAGAGCTTTCAGAACTGACACTTTTCGTCGGCACAGGGTAGTAAAGGGATCACTCATTGACACTCTATTACACGTACTTTGATGACGGAACACGTTACTACCATATGCTCTGTACTGCATTCATACAGTAAATCTAATCCAACAGAAACCTTATTTCAATGCAAAATCTTAGCGACTCGTACACGAACAGTTCAGAGGGCACGAGAAGAAATTGAAAATAATAATAATGCTGTTCAGTCGCGAAAAACAATTCAAATAAGAGTATATCGGTACCAAGCACTCAATATGCAATTCAAAAGTATTTATAATTTCAATATTAATCGTCTATTGAAAAAAATAAAATGAGCAATAATTTTTGTATCCAACCAAAATAAATCACATCGCTAACGCACTTCTGTAGAAAAGTGGCTCACTTAGCAAGTGCTTACCTAAGCATATATAGTACGGAGTGCTGTCAATGGTGGTTTCCCATGTTTTCAGTGTTTTCATCATCAGATCGGCGAACTCTTGAAACGGTTTGCCATCGACCATCAGTGAATACTGGTAGGAGAAAACGCTCGAAGCTTCTATGCTTATCGTGCATCGCAACTTCTTGACAAAGAAATCTTCTCTTCCGACCAGCTTGAAAAGCCAATCTTTCCTTAGAACCTCCTATAATCACACAAACAGTTCAGCTGCACTGCGAATCATGCGGCACCGTCGAAGTACTACATTCCTTACCTGACCATCAACTCGAATGACCCTTTTTCCCGTCGTGGTGCCGTGCTCCAACTCGATGCGGTGCACACCGTCGCTCAACGGCAAATTCCAAGCAGCCACCATGTCTTTGCTGCTTTTCTTTACGGAGTCCATTCCGAAAGCTCGCAGTTTATACAAGACCGCTGATGCTCCTACATTAAATCTCAGAAAGGTTTAACTGCTCAGTTCTTGTCTGACGCCGTCGAATCAATAGTTTGTTGGTGAGCGTATACGTGCCATTTTGAAACTATACACGGTGAAAACCGTTGCTAAGAAACAGCAATTTGTGCCTGCTTCACTTTATGGCCATCACATTGGAGGAAAAAGCGTAGAGATTCACTCTCACTGACAATTATGGGTGACGTAACGGTTGTGCTGAAGAAAAGCAACGGAAATGCTCGAGTCTACATTTTATTAATTAAAGCATGCAAATGATTGATTCTCACTTCCAAGGTCGATTGCCGTGCACATTGCTTGCAATAACTTCAACGAACCTGCCGCCCCCTCGTTAAGTGCAATCTTATGAAGAGCCATTCAATACCCAACGAGAGTTCGGAAGGCAATTGGAAACTCACGAACTTTCATTGTTGGTACTTCGAGATTTAATTAGAAATGTTCGAGAAAACCGAATAGTCTGCAACATTTACTATGCTCAGCCGCAGTAACTTCCAAGAGCCGTCCTTAACTTCACACTGCGCGAAATAACCTCAGATGAACGACTGCAAAACTGGCGGTACTGTGTTTACAAAAGCAACAGCGAAAACAGGTACGTTTTGCATACGAACAATTGAAAGAGTGGTAACGGCGTCTCATTTGAACTTGACTTCGCGCATCAATGGTTATCTCTTCAACTGAGGGCGAAGAGACAGGCCAATTTCCATTCAAGCGTACTGCACATCGACGTACGAGGAAGCCGTTTAAATTTTACGAACTCTGATCGTTCGGGTTGGTTTCTTTTGAATTGAAATCAATTAAGCTGGTCTTAAAATGCAAAAACGCAAATTACTATCAATCCGGAGTACGCAGCCGCATTTCATTCAACTCTGATACGTAGGATACTGGGACAAGTTTGTATGGACGCGCATTCAGTTTTTAAGAAAGTTTTCGGAATGCCCCATTTATTTGGATCATAAGGCAAAATTGATCGTCGACGCGACCGGTTGCGGCGACGTTCTAGCCTATCGCACTGGACAACAAAGTGCTCACCCTTCGATTACACTACTAATTAGATAGAGTGCAGTTAACGTTAAATTGATTTGTTCGATAACGTCATCAAACAACATCAAGCTATAAGTTGCACAAATGTGACACAAAACGCTATTCCCTAACGAATACATGGATGAAATGACTCTGTGTGTTAATAATACTATTAACAGTAATAAATAGATTGCTCACGCTAAAAAACTATGCACATGGTTGTTCAATTTTTCCGCTTAAGAACGGGACAAAATAGAGCCTGTTCCGATGACATTGACTTTATCATGTCTGATAAAGTTTCGGAGTGATGCAGAGCTCTTGAAAAACACCGGAAAATTTAATGTTCTCTCAAGGTGTTTAATGTGCACTCCAATGCCTTTTGTAATGGGGAAGAAGTATCACCGCTTTTTGTTCTTTCGAGTAGGAGAGGTTTGGTAGGTTAATCCTACGATAAATTGTAGAAGAAATTGGTTTAATAGGATAGCCATTAGATTGGAAGCTGCTCTTATGTGCCTCAATTCATGTTCAAGAAATACTGCTTCACAAATTCCGATAGAGCGATACACCATCCCATTAATGATACCTGTCATAACGGAACAGAGATGGTTGGCAGAAAAATGAAGATATCCGTCTGAATGAGTTGGTATCCTGTAAACCGTGGATTTGAATCCCTCAGCGCTCCTGACGACTAGCGCGTCTAGGAAAGATAACTTGTTACCAGTTTCCGTTTTTATGGTCAACGAAATGCATTGTGCGAACAGGCCATTTGGGTGTTCAAGGAAAGGTTCTTCCTCCGCGGCTTTCGTGATGGAGAACATGTCATCCACGTACCGCTGGAAAAACCGTGGGGTTATCGAGGGGGTGCGGTGCTGAACGATTTCTCTTCGATATGCTCCATGAAAACTTCTGCAAGGATAGTTCTTGACTCTTCGGAACTTCGGACTGTCGGAACTAGCTTATTCCGAAATCTCCGAGACCAGCAAGTGTTTTGCTCTGAGAAGTTTTACCGAATAACTGATGGGCGTTGTTAAGCTTAATTTCAACCATAGAACAACGGAAAGAATATGTAGAAAAACAGCGGAATAATAATAATAATAATAATAATAATAATAATAATAATAATAATAATAATAATAACAAATTCGTACAGACTTCTGTTTAATTCTTTGCCATTTTCGTGGCAACTAACCCGTCATGTTCATCAAAAATTAAATGACTACTAAATTAACGTTAACTACAACACTGAGTTGTTGGGGTATGCCACATCTTGACGGGGCCGACTTGACGGGAACCATCTTTGCAGTGAGATTCCCTTAGCAAAAGATGCTTGCATCTAGGAAAGTTCCCGCTTAAATAGGTTCATTGATTGTTAGTTTGCAGTGCGCAACGTTTAGACTGCTTTCCATGTTTAGTCACCATTTGCTATAGCAAATGTATTAATGATTTGCACGACATGTGTTTGTAAACCACTGATGTTTAGTAAGCGAGAAATGAATTGCTGATTCAGATTATCATAAAGGGCTTCTATGTTGCCGTTTTGACAAGCAAAAACGTAATCTTTATTGTGTCAATAAAATATCAAATGAATGGTGAAGTTATACGCAATAGCACGCAAATGATCTACATGCGAGCGCTTGTCGAACTGCTGCACTATTCGTTGAAGTCGCTCGGCGCATCCAGTCACACGCCATCGCCTTGTCGGCTTCTCTTCACCCCTGAATTATAGGTCTGCATGATGATCTCTCCCAGCCTGCACAGCTCGTGTGGCTTCTATGAATCTCCACAGTGTGGGGTGCTCGACACCGAATTCCGCTCGCATTTGTCGATGGGCCGCTTCGACGAAGTTGTTCGTCCGATCATGACCCTTCAGCGTCCTGTTGTGAATGGACCACATCTGTGGAGGAAACATATGTTCCCGACGGCTGCCTCGTTTGGTCGGTCGCCTGATGTACGTGTCTTCAAACTGGAAGCAAATCCGCCGGCGATTGAATCGACAGATCACCAACAACGTCTGTAGGAACGAAAGCCATTGCAACGATCATCCGGGCGGCCACGGCGAACTCGGTGTTGCTTCTATATTTTCTAAGCAGATTTCGCTGCGCCAATTTTTGAAAAAAGTTTCTCATCAAATGAAAGAAACAACCCCAAACCTGCACGCCAGGGAATGACGCTCTGAAGGGGTTCATGGCCGCCTGCTCGAAGTCCATGAGCACTGAGTCGGGAGACAGTTGAGGCCACATCTCTTTAACTGCTTCAAACATACGGCGATATGTCGTCTCCCGTTTGTCTGGCAGTAATGCATACAGCACTGGAAGCATAAAATTATCGTGTTCTGCCGTGAGGACGTATAGCTACGCGCATAACGGAGGTGTAATTTTGAATGTCCCATCCGCGTACTAATGTTTCATATGAACGCTCCACGCCGTGTTCGACTGTCGTCCAAAAATTAGCAACCGGTCATCGTCTCCCAGATCTGAGTCCTACAGCAAGAACTGTTCCTGACCACCGTTCGTCTGGTACGCTTCAGGGATGACGATTGAAGCCCGACTGGCAGGCTGTGACGGCGCCGCGCTAACAGCACATCTTCTCCGTTGAATAGTCTTTTTCATCGCCTTTGCCGATGGCATTTGTGCCCTCACGTCACTTGAAACGCTCTGGTAGGTATGGTTCAAAATCACAGCCGGTGTTTCCAAAGCATTTTCTGCTCGACTTTTTACGGTTGTGCAAACCACAGCGATATCAACGCGAGCTGCATCTCATCCATGGCAGTGGAAGTTCACCGTCTTCACCACTTCGTTCATTTGCCTTGCAGCCATATTCATAGCATTTGAAACATCGCCAAAATTTAATCATTCCTGTACAGCCTAACGCTTCGAACATATACATGTGTCCATCGTGGACGAACTTGGGGCACTGGCGTTGAGAGACTACGTTTGTCATGGTAGCGATCGCAGCGTAGAACGATGCGCACAGACCTTGGGGGTTTCATTATACACTGCTTCAACCTGCTTAGTCCAACAGCACGTCTGATCACGCTCTTGTTTGGTCAGTGGATCGACGGCACCAGTATAGGTACGCAGGGAATGTGTGACTGATGACATTAATAGTATACATGCAGCTGTGTACAAAGAGAGGCAATCAGACAGACAGAGGAGATAGAACTAAGAACGGAAAGTGAAAAGTCTAGCGTATTATAGAAGCAGGAGCGACCACTGTAAGCGTATCTATGCGACATGTCATCACTCACATCGGCAAGAACAAAGCTTCCTGTAAATGAAAATTCATTTACAACTTTACCGCTCACTAAAACGTGGGAACGAGTGTCCACTTGTTTGCATAGTGCTCATTCCAACCCAGACAGGTGTCACATACCAATCAGGATTAACCGATCAGGTGCGCATCCATACGATTTTCCAAACTCAAAGAGCTATTCAGTGCTTGTATGCTGCCTGGTCGCGGTCCCTTTTGAAGTGCGATCTTCCCACAGTACAAAATGCCATTTGGTTCCATAGAACGCCATCCACTGGCTCTTCAGTTAAAGAGATGTGGCCTCAACTGTCTCCCGACTCAGTGACCATGGACTTCGAGCAGGCGGCCATGAAGCCCTTTATGATCATCTGAATCAGTCATTCATTTCTCGCTTACTGAACATCAGTGGTTTACAAACACATGTCGTGCAAATCATTAATACATGTGCTATAGCAAATGGTGACTTAACCTGGAAAGTAGCCTAAACGTTGCGCACTGCAAACTATAATAACAATCAAAGGGCGTATTTAAGCGGGAACTTTCCTAGATGCAAGCATCTTTTGCTAAGGGGAATCTCATCGTCAAGTTGGCTCACGTCAAGATGGCCCCGTCAAGATGGGGCACTTCGGAGTTCTTGGAACATATTCGCTCAGCCATCAGCGTGTAAATATATTTTTAAACGCTTCGAGAACTGCATCACGGATGTTTAATTCTGTTCACCTTATATGTTGTGTCCAAATTCAATCAGTGCTACATTTAAAATTGAACATTTAGTTCCTTATGCCCTTTCATTTTTTCGTAATGCTATCCATGTTCAAAAGGCCAATGGTTATGATGCTAGCGTCAATAAACAGCGCGTTTTGTTTTCTTATTGTCCACTGTTCGCCCATTCGCTGCTCTGGAATTCATTTTTACTGACTACAGGTCTACAGGTCCTGGCGACGAACAAACAGGTATAAACTGTGCGGAACTTCCAGATAATTCACGTGCTCGGTGCAGGACCGACATGCCACTGTCTCTAGTCCGGCATTACCGGAGTTTAAGTAGTACGCGATTAATGAACTTGCCGGATTACTTGTCGACTGACAAGAAAGTATAGTTCAATGAATAGAGAAATGACTCATTAGGCTTCTGCAAGCCCAGTGAATCAGCAGGTGTCGATTCTTAAATGTAGTGGCCGCATTGTCCGAAAAGAGAATGAACATTAATGAGGAACAGATATACTGGTGCAGCAATGATGTTGATTAAGGATGGAAAGTTCATGCCAGGTTTTTTCAAAACGGAGACCCTAAGTAGTGACTCATTTGAGTTGTACCTCAGCAAGTAGGAACCGTCAGGTTCGCCATCTTCATCGGGGAACGACACTTACACGTCATGAACTCCTGACGATGATGGAGGCATGCTGAATGAACAGAAGCTGATGATATCAGATTTTCAAACGTCAACCACTTTGACGATTTTCAATTACGATTGAAAATCGTAATTGAAAATCGTCATGAAAAACACGCGATTTTCAGCTACTTTTTAAAACATATCCTGCAAAGTTGGATGCATAGTATCCTTCGGCTGTTCTGTGATCAGCATAAACGTGCAGTATGTAAGCGCTCGTTATTTCTTGAGCCCTAATTCCCTGCTCGTTGAAAATTATCCGAATTACTAAGCATGCCGGATTAGAGAATGTTACCTGAATACCGATACGGTACAAGTACATCCTGATTATCTTTGGTGAGGTGGGTTGTTGTAACGGAGTCAGACGTACCACATGGGTGATCCGTCAAAAAGTATTATGATGGGACGATGTCCCACTACCGCGTTCGTTTCCATTTCAGTCTGCGTAACAATCTCCTACGGCGAAGATTCCGAGTCATGGATCGCAGTTCTTGGCCTTTTCTTTTCCTAGCAAAACATTACTGACTTAGCGGCGAAGCTCCAACTTGCTTCCCGCACAATGCCAGACGAGGTTCTAACTGGATTTCACTATTTCAGTTTTACAACATCAGATGAACGTCAGAACTTCGCTGCCTTCAGGCGAATCTGCTTGAACAGATGTTGGGTTAGTAAGGAGCAGCGCATTCACCGAGCCTTACACTTTACCAAGAGTTGGGTGACCGAAAGCTGCCAGACTTTTCTGCGACGCTTGCAAGGGCTACTTGATGCATCTTGTAGGGTTTACTAAGCAAAGAATTCAACTGCAGTCGTAATAGCGATATGTACTGCGAGCTTGCCCAAGGAGTACAGTAGTAAGCGCATGCAGGCTCATGCAGTGAAATTGGACATCTATTTCGGACTCCACGTTCCGCTGGTCTTTCCGGAGGCATCAAACTAGCGTTGTCGAGCGCTACTGTTTTTCGTCATCCCAACGCTCATCCATTGGCATTAATGATTGACTTCCGACGAAATTATCTGCGCAGTGTTGCGACAAGAGACCGAAGGCGTCTGAAATGTCAGCTGCCTACTCAAAATGGCTTCTCCATCAAAGCTAGTGCATTGTCATGAGTGCGATTTTTTGGCTGTCTTCTGGGCTGGAAGACCGGCAAAATTTGTTCTTCTGTTCAAGACCGACGCGTTGCCATTTATACGCATCGCAAGCCACTGATGCGTGCAACACGGAACTGTGGTTTACGGAAGGAACCTGCGTGTGAATACGGTAGCTGCTATGGTTCCGTTGTGTGCGCGCTCCAGTAAAGAGGGTTGATCTGCACGACTCCAACACTGGTGCTTGGCTGCACGGATCTAACATCGCCCTCTTTATACGGCACAACGCCACCATCAACCGTGACAAGTGGAGGGAGGTCAGCGAGGTATGGAATGCAATTATCAGTAAAAACAAATGTTAATGAAAGATACAGTGTCCTTGTTCAATGAGCTTCATTCTGCGTAGCTTTCGGAACTGTCGTGTTCCGTCGTCAGCGCAGTTGGAAGGGGTTTGAACGTATGGTGCGAAGGTATTTAACGGTATTGGGGATTTAACCCCCCGGTATTTAACCCCCTCCCCAATACCGTTATACCTTCGCACCATACGTTCAAACCCCTTCCAACTGCGCTGACGACGGAACACGACAGTTCCGAAAGCTATGCTGAATAAAGCTCGTTGAACAAGGGCACCGTATCTTTCATTAACATTTGCTTTTACTGATAATTGCATTCCATACCTCGCTGACCTCCCTACCCTTGTCACGGTTGATGGTGGCGTTGTGCCGTATAAAGAGGGACTCTTTTATTTGCTAAGGTGGAACAGGTTTCCGTTTCAAGTGGAACCATGGGTACAATCGAACAAACGGAAAGATTCTGAAATCTGCTGGCTTCTCGCTGCTCAGATCCACGATCAGACACCACCGCGGTACTCTAGCATCACTTCGACCCAAACACCGACAGTTATGGTCAACACTAGCGGATGTAGTAGATCAAAGACTGCTAAAACTGCTAGAGATCCACATTCGTACTTCGTGGGATAAAATCAGATCGGTACAAAGCAAGATCCTTTGCAAGAAGCTGGAACAGCTTTACTGCAGCAGAACATGGACTTTCTACCGATCGAGGAGGAACACACAGAACGTGCCCATGGCCTACTTAGACAAAGTTGTTGTGAACCTTAGCTCGGTCACCTTGAACTCGGCTGAAAAGTGCTTCCTTTCCAAAGGGCTAAACTTTGTGCTGACGCCGAAGGACCCTCCGATCCTAGACGTGATCTGTTCAGTTGAACGCAGCCTCTCGAAAGTAGACCCAACGAAGGCTGCGGAAATTAAAGGGGCAACTTCGAGTTCCTTGGCGGAAAGGTACAAAGCAACCCCCATTATTAACAACCTGGAAAGAAAGGGCCTCAAAGGACCCTGATGCAACAAGGAGTTACTGATCACAAAGGCCGATAAGGGCAACGTAGTCGTTCTTTTAAATCGGCATGACTACTTAGCCAAGATCAATGCCCTTTTAGATACTGACATCTACAGGCCTTTAAAATCGGATCCTCCAAGCAGGTAAGCAGTGAAAGGAAGTATATCGAAGCATCTACGGTTTTCATCTTCAGGCACACGGCGCTGTCACTAGTGCGCTGGGACTGTTCGCGGGACTAAAGACAGCATCGTTGCTGCAGCAGACGTTGGTGTGCAAAGGAAACGTTACATGTACATCTTGATTTGTTCGGAGGTCGTGTTTATTAAAGCATTGCTGTGAAGGCAGGAAGCGTGCAAACCAATTGTGCTTTCAACGTTGGGCCGCATTGAGGTTACCCACCAGCCGTAATTCGCCCCGATTGACTACTACTTCGAGGCGATTCCTCTTCTTAGTGATGAGATCCGTAACAACACTAAAACGGCGCTCTACAATCGACTAGGAGGGAATAGCGATCAGTAACCTCTTCATCGTTGCCCACACGGCAGGATAATAGAGTGGTATTTCTTCGTGCAGTCAGAAGTAGTTATTGCTCCTCTCCATTCTGAGTGTGATCTGTTCGTTGGACTGCAGGTCTACTAATTCTTCCTGCAAGTAGAAGTCCACGTTCAGGGGATTTTCGATGTACGGGTCAAGCACCAAATTAGGAATTACCAACGAAAACACATCGTCAAACCACCTTAAATATTCGTACACCATTTGTAAACGCTGACAGTAAATATGGAGATTATCTTCAAAATTTTTGACTTCCTTGCTTACTTTGGCGAGCATCGGAAATGGGATTCTGTACCCGCCCACCTTCTGTAACCCGACCAGTCAGTCACTTAGAGGAGCGAGATTCTGTCACCCAGCCGACCGACCGAGACAATGAGACAACACAAAATGAAATGAAAGAACGACAGTAGCTCTTGGACCCGGCTGTAATATGCCCTTCCTTCCTCTCTTGCCCTTCCCCATGTTTCGCACTAACCTGCGTTCCTACAGTAACATGGGTGCACTCAACTGCTACTGCCAGGGTAGAAGCGATCGACAATTTTTTCCAGGAAAATTATGGGTTCCAGCTTCGGAAACGATAGCGGAATCACAGCTCCCAGGTTCGGAAACTGTTCTGTCGGCCAGAGACATGACCAGACCGCTAGGTGACGCCCCAGTCGTCCCATACCTATATAACCGCCTTACTCCGTTTGTATCTGTCGTTCTTGTTCTACCAGCGTACTAGCCCAGTAAACTCTTGTTCAATAATCGAGCGGACATAACAGTGGCGACGAGGGTGAGATTTGCTCAAGGGTTTACGAAAGCATTGTTCTTGATTTCCGTCTTTCTCCCACATCCATTCGTCTGACAAGATATCATGCCAACCGTGGCTCCGGAAATTCGTGAGTTGTTGCAGCAGCAAAGCGAAAGCTTGCAAGCTACATTGGAAATGTTGACGCGCTTGCTGGCCCCCAGGACGGCGGAAAACAGGCAACCTTCAATGGACAACCTGGCCAACAACATCTCAGAATTTTGTTACGATCCGGACAACGGCAGCACGTTCGACGCATGGTTCACGCGCTACGAAGATATCTTTACAATCGAATGCGGACAGATGGAAGATGCTGCTAAGGTACGCCTGGTACTACGGAAACTCAATATTTCTGCTCATCAGAAATACATAAACTTCATCCTTCCCAAGAAGCCCAATGACATTGGTTTTGCGGAAACAGTCAAGCGTCTGAAGGACATGTTCGGCCGGCAACGCTCGTTGTTTAGCACACGATATCAGTGTTTGAAACTGGCCAAGCGGGATTGTGATGATTTCATCACATACGCAGGCATGGTCAACCGAGAATGTGACCAGTTTCAACTAAACGCATTGACAGAGGATCAGTTCAAGTGCCTCGTGTTCGTCAGCGGACTACAGTCAGCGACCGACTCTGAAATACGTCTACGCCTTCTCAGCAAAATGGAGACCGACGCGGACGTGACCATTCAAGCGTTGATTGAAGAGTGCAGGCGTATCACTAGCCTAAACCAAGACGCGATTTTGGTTGCAGGTGCGTCTCCTAAGGAGAGCGAACCATTCATCAATGCGGTCGCTAGAGAGGCTAAGCTGATTACGCGTAGACCGTCCATGACAAAGAGGATGAAAAAGGGTCATGGGAATATCGATGGAAGAAGGCCTGTGTCGGCTGATGGGACAGCTGCAAAGGAGCCGCCTTCGCCAAAGCCTAAGACCCCATGCTGGCTATGCGGTGCGATGCATTTTGTCCGAAATTGCCCGTTCAAGCTTCACAAATGCCGACGGTGCGGCGGCACTGGACATAAGGAAGGCTATTGTGAAAAGCAGTCAAAGGGAACCCGCCGAGAAGGGTACTGTGGACGGAGCAATCGATCTACGCGGACAACCCACAGGGTAAACTCTGTTACAGGAGATAGCATTGCTGTACACCGCAGGTTTGTCAGTGTTACTGTACTGGATCACCAGATCCGTTTCCGAATCGACACCGGTTCTGACCTGACGTTGCTCACGAGGAAAACTTGGAAACGTCTAGGCATCCCGCGCCTTTCGGCTGTAGACACTCAGGCGAAAGACGTCTCCGGAAACCAAATTGAAATCCTGGGACAGCTGCGTTGCTCTTTCACATTTGGGGACCGCATGGTTACAGCCAAATGCTATGTACCGCAGCACGTTTCTTGCGATCTACTGGGCGTGGAGCTCATAGAAAAATTAGGTATCTACGACACCCCTATAAATGCTACCTACGGCATAACCAGATCGCAGGGAACCACAAAGACCAATGGTCTTTCGACAAAAACAAAAGTCTCTAGCCTCTTCACGGAGCGAAGGCTGCCAAGTTACCCAGCCTTGGTAAATACTGGTTTAGGACTATGCTCAAAGGTCAAAGCATCCTTACACCTCAAACCGGAGGCGAAGCCAATCTTCCGTCCGAAGCGTCCAGTTCCTTATGCTGCTATCGCACAAGTTGACACTGAACTGGATCGTTTGGAAAATTTGGGAATCATCTCAAAAGTCAGCCATTCTAATTGGGCAGCTCCAATTGTAGTCGTCAAAAAGGCAAATGGATCATTCCGTATCTGTGCTGATTTTTCCACAGGCTTAAACAGCATGCTCGAACTGCACCAATATCCATTGCCCACTCCAGAAGACCTGTTCACAGTCTTGAACGGTGGCCGCCTGTTTTCAAAGCTTGACTTCGCGGATGCTTATCTGCAAGTTGAGGTTGAAGACGACTCAAAGGAATTGTTGACTATTAACACGCATCGCGGCCTCTACCGATATAATCGATTGCCTTTCGGGGTAAAATCAGCTCCAGGCATTTTTCAACAAATCATGGATACCATGATAGCTGATCTATCCGGCACAGTGGCCTACTTAGATGATCTTCTTGTAGTTGGCCAAACCGTAGAAGAGCATGACCGAAATTTAGAAGCCGTTCTAGGCCGCATCTCAGAATTTGGTTTCAAAATAAGACCTGAGAAGTGTCAGTTCGGTCTACAGGAAGTCAAATATTTAGGCTTCATCGTAGACAGACATGGTCGTAGACCGGACCCTGAAAAGATTGCCGCTATCCAGCGCATGCCGCATCCTCACGACATGCCATCGCTAAGATCTTTCTTAGGTCTCCTCAGTTACTACGGAGTCTTCGTGAGAGAGATGAGAAACTTACGGGCCCCACTGGACAACCTTCTCAAAAAGGAAACTACATTCGTTTGGTCCACAACGTGTCAAGCAGCCTTCGACAAAGCTAAGCTGATTTTGCAGTCAAATTTACTTTTGACTCACTTTGACCCTACAGTTGACGTTGTCGTTGCGGCTGACGCATCAAATAATGGCCTGGGCGCCGTTATTTTTCATCGTTTTCCGGATGGAAAAGAAAAGCCCATTGCACACGCTTCACGTTCACTACTGCCGGCGGAAAAGAACTATAGTCAAATCGAAAAGGAGGCACTGGCGCTGGTGTTCGCAGTCAAGAAGTTCCATCGTTTCGTACTCGGAAGACGTTTCACGCTCCTTACTGATCATCAGCCTTTACTTGCTATTTTCGGAACTAAAAAGGGCATACCGTTGTATACGGCTAATCGCCTGCAACGTTGGGCGACAACTCTACTTGGCTACGATTTTGCTTTAGAGTACCGCAGTACAACAAGTTTCGGAAACGCGGACGCCTTGTCCAGGCTAATAGCAACGCAGCTACGTCAGGAGGAAGACATAGTGATCGCATCAGTAGACGGGGAGATTCAACGCGTTCTAGTGGACGCGGTTCGAAATTTGCCTGTGACGTCCCGTATGATCCGAGACGAAACGGCAAGGGACCCGATGTTGCAAAAGGTTCTTCAATGCCTTAGCAAGGGCTGGCCGAAGGTCAGGGCACCCCTGCTGCAGCACTTTTATAATCGGCGACAGTCCCTGTCCGTTGTTGATGGATGCCTCCTCTTCGCCGATCGAGTAGTTGTGCCTAACTGCCTTCAAGGACAAGTGACGAGCCAACTTCATTCCGAACATCCAGGAATAGTTCGGATGAAGGCATTGGCTCGCAGCGTCGTATATTGGCCTGGCCTCGATCAGCAGATAGAAAATATCGTACGGCAATGCAGTGCATGTGCCATGGTAGCAAAACTACCAGCGAAAACTCCTCCGTGCTCCTGGCCACCAGCGGACAAATGCTGGTCACGGGTGCACGTCGACTATGCAGGACCAGTAGAGGGTCGTTACCTCCTGGTACTGGTGGATGCATTTTCCAAGTGGCCTGAGGTCTTCATCACAGAGAAGATTACCTCGTCGGCCACGATATCATTGCTGAGCAGAGTTTTCGCTCAGTTCGGCGCACCAGAGACGATCGTCTCAGACAACGGCACTCAGTTCACCGCCGCCGAGTTTAAGATTTTCTGCGCTAAAAATGGCATCCAACACATCTTGATTCCCCCAGGACATCCGCAGTCCAATGGACAAGCGGAACGCTTCGTGGACACCTTGAAGAGAGGTCTAGCGAAAATGAAAGGAGAAGGGCCCATTACGAGACTGGTGCAAAGATTCTTGTTTCACTACAGATCATCGCCAAACGCGTCTTTCGGATATTCCAAGTCTCCGGCCGAGGCATTCCTAGGTCGACCCTTGCGCACAGCTATCAGCCTAATCCATCCAGCCAAAGAGACCCAGCGATCTAACGCTTCAGCTCGCCTAGCTCCACCTGGAGCGGTTCGAAGACGAGCTTTCAAACCAGGTGAAAGCGTGTATGTACTGAGCAATCAGGAAACGCCAAAATGGCTGGAAGGTCAAGTCATTGCTCGCCGAGGGAAAGTGGTGTATGACGTAAGCGTAGCAGAAAGGATATGCAGTCGACATATCAATCAGCTACGAAGCCGACCAAGCATAGTGTTCAACGGCTGGATAAGGCCATCTGCCATGGACAATGGACAGGGAGAAGCCAGTTTGCCTCAGGGCAAGGAATCCAGAGCGGAAAACAGGAAAGCTCAGCCGAGTCCACCTGGTCCATATGGTTTCGATGCGTCCCAGCGCCCAAGACGAAACCGTCGAACGCCGAGACGATTCAGTCCTGACCCCGAACAAAAGTTTTAATATGGTCCTCGCGTGAGGAAATTTGCTTTCTTTAAAGAAGGAGGTGTTCTGTCGGCCAGAGACATGACCAGACCGCTAGGTGACGCCCCAGTCGTCCCATACCTATATAACCGCCTTACTCCGTTTGTATCTGTCGTTCTTGTTCTACCAGCGTACTAGCCCAGTAAACTCTTGTTCAATAATCGAGCGGACATAACAGAAACAATACCAGTTCGGGAACAACGTCAGGGATGGGAAACAATAGGGGGAGCGGGGTCACGTTGCTCGCGCAGGATTAGGTAGACAATGGGGGCGAGACTGGGCGGTCCACTCGATCAATGTCGGGGTACAAACCTAAAAGATCCCAATGTATGTAATAGTTCAACGAAGGACGGTTGGCTACCCGTTTGGTCTTGCTCGCGCTGTCTGTAATCACGTGTAAGCAAGCCTCACCTGTGGCAGATGAGCTAGTTTATTAGCAAAAACAGACGATGGAAAATAATTGCGAGCAATACATATTACGTATTGAGTAAGCAATACGTATACATATTTCGTATTGCGTACGCAATACGTGAGGGAATCACTGTGAGGGTCCGTGAGCGAATCGCCACGCGCGTCAATTCGCCGTAGCCAATCACTGATTGGCTGCATCAAAAGTGGGAGCCGGCCAGTTGACGTGTACCCCCCCCCCAGCGTACGAATTGTGACACCATAATGGACAAGCTTTTGATATTAACCCTTGCTAATGTTTTCTAACCTGCGCATATGTTCGTTTCTACAGTAAATTTGGCATTGGTTAAATTTCCGTTTTGCTACCCAAACGCTTAATTATTTGGCATGAAGTATTGCTTCTAAGACAAGGGAGGATTTCACGCCTAAGCAAATCGGCTATATTCAGCCATTGATGAGACGGCGCAGCAAAGTTGCTATTCGTGTGTTTGTCGTTCGTCCATTATTAGCAGTCGCTGCGTTCTAGATATCTTCAATTATTAATCTATATCAAGACAAGGTTGTTTGCCATCGAATATGCACCTGATCAAACCTTATGCCGTGAATCATGACGGTGAGCGTGGATTGATTTTTCTAGCACTTTCGCTCTTCGGTTTATCGTTCTCTTGAAACGTGCATTTTAGGCTCGCCTGTTTACTCCATATCCGTAGATCCCTCTGGAGCAAAGTTCGCTACTAGTGGTTCGTCAAAGACAAGCACCGGTTTAGTCATGATCTGGGATCTGCAAGCAGCGCTCCTAGAAGGCACACCTAACGAAAGGCGACCACTTTTGTTGTGCCGAATGGAAGCTCATTCGGGTACATTGTCGCTTCGGCTATGGCCAAGCGCTGCACTACGTTTTTAGCTTGCGTAAACTGTGTTCGCTGGTCCTCTCGGCCGCACGTTTTTGCCACGGGCGGCAGCGACTCGCTTGTTATGGTATGGGCTTTCGCGGGCAACTGCCCGTCAAGCAGTGGGTTCGAAGTTCCACCCGAATATTGGAAATGTACAGCCACAATGGCAGGCCATACTGCAGGTTCGTTTTGCTCGGATTCATATTTGGTGGGCACCTTTTGGCCTAATCCAAAATTTGAGTAACTTGCATTCTTTTGCTCATCTTATTTATTCAATTTTGCGGACATCAGTTTGCCATCACTTTTGAATCTCTTCAGACGTACTCGATGTTGATTGGTCTCCAGGCGACCGCTACTTGGCCTCTTGCAGTGTAGACAATAGCATCATTGTGTGGAATGCGAGAAAGTTTCCAGGTAAAGGCTGCATATTTCGGCTATTCCGTTTTCCGCAAATCATTGTTCATGTTTTCTGAAAGAAGCACGTGCGACAAGTTGTCACGAGCGTTGGCAGTGCATTGCACGCAATGAATGATGACTGCCCATTTATTTAAATTTAATTTAGACCATTTCAGAAAGAATTACAACGTTGAACGGGCATGGGAGCATTGTTAAGGGAGTACGCTTCGATCCCATAGGAAAATATCTAGCCTCTCAGGTACGCAAATGTTTAATGTGCACTTGTATATGTTGTATTTTCTCCAAGTCTGAGGACAAGACCTTGCGCATTTGGTCGACCTCCGAATGGACACTTTTGGAAACCATAAAGAAGCCTTTCGAGAAGGTTAGTGTTAAGGGATACCTAATCTCATTATGTTTACCTCTGGTGTGAAGCGCTGTGGAAGTTCAGCGATTGACAAATTTAAATATAAACATGTTTCCGATCCTTTTCCATTTCGTAGCAGCATAATTCATCTTTGTAATCTTATCGTGGGCTACTGCAGATGCAAAAAGAAACCCTGTTTTACCTCAACCGAATCAATTGTAAACCGCATGTATGCAGAGGATTATACGAGCAAAGTTGGAGTTGTAAGCTTAAGTTTTTTGGGCGTACATTTTTCTGTAGGTAGAACGACTAGCCATAGATAGGTGTTTAAATTATAACGGCCATAACGGGAGATGAACTGCGTGTAAATCTGTAGGCCCTCCCGTTATAACTCGAGTTATTCAAACTGTCGGTCCCAAAACTCCGCTTTCCGAAGTTTTACATTCGTTTATTCTCGCACAATTCGATTTCATTTAGCGCGTGATTTTTAAATGTAAGCATTTTCTCGTCAGGTTTGAAGTGGCTTATATGGACTGTATGTTCGCACCTAAAGGTCCGTACTCTTAATAGTTTTCCGGACAGGATTGCTGCGGCGAAAACTGTAAAAGCTCGTCTTCAATTTGCTTATTTATATTTTTATGATTTTTTGAAAGGCTGCTCCCTCGACTCACATGCTGCGGTTGGATTGGTCGCCCGACGGACTTCATCTCGCTTCGGCACACGCAATGAACAACGGCGGGCCAGTGTCAAAGCTGATTGAAAGAAACGAATGGACCTACGAAAGAGATTTCGTGGGTCACAGAAAGGCTGTTACTTGCACGGTGAAAGGACACATTTGCTTTTCCCCTTATGGCTCTGACGCGAGCCCTTTTGTAGCGATGGAGTCCTGCATTCTATCGGATAAACGGCAAAACTAACGAGGTAAGAGATTTAGGCACTTTATTGACTTGGCCTTTACAGAGTCATCCGTAAATTGTGGTATAAACTTCCAGGAGACGTGGCTCCTGGAATCTTTGTTCTTTTTCATGAAATTTCAAAGCTGTTAACCGTAGACACGGAAAAGTGAGTAAACAGTATGAAATTCACGGATTAACTTATATGATCTGAAATGCGCCTTTTCACAAGTGCACATGCAGTGTCCACTGAGTATGAGAGGATTATGTCTCAGAATGGGGCATTTTTGCCTTAGCCGCGCAAACAATGCTGTACGCCTAAGAATAATCAAGTTTCATAAAAGCATTGTGCTATTAGTTGATCGCACCTGTAGCGTAGTGCTATTTGAAATATTTTAGGCAAGAGAAAAATGTTCTTCTTTTTCTTTTTTTTTATATTAGACAATAAAAAAGTGGATTATTGATAACGAGGGCATCGTTGATTCTTTGATTATTGAAAAACAGCATTTTTAGGCAATGGTCAATTGCCTTTGCGCCACTGGAAGCAAGGATAGGACTTTATGCGTTTGGTCAATGTCTCGCAGCAGACCGCTGGTAGTTCTGATGAACGTTTTCGCGGGCAGCATTATGGATATGTCTTGGTAAGTCGCTGTTCCATAGCGTCTCTTAGTTCTTAGTGTTCAGCTGAATTGCTTAGGCTGTTTGGCAGTGTAAATTTGGAACAGTAATGTACGTCTTCGAGTACTCTATTAGTGTTTTTGTTCTTATAGATAACCCGTTTCAAAGCGGTTTCGCTCAATGGTATTATCCAGAGAGCTCATGCTACCGTACAGTTGCAGCGCACTTTTCAAGCGTGAAAAATTTTCAAATATTAATGGTTGCTTCTTCAGGACCGCGAATGGAACTATGCTGCTGCTCTCATCTTGCGACGGCAACATAGCTTGCTGCGAGTTTACTCCGGAGGAAACAGGTACCGTGCTTTCTTCAGCGGAGAAGGTAAGGCTGACTCGTAATTTGAGTACCCCGTCCATTTGCCGACGGTTTTCATTCAAGGTCGAATATCTGAAGAAAATATACGGATGCATTAATTTTTCCAATCTTGGCTTTGATCGTGACGACTCTGACGCAACTTCCGTGTCTTCGCTTATAATAGAAAATCCGCAGTTTTTGGCCATTCATCGAGCTGCTTTGCTCGAGAAGAAGCGGTATGCATTGACCTTTATTTGTCAACTACTTATTCAACAATTGAACCAATGTAGAGAAGGGGAGAGCAAGGATTCCGCATCTTCGTCGATGGCTGTTTTACCAACTGTTCCTGTATGTTCTTAGCTGGCTGCATTTATGTGCAGTCTGGTGCGTGGCTTTCCAGGTGCAGGAGCGACAAGTAGAAACCCGTACAAGCACGGGCAAGCGACGTATTGTTCTTACGCATGCAGCATTTGTAGAACCACCACCAAAGACAGCGTAAGCAAATTGGGTGATCTCGCAAAACTAGTTTTCATCTACGTTCCCTTCCGGATTCAGGCCAAATGCACAAAACTTATCCGCGCCGTCGTCCGTTGCCGTCAATTCAGCCGGCAGTGAAGTTTCGACTGATTCCTTTGGGCAAACCATTTCGAAGGCGGTAGCTTCAAAAGCGGAAGCTTCAACTGTGCTGTCAACGGAAAACAATGATGGGATATCGCCGCCGAGACACGCGCAAAGTGAGGATTGAATGTCCAACACGATTATCACGACCGATGTCGTCACTTACAGGCAATCGCCTCAAGCCATCTCCGTCCGACTTAGCGTATTCAAATTCTGTGAAAGAGAAAGAGCAGGCGCATTTTGGAAGGGAGCAAAATCGGTCGGTCGCCAAGAAGGTAATGCACTCACAAGCAACCTCAAGCGACAAGCGGCGGGCAGCGAGGAGACCCTTCGGTAAAAGTGACCACGAAAGGGCAAGGGTTCTTACCCTTCCTTCGGAGAGCGATTCCGAAATTGAAACTGACGTAAGTTGCGTTCTCCGGTCCGCGCGGTTGGGGACCTATTTCCTTAGACCATAACGGCCAAACGCGTCTCGTCCATCGTTCCAAAGCATTCCGCCGAGGTATTGTCACCATTAAAGAAGGCGGCGAGTCTCACGCAGATTTTGGCAAAGGTAGCTATCGCGGTTTTATTTTTACCATTTATACTTTTGTGAACGCTTGCAGATTGACGAAAGGCATGGAGAATATACGGTTTCTATGGAAAATCACGTTTCCGTTGGTCGCAACGTTTCCTTTTCTCAATTGCTCTGCTCTTCGGGTGGAAGCTGTCTGTGGAAGTTCTCCTACAACTGCAAAGCAACGGCCATACGAGTCAGCAAGTGAATCCTTATTCGTTGCTTGCTTGTACTCGCCTCAAATCGACCAATTGTTTAGCCACATTGTTGCAGTCCTGTTCGAAGGCAACTTGATTAGCGTACTTTCAATTTCCAAAGGGCGGGCTCTGTCGCCAATGTTTTCCGTCAGTGACAACGTCAACTACATTGACTGCCGCAATAGCTGCTTATTTGTGGTTCTCGTCAGCGGAGAGCTCTTCGTTTGGTATGGCTTTGCTTTTGCTCTAAAATTCCCGCTTGCAGCAAGCAGCATTGATGCAGTGGAAATATTTCCTCTATTCTTTGATAGCATCCTATGCTTGTACTTAATGAAGAAATGCGCAATTGTCATGTGAAAGTCGTTCATTCAGAATCCCGACGTCCAAAATCCTGACATTCAAAATCCCGGCAGGTGAAGGTCGTAAAATGCCCAAAAACTTACGGCTTTCTAAGGGTAGACTTAGGCTTGGTCGTGTTGCTATACTTTCATCATGCGAACGCCTTTGTAAAAATATGCCATCATAGCGTCAAAACGATATCTCAGGAAACATCTAGGCTAAGTTGTGGAAATTGTGACTTCTCCGTATTTTGACGCTTCGGGATTTCTTAGTCGGTTTAAACCAGTGTTTCTCAAACTTTTTGGTGCCATCGCCCCCTTTTGAGACAAATATTTTGTCATCGCCCCCCACATCTCTCTCTGTCGTGCACTACCCAGACTTCAGTTGAGTCGACGGAGAAGATAGGTCAGGGCGTTCCCGATGCTCCTCCGTTATCGTTTCAATGACTTTGTCCATATGGTAAACGGGTTGCCTTCCGTCACAATAAAATTAAGAGGCCTTGCGGATTATTACAAGGGGTGAATGTCGAAATCCCAAATGACAAAATCCTGAGTGAAGAAATCCTGAATGGTCAAAATCCAGAAGGTCGAAATTCCGATCGGTCGAAATCCTGAACGATCAATATCCTGGAAATGATATTACTTAATTAAGAGACAGGGAAGCAGCATAATGGTAGTTTTTCCTTTCCGGATTTCGACCATCGGGATTTTGTCTTTTCGGTGTTTTGACCGTTCGCGATTCTGACTTCCGGATTTTGACTGTCTCCGCATTACAAGACGTTCCGTGTGCAATGTGATAGAAGGCAACTTAAGATGCGTAGCAAAAGCTTTTTGACAAATGAGAAAAGAGATTACAATGGAAGTTCATGTCAGTAATCTTATGTTAACTATAACATAACAACCTATTTCTCAATGCGAAGGATGTGCCTGATGAAGTGAAGTTAACTTTTTTACATCGGGATTAATATTTGTGAGCATTATTCTTAGGTCGCCTCGTTTCGCTATTTGCAGCCGATTCCTTTTCTTACCCAGCAGATCAGTAGCTGCACTGAATCCACGTTCAGTTAAGTAAGACGATGGAAAAGCGATAAGAAGCTTTTCCACAACAGCCCATAACCGAGGATGAAGTTGTGCTATTTGTCGCTGCAACGAAAACTTGTGATATCCGCTCCTAAACTTCGGTTTTAACTCTTCATTGTTTTGAAGTTCTAATAACTTTTCCTGTAGTTCCGTTTCTGTCTCTTCCGCATTGCAGAATGGATCTACAACCCAGTCTGGAATTTTCATGGATAGAATGTCACTTAATCGTTTCATGAAATCTGCGTGCAGCATTTCCAAGTGATTGCAGTACACCAAAATGTCATCATCATCGACTTCTGCATTTTTCTTGAGTGCAGCGAGGAGTGGGACCTGAAAGAACTCGCCACGTCCCAGATTTCGCTTGAAAATAACTAGCTTTGAGACAAATGCAGACATAATGGCCTTCGTTTTGGTTAAGTTAAGGTTGTCGCCCTGTAACTGCAAATTCATCTCATTGAACTTTGAGTATAATTCCGTTAGGTATGCGATGTCGCTTTTGAATTTCTTCAAGTTGTCTCGCAGTGTAGCATTCTCGTCCCCTAAGAATTCCAAAACTGTATCAAAAAGGCTATAAAAGCGGCTCAAGTAAGTGCCTTTCGATAACGAACGAACTTCAGTATGAAGTAATAAACGGTTAAAATCTTCATCATTCGCCTCACACAACTGACTGAATAATCTCTCATTCACGATTTACTCTTGATTTTGTTCACTGCTGAAATGACATACTGCAGTGAGCAACTCAAACGGTCGCTGAGGTGTTTTGCAGCAAAATATTGCCGATGAATCACGCAGTGAACCGCTAACACAGTGGGAACCACCTCTTTCAAATGCGCAATAAACCCACGATGGCTTCCCAATATGGATGGCGCTCCGTCAGTTGCTACAGTCATTATGTTCGTAAGAGGGATATTCTTTTCTTTGAAAAATTCTTCTACAACTCGAAATATTGATTCTCCTTTAGTGTCGGTTGAAAGTTCTTTGGTAAACAATAATCCCTGTGTTAAACGCAAGTCTTTTATAAAGCGAACGTGAGCTAGCAGTAATATCTCATTGCCAGGCAAAGTGGATTCATCAAGTTGGAAGGCAAATGATGTAGTCCTCAAAAAATTGCATAAAGTATCTTCTATGTCACTGCTCATTTCGTCGATTCTCCTCTGCACCGTATTATTGCTCAACGGGATCTTTCTGATTATTTCAGTCGGTGATATGTGCAGCAACGTACGTGGAACTTCACTGATAACAGGAAGCAATAACTCTTTCCCGTCCGGCGAAGTCTGGACAGAGAAATAAAGTCTTTTCTCGTTAACGCCCGCCGCTCAAACTCCCCGCCCGTTTATTAATATTATCATAATAGTGACCAGTTTCGGCCACTTAACGCAGATGCTGTTATGGTAGCTATTGAAATTGACTCATTGCTCCGTGACCCACATTTACATGAAAGCGTGATAAATTATATCAGTGATTTTGTTCACTTTTCGCAAGTTCCGTCGAGCTATCCCACCATTAGGAAGACCGAGTGGCAGGCGACGACAAAAAGGACAAACGAAGCGTAATGGCTGCACTTCCCAAAACCTTTCATTGACCCCTAAGTATTCATAACTCGTTTAGACCACATCGCCCCCTTGAGCCCATTATCGCCCCCTGAGCGCACTCTCAGGTTCCATCGCCCCCCTGAACTATTCCATCGCCCCCAAGGGGGCGATATCGCCCACTTTGAGAATCACTGGTTTAAACGGAAATTTCCAATGAGAACTCGAAGCCAGCGTATTCCGTTGCCAGCCTGTTCAGAGAAAGTTCCCCTGGTTTTAACGTAAAATGGTTGAGAAAGATACTTTGCTCATTTGCGAACGCTTAAGTTTCGTTGCGCAAATTGTGCTACTGCAGCTTGTCCCACTTCTCAGCAATATTGGTGTGTTTTGTTGGTTATTTTTCCAATTTCTCATTTTAGGTCGTTTGAAAAGGAGATGCTGAAGATATGCCATACAGCCGCGTTGCCTCTGTTACGAGGTGGTTTTCGTCATAACCATTACATTAGCGCGAAGCTGTTATGCTTAACATGTTCTTAGAATCGAAGGTTTCTATAGAAAATGTTAAGCTTACGGACGACGGAAAGCCACTCGTTTCTTTCTCCGACGGGAAGTCTTTCTTATTCGATTCGGCCATCGACGCCTGGTGAAAATATTGCACGATTGTCTGAGACTTCATTTGGGACGAGTGTAGCCATTTCCAGGTTGCTGATCGTCGACTCCTCCAGTTCATTCTTCAAGTTGGCCGCCGTTCGAAATTTGGTGAATACGTCCCAGCGACTTGGAGTCAGTGGGCCATTGTGCGAGCTAACAAAGGACGACGGGTAACCAAGTTGTCTTTCGCTTAATCAGCTGATCAGTGCTTGGAAGTGTTTGCTGTTCAGCGTTCCGGCATTTGTTACCTCTCATGCGGACATGCTTGGCGCGCTCACGGAGAATTTCTTTGAGATGCAGATGCAAGCTGCTTTGGCGCTTCGGTCGAAAGATGAATACAAATACTGGTTAATGCAGTATGTGAAGAATCTTGTGGATGACGGTACATGTTGAGTTCTACAAAACGTCTTTGTGGACAGTTTTCGCTTAAGTTCCCAATTTGCACATTTTGATCGATTCATTTTATTTATTGCTCTAAAATTTAATCAATGATTATTATGATTTGGGAGATGCTGTTCTTATTGCCTTAACACGGATTTGTCGCGTTCTCAGTAAGAATCCGTTCATTCCATTCATTTCTCACTGAGAACTAATTCTTACTGAAAATGGGACGAATCCGTGTTAGGTAGGAAATGAGATCTTGAAAATGATCTCGTTAAAAGAAGCAACATTTTAAAGTGGGATTTTGTTAGTATGGCCCTTTCTTTGCTTAAAGCGCGGTCGTAGTAAACGTTGTTAGGTTACCTCATTGACAGGAACACTTTACCTGGCAGCCATTGTTAGTAATTATGCATCCTACTCACATAATTAATGGTTAGCTTTTTCAGGTAATACATTGAAACTGCGATGCGTGCTGCAATTTTTGGATGACGAGTCTACTGACGAAAACGTGGCTGTAAGTTTGGCCCGTCATTCTTCAACGGGAAAAATGCATATCTTATTTAGAGTTGGCCAAAACGACAGTTGTTGAATGACTTGTTGCCCTTGCTCTGCGTAAATCCAAAGATGGAACCTCTGTACGTCGAATACTGTGGTTCAGCTATGGAAATAGCAAACGATGATTTGGCTATTTCGGTGGCAAATTCTATTGTTGACCAGTAAATGTAATTAGCGCGAGTGCTTGTTGAAATATGTTCACTTGGGGGCAACGCGTTCTTGCAGCTGGTTTCCTCCAAGGATATTCGTCCAAGTCAGAACGATGTATTCGCCTTTATTTGTTTTGCAAAAGCCGATAGACATTGGACCAAACCCGAAAAGAGGTAATGGAGGCAAATATCGAGGCCCACTTTTTCTACAGTGCCAAAATGTAATTGTCAGGTTTAGACTGTATAATTGTGCATAATTACGATCCACAATAATGAGGTTTATTGTGTCTACAAGCAAAAATTGATATGGAAATGGCACCAACGAACAGATAACAACGCTCCGAGGTTTTGTCTCGTTTCTCAGTTCCACTTTGTGTAAAGGATCGAATTTCATTACGTTCTAATATAAATGAACGACCTTGCCGAGGTCAGTGTAGCGAATAATATTATCCCCATGCAGAACGAATAACACTATTTGCCGCCCCATTTGAGGCGACAAACATCCTGTTGTGGCCAATATCACAACAGAAGGTCACGCTTATATATAGGCGAGCAGAAGTGGACGCGACGACGAGAATGTTTTGAGCGCATGGTAGAGCTTATGAGACTAATATTCGTTATCGTACAGCGCAAAAAATACAGTCAGAGTAACGGAAAAGCAATTTCAATAACTTTTTGTTCACTCCCCATGGATACTGTTTTCAGGCATCGCTCATCAGCAGGAAAAAAGCAAACGTCTCCGACCCAGCCACATTTCACAGGCAGGTTGAAAGAACAACTGCTGAGTTTGTGGACGGACGGGTCCGGAATGTGACTAATTTGGACAGGTGTGAACTTCTGGAGGGACGAGATGGAGTGTCGCTACAGGAGCATGCATACACTTAGTACTGTATCACCTGGGCCCGTAATCAGCTTGGTGCCTAGACTCTTGCTCAGCAAATGTTGTACCGTTGTGTATTGTGTAATCGAGCTGTGACGGCGAGCTGCAGAAGCTCATGTGCCTTTGAACATCAGGAAGATCTCACGTGGAGGTGTATGGCGTTTTCTGGTACCGTTATCACCTGAACGTGTACGACCGGAAACGGAACGCACTTGCAATTATCCTACGTCAACGTGCGTGCGTTAGCTGCGGAGATTCATCGGCGTTGCAGCACACTACCGACACTTCATTGGCCGTTTCGCCGAAATCGTCGCAGCACTAGACAAGCTCACCCAAAAAGGCTTTCACTTGATTTGGACGGAAGCGATCGCGTCTGTATTTCATTGTTTACGACGTACGCTATTGTCTGACTCCGTTCCACATTTATGGACTTCAATAGGCCCTTGATTTTGGATACTGACGCTAGCGGCATTGCGGTGCAGCGACCTGATCTGCTGCGCAGTCGAAACGCGCTTGTCACCAAGCTTGCCTGCCTCCTCAACTACCGTAAGAGATTGACGTGGCTGATGTACTGTTCCTGCATGGCAACTATAGCAGTAGGGACCGTACCGTTTTTTGTCTCTGCATGACTCATGACTGAGGCAGAATTGCTAGAGTATCAGGAGCTGCATCGTCGCAGTGTTGTAAAAATCACCTTCAAGAAGAAGGCTGAGCCTCAGAAGGAAGTAACCATGGACGAGGTTTGAATGGCCAGTTATAGGCAGTGTACATTCCTGTGGTGACATGACAATATTATTATTTAAAAACTCAAGTCTCAATGCAAGGTGAAGATTTGGTACCTGAAAAAGGTATTTCGGAAGAAGCGCTTTCACGCTGCCAAGACAGATTCATTGCCGGCGTTGGCCAAAAATACATTGTGCAAATGATAATAATCGGATTGCAAAACTCTGTTCCAAAAGACAACTAAACTGGATTGATTATCAGAACATAAGTAACCTCGCTGACTGGTATGATGTTCCGTTGAGCAAGAATTTTGGATTTGACTACTGCAAAGATTTCACCCAACTTATTGACGACAAGTCGATATCCAATTACCTTGGATATTGGGATAATGTCTATAATCCAAGACTGTTGGGATGTCGACCGCCAGTTTCAACAACATCTCAACGATTGATTCTGGAGTCGTTAAGCAGATCAGATATATGTGTGAAGGAAATTGTTCAACGAATCATGACACGTCAAGTCCCAGACGATTGGTATGTCTTGGGTGTTCATTCCAAAGAGTGGGAGTTAAAACTCGAGCCTCGTCTCTTTGTGATGATGGTCTTGGAGATGCGACTCTATTTCAGTGTCACTGAAATGAACTCAGCAGACGTGATCCTCAAGTGTCTACCCCAGCCAACAGTGACATCAACGCAGGTAGATTTAACCACCAGACTCTTTACAATATTAATAACTGAGTCAGGTCAACAACGGCGACGAGTGGCCCCTGTAATTATTATATCAACATCGATTTCGAAAAATGGAATCTACGTTGGAGGCAGGAGACTACAGAAGGTGTTTTCCGATGTATTGGTGACCTGTTTGGTACACCTGGATTATACACCTTTTCCCACGAGTTCTTCAAGAGGTTGACGTTCTATTTAGTCTCACAGTACAAGGTCCCTGAAGGAGTTTCCGCTGAAAACCAAGCAAATCCCACTCCTGACACTGTCTGGTATGATGATGAGTCTGGAAAGGAAGGGATCAGACAAAAAGGATGGACAATTATTACAATTGCTGCCCTACTATATGTCGATTTACCGAGTATCATACCGGGCAAGGGGACAATCAGGTGATTGTCGCATCATTCCTGCTTTCGAATGATATGACCCTTGAACAGTATGTATTAGTACCCGCCGATATGCTCAAGCGTTGCTGCAGGGAGGCTAACGGTACAGGGCAAGGGTACCCTATTTAAGGTACCCCTTGACCTAGGGAAGGAACCGTTCGCAAAGCGGTGGTCTCCGGCTACCAACTGATAATACCTTCCCATCAATCGGGGAGTTATCCCCAGATCACCTCTTCGCAATGAACAATGACGACAGAACAAGAAGGTACCCCGACAAGCGCTCCTTTGCGGACGGCCAGAGGCGAAGAGGCCGCTTTGGTAATTTCCCAATATCCTGGTCCGTATCAGTGTTCAGTATGTTCAACGCTGATTTCCATTGCTCAGCAATTCATTGAGCATATTCGGCTGCACTTGCATAAAGTCAGATTTAAGTGCAGCAAATGTGGTCGCGAATTACGTACCGTCCGCGGGGCCACGACCCACTGTAGCCAATGTAAGGCCCCAAATGGAGACGCTGGTCACGCAGTGGGAGACGGTCATTCGAGCTAACCCTCCGCTAATGGTTGCCCAGAATGCAGAGCATTTCCCCCACGAATTGTGGTCTGCAACATCGTCGTAGGCGGCAGTACCCTGATGAATTTGCCGCTGAACAGGGTACAGAGAAGAAGGCCTGATGGACCCGTTTCGAAGTTGAGGTCCTTGCAAAACTAGAAGCAAAGCAGCCTGTCGATATGAAATTCATAAATATGAAACCGAGCGACTATTATTCGAAAAACATGGGCCTAAGTCGCAATACCGAAATGATAAAAGACGGAAGGCTGAATGCAAGACACTGGTGTCAACCCTTCATGCACACGTGTCGACGCTGCCAACTCCAGACACATGTGCGACTGCTTGTCTTTCGTGGAGATGACCTGAGAGTTGACTTGGCTAACGAAGCGAGGCGATCAACTCGGCATGATTCTGCACGTTCATTTCTTAGTGCACTCTTGCAAGTGCCCGAATCGACATCAACTTTGGAGGCAGACCTCCTGTTAGAACCGCTGACGAAATACTGTGTCTACGCTATTACTTGCGAACCCCTTTGTCTGTGTTTGTACGCACCTGCTTCTGGGAGTAAACGTGTCGTGTGAGTTTCGTCTGTTTTGAATCCGCAACAGTTACTAAATTGAACGATTTGGAGCAAACGAAAGTGTAAATTGACTTTCTTAGCATGCTAGGACACGAAACGTTCAGAATGGTTGATGAAGAATAATATCACCTGGCGCTTTGTTAAACTGTTTTCGATACTAGCTAAGCTAATTCCTCAAATAATCTGTTATGTACTGTCACATTGAAGTTCAGGTATGGTTTGCCCGTTGGTATTTTTTCTTGGTGCCTAAAGTAAACCGAAGAACATGCCCTGCCAATGAAAGATCAGCGTTGGTAGGGCGTGTTCCAGATACATCCCCATCCAAAAACGACCCAAAGATCGGCTTGATTCCAAATACTTCCCTAATGATCCCAAATCAAAGTAATTCTTTGGGATCGGTGAGCGGATACAATTGGGCCGTCCTCACCAATTCAGGGTTTTCTTCAAGTCCTCACAAAACCTCAGGGCTTTGATCCTGAATGACAAGTTCAGTTCCTTAAGAGCAGTGTTTTTCAACCTTTCCGCGCTATCGCCCCCAGGACCTTGGAGTCGCCCATTGTCGGCCCCCTAGATATCACAACCGACCCCTTCTCTGATTGGTCCCCTATGGCCTACGGAAAACTGGCTGGTTTACTGCCAGTACTTTATTTCCCTTCTATGACGTGACATGTATACAAGAAATTTTTTGTAATGAAGGATTAGTTTCAATTCAGGACCTTATTTCATTCGTGCACAATTTCGTTCAGCGTATGAACTTTAGAAAAAATTGGTGAAAAGCCTGATACTGTCGAAACGAAATTAGTTTCTGGTTGTTAGACTGAAGCCCGGTCAGCCGCAACCGCAGGTCACCACGTTTCGCTTTTTGTAACCGGCTTCTCTTCTCCTCATAAGGTCTGTTACCACGCTATACCCTCTTTCTAGTAAATACGATGAGGGAAACGTGATAAGCAACTGTAGCGTCTCGCCTTGAGCGCAAGCCGTTCGAAGACATATCTGTTCGAGACGCGTTTTATTCACAACCAACGTTCAGTGAAATACAGCGAGAATACCGTGTAGTGTTCCTTATATATACGAAACGACAAAGTCAACATCCCGGAAAGAGAAAGACAAGGGGGACAACCCCCACACACTCGTAAGACGTAAGACAAGGGGGACGTCAGCTGTTACGTACTGTCACATTGAAGTTCAGGTTAGGCGGTACTTGCACTCCGACGGGGTACGAGAAACCCCGAAAGCTACGATGTTTTCTGGCAAACATTAAACGGTGTTCAGTCGTATTAATTTTGCTGACATGTATAACTACACCGTCACGAAACATCCTATTTTCAATTTATAAGAGGTATTTCTTTTTCCGTTAAAAAGGTTTTCAAAAGAAAAAACATGGACTCTCCTTTCGTGTCAGCTTCCAACTCTCAGGCAAATAACAAATCTTGTATCAAATTGTCATCGTGCATAAACCGAACCTAAGCTAGGAGGAACACCTCATTACCAGGCAAGATTGATTCATCAAGTTACAATGAAAACTGCGTTCTCCTCAGGACGTTACACAATACATCTTCCACATCTTTACCCATTTCATCAGTGCGACGTTGGACTTTCAAGGGAATTGTGCTGATTCATAGGACTAGAGATTGTGGCGTTAGTCACCGCCAAGCGGGCCCTGCGGTGGGCGCTTATCAACTGGCATGAACTGATATCGACGCCTGCGGCGACCGGCTTGATGCCTATGTAAGGTGGATTCTGAGTCATCGTGAGGGTGTGTGCAATTTTCTGCCGTACGTGTTCTTCTCGAGTAAACGTTTTCTCACAGGAATCTTCTTGACTGTCCTGAAAGAGCATTTTAACACTGCATGTCTTACCAGGGCGAAAGAAAACTGCAGAAAGCCCAGGTACAGTACTTAGATCATAATTGAACAACTCAGATATCAAATACAGCACTGTCAGCGGAGAAACGAAGTTCAATTCGTACCCGCGAACTGGCTGAGGACTACCCGGAAACCCGTGATTCCCCCTCCCCACGAATGACATTCGCGCTCACAGTGACCGTGAACCACGTCCGATGGCCAGTTGCCGCGACGATGCTGTACTACTGCCTACCAACTGCACGGATGGCCGTAGTCGATTTCCCAAATGTCCCACAAATCCTCCAACGGTGACAGGAGCGGTGCAGTTTGTGTTGTCCTACTCCTGGAGCTCCGCCTGAAAAGAACCGCCGCTTTTCTGCTCACTCCCGCGATTATATTTCCGCGTACGTGGGCATTTTCAAGTCATATGCATATGCCTTCTCATGGGAGAAATGTGATGCGCAGTCGGGCTAGGACGGCGAGCTGCGAAAACTCATTTATACCTTAGTACGGGCAAGAGCCTAACTAGAGACACCTAGTATGTTCTAGTGTTGGTCTTCGTATATCCGGCTTGAGAGGCGCATGACGGAAGTATTGCAATGGTCTTGAAACCATACCGAAGGAAAATTGAAGTGCCGCTAGCGCTCCACTGAGGGAATCGACGCCAGTTGAATGCAATTCAAAAAGGAGTACACGAAGACCCATCCGCGAATGACTTCGGCAAAGAATAGCTGCACTGTTCGAGCAGTATTGCATACACTGGAATGCGTATGAGGAAAACAAATATGACAGATGACGCTAATGAAAGGTAAGTTCCTTTCCTTTGAAGCTTCCCCTCACCTCATGATTGACAACAGCTGCTGTTGGCAACTGGCAAAATAAGGAATTGAGAGTTTTGCAAAAAAGGCAAGAATGACTCTTTGCTTCTGCGTCTTTATTTCCTTGCTTACTAATAGCGTACGCACGTACACGAAAATGCAAATTACCATACGCTATTACAACATGCCAAACTGTCAACAGCATGCTACGTGCTATTGTTTGCTAAATCAACTTGTTCATCCATTTTGCATTCGCCAAAGAATTACCCTTCTGGGCTGTGCTGGCAACAATTCATTTTGCGTATGCAGCATCACTCTACATTTGCCACTTCCTCTACATTTGCCATTTGCCACTTCCGCCACTGTGAACGATCACGTTTCCCACAGTCAATTTACGTGAAATGAATGAATAGCACATATTCCCACCCTTGAATACTGGATGCTTTGTAACGAGTCTCATGTTTGATTTTTTGGTGGAATTCCGACTTTCCCGTTTTTTGGATGAAACCAGTAATAAAACTGCAAATGCCCTACCAGCGGATGGATGGGCGATTATTAGAAATATCACACGTCAGAATACTTATTCGAAGCTTTCGGAACGTCCTGGTTCCGTCGTTAGCGTTGGCGAAAGGGACTCCGTCATAATCAAGTTGTACTACCAGTATACCTTGAAGATTGGACTCATTGTAACGGTGTAGGTGTACATTTCAAGGGTTTTGTACGACTGCTACCGTTTTTGTTGACTTTTATTTTATTTTCATCGGAGCTTTCGGGGTAGCTCACACTCCGTCATCAGCGACTACTGAGAACGATCAATACCCTACTGAGGTGTGGTAATTGTGGTATAAAGCATGCTTTAAACAGATGCATGCGTTGTTTATACATGTAAATTTCGTCCTTTGTTTAAAGCCTTTGTCCCATCTTTTCACTGTCTTCTATGGACCAGTTTTTTGTATTTTACATGGTCACTGACTCTGTTCATAGCTTAAGGTCCGTCGGGACCCATTGTGTCGCATCTGACAACATGATGAGCGTTGTATTATATCTGACCATATCTCACTAACATCCAATGTCCTTGTCACGGTTGAAGGTGCTGTTATTTCTAATAAAGAGTGCCTCTTTTATCTTCCTTAGTGTTAAACATTGCTCACTGCAAAGAGCAAACGCATGTAAGGTGCCCAAACAATGCGCTGCATGTTCTACAACCGCTGAGGCCCTAATCGTTTGCTCCATCACTTTTTCCGGTTCAAGGGTTTGTCTTCGACCCTTACCTTGTGCAATTGCATTCCCACTTTCTCTGGTCTTTGCATTATTATATCTAGTTAGGCAGGCCAAATGCTGCTTAAACCGATGTGACAGACTATTGCCTGTCTCCCCTACGTACAAGCCAGAGCAATAGCATTTGATTGCGTAAACTACCCCTCGTCGTTCCATTTCGGGAATCTTGACCTTATCGTTCCTCAGAAACTAGTATACCTTCATGAAAGCTGTTATCGGAACAAGTTATATTAATGAAGGCGCTAATAATTCAATTATCCCACATCATTACCGAATCGAGTCCAACTTGAGATTCCCTTCTTGCTCGTGCAGCTTTGGATAGTCAATTATTCAGGTGCACTTACCTGAGCAGTGGAAATTGTGTATACACAGTGCCAGATGTCTGACTCGTTTATCTTACAGCAAAGGTAACGCAATTGTTTGCACGCTAATATTAACTCAAGACTGGTACAATATGAAGAAAGCCATCGGGAATTTTTTCATTTCAATTCGCTACATCATTTCAGATGAAGTTTTTTCATGCACTTGTAATTGCAGCGCTGTGCATTCATACTGCAACGAAAGGACGCCAGGTATATTCCGTGCAGTCGTTCGTGCAAGTCCGTTAAAATTTTTTAAATCGACACCGCTTTGTGCCTAGCGATTCGCATGCGACTAGGCTTTTCAGGAAGCTTCAAGAATTTGCACGTGGGCTCTTTCTCTTAACGGCGGCGAAGAATTCCATATTCAACGCATTTCCCTCTAGTGGGATGGCCAAACATTTCTTATCGCTTAAAATAATCGCACATAGCGTATTTCAGTTACCAAGAACTACCACGGGACGAAAGTTGTCAGCAGCCATAACTCACTTCGAAAGCTTTAGAAACTGTACAGTTCCTTCGCAATGTAAGAGACGGAGAGGAGGTTTCTTGCGGCATCACTTGCGAGTATAGGAGGAAAGAGTATACAGATATATTAATACATATGCGGTAGTTGCCCGTTAGCTTTATTTGGAATTGCCTTTTCAGTTCCAAGTTTTGATGGGTTTCGTCGCGCTTAGATACTGCTGGATACCAAAAGCGGAGAAAGAGGCCGTGAAAAGACCGTTCGCCGTGAGATCCAAAAGTTCTTGTACTACCGGGCCCCATTTCCTGATGGATACTTTCCCGTTTTTCGCCTTGCTGACTTATCATATTCGGATGGGCAGGTTGAATTCTTCGCTAGAACAAGCAATTGCAGCGTAGCTTCTGTGGTAAGCCATTACTATTAGCAGTTCATAATAAGTCAAGTCAAGGAAGTAACTTTCCATCATCTTCTTGATTAAAAAAGTATTTGCAGACTTTAGGTTGCCTTCAAGATTGGCTTTCTCTCCTTCGCTATGTGTCTCATGCAAGTTTTTTTAAATCAGTGCACATTTTGTTGCCTACCGCTCAGGATATTCCGTGTTTTTCTTCAGCGGAACCAAGAACAAAGCATAATTCACAAATATTCATGTACTGCTGAAGAAGGGCCACGACTACTGGGACAAGGCACTGTTTAATTAAAAGGAATTATGAATCATTAGAAATTAAAAGACGTTTATAAACACCACCGCCAAGAACCTAATATGCACCTTTGGATTGTTACGAGCTGTAGCAAATATTATTATCGAGCAATTAATGAAAAGTATTTTATCATCAGTATTTCTTGACGAACTATTAATACACGCAGCTTCGTTCAGTGATAGGGCGTTGTCCTGTTTTGTTAGACACGCCTTTTAGGTACACCTGTACTGTAATTAGCGCAGAATGCTAAGTTCATATGTGGACAGAACGGGTGAACTCAAAAAGCTACCTGCTGCTGTTCCTGCGCGTCTTACAATAAATACGGGACAACGTCGTTTCACCATACGAGAGCGTAAATTGAGTTATCAGTTTAAGCAGCTATCCCATTTTGAGCGTTGATGCCAATAAAGAGTTACTGTTTAGCCTACTCTTGAAGAAGTGAACTCGCCTCTCTGCTCCGGTCAAGGTTCACCAACTGAGCTTTACTGCCGCGGTAAAATAAAGTATGCCTGGGGAATATGGTCGATATTCCATCGACATGCGAAGATCAAAGCATCATGTACGATCACTCCAATGCACTACAAAGAATAGCGTGCCATCGCTGATTTTGACTTGCCAGAACGTCGAAAAGTAAAAGCGGATGCAAATTTATTTTAGCAACTTCTTCATGCTTTCTTTTTTCTTTACGTGTAACCTGTGTATGGAGAAAATGTTTAATTGGGCACTTACCCAAACGACATAGCTTTCGGGAGAACCAACTCCCGTCTTCAGCGTCAAATATGAACAGTCAAGCGCGAAGTAACGGTCTTTTAAATGGATGAGGTCGGGTAAGCATAAGGTTGGAAAACATTGGAGAAGTTGGGGTCAACGAATTTCCGGTAGTATTAGATCGATAGCATTGGTTTGGTAACAATACAGTGCTCATAGTTGGCCATTATCTATAATTCAAGATTTCGCTCTCAAGGCCTATTGTCGAAACGCCAAAGATCGATTAGAAGGTCGCATGAGCACCAGGAGAGGGCGCCCTCAAACACTTCGCCCTTCTACATCCACTGAACCAAGCTCTAAGTTCGTCGGCAGTAGCCAAACACTCAGCTAATTGCCCAGGGCTCCTGGAAGGACAAGTACTCTGTTATGAACAACATTACCTAAGGAGGAAGATTAAAGAAGCATTTTATATTAGACACAATCAGACCATAAACAGGGACCAAGGAATAGACGTCAGCGACGTCTGGGATAGAATCCTGGCCTCCAGCCAATGTTGTCGCATAGCGAAGTTCTAACAGCCCCCTCCACCAATGGATGGAAATTCATGAAACCTTGTAGGAGGAAGAAGTCAGAAAAGTAGACAACCGAAGGAGCCACTCACAATAAAGGACAAATGGAAAACGAAGAATGGATAAAAAAGGGGAAGGAAAAGAAAGATGAAGTGATAAAAATCACAAGACATCACAAGGAAAGAACCAGAAGAAGTGGAACACAATAGGCCTTGGAAACGAAATCCTGAATTATCGATTGATGTCCAACTACGAGCACTGTATTGTTACCAATGTAATGTTATCGACCTAATATTAAGGGAAATGCGTTGACCCCAACTTTTCCAATGTTTTCCAACCATTAAAAATTGGATTTTTTTGTAACGGTGTAATTGAACATGATATGATTGTGCAACGATCACCGTTGGAATGAATTTGGGTCTTTTCTGTTTCGTTCCCCCTACTTGATTATCATGTCGCTAGGGGGCGCTGGGGGCGCTAATGACGTTTCTGTTGCCGAACGCTGATATAAAATGCAACGAAGAGGGCGCCGAGATGCATTAGCGATCGTAAACTTCAAGAGCCTTTGTAAGATGCCTTCGTAAGTTAAAAGGGAGACATGTCTCTTATTTTATGGTTTAGGCTTAGGTAAGGGCAGAAAATGATGCCTATGGTTCTGTTTCCTTCGTAAGTTAAAAGGCAGACATGTCTCTTATTTTATGGTTTAGGCTTAGGTATGGGCAGAAAACGATGCCAATGGTTCTGTTGCCTGCGTAAGTTAAAAGGGAGACATGTCTCTTATTTTATGGTTTAGGCTTAGGCAAGGGCAGAAAACGATGCCTACGGTCGTGTTGCTTTCGTAATTTAAAAGGAAAGATTGACATGACTCTTATTTTATAGTTTAGGCTTAGGTAAGGGAAGGAATGATTGCTTCGAGCGCTCGGCCCGCAAAATGTGACGGTGGTGCTACCTATGTCTCCAACAATTAACGGGCCAATCAACGTGGGGATGACGTCATACCAGGAAGTTACAGTATGACGGGAACGAGACAGAAAAGATCCTTTTCTTTTTTGGAAATAAAGATCTTTCCATTTACGTGGCCTTCGACAACAACGGGTAAAATCTTCCGTGATTTCTCGATACGCCTTGATTTAAACCCATTATAATTCTAGTTTAAGATTATTTCTCCGTAGATATGCATCATACCAGAACTTCCATTGTTGAACCGCTGAAGACGGGACGCGGTGGGTCCCGAAAGTTACGGATTCATATTCGTCAATAAAATTCATTCCAACGTTGATCGTCGTACAATCATATCATGTTTTCCAATCTTATGTTTACCTGACGTCATCCATTTAAAAAACCGCTATATTTGACGCTGAAGATGGGAGTCCGTTCTCCTGAAAGCTACGTCGTTTGGGTAAGTGCCCAATTAAACATTTTCTCCATACACAGGCTACACGTAAAGAAGAAAGAAAGCATGAAGTTATATGAGCCTGTGCGAAGTCACATTTTCCAAAGTAACTTCTTCAATGCCAACCCTGCGCTGGGACGCTAAGATTGTTCGCTTATTTTGTTGTTCAATCGTTCCACAGCACTGATGCAAGACCAGCCAAAAGTCAATTTTCTGAATGAATCCATCAAAGAATATTGAACAGTTTCCTAGCCTTCCTCCAAATAATCATACGGAGGTTCTTTCTCGTATGCAATGTTTGGTCCTTCAAAATTGATATGGCGTTCAATCTTCAACGCATTTTTGGCAGTCATCACTACGCTTGTTTCGTGACTTCATACTTCAAATTTTATCTAAACATGCATCCCGCCGGATTGTCTGGACTTTTCTATTGAAATGCCTACTAGACATCCTTGCTGGAAAACCAATTGATTAGCAAATACCAATAGTTGGTTGCATATTAGTTTTCTTCAACAAGTGCTCTGCTACCGCGAACAAACGTTTATTTAGCATTGCAATGTAATATTTCTCATTAAGTTAAATATTAGGGTGTAGTGCATGAAAATTATGATTTCGCAGTATCGATAATTTGTAATTTGCACAATGCCAATCTGGCTTTGCCGTTGCAGTTCACAATATCTTTTACAAGGCTTCTCGATTAAGCATGGTGACTAGCGAGCAATTCAGTGCCACACCAAACGGCTCAGAAACGTACTGTCGATTAGAGAACACATCACACCAGCTTTTATTTTTCCATTCTACCAGCATGCCGTGCCTAGCACGCAGTGTTGTTCAAGAAGCAATAAACTATTGTGTGAATGAATGCAAACCATTATCCGCAAAAGTGTAAATTCCCACAAGAGTGTAAATCATTATTCGCAGCTTCATTTAACCAGTGGTTCTGCGTTTCATTGGCTTATGAAGAGGGCAACTTGGAGACGACTAAGCTATTCGAGCGCCTCCTGAGCTTTCCTTAGGTGAATGAATCCCATTCAGAAATTATTCTGCTCATTCATAAAACGTCAATGAATATTGCTGAATGTTTGAAGGGACTGTGCGGCAAGTTTCTTGAAATAAGCGCGTCATCGTCCTTGCTCACGTCAGCATTTACTTTTTGCTCAATGAACAGAGCTAAGCAAAAGAAGATATAGGAATCTCACGAGGGCCCTTCCTTAACAAGGCCTTATTGGATTCGTTAATTGATCGATTGAACGTGGTCTTCTTGGAATAGCAAGACGTACAGATGAGATTTTTAAACGTCTCACGGAACTGGGAGCTCATGCTGCAATAGATTGTAAAATTTACGGGATACGTTGCCAGTATCAGCATATTGTCAAGCATCAGAAAAAGCGACGAATATTCGCTCTCAAATAAAGCTAAGTCTAGCTCGAACGACTGGTTGATGCAAACGAGAACAAAGTAGATACCTTGGGGTAAGTTGACAACCAGAAAGACGGTGACAATAACAACCAGCATTAGATTGATGTCGTAATTTTCTGAGGCAACCCTTGAGTCCTTTTGCAAGGCAAGCCGTTTGCGACGCCTTTTCGCTACCTCCACTTCCTTCATCAGAAGGAAATTGAAAATGATGAGCATCACGCTTGGTATGAAAACATACACTATTGCTCGTATCCAGTAGTAGCAGCTGTAGACTAGATTTTCTCCCAGAAGATTTAGCACCGCCGACGCCTTGAACATGCACGTTCTGGTCAGGCCGAGCTGGGGATGGAGTCCATGAAAAATGCTTATCTCCACGTCGTAAAATTTCAGGGTGCCGAACAGCAGGGACCCAATTAAAATTAATGCGGAAGCGCATTCAACGCGTTTCAAGGTGCACAGCTGCCTCGCCAAGAAAGGGTTGCTTATGAAGATGTACCTCTGAAAGGCCAAAAGCACGGTTAGCCATATTGCCACGTTGTGAGCAATGGGGGGAAGAGCGTCCATCAAATAATGGGCCATGTAGCACCACCACACCTTCAGATCAGACTTTTCATTTTCGTAACGGCGCATGGTGAAATAAAAAAAAGTAAAAGGGAACGGTATGATTCCAACGAACAAATCAGCAATTGCCATGTACAGTAGACAGCGATTCGTTGGAGTGGCCATGTGCTTCCTTGATAAGATAATCACAATGAAAACGTTGGAAATTATGGTCAGCATTAGCAGAAAGGGGAATACCAGCCCATATATAGGATAAGCAAAATTTCTTGGCCACATAGCTTCCAAGCTTTGCACCCAATAGTACTCAGAGCACTCGTTGGTACAAACGTCGAACGTGCCAATGCATTGGCTCATACGTTCCGTCAGGTTACTGTCATTTCTTGCGGAATGCCAACATTCCTTTGGAACAGCTGCTTCACCATTCGTCATCATCGCATGATCGTCATCCATGGACAAAACAGGATGCCCTAGAGAAGAAAATTTCAATTCACTGATACCTAACCCAAGTCATGAAACTGATTTATTTGGCAAAAATTGGAAGCATTCTATCCATTTTTCAACGGTCACGCTAACCCGTCAAGACAGTGAATGTACGGGACAACATGTTTTCTGCGGCCTATTCTTGTATTAAGCGCCTCAACTGAACCTTTATGTAAAAGCATAATGCATAGAGAATTAAGAATATTACATGCCATTTTCGCGGCACTGTTTCCCTTATCATAATGTTAACTTTTAATAACGCAGCTAGAGCGGGTATGATTTGTTATAACCGTACAGAGTAAGTTTGCCTTGAAAGCTTCATCGCGCCAATATGCTTCAACGTTGTTTGGCTGTAGCCTAACATAACTGAAAAAGTTACCATGAAAATGACATTGAGAATGACGTGGAATCCACTTACGAATCCTATGTTCACATCACTTTAATAATATCACAACAACGAAGTTTAGGCAAAATACGTGAAAATAGAACTCTGGCGATAAAACACAAAAAATTTTGATTAGCACCACAGTAGCAGAGGTACACTTCCTTGCTCGCACAAAATATTTAAAAGTACAGAATCATGTAGCTGGACTTCTGCAGTGCTCTTTCCAAAGTTTCACTAACCGTGGCTCATCCGTTCATCGAAGGGTACGTTTTGTGGACTATGAAAAAAGTTGACAGAAACGCATTTCAGCTATTTAAAGAAATATTGTTCCGCGAGATGTTTGCCAAGGAACCGTTTTGCCAAACTACCCAACCCACGAATCAACAGCTACTTTCCGTTTCGAAATCTGACACAACATTTTCCAATCTCAGTAATAGTAACAGCTGTTGCAATGGGTGTCGATAACTGAGTTGCGCGTTAAAACGTTTTCTTGAACTACCTAAAGAATGAGAGATCGCAAATGTGAAATGCATCCCGGTTATCAGATATTATATTTGAGGACAATAAAGTTAGACTATTCTTCATTGGAGGTGGCCAAAGCTGAAACCTTTTGGACACCGCAGTAGTTTGGTACAACTCTCATTTGAAGGCGATGGTACACGGTAGCTAAACATCAACATGCTTGGTGTTATATTCTCCATGGAAAATAATGAGATAATACTTCAGAACCTCCAATGTTGGCCACCTCTATAAGTTGACCGGCATCCCCATGTTGACCGCACTTTTATGGTTCGTTGGTCCGCCATTGGCAACCGTAGGAGAGTTAACTCTGTATGTTGACCAACTCCGTAAGTTATACCTATACATTGATCACGATAATTCAGACATGCTGTTAATTATGTATCTTTACCTCCATAAGTTGATCAGCAGAAGGAACAAAGTACAACCAGAAACAATAAAGAAATACTTCCAGAAAGCTGGATTTCTTACAAGTCGAGAAACAGACATTACAGTCTCCTCAGACAGTTCACCCATTACGCGAATATTCCCAGGAGTCGACTTCGAGGCTTTCGTTACAATGGATGATGAACTGGTTAGTTGTAATGAACCTGATGCACAATCTATTTTTCATTCAGTACTATCCGACGTACGGATGCCCACCAAATACATAGGTCGGCTGATGATTTAGAAGAAGAAGAAGAAGAAGGAAGCGATAGCAATGCAGAGGTCGTAAAGACGCTAACAGACGACGGCGCTCGCCATTCACTATATTGACTGAAGCTACTTGCTGCTGAAAAATGCTCCCACATGTTTAATGCAATAGTCAACACAGACTCTGCTTTCACCAGTTATGTCTGCAGCAAGAAAGCGAAGCAGACAACGATAGACTCTTTCTTTACACGTGCAACGATCGGGACATAAAATGTACTGGTTAGATTACTCTTTTATTTCCCTTGTCTTAATACTAACTCAGTTTTTATTCTTTTACTTCGTGACGTTTCTTCATATGGATCACTACATTCTTGCTTCAGCAAAGTGTTTCGAAGGAGTTATGCAATGTTCACGACTGTTTTTTTCAGCTGGAAACACGGCAATTCCCCGTTTTTTCTTTTTTATTGCACAATAACTATCGCGAAGCTTTCGGAAGTTGCCTCTTCCGTCATTGTATATATTCTCATTATTTCTCGTCTTGATTGATAAAACACGGCTAGGTAACCCGTGACGAACTAACTTTTATAAACGGAGCTTTCGAAAACGAATCATGCTTTCGTCATCAGCGTCAAAATAATAACTTCGTGTGGTGTCCCATTATGTGTACGACTTTCTTTAAACTTCGTAATACGGTGTGTTCTTTTTTAAATGAGCCAGTTTTTTAGTTTCTCTATAATGTGTTAAAAGTGGGACTAACAGATCGGCAACAGCCTGTTGTAGTTGTCACCAATGTCCAAATGTCACTAATTTCGAGTCAATTATCCCTATTGATGCATGTGTTGCTGCGGATGTAAAACGCTTCTTTAAGTTTCCTTAACCAATAGTTACTCTCTTGCATGAGCCACGAGACTCTTAAACTTTCATCGGAAGCTGGACATTCTGCGACGTGACCTACGACCGCAGACCCGTTAATACATTCTTCCATAGTCTCCTTTGGGTCTTTCGTCTGCGGTCGTCCTCGTCCTGTCACTTCTTCTCCCCTGCTTCTCCTCTCTGCATTCCTGTATTTTTTATACCTGCTAAATGTTCTTCGAACCTCTGTCTAATTCTGTGTTTAGTTTCCCCGTAGTATGAGGCTCCACATCCGCATTTAATTTGGTAAATTGCTCCTAGTGTTTCTTCCGGACAGGTCCTTAATCTGTCCGAACGAAGGAGAGATCTCAAATCACCGTGGCTTTTAAAAACTACTTTAACTACAACCACTTAAAATCTTTTGGATTTGCTCTCCTACACCAGGGTAGTAAGGAATGATAATTCTTGCTGTTGTATCTCGTTCCTTGATTGCCGTGAGTTGTCTGTTCCTCCATTTCATTATTCTTCTGTCTATAAATTGGTTTGTAGGCCATTTAGGGTAGTCATTTTGCAGTAACGTCCTGTGAACATGCTCAATCTCTTCACTGAAAATGTTAAAGGCTCGGTCTACCACACCAATAACAATCCCTTTTTTACTCCAATTGGGTGACATGATGAGAAGTTAAGATATCTTCCAGAATGTGTAGGCATCCTGTATATTTTGGTTCCAAGTTGTCCACTATTTCTTATAATGAGAACATCCAAGAATGGAAGCTTCCCATCTTTTTCTTTTTCCATTGTAAAGGTAATCACATTATGGAAGACACTATTCAGGTGGTTTAGTAGCATTTCTCCTTTACTCCCTTTTATGATGGCAAAAATATCATCAACGTATCTCTTGAAAATCTTCAACTCGTGGTCCTGTATCCCCGTTGGGAACGCTTTTTCTCCAAGTGTTCCATAAAAATTTCAGCAAATACTGGTGATAAAGGACTTCCCATTGGAGTTCCTTTTATTTGACTGAAATGTTGTCCGTTCCAATGGAAATGGTTCCCCTCTTCCATGCAAACCTTCACCAGCTGTGTAACTTGGAAGGGGTTAAGATTGGTTCTTTCTTTATATACAGGAAACCTACACATTCTGGAATATATCTTAACTTCTCATCATGTCACCCAATTGGAGTAAAAAAGGGACTGTTAATGGTATGGTAGACCGAGCCTTTAACATTTGCAGTGAAGAACTCATAAGTGAAGAGATTGAGCATGTTCGGAGGACGTTACTGCAAAATGACTACCCTAAATGGCTTACAAACCAATTTATAGACAGAAGAATAATGAAATGGAGGAACAGACAACTCACGACAATCAAGGAACGAGATACAACAACAAGAATTATCATTCCTTATTACCCTGGTTTAGGAGAGCAAATCCAAAAGATTTTAAGTGGTTGGAGTTAAAGTAGTTTTTAGAAGTCACGGTGATTTGAGATCTCTCCTTCGTTCAGACAAATTAAGGACCTATCCGGAAGAAGCACCAGGAGCAATTTACCAAATTAAATGCGGATGTGGAGCCTCATACTACGGGGAAACTAAACACAGAATTAGACAGAGGTTCGAAGAACATTTAACAGGTATAAAAAGATACAGGAATGCAGAGAGGAGAAGCAGGGGAGAAGAAGTGACAGGACGAGGACGACCGCAGACGAAAGACCCAAATGAGATTATGGAAGAATGTATTTTAACGGGTCTGCGGTCGTAGGACACGTCGCAGAATGTCCAGCTTCCGATGAAAGTTTAAGAATCTCGAGGCTCAGGCAAGAGAGTAACTATTGATTAAGGAAAGTTAAAGAAGCTTTCTACATCCGCAACAGCACATGCATCAATAGGGATAATGGATTCGAAATAGGTGACATTTGGACAGTGGTGAAAACTACAACAGGCTGTTGCCGATCTGTTAGTCCCACCTTAAACACATTACAGAGAAACTAAAAAACTGGGTCCTTTAAAAAAGAACACACAGTATTACGAAGTTTAAAGAAAGTCGTACACATAATGGGACACCACACGAAATTATTATTTCGACGCTGATGACGAAAACATGAGTCGTTTTCGAAAGCTCGGTCAATAAAAGTTAGTTAGACACGGGTTACCCAGCCGTGTTTTATCAATCAAGACATGAGATCCTACCCCGTGCTCAGAAAACCTATGTTTACCTCATTATTTCTGAGGGTTATATACCGCAAAGAGACAGCTTAGATTGCTGAAAATCGCCTTTCGCAATATGTGATCTTTTCATTTCTCATAAAATGATCACATGCTGCAATTCTTGAGCTTAATATTCGCCACGTCGGCTTGAAGAAACGATTTTACTTCGTAAGCCGCCACTTTCACACTGCTGACCGTCTGACTGACGAACAATCCAACTCAAATAACATCTATGCGCTCTACATCCAGGTTATTTCATGGTTTTCTTACAAATTGTGAACAACTGTCTACCAGTTCGTAAGTCGTCGAATTACAGTTTTCCGATGGCTGACATACCAAGTTATGAATCCTAAGCAGCATTTGAATTTTACTGCTTATCATTTCAAGTATTCCATTCCATATTTGCTTTGCAGAAAGCGTTTACTTATGTGCTGAACGCATTCAGCTTATTTGGGGAATTAATTTTAAAAATCCTAACACGCACGTTTACATGAATAAGATGAGTAAGGAAGAGTTAAGAATGAAAGAAGGCCTACAGGATGGCGATCACCCTGGCAGGATGTGAAAGACCCTAGCATGATGTGAACGACACTGCGCACGTTTCAAACATAGCAATCCGCTGACATGCAGATCTACCTGAGTAAGGTTTATTTTGCCCTCAGAACAAGATCGCTTGTATACAAGTCACCAAGCAATAAAGGGTTCCCAAAAAGTTGTGAAATAATTGATCGTGCAAGTACCATCGCCCAGAGATGCACTGGTGATGCAGGTATATCGGTAAAAGCAAAGTCCATTTTTATTGCAAGCAAAAGCGAAGAAATCAATTGTGCAGCTCCTGTATATTGAGTTATATGCAATGATGTGATTAAACAAGTTACATTTGAGCGACTCTAAAGTTTCTCTAATTTCATACATTAATTCTCGGAGTGCTCAGGATGTCTCCTGCCCTGTTTTCACTGGCAATATTGAACAATTGGACGCGCACGTGATTAGCGTTACTTGCTTTATCCTTCAAGCAAAAAAGGCGTATCTAAAGTTTTTGCACCAACTTATTCAATTAGCGGCAATACACTTTAAGTTGGTTAAGAGCGGTAGGGAAGAACGTTATAATCACATACTGAATATCCCACAGCGATAAGTTACCTTGATTATCAAAAGACGGAATGCATGGAAAGGAAAAACTTTAAATTTGGGTAATTTTAATTCACTGCAAACTGTTGCGTCCATGAAGTTCCAAGTGCTTGTCAGAAGCAACAGTAATCAATAAAGTGACGGCAAATTGTTTTCAATTAATAATTAAAGTGACATGCAATGAGGAGAATCTAATTTATGGTGTAACAGCTGCCAGACTAATCCCCATCAGTTGTTACACTGACCTAAAAGACTAAAGAAGTCTATTCAATAAGGCATACCAATGAGACGAGCTATCCATTGATTTTAATATTGGTAGCACGTACAGGAGCCTTCAATGGAAAATGCTACAATAGGCCGGAACAGTACTAGCAACGGTCAACGTCTTTTGCATTTACTAAATGTCTACATCCGCTGTCGACATTTTAGAGCACAGAAGCAGACGTGCACACATCTATGGAATTTGACAGGAATATTCGTTCAAAATAGTGAAGAAGGCTCATCTTTGTAAGCAAACACGGCAATCATCCGTGACCGAAAACTTTATTCTCTAAGGGAACTTTCGAAACGTTTGCCGTTTTTGCGTACAACGATGAGAACCCACCCCGTGTGCAAGAACCCAATGTTTAATCAGTGAAGAAGGCTATTAAGCGGAAACTCCACTTGAGCAGGCCGATTGAGGGACTGCATCTCAACGCCCTTCAAAACCAAAGCAGGAGTTTTTATTCCAAGCAGCAGGCGCACAATCGCAAGGCAACCTCGACCGCATGACATAGCGGATGCATTTTGGCCAATTGGTTCCATATTACAAAGGAATACATCCGTGGAAAGCTTCTCCATTACAAACAGTCGATAACTTTGAAAGCAAATAGCGCCTTCTTACATGCGCTCGCAAGTGCCCAACTATTTCGCGGAATTGAATCTTTCGCAGAGCATATACAAACCGTACATCTAAATGTTATCAAACAGTGGATAAGCATCAAGCTGCCCTGTCGTTGCTGCTGATAAACTCTTCCAAGTTCATTCATAATTCAACAGCTCAATAAATAGAAAGCGAGAAACTACAATTACTTCTGAACAACATCGTTAATATTCATAACTTTGTCTGCGATTTATCAAGTTTTCCTGATTGAAACTTATGCAGCTCATATGAGCAACTTGGCTACAGCCCTCAAGAGCCGACGACGCGAAAAGGTATATTGAGCAACGGTTGAAACGGTTCGAAGGTTCTCCTGTAACGGGAAAGCCCAAATTAGCTAAATTGTCCTTGATTATCTTCCTGAGAATTAGCATACCCTAATGTCGAGCTGTTTTCTCGTATTTGCATTTTGACACTTTTGAATACAACAGCAACCGTTTATGGTATGTAAAGTGGGGTCGCGTTTGCCAAGATGCGGAAACATTTCTTCGCAACCAGAGATGTCAAGCGATAAATTTAGGCTGGATCAAAGCCATTATTTACATATGTAAACGAAGAGAAAAATATCATGTGTGGTAATACCTCCAGTGAATGAAAAGTAATCAGTTTCAGCGGCCATCTTCATTTTGAATGAGCAACGCGAACAGGTTGAACAATTCGAAAAGTGCAAATGAGTGACGCTGTACCCGCGGGAAGCAACCAAGCGTAGGACAAGAACAGTCCGTAATGACAGAACTTGGACAGAAGTTCTTGACGCAAAATCGAATCGCTTCGATGATTCTTACCATCTAATCGTTGTGAACGTCGCGGCAAAACGCATTGCAAGGAATGGAAGACAATTATAGTCATTTGTATGACTGGTTCGGTCAATAGCTGCCAATTAGTCAATGCGGAAGGTGCCAGTCTCCGGTATATTTTCCCACAACGTCTGGATAACCTACTACAATATTTACGTACCTAACGATAAACAAATGCTGCTGTTCGACAATTCGCAAATTGGCTCCGCGGGAATCACGGAAAAACACATAGATGTCATCCGTACTGGCGTTCACGGAAATGAAAAATGCTTCATATGAGAGAGCTGCTGGAATGTTCTCAGGAACGTTTGCAGTCGCTTAGGAATCTGAGAAAATAAAAATCCCCCGTTTCGAAGGGCAAATGGACAAATCCTCAGTTACGACTTCTCGGCTAGCCTAGTACAGAACGATTGACTAACTAGATAATTTAATTGTCATGTTTGCAATGTCAGATTATTCGTCAACTTGCAAAAATCTAGCAAAGCCTGCAATTGCTTTCCTATCCTATGTTGTTGATTGCATTGACACGGACCTTTTCCCCGTTCGCAACGCTTTATTCACTTTGAAAAAAGCGGAGCTTTCGGGTCGAACTGGACCCGTCATCAACGCATGAAAAGAAAAGAAAAAGAAAGAAAAATGGCAAAATAGGAAAAGGAGTCGTGTGAGCACATACCGCGAATTGGTTTTCGAGAACGCACTCCTCCACTAAACCGCAAGTGTGGGAACACTTTCAGCCAACCTTGATCGAGCAGTGGAGATCACCACACCGTTGGCAAAGCTTAGGAGCAACGTCCTATGTTCAAACAAACAACAAATAAACATGTAAGGACCGCTTTGCGTAAACAGCCAATTGTTGAACAGATATACCACTGAGAAAGAGAAGTATCAATGCTAGAGAACTATGGAGGGTATTCATTAATAAACCAATTCATGTACAAAACCGTCTGACCATTATACACGTGTATCTAGATGCCCACACGTTACTACCAATCTTTCTGCACAACGTAACGCTGAAGAGAAGACACTTTAGCTGCTCTGGGAGAGATTCATTCAGCAAGGTCTTCCCAGCGAGGCCACCAACATCGTTGCAATATAAAATCTTGATTATCCCTTTTCACGCAGCCATTAGGGAGGGCAACTTCTCATTTATCTACCTTATGACTCATCTATGCAAATTTAATTTCCATTAGGAAAATGCCTGAAATGATTTCCCCTAATCCCACGAATAACGACTGTGCAACAGGATAGTGCCGTATTCTTCTTCCCAGTTTCAAGGATACGGGTAGATACCGCGTACGCTTTACTAGACATCGGTCAGCAACGTGGGGCTTCCAAAGCAGACCCCCGCTCCGTCAACAGTATACATTAGTGAATACGATTGCCATCTAAGATCATTCGGTCATGGACGTTAACAACGGAGCGGGTTTCCTCCAAAAGCCCTACGTTGTTAACTGATTTCTAATAAGACAATCAGGAAAAATCGGATTTCGTACAGGCTCCTTTGTTCTCATGACTTTCTTTCTTCTTCTTTACGTAACGCCTGTGATAAAGATTTTATTGGGTGACTTACCCAAGCGACGAAGCTTTCGGGAGAACCGACTCCCGTCCTCAGCGTCAAGTAACTTTCGGGAGAACCAACTCCCGTCCTCAGTGTCCTAAGACAATCAGGATCACTATCGCAAAACGTACAAAAAGTTCCTATATAATCCCTTCCTATACCGACTGCTGCTTTGCAAAACCCGTCGAGCACGCACTGCTTTTCTTCCGTTCTTTGTGCTCATGACGTCAGGAGCACCAGTTCATTGAACACAAAGTTCTGTCCTGACTTGTTTGATGTTTTAAATCGCAAGGCAAAGTTAGGCATTCGAAGTTAACTTGAACACTTATCACAAAATGCTCCTTATAGAGCGCAGTTTACTTTATAATCAGAAATGGAACTAAATTCTTTAAAAATATGTTAGCTCAGCCTTGCCTGTAGCGCATTTGCAATAACTGTTAACCACGAGAAACGTACATTAAAGTCGTGATGGAAAGATAGAAAGAACAAGAGGAGATGGGAAAACGCTCTCCCATGTTTACACTCTTATCATTCGTGCGAAAATGAGACCCAAATCGGAAATAATTTAACACTGACAAGCAGTGGTCGTGGCACGCAGTGGTTCTCGATTCAGCTACACGCAGGATGACATACCTTTCCCTTCCAAACCAGTGAATGTCCAAAGAGCTTCCTATCCGCCAGCGGTTTTGAACCATGAGGAAGGGCAGGAAATTAGCGATGCAAAAGTGATCCAGCTTATTGTGATTAAGCAATCACTTATCACTTTATTGTAATAAAGTGGTAAGAGATTGATGTATTGTACGAAACAGCAGAAGCACTGTTTATAATATCTGCTTCGCTTTTGCCACTTCGCTATCACATTAAGGCATTTAAAATGCAAGAGAACGTCAATTTTCATGCAGGACATGTTGGGTACTAATTAAAACAAAATGGATAACACAATTTTACCACGGTACCATGTTCGGCAATCCTAAGGTGAGGAAAAATATTGAAAGCGTTCATGGAACAATTAACGTTCAAACTGAAAGTTATAGACGGAAAGAATAAAAATATTCAAATCTTGGACGAATATGAAGCGCTGAAGAAGTTGCCAAGAATAGCACTGGAGAAACTCTGCGTGCAGCATGATTAATTGCTGAAAGTCTTTTCAGGGACACTTATTATCCACACGCTAATATTGTATCAATACCATTACGCTGGGCAGGGTTTATACAAAAACGGTTAATTGCGTGCAACCAAACCTATGCAGGTCAAGAACAGAACTATTAATATTAAATACCAACTGAGAAAGAAAATACTTCGATGCTGTTTGCCTGTGAGCTGATAAATGCATCTAGCGTGCAAACATTAAAGAAGCATAACCCCTATTGACGTCTCCTTCCTAATAACACTCTAAAGATAACACGACTCTCAAATTCCGGCTTGTTCTCATTTTGAACTAAGCGGTGGAGTTAACATAATGTTACTAATGAGAATTGATATAACGCTTCTTGAATACCGTATGCTGGGTCAGCGACAAAGGATACATTAACTGCAAATTCAGAAGGTAAAACGACGTTACCTAACGTGTAGTGAAGCGATGATACAGCCTACTGCAGTGGTGAATAAAGTATGCGTTCATTTCACAAGTCGCATCGACACAAAAATCGCATAAAATGCGAGCTTATCGTCGAATCGCAGCTTGCTGTTTTAGACGAAAGAAAAACTTATTGATATCACTCTGTTCAAGTTGGGGGCCAAGCCTCACTGGTTCACCGGGGATATTTGACTTAGTCAGTGATAAAACCAACCGACTGTCAAAATAGGTACTCCAGTTTCCAACGGTACAAGAGAAGAACGAGACTTAAATGCATGCAAATTGGAACGTTCCCTTAACTTACCTGCGTTATCGGGAAAACAAAAAGATGATGCACTATTGCTTCCTGATTTGGTGGTACGACTTTCACCTTCGTTTACAATGGTGAAAGTCGTACTACAAAATCATGCTTAATTACACCGTTACAAGAGACCCAATTATCAACGGTTGCTTCCTTAATTAAGACTGCCACCGTTGCCAAGTTCGATGGGGCGCTTTTAACTTTCGCAAAAGAATTTCACGCACGGGCCAAAAATAGAGATACGTGAACAATTTGTCGCTCTGATTGGAGCCAAACATGGAATGGATATCCACTAGCAGTCATCTATAAGCCAAATCAACTATTAATATTAGAAAACACTTGCTCGCGACAGTTCTATTTAGTTTGATTCATTGAAATGTTTCCATTCACGACAAATAAAACAATTAAAGGACAATGCTCAGCGAACGGATGTAGGGGCTGTTAAGAATAGACAGTTTAAGGATATCGCCGTCCGAAGGTACCAATTTTAGGTCAATCGCTGAAAAAGCAACCACCAAAAATAAATACTACTTAACATCCGTTGCATGCTCGCATCCAATTACATAGATGTGATTTCTGAATACTGGATGTTTGATAACGAGTTTCCTGTTTTGATGTGGTAGTATTCCGGCTTTCCCGTTTTTAATGGTACCTGTAATAAAACCGCAAATGCCCTACCAGCGGATGGATGGGCGATTATTAGAAGTATCACAGTTCAGAACACTTATTCTAAGCTTTCGGAACGCCCTGGTTCCGACGTCAGCGACGTTGAACGGGACTCATCGGACAAAGGAACACCCCCTTTCAACATCTCTGACGACGGAACCAGGGCGTTCCAAAAGCTTAGAATAAGTGTTCTGACCTGTGATACTTCTAATAATCGACCATCCATCCGCTGGTAGGGCATTTGCGGTTTTATTACAGGTATCATCAAAAAATGGGAAAGCCGACATACCACCGCATAAAAAGATGTGATTTATTATATAATGAAAGTTGTGAATTCATTTCCCATTAAAAGTTACGTCTTTACGGATGAACGAATTTACTTCGTGTATGATAAATCCTTTCCAATGTTACAAGGAAAAATTACTGTTAGGCCTTTCAATTATCTTATCTGAGAAGTTTTCCTAACCTGTACACTGAAGCAGGTTATGCATGATTAAACATGCCGCATTCCGAACAAACCTACCGCCAGGAAACATGACGACCTAAGATGGGCAATCTATCGTGCATCGTAGCGTACAGTTAGTTGAATGATAATATGAAATTGACGCAGCGTATTACATTTGCACATGACACATCTCATGCAATCTTATTTACACTCGACAGCTTAACTGCAAAAGCATGTATTCCGTGGCTACATCGATTTGACGACATGAAGGTTTTTCAACTCAGCGGATACTTGCCTCTTCAATAGCTGTCATGCCTGCTGACGGATACTGTAACATGGTCTCAAACTTCCATATCTCATATCGCTCACGGTAAGTACCGCATAATGAACAGTTAATACATCACTAAACCTACCACTCCCTCCTTGTGGCACAACTTGTTCTAGCAAACATTTAAAGACGTAGCACTCAAAAATCGTATTGCAACATTACTCTAACACTGCACTGAACTATTAATAATTGTAGCAAAGAGAAAGCCAAACTAAATAGCTTTTTAAAAATTTTGAGTTCACCTGTCCTGTTAAGTGCTCATCCAATGCCGAATACGGCAGCTATTCTTACGGTGAAGGCTTCTGACGAAAAATGTCTCGAAAAACGAACTGCTATCAAGCTTATACCTGACAAGATCCGGAGAGGAGCGAAGATTTAAACGATGGAAAGCAAGACTGACGGACTTACTTCTTTTGACGTCAAACCATCGCGTTGTTGGATTACGAACTGGCACATCAAAACAAGTGAACACTGAATGCTTACGCAGAGCATAAAACTTCATGGACAGTGGCAGACAGACGGTACGCAAATATTATCGACAGGCAACGGACTTGCGTAATGCTGAGAAAGCATAGATCCTTCAGGAGTTGCTCAGCCGTTCAGACATTGTCGTTTCAACACTTGTGCAGCATTTGTGCACAGATATACCGCTGTGTTAATATTGCAGCCTCCGGACAGAACTACGACAACAGGAAATAATGGTTCAGCGAACCAGGTGACTGCATTCTGCTTCACGGACAGAAGGCACAAAAAGTCTGCTTTATTCTTCGCTTTGAAACTGCGATGCAAGGGGACTGAAAACACATTTTTAAACAACTGGCGTGTTTCGTCGCTTCGACAAGCAAGAAGTGAATTGATAAGCATGCAAAATCGAATAATGAACCTACATTCACTACAGTAAAATGCCGATTTTCAGTAAAATGCCATAGAAACGTTGTGCATGTCGCAAATGTTCAATGCTAAATGGGTCCTAGGCGTGAAAATTCAGCCACAAGCACGGTTCTACGAAATGATAAAAGTATTCCATCGCCGTCACACCTATATCTGCAACAATTAGGAATTAGCACACGTTAAAACTAGTAATTGGGTCTTACGCTCAATTAATTAAATGGAATACAGAATGAATACTGTGAGAAACAAAATGAATGCAAGGATCACGGCTCCTACGTTAACGCCAGATTATTGGACTGCAGAAGTGCAGATGAAATTTTTCGGCTAACAACAACGACCCAAAAGTAGTAATGTAAAAACGAAATTCTTTACTTTGCTTTTACAAAAACAAATTAAACGAACGGAGAAAATTTCAACAGAGGCAAATTTCCACACTTGGACAAAATTCAACGAAAGCAGTAACAATATGGTGCAAAGCGTAACAAAGTCAATTATTACCCGTTAATGGTTAGCTGCATGAGCTGCGACGGACTGAAATCTTTGAATAAGAGGGAATAGATCTTTTCCAAGGTCAAGCAACCTGGACGTGTTGGCATGCGTTGACGCGATCAACGTCAAATGTGTGACGTCATACTGGAGGAGAACTACCTGGTACTGGTTGTAGAAAAAGGCAACGTATTTCAAATTTCCCAGGCCAATTTTAGCGAGCTGATCAACGGCCACTGCCTGCGTGGTTAGAAAAGGCGGCAAGGATGTCATCTCCACGGAACTATCCACCGTACATTTGAAAATTGGCACGCCGTCGCGATCGGTGAATATAACTTCGTACACTTGCTCAACACGGCCAGCTACCTCTTTTACGTATTTTCTTAGACGCTCAACGGCACTCATCGTGCGCAAATCGTTTGATGCAGCCAAGCACGCAAACTGCAGCAAGAACAGCGAAAAGTCGACGAACCGTTAGACTACAATTGATGCGCAGGGATTATTTCAGTCGATCTTTTGTTGTCATTAGTTCGTCACTTCAATTGCCTGCGTCTTTGATTGCCTGTTAGATGTTTTGCAAGGATATGGTGAACACTAAACGCTGTGCATAAAGCTCTACCCGAAACGCTGTAAAACTGCAGGTCTGAAGTCTATATAAGTCTGAAACAAAATTCAAGCCACTGTAAATATACTGAGCATAACGACACTCATTTTGATCTTAGGCTAGGTAACCAGCAGTTACTGGTTACTCATCTGTTCGGTTACTGTAAGTTTGCAGGTACCGACAAACGTGATTATTCCCAGAGTCATGGTTGTCAGCGGTCAGCCAGGTAACGTGACGACAGAACTGGTAAGCATTAGTGCGTATAGTAAGAATTTTGAAATATTAATATTTTGCGTACTCATTGGGGCGCGTGAACTGTCCCCTTCAAGGGTTGTTCACTCTTCGGTAATAATGCCCTGCGTTAAAGTGCGATAGGATTTACTCTAAATGGCAACTTGTCGCAGCTCTTTATCTAAACAATTTTCGTAATAAAGAACAGTGGAAATGCTGTATATGACAGAAGTGTTAGTCGTTAGGGACCACCTCGCATAGCAGAAACGCTTTTGGAAAACGCGTTTCGTAAAACAAGAAAAGCGTCATGTAAAACGCATGCAAAGTTTAGGAAAGTATTGTTCTAAATTTTAAAGCTTCTATTTTTCTCATCGCTGTATGATGTAATCGCATTAGGATGTTTGTAAGTTTTACGTGGAGGGAAAGTTGTTCGGCACTTTGCAGCATTATTCCCGTTAAACAAACTGTTGTTTACGCAGCTATCAAATATTGCATGTGCACGTAAGATATTAGTGCTGCTCAGTAAGCAGCGGACCTCATTGGCAGTTGGGGCAGCTTCACTCTTTAATAAAGGATATTTCCGACACTACGCATTACCAACAAGCAGGACAGTTGCGGAAGTTGAAATTGCAGTTGGACCCGTTTCATTCTCAGAAGTGTTTCTTCAACGTGTATTATTAAGATTTCACATCTTACTAAAACCCAACTGTTTCCTGGCTTAACGCTCGGCATTATACCACCTCACAATTTCGCTGCGTAAAGTGACTTCATTGCAAACAGCAATGCGAACGTTGCACGATATCGCCTGAGCTAAATTTTAACTATAGAACAGGCTCTTGCTCGCTGAAGACGGAACTCGAGCGTTCCGAAATATTCGAGAGAGTACCCGTACGTTGTTTTCCCACCGTGTCTTCTTATAACTACACTGTACTCTCATCCATCCGTTCATAGGGAGACCGTGTCAGTTTACTTACAGATCCATATATATATATATATCAGTGAAAATCGGATTTCTAACAGGGGACATATCAAAGTGCGTAAAATCGACACAAACGGCTACACCCTGTATTTTTATTTCTCTTCAAGCACGGAGCTTTCGGGATCTACCTGTTCCCATCATCAGCGTGCACGAAATGAGCCTAGAGATTACGTAGCAAGGCACCTCTGTAAATAGTTTTAAAGTGTGTTCAGGCTGGACTTTAAACTTTCCCCTTAATGTCTAGTTAAGACATTAAGGGGAAAGTTGAAGAAAATGGAAATGTGATTCATGTGGGAAGAAAATGGAAATGTGATTCATGTGGGAATGTACAGACAAGAATGGCAACTGACTTTTACTAGAGAAGCATATTTGATTTAACATGGCTTACCTTGTCAAGAGGCAACGAAATGGTTGAGGGGCGCACGAAAGTCTAGTGCATTTGCACCGCAATGGACCAGCAGCAATTAAAGCTGACCCTTTCCAGAGAAAATTCCAAGGTCCTGAAAGTTCAACAGCCAATCACATGCACGCGTCTATCCGTGGAGAAAAATGCACTTCTCCAGATGGTCCAAGAAATAAATGAGAACAATGGGTTATTATGAGATTGGAGTAAAAATAAGTTTCGTTTTCATTTCATGTTTAATTGAAAGGACTATTCTTTTGGCCCCAACCTACTATTTCAGGTTGTTATGGTAGCAAGGGCGTAAGCAGATCAAAATTTCTGCCTGCGTGTAAGAAGAAAAAAGAGACTGAAGAAATGCAAATTAGAATTAGAATGACTGATCTATTACTCCTGTTTGTTCATAATTAAGTTAATAAATTAGCACAGTGTGCAAGCCTGCGTTTGTCATACGTCAGCATGAACGAATCAATCGAAATTGGCAGTAAGACCGTAAACGCTACAGCTCTCAAATGGAATATAATATTAATTGTGCAACAGCAATTCATCAAATTCCAGCTTGTTTATTTAGACATGTTTTACGGGCCAATGTGCAAATTACGTCATCCGGCATTAGTAGCGCGTTTTGAATGGGGAATTCAGCTTCCTAAGTTACCATAAATACAAGAATAGTTGCACGTAATAAAGTAAACAGTGTAAAATGCAAAATGCATGCGCAAAATTGCCCAACTTTGTGGAAGGTATTTCATGATACTTTTGAATAATATGGCTTGTACAAATTTTTAATGAAACGAGCTTACTTTAGTGGGTCTTCCGATCGGTCCTCCAGGCTAGATAACTGCATGGCATGCTAACATGTTTATTTGGCTGAGAAAGAGAAATGCCTCATGCTATAACTAATTTAATTAGAAGTGACAACTTATCTATCCGTCGTCATAATAAAGCACCGCGTGATTGTTAAGCTGGTGCACTTCTACATGAGGTATTGTTATAGGTATTCATCTCTAACTCGGAGGTATTCAATTCACCTTTTCGAATGGAAGCAAATGTTTCCGTATTATGGTTCTATGTACATGCACAAGAGTAACTTTGATTTATTCATTTAATCTATTTTCACAATTGACCTCTCATAATTGTGCCCGCAAATAAGGGATCTAATGAACATCGGTCAGCAATTTGAAAAACCAGCAACTGGCTCTATTTATGGTCTTTCACAACCACAATTAATTCCGCTCAGTCACGGAGATATGCCTCTTAATTAGGCCTATTTAACTGAATGCAGCAATTCCAAATCGATATACGTGAATGGAAATAAAAAATCTCATTTAATCGACTCTTTTAACTTTCTAACGAATCACTATCCATACCAACCTTTACGATAAAAGAAAGTACGAAAACCTTGGCATGAACTCATTAATCAGTAATTTGATTCTGAGTTAATACTATAGATATACCTTTGGGAAAGTAATCAAGATTGACGAATGCTGAAAACTATTTCCAGTGCACCAGAAGGACCACTCAGTTACGCATTGGAGGGGTACATCCAAAAAGCGCGTCATTCCTATAATCTCTGTCTGTCGGTAACTTTTGTAGCAGCATGTTGCCTTATTACTGGTTCAGAATAAAGCATCCTGTATCACAGCTGTCTTAGAAATCTGCTTTTTAAAAGGATTGGATAGCACGTGAACATATTTGTTTAAGACTGATTACCCACATTTTATCCCGCCTAAGACGCACGATTTCCACGCCGTTTTTAATGCGATAACTGATAGCGTCCCTGTGACTGTGGGACTACGCCAGTCGTAAGTACAACAAATTTGTGATTGTACTAATATTTGTAGAAAGGCAAAGTTCCCGGATTTTAAAACGAGCTGTTGGAACAAAGGCGTCTAATAACTCGTTGGATTTTTCAACGGATTTTAGCTTTCGAAGTAGTTACAAGATAATCACGTGCCGCAATATATGCCTGATGTATGTACTTTCAAATTTTCTTAAACACGAATTATGCCTTGTTAACCGTAAAAGCGCTTATTCTCCTCTGTGAAAAGCAAAGCTTTCGGACCAATCTTGGATCTATTCAACTTATTTATATGTCAGCTCCCCAGTCAGTCGTCGGTTCTGCAAGCCCTTCCGCTCAACCATTCGGGCTAGTGACATCTGTTATGTGGTCGAACGTTGACCCGTCTAGAGTTTGCCGCTCGTCCAGTCAGTCATGCACTGTCCCTGTGGGTGCGGGCGTCCCTGCTGACCCTCAGGGACAGTGACGCTACGCAAAAAATGACAAATTATTTCGCTAAAAACAACCCAACATCCTGATGTACGTACATTATAAGGGAGACAGCAGTCGGTGGGACGTGCGAGGGAACTTTGATCTTTTCGTAGTATACATGCTTACAGTGGGGGCTATCCTGTGTTCAAAAGTTCTGTTATATTAAATGTACGACCAGTGTTTTCCTCTTTTACTGTTAACTGTCCGGCATGTGCTGTCTGAGCATGCTTTCTTTAATGAAAGACTTTGCTTACTACCTATGCGTGGTACCATTTCGAATAGAATAAAATAATCAAAGCGTTAGAAATTCGGCACTTATTCCTAATCCGTTGTCCTCGTATCTGTCATACGCATAAGCTGATCAGCAGAAGGAGAAGCAATTGTAATTTTACTACTAGATCTTCATAAGCTCTCCATCTTACAAGTGATCTTTCTTTTTAGTCTATCATGTGCAAAGGAAAAAAATTACACCATGGGAATGGCGATTAGGAGCTTCGGTACTTTTTCCTCGCTTTACGGCTGGTATTCTACGGTTTCAATTTAATGATTCGTTTTTGGTCAACGAAAAGCAGAAGAACAGGTTTCCAACTGATCGATTCAATTTGGAACTTTTCCTCTCCCATTTCTCGTGAAATATGACATTCATTTTCCAAAGCTTTCTAACCGCGTGGATTGAAATTCTGGTGCTGTGAAAATGCGTCAAATGATACTTTGAGTGATAATTTGCAATTTGATATGTGTTGTATAATCAATGCACTCAGTTAACGTTTAGAAAAATATGCATCCGTACCACTCAAGAAGAAAAGAGTGGCTATCCCCAACTGCTATCTGATACATTACAGATTGTACAAATCGAAAGTGCTTAAACAGATAATTTTAAGTTTGAAAAACGTTTAGAATGCAAGCGAAACTTTGCTCGCATGAATAGCCCTTCATACCGATACTCATTATTGAGAAATTGTGAAAGCTTAGTCTCTAATCTGTAAGCAGTGCGCAATGCATTCGTGTTAAACATGGGAGAGTAAAGTCTGATAAGATGCTATTTACAATTCCTGGCCTCTCAGCGGTCTAGAACTCGTCCGTTTACCATGAATACAGGCTGGCTATCGTCTGCGTTCCGCAGTGGAAAATGTTTGCATTTATCTCCCAGTAGATAGACACCCCTTTCACTTGCGAGCTACCTGCAAACCTCGTAGGAAAGGTAGTCTCATTGAACATGCACTTACCCTTTGATGCTGTATTACTAGTCAAACAGTTTAAACTCCGCTTATTCATTTTGCTAACAAGTTCGCCACACAAAAAACCGCTCGCACTTATTTAATCCTGATGCGCATTCAGAATATACAAAGCGATTGTAAGCATATACGAGTAGTGGCATAAATGCACGCTAATTACGGGGAATCAAACTAAACATGACATAAGCGTTTGAAAAATAGGGAAACAGTGAATTGAACAACTGCTTTTCCAAGACGAGGAAAATATGTGTCCAGTTATGCCGATCGAATGGGACATTTGCTGTAAACAGACAATATATGCTGGAAAGCACAATTCTGCCAAGAGTTAGTTTAATTAACTATGTGATATATTATCTCGTTGTTTCATCATGTTGTTGTTAATAATTCCGAAATGGAACAACAATTCCACCTGTTTGACTGTACAAGCAGAAGAGCTGTTCCAGTTTCCTTGAAGTCAGATGAAATGCTCGAACGTAACGAGCGTTTGAAGCTATGTGTTTCCGCTCAATTTATACCTAATTGAATTGTCAATTAACATTGAAGACTGGACACTGCTAGGCTTGGAAAGCCCATTGCCAAGTCACTAGCGATCATTGTATCATATTTGCGGGTACTGCAGCGCAACACAATAGGCTCATCCTGCAATGATGAGAACATGTAAACCGTTAGAAAATTGTCATACCGTCCATCCATTCACAGAAGGAATTCAAAATTTGCTGCCTACTGAGAGCGACTTCGTGGAGATATTCTCGTGTTACTTCAGGCAGTAATTTTGAAGACCACGTTGAACGTACGTAAATGACGACATTAAGCGACTAATGCAAATCTAAAGTTTTCGTAACAACAAGACTTGGCAATGGAAGGACAGCTACGTGTTATGAACCGAAGGCGGTGCATTGGTTTTATAACTATGGGAACCATAAATTGCCCCTACAGTTTGGTCGCAATAAGTTCTGAATAGTGTATGATTACCTTCACTCAATAATCCCTTCGATCATCTATTAAATCTCAGCTTTGCAACAAGATCCAAGATTTATCATGCTATATCGTAAAACAACATGACAACAGCCGAACTTGGAAGTTGCACAATTAGCTTTTGAAATCTTTTCACAATTCCCATCCCTGCCAGGGAATGTAACAATGGGTATAAAACTTCCATTATCCCTGAAAGTCATAAAATACGCTCCTGATTACGGTAATTAAGTACCTACTAGAAAGTGCTTTAACTCATTCTCATTTTATTAGTCCCCTTTATTATCTTTGTATGTAAAACCCGGCTTACCCCCGTGAAGTGAAGCTTTTATTAGTGAACGGAGCTTTCGAAAACTACTCCTGTTTTCGTCTTCAGCGTTGTAATGAACGTCATTACAACGCTGGAGACGAAAACAGGAGTAGTTTTCGAAAGCTCCGTTTACTAATAAAAGCTTCACTTCACGGGGGTAAGCCGTGTTTTACATACAAAGATGAGATCGTACCCCGTGTGCAAAAATCCCCTTTATTATCTCACAAATCATCTTCGTGGCCTCAGTGCGTGCATTGGCCAAAGCGCTCATAGGCAGCCTAGGGAGATCCAGCTGAAAGTTAATGACCCACTTGCCTTAAGCCGTAGCATCATGCAATGATAACCATAACTTTAGTGTTCCACTTGTTAGTGCATAAACATTTGCATGATTATTTTGTAAACGTGCGCGACAACCATTCCATGTTTTTATCTAATTCTATAGTGGCACAAAATGCCTACCTGAACATACTGGGTTCTGAATGAAGCAAGGCACAATGTGCTATGCATTTCACTGAGCTGATTGTCCAGAATTGGACTATAATACGGTAAGCTGAATTAAGTAGACGACTGCTTTCCAATAGCGTGCTTTCAGATGATATTGAATTGCGAATGAACACAGTTTCCTTGCGCTTGACTCAGCGACGTCGCTTCAAAGTGCTTTCAAAGTGCAATATTCAATAACGAAATTTTTACTGACGGTTTTAGGAGTTCATCAGTCCGGCTACCTGGAAGAAAAGGGCGTTTTAAATGACATTTACGATAAATCTTAGTTCACGTGGCGCCGTACATCATGTTTCTGACCAACAGCGGGGGATAGAAGCATCAACGCTTTACATATTGAAAGTTTGCACAAATTCGGCCACTGTGCTCCTCTTGGCGTAGCATCGAGACTACCTGCGCCTTAAAGGTTGTGTAATGAAAATCACGGTGCGTATAAATGCACCGGTAGTACGTTTAACTCTGGCTAAAAGACTTTTTACTGAACAACCTGCGCAGTCTAGACCAACTCTTGATTATTTTTGAACGAGACGACATGGAGTACTGTTCTGACAAATGCCGAAAATAATCCCTAAAACTTTCCTGTGTTCTTCACTAACGGGTAGCCATCATAATATTGGAAAATTCACTGTTGAGGTTTCAGCGAAAGTATTCTTAATACAAGCATGCCTGCCCTACCTATTTCAAAGCGGGCATTTTCAAAGAGCAGCTAAATCGACTTTGGTCTGCCTCCCTAAACAGAAATGGTCAGGAGTTGAAAATTATTGCAATTGCTTTCCCTCAATTGGCAGAAGAACTCTCATCGCTGACAGTTACCTGTAAGAAATGCGTAATGTTCATTGAATGGGTTGGCGGTAAGTTCACGCGGGGGCATTAAAACGGTCCTTTGGACCCTTGTCAGTTATAACGCCTGAACGGGGCAGCTGTAGTTCTAACAATTTGGACTCTCTGCAGAACCGCTTGTGTGCAAACGTTGAATGGAATTCCTTAGAGGTTCTGACAATCCCTTTCGACGATTACTCTTCGATGAAGTTGAAATTGTTAGCAAAAGCCACGTGCTTTAATAAGTAGGTTTCCCTTCAATAAATTTAATAAATAACTGAAAGACTTTTCATTTGCCAAATTAAATGCTCAATGAGAAGACAAAATTCTTCATGTCGTATTCAATGACTGCAGTAAAATTTATACCCCCGAGAGGAGTGCAAGATTGAATCTCATCATTGATGACCGCATTTGTGAAACAACTGAATGGGAGGCATAAATATTTGCACACAACGTTAGAAGCAGCTAAATTTCCCATTACTATGCAAAAGGCAGGAGTTTCCTTATTAGCAACGTCGCCCGTTGGGCCGCCCTGTTCATCTGCCATTCAGCAGAAAACCGGCACTACCCAAAAGTATGCATAACTTTAACAGCAGCAACGCATTACTCCGATAGTGCGCCAGAAGTAAGCACCAATAATTTTCCAATATTCTAAGCGCCAATATATTTTTGCAAATTTCACACTGTAATAAACTTGTGGGGACAAAAGTAAGCGCAGCTAATGTTGTTAGGTCGAGTCGATGCTGCAGTTGTCATTTCAAATTTCTTTTCTTACCATGCGCATGAATGACGCATTAAAATATTAATTGTCAACGCGCGGCCAGAAATCGAAGCTTGAAGTTTCATCCGCAAACATAAAGGAAAAGCGGATGCCATAGTAAACGCGCGATGCTGTAAATAATGGGATTACCTTGAGCGATGTGAGGCGAAGCTGCGGCACGAAAGCGGAGAAGAATGGGCTTTTGCTTACGTGACCACTTATCTGCTGCGGGTAACTTTAGCCCACATAAAGTTTGAAGATATTTGCACCCCGTTCGTGGCAGGCATAATGGAATTGGGAATCGATATTGCGATAACAGGTAATTAGCATACCCTACCTAAATGCGTTAATTATTTAATGTGGCGCGTGAACTACTGAAGTTAGCGACTAATGCACAATGTCCGTGGAAATTAATACACCTTTCTGAATCAAAAATCGCCGGACGGCATTAGGTATGACATGCCCTTACGAGCACAGAAGAATAGGTCTTGAGATAAATTAATGATTAAGCAGGCAGCATGGAAAAGCTTGCTGAAGTGCGTTCCGCTTGAGATGACTTATATCGAACGTATTTTATGCCCATTCAAACATGGTAACGAAACGTGCTACAGCGGGAGATTTAACAATGAGCGCAAAAATTACGACTACGCTGATCCTCATAGCCGAACAGCGGCCGTTGAATCAAAGGACCGATTTAGGAAATCAAAAAGACGCCGCTCTTTAATCCATCACGAATAAGTGCGTTGCTGCGATGCAACTGATTCGGCAAATCGCCTGCAGTCGCTGGAATAGCGAATAGAAATTGGTCCGGTTGAATATAAATTACATTGAGGAGATTGCCAGTCTGACTTGCGTATTTTCCTAGCATGCCTTACTTTTTGACATCAATCCTCCCTGTAATGTGCTTTGCCCATTTGCGGAATCTTCTTGGACCGTATGAATCCTAAGTAATCTTTTCTTCGTTGACCATTGCAGCTATTCCGCTGGGGTTGACAAGGTTCGTTACGGATAAAAATGAACTCAAGTTATTTACTATGCAATGTCATCTTTCAGTCAGCTTTAGTAGATGGCATTTGGAGCGAAATGAATGGAGTAGCACCCTGTACTTCATGCTGAATGATCACTTGCAATTTTCTTTTAGTTGGAAACCACCTCAAAAGTTCCTTGACGACTGACCCAGTAATGAACTTTCATGTACAGGGAAGGTTTGGGCGAAGCAATGAATCTCCCTGCTGGAACATACTTTCGTAACAACATGCTTGCTAATCGCGTTAATTATTATATTTTATTGATGCAAGCAGCGGCTCAGCGCAATTCACGCGGACGAATTGAGGAAAGATGCACAAAGGAGGTAATTTACGTTGAACAGTGCTTTAATGCCGTGAAATATGACAAAATGAATTAAACTCCGTTTAATTATCTATATTGCCGCGATTGAACCACCAAACCTGCCTCGCTTTTGCCCAAATGAGCAGGACTCAGAATTTGGTTTTTGACGAGAGAATCTGGATTCACTGTTTGATCTCGAACCCACCGGCGAGCACTTACGAAATTGGTGAGTTCGACATTCTAAGACGGGCCTTGTGCTTGCCAGCCAACTAGGAGAGCAGTGCAAAATTCATAACGATTCGTCACGGCAGCGCATAGCTCTTACTGCCTTTGGAGTTCAAGCGTATATTAAAAATTGTTTACTGGCATTTAAGTTTAATAGAAACGCAGCTTGCTCAGAAAACGTGACCGTCGCAGCATGACTTTCGAAAGAACGGCAATCGCATCGTCCTAAGTCGCTATGCAGCACCTGAATAGTTACAACAAACGACGCTCAAATGGCGTGCTCAGGGGTGGAGATTTTCGTCATCTTGATAAACTTGGACAACTAAAGTTCAATGGGCAATAAGGGAAATCAAATATTTCTAGCAATGCGCGCATACATATTACGTCTAGGTCTTTATTGGCCAAAATGTTTCAGCGAAATACGGCCGGCGCGTTTCCGCATACCCAGATTTCGCGCAAAGCAATGCGTTATGTGCAATGTGCATTCATTTTCCTGAATTTCTACAAAAACAATCAATAGCACCAGCTCGTTAAAACTCTTAGTGCAGCTTTTGGTGGCAGGGGAAGTTTACGACAATGGAATTTTGATTTCCGAAGGGAGAAATCACTGACCGCCTTCATGAGCACAGCGATGCCATATTCGAACCCAAATCTGACGAAGGAGATTGCACTGGGCGAACTCGGATTACTCCCGCAGCATCCCACGAATCTTCGACGTGTGCATTGCGGACGTTAATTCAATCAATCTGCTTGTAACCTGATGAGACGAAGTTCAATAGACTCCGCCGCCTTGACATGAAAAATGCATTATGGCATCTGATACTTTGTCGAATCAGTGTCGGGCCAAATTGAAAGCCCTCCGTACTGGTAGAGGTGTTAAACAAGTTGACGGGACCATAGGGCTTCCAATCATGGTCAATACCAGTTCATTTTGCCTTTGAAAGTGCAGCTTAATAGCATTACTGAGCTTATATATTCGCTTAGATGAACAAATTTTGCCTAAACGGAAAGTAATCAACCGAGTGTAATTCCATGGTTTCACCTGATAAATCATGGCGGCACGATTCATCCGTAGGTCATGTGCTACCTCTGAGAGTAACTTTCCATGGACAATGACAATTAAAGCGCACATTCACTTAGTCCATTTTTATGTGTGATCTAGTCAATGGGGCGACCAATATCAGAGCCCCTATCTGGTAGCGGTATGCTTTGAACAGCTGTACGCTTTGAACGTTGAAATTTCACAGGCATTCTCATCCTGCAGGCTTCATGCAAACAATATCCTCAATCACTGCGCCTACCAACTACTGAAGAAAAGTTCGGAAGCTAAAAGTATTCAAAAAGTTGATGTAATATAATAATCCTGCAATGACAACGTTGACAATGCAGTCCGTTCCGAAAGCTGCGGTTGTGTGACTTCAGTGTTAACAATGCTGCTTTCGTTTGCTCTTGGTTAGTGTTGGCGCAAACAGAGTCACAAGCCGTTGATTTTGAACTCCTATGCTGATGCAATAAGCGCCGTTTCCTCTTTCACTCGACTTTATAAATGTTACCATCATTCCCAGTGCCCATCAGACTTGGAGGCGGCAAGCTCTTCGTAAAATGGGAATTGTGGCACTGGACAATCTCGCAGTGACTGTTTACTTGCTGGTCAGCTATTTTGCGGGTCTCCTTTTTATTTTCGATGGCATGATAGTCACGTGCTGAAGGTAAAAGCTACTACGCCATAGCTCAGTTTCAGCTGCTTCGCACTGCCTCCTACGTTTGCTCAGCGTGAGCGAGGAGAAAGAAAATGACTGGCCATAGAACATCCCTACTAAACTTCCAGAGCATTCATTTCTTGCTACTGATAAGTTGCTCATTGCGTTCTTTGCTATTTTATTCTCAGAGTTTTCGAGACTTGCCTAGTCTTGCTAACAGCGCATTTATGTCAACGTGTGGAGATTATGAGGGTACTGGACATGTGCAGAATGCTCTGAGCATGAAATGAAATAGTACATGATGAGCAGGCCTGTCCATAACAAGAAAAAATAAAAACGTAAGCAGTTGCTGAAACAAAGCTTGTTTTCAAAATTATAAACAGTAGGCATAACTCGAAAAGTCTTCTAGCCGTAGCGGAAGCAGCATGCAGGTTTGGTATGAACGAATGGGAAGTTGAGATATTTGGCATGCTTGTAGCTTGTAATATTCGCAACCAAGAGCTAGAGAAATAAATTCGCAAGGGAATAAAGGATGCTCACCGTTATTGTCCCGTAGAAACAAAATTTTATGCACGTAGAATATGCCCGCTAAAACGATATCGTTTGAGCAACTTTCACGCGGGAACAACAGCACCAAGTAGCTGCGCGATGCTAATAGGCATTAGCGGTGTGTAGCGGTGAGAGCAGAGATCACCGAATGAAAAAAGAATGAATTAATTGGACAGTAAGAGCAAATTTGAAAATTGATTGGTTGACAACGGATTTGTGGGTTTCATTTCTGAGCACACCGCAGTGCCCCCGTTAAGCTGCTACACTGAGCATGAGGTAAGTATGGAGGGCGAGGGGCGTATGTGTTCTGGTTGGTCACCTTACGTCGTCGATTGAATACTTTCGTTCCCGGAAGCTCCGAGCTTTTCTTACGCCCAAAGAAAGTGACTCAGCAGGTACGAAATATTCGGTAAAGCTGACAGGCAGTTACCAAATAAATCTGTTTAACTATTGGATTAATTAAGACTGGTTCGAATTCTGGTAGATCAATTTTTGGGATCCACCATATAACCAATTCCCTGGTGATCGATCCGTCATTGCGGCATGAACAATGGCTATTTGCTAATATTAATAGAATAAATGTGCAAACAGAAGAGCAAGGAGAGGCAGGCAAATATAATACTTATATTTAAAAAGTGCGTACTTGCTTCCGCTGTGTATCACTTTTCTGTTTCAATCAAAGACTATTTACGGTGTTCACTCATAACTGAATTATGTTGAACCTATTTCCGCAAAAGATACTCCAATTTCCACTTTTGTTGGCGCAGGGGAACGGCGCATGTAATGGTCATCCGTAGCTTCACGGTGGCATATAGAAAAGCGAGAAAAGTATTTCAGGTCAACCTATGCTGCAACAGAAATATTATCCTAAAATTACTTAGCAAATAATATATTCTTCTTTCTTCTTTAGTATTCGGAAGACAGGATGTCTTTTAACGGGAGCATAGATCTTCATGACGTTGTGCTTTTCACGGATTTTGTCCCGTTGCTTTCTGTACGTGATGGATCTATAAGTAAACTGACACGGTCTCGTCCATCCATCCGTTGGTAAGGAGACCGTGTCAGTTTACTTATAGATCCTTCACGTACAGAAAGCAACGGGACAAAATCCGTGAGAAGAACAACTTATTCTTTAGTAAGTAATACTATTTTTCTGGAGGTTTACGCGCATTTTAACCTGTTTGCCTTTTATTTGAACAAATCGAATAATATCGACGGACGTAGCTTTCAGAGCTGTCCCGCTCCGTCTTCGGCGTCTCGCTGTTATTGTTGTGTAATCCTTCAGAGCTTTCCAGTTTATAGCATTTTGTTCTTTGGATTAAGCTCGTCCAAACGTCATTTACAAGCATGCATTTGTCTTAGGTAAAACAACGGTTATGCTTTAACCATTATTATAATGCAATAGATGGCTTATAGGCGAATGACTATGAATGGCAACATTTCCCTTGTCTCAATCAGTTTTACACGTAGTCAATGTATTCCATCCTAATTTTGCTTAATCATAAATAGGCGCTTTTTCACAAATAGGTAGCCATTCTCCTACGCTTTAACCAATATTTGATTGCTCAAAGTCAAAAAATCTGATTTCATGGTTTTCGCACAGCTCACGATGGCCATTAATTAAATGAATGACTGAATTCCAATCAGTCGCAAGGTCTAAGTTCCACTAATTATTTTGAAAGCGTCTGAACACATCCATGCGCAGAACCACTGAATAAGGTCTGAGGTAAAGCAAAAATGTTCAGCAACACCACCCTATATTTTATTTGACGCAACAAAAAATTTTCTCCACTTTAAAAAATGCATTCACGAGAATACGCGCACTGGAGTTTGCTGTTGCAAGGGAACATAAGTTACAGCAATCTGTCTGACAACTGACAAGAAGATACCTTTCATTCTGAGAGGTCTAATTTCATAGTTTCTCCCTGTGTTGGAAAGTCAAGAATTTTTTTATAATGGTGATAAGTAACAAAAACATGTGGTATCGTCTTCTGTTCTTCTCCTGCTTTGCACTGATTGACTATTGCACGCTTCCTGTTTGATGACTTGCCATTGAGGATGGGTCGCCCCGAAAGCTATGCACGCACGTACTTTTCTACATCAGTAAAATATATGAATTATGAATGTGGATTATCCGTGAAAAGACAAAGAAGAAGTTGATGACGGGTCTGATTATGTTCTCTTTCCTGCCATTCGTTTGAACCCGATTGTTCACCTTTGTTGTTCTCTCCTTACTTCCTGGTACAAAATGCCCCAAGAAAGGTCAGAAGCGAATTTCTTCTTGCCCTTTGTTAGGCTTGTCTGCTGAATTGACTGGTTGAAAATGATTGATCTTCAACACAGGTAAGGATGCGGCATGAGTGCGCCAGTGAGACTGAACGATTGCTACTCTGTCCTGTATGACCATCATCGGCTTAGAAGTGCCAAAAGGGAATATGAGCGAAGTGTCTTCAGTTTGTATTACTCAAATAACACGCGTGATGCGTTGCGCTGAAACTGGCGATTCCGTTTATCCTTTCCACTAGGATCTATTAGCCTGCTTTTAGTGATCCATTATTTTCCACTCTTTGAAACTTTACCTTCTGAGCTTACTGGAGCTGCGATCTCCTGCCGAATTCAAAAATTAGAAGCCATAAACGAAATACTGCTCGCAGCAGGTATTGTGTATTGTCAACTCCAAGGACTCTGAGCAAGAAAAAATGATACATCTAAACAACCTTAGAAATATACTGCATTAGTAAAATTTAGCTTCGTTCATAACGAAAATGGACGCCTCATTCACGAAAGCAAGTTTGGGATATACTGTCTGCCCAGTGTACTATGAAGTGCATGTCTCAATAAGTAAAGAAGCGGATGATTTGAATAAATGATCTACAAAATTCTGACCTGTCATTAGTAGCGTTCAAAACTCAAAATAGTCAAATTAATGCAAGAGCAATTTATAAGATATTATTATTATTATTATTATTATTATTATTATTATTATTATTATTATTATTATTATTATTATTATTATTATTATTATTTGTAGGTTTTTGTCATTATTGAAGTTTATTACATGTTAACTGTGGATATTTTAACATCATTTTTCCTGTATATATTGTAAAAACAGTTATTAATGACAAGGAAGCGCTTAAACAGTACACATTTGTTGACGCTTATGATAAGGCAGCACTGAAGGTGCAACATAGCTCCAAATAGATAAAGTTAGCCAGCAGCCGTCGGAAGAACCAGTATACATAATTGTGACAAATAAAAATCAAGATTCGAAGAATCAGCGGGACAGCTATGCGCAAGCAGCGCAGCATTCCTGAAAAGTCATTTTTGGTGCTAACTTTGTTAAAGAATCAATTGTTTAGCCGAGATGCTCACTGCAGGGTGTTAGCCCGGCGAAAATTCTCTTTGGAATGAACATTTCTTGACTGCGTGATATTTGCCAACCATCGCCAACTCACCTTGCACTCAACGGGTATGCCGACAGAAAGAGAAACTCGAGTAGTTCATTAGTGGCGCTTAGGTGTCATTTTCCATCACCCAATCACCTTCCAAATTTAACCCTACAATGAGGTGCAAGTAGCGATTGCATTGCACCTTTCGACTTTTTAATTAGCCAGCTCTGAAATGACCTAAGGCGTTCGAATGGTGAAAATGATTTTGAATTAGCGCAAACGGCAACGCAAATCAGTATTTGATATGACAGATTTAAAAGGTGCTAATCTGCTTAGGGAATTTTTAATACATCATCCGATAGTTCATTAATGAAGTTCCGTTTATATATCGAAACAGCTACTGAGCCCTTTGACATGCAAGCATAAATTATTTCCATATGCTGACGCCGTAGGCATACAAATCCCTCTGATAGTTTCCTTCTTCCTAAAGTTGGGCGTTCAGGACAAATGGCTCATCCATTTTGTGCATAAGATTTTGTCGTGTGATTGCTGAGTAGCTTCAGTGCCTATGTGAAAAGTGCTACTGCAACGTACCCTTCTATTACGAACACTTACATTTTCAATTCGTATGTTCGTAATAGAAGGGTACGTTGCAGTATAACTATATATATATATATATATATATATATATATATATATATATATATATATATATATATATATATATATATATATATATATATATATATATATATATATATATATATATCAAAAGACGAGTTGTCTTTCAACGGAAGCAGAGATTTTCATCGTGTTGTATTTTGACGGATTCTTCTCGCTGTTTTTTGTACGCTGATGGATCTGTAAGTAAACTGACACGGTCTCCCTACGAACGGATGGGTAAGAGTGGTTATAAGAGGATAATGTCAGAAGCCTGACCAGACATTGCGACCAATATTTACACGGATTATCCCCATTGATTAAAAACCTTTTATTTCCAAAAAGGCATAAGAATGCATAGCTTTCAGGTCGCTACCATCGACCCTTCTTCAGTGCGAGAACCCATCGACTGCCCAGCCAATCAACGGTTCAGCAAGCCCCTCCGGTCGACGCTCCGGGCTGGCGACATCAGCTATCAGGTCTAACCTTTGACCTTGGGGTATGTGTAAAGGCATTACACGCTGAGCAGCGACCACGGACGGCCGCTCCGAACACGGAGGGGACCAGCCCTGACGGATCAATGTTCGATCTGATGGGCCCCCACCGTTGTTTGACCAAGATGGAAGAGCCTCTCCTAAAGGTCAGAACTGGTTGGTTGGACCTCAGCAAACAAGACACGTCCCACAGCGCTGACGACGAGCCCAGAGGAGGCTCGAAAGTTTCGCTAAACTTCTTAGCGCCACGTGCTCAGAAATAAAGATTTCCATCTACTTGTTTCTGGACACCGTGATCACAAATGGGAAGAAACTTCCATGACTCTGTTTTTCATATATGTATATATATATATATGAAAAACAATATATGTTTAACTAGGATATATATATATATATATAACCAGCAAACGTTTCTTCTTTTCTTTTCTTTTCAACGGGGAAAGGAGCATTTTTTAATATATATAACCAGGATATAGAAGAAACTTCTGAATATATATATATATATATATTTAGAAGTTTCTTTTACATATATATATATATATATATATATATATATATATATATATATATATTAGTGGTTTCTCAGGGTGCCAAATAACAATGGCGCGTACAATAAATTGCACTTTCCTTGATTAGTACCTATCCATTTCCAGCTGCAGGACAGAGGGCATTTCGTCAGCGGTTTATACTGAAAACCTCGAAATAAGATTTATTTCGAACCTTCACTATTGATATTAACATTAGTGTCCTATTACTTGTGCCTGACATAGTCCAGTAAAATAAGGTTTAGCATATTTACGCATAACTAAACTTCAAGAAAGATTATCGGCAGAAAGAAGGTAAACTATGCAAAGTTCAGTGAAATTTACATGAATGAGCTGAAATCAAACACGCATAATGCTAAGCATCGCTACGTATTGGTGCGCGAATGCAACTGTTGTATTAATCTTTTGAAGTTGCTCATGAACATAGCATGATTAGAACAGTTGATTCAACTTTGGTGAATGGGATAATAAAGTGCCTGCTGAATGTGCGATCAGTTCTGCAACTCACAAAATGGTCATATTATACGTTCCCTCGATAATATATTACAAAGTACATTTAGAAGGGGTACTTTGCTGTTGGTGGTTGTTTCCCTGCGGAAAGTGACTTCAGAACAGTCAAGAGCTCGTAATGCAGAAGAATGATGTGAGCACTGAGAAACTACCAATGGAGTACCGCGATAGTAGATTATGGATGAAAGAAAAGATGCCTTTTTCTAGTGTTGTGCAGAATATTGAGGCTTTGTTACAAATCCACACCGTTGTTTCGAAAAACTTTTATCCAACTGGAGCTTCCGGGGATCTCCTGCCCCCTTCTTCATCGGAAGCTATGTAGGAATAACGAATGAAAGTGATGTCAGCAGCTGTGTTCCTCAAGTTTAAACGTATAGTTTAAATTCAGAATCTCTCACTTTTTAAGGCCTTCCTTGGCTTTAAAGCGAAATTGTTTCAATTGTTTCAGAAATTCTTGTCTTTTCGATATCAATGTGCATGAATGTATGATCAGTTCCCGTGGTCATTGCCAATGCTTCTTTCAGAAAGCTTGCAACAAGAGTTTTGTATAATTAAATTTGCCCCAATGGTGCTGACATCTACCCCTCTGTCTCGGTTAATGGTGTCATTATGGCGAATGAATAACGCTTCGTTGATTTTTCTTAAGGCAAAATAGCTTTCAAAACATAGGATTCTGGAATTTATGTGCAGAATTTCATTAAAATTTGCGTACAGCGTTGGTCAATGTGTCGTACTTGATTCTCTTGTATCGAAATGCACTGCCACAGTATTTCACGTGACGGCAACGAAGAAAAGGTGTGTAGAATGGTTGCATATGCCATGAATATACCTATTATAGCATTGCATCCAATTGGTGCAAAATACATTTCGGCTTTTCACCACGTACTTTGGGAAGCAATAACGATGGTTGAATGTTGAGCATCTAGTTTTTCCGCAGTCTGTCGAGTTGGCTTTCGCGAATGTGCTTCAATTGTGGTTTTCAGTTGGTCATCATTTACCACAGAATGCTGTCCACGATTTGTTTGATCTTCAAGGGCTTCGTTTGTGCTTCAGAATTTTTGGAACCCCATCCACTCCTACCATTCGCTAAAGGTTCCTTCACCAAATGGTTCATTAATCTCCTAAACAGTTCCAGCGGCGTTACGCCGTTGTTTATATTCCCAAAGCAAAAATGGGCGAATTCTCTTCTTATGTTTGCATTTGCAGAGTACGGATAACAATGAAAAGGAGATTTTTGAAACTTGTCCCTGCGAAATGATGGAGGCGAACTGGCCAGCAGACCATATACTCTTGTATACGTATTACGCCGTTCTTCACTGATCCTGCCAACATCATGTTCACGTGCTGCATGGACAATGCATAATTTTGCTTGCCAAATTTTACGGTGCCATTTGGCAGTATCAACGGCAAAATGTGAGCCAATCTGGGCGAAACTTCATTCCTGTTATCGGCAGTAAATTTAACTTTTGATGTTTCAGGGCAACTTGGCAAATAGTTAATTTAGCCATACAAATACTTAGAAGGATTAAGCGGATTGTGTCAAACGGGTAAGTTACTGATTTTTAATCTGGGAGCGCAGAAATTCAGCCTTAATACTCGATAAAATTCAATGAAGTTCAAGTATCAAAGAGAAATCACGGCATTTCTTCCCGTTCATGTAGTGTAAAGGACTACATGAACGGGAAGAAATGCCGTGATTTCTCTTTGAAACTTTTTGAACCCCGTTACCAGACTCATCTTTGAAATGAAGTTCAAGTAATTGTAATTGCGGTGAGTAGCTCAAGTATCGTGCATCAAAATTTTAGTTACGAATGTCACTGCTTTGCATCTCGCTTTTCCCTGATTTTTCTGCGATACTAAATACCTCAGGCTTCTTTTATGCAAGTGGACACAAAATTTGAGGCTACATTGCGCTTTGAGCAGCTATTTCAGTCCTTTCGTGACGTTTATATATTGTTCTGAGACATGTTCTGTGCATGCAATTTACTGCTTAATCTGAATATGCAAATGCAGAAATACGCTATTCAAAGTTTCATGTAATTTCTGCAGCAGTGCGTACTGAGAAGACATATATGTAAACACAGACACTTTGTTAACCCAACGTCATCCTATCCTGTCAGTTGAAGGCAGACGTTTTGAGGCGATGAATCAACCACGTCGAATTTACAACATCTGGCACATTTCTTCATATCCAGCGTTTACGAGCAGAACTTCATTTGCGCTTGTATAATCTGAAAGCCGATCGTGGGGCGCATCGATTTGCTCTTTCCAATGTGAGTAGCTTTTCTAGTTGGCTGAAATAATTACAGTGCAAAATAACATAGTTCAACACAAAGGGAACTTTCATGCAAGACAGTGCTGGAGCTGAAGTTTTAAGTGCCCATTCTCATTACTTGGGAAATTTGAAGTAAACGTCTCAGATTACGCTTTGAAATGGAAAAGCATGTTTGATTACACTTTTGCTTTGGTTGGCGAATTTGCGTGCCAAATATGCAATGATTCGAGCGAATCGAAAATGTGCATTCATTAGGAATGGACCGCTGGCTCGTTTTAGGCATTTACTTGTTCAGTGCTGCCAGCTACACTTATATGAGTGCGAATGATCTTCCAGTGCAATACTAACGCTTCGCGCTGTCTGAATGTTAATGAAAGGGCAAACCTCATATACCAAACACTGCATATTTCGAGCGACTGGCACCGCGTTTTTTAACAATAATAAAGAACAATGCACTAGCAAATATTCTAAGCTAACAATGCAGTGGTCCAAGCATGGAACGGTACACATGCGTAGAAGTAGCATCGGTCCTCCACTCTAGTACGAGTAACAAAGTGTTCAGTGCTCGTTACTCATGTAGGAAATGTAGGTAATTCAAGTAAATAAGCGTCTAAACATTCCTGCAGATTATTTGTGCTAAAGTGTACATAGCAAGGAAATGCACAATATGTTGTTCTTAATTTGCCACGGCATCTATGAAATTTTCTAAGAGTAGAGTGATTGTATGATTTTGCGCTATCGCACATTGCTACGTCTCTATTAACATGTGATCTTATGATAAACCAGACCTCTATAAAGAACGTTACCCTTCCTGCATGCCAAATATCACTTTATTAAGGCAATTAAACAGCAGTCTACACGTTGTGCTTATTCATTGCACTATCGTGTGACTAAATTCCGACTGCGGCAAATGGGACATAATAAGTTCTGAAATCTCAGCAAATACTACAGTAGAAGAAGGTCAAAAACGCAGTCAAATCATACTTTTAACATAATGACAGTGATGTTCTGAATTAAGAAGTAACAAACGTTTCACAGAGTATTCACCGATCCACTTTGAAATTTAAGTGAGATCGTAATAACGACGATATCACTTACTACATGCGTTATGGCTGCAATAGCTCTCATGAAATCCCAAATGCCGATTCACTAAGGGCATTAATACAATGTGCAAGCGATATCAAGAAGACAGAGCGTCTCAGGCAATCGCAATCAATGAGTTCCACAGCCACAGACAACTTATCAATCTTATCATTATCTTATGCACACTTTATTTACCTGTGCCACCCAGGTGTTGGTCGTCTGCCAATTAAGCTCATGCGAAAATTCTGTTTATTGGAGAGGTACTACAAGAAGTGCATTATTGCTGAACTCCGTCGTTAAGGCGAAGTTATGAAAAGCTTTAACACAACTACTTCTGAAACACACAATAGTATAGCATGGAAAAAGACTAAGGAAATTCGAAAGAAAGCATATGCATAAATTTCGCTGATTCACTGATTCTCTATTCAAAGACATAGCGTTCTGCTGTGGTGTCTATTCTTAAGGCGGCCAGTGTAAACGAACGCATCTAAGGCTGCAGATTTTGCATGAAAGCGAAAGCAAGCTTCAAGATTCATTGTTTGAGATTCCATGAAGTGGCTTTCCAAGAACACATTCAGCGCCTTATTCAGTAATTACAGCTGCGTTGACAATAGCCCAAGCAAACACAGTGAGGCCATCCATACTGAATTGACGGCGATGGCTGTCGTGTTGCGAAGGGTAAACGACTGAGTGACAACCGTCGTTGAGCAGGCGTAATGGGTCCCTTTGGCTACGGATCTGCGGTTCTTATTGGGTTACTCTTTCTGGCAAAATGCGAACTACAAAACAGCACCACAAACGACACCGTTGCAGACAACCCGCCAAAAATGGGCAATGAATCGAATCCGAAATCCACCTCGACGGTTGCGTCCACGACACCATCAACGCAGCAAGCGAATATTACCGACAATGCAACGACCACGAGTGAACTTGACATATACGGGGACCATTTGTCTGTTGATGGAATACTTGGATGCATTTGGCCAGATGACGTCATCAAAAGATTCCAATTTTGCGTTGAAGCGTCGAACCTTTCGAAGGTGCTTCATGATGCTCAGGAGAGCGATAAACTATTTTACGGACTACTTAACAAAAAAATAATGAAATCGCTTATTCATGAATGCAAGGAGAGTCACTGCAAAACTTCAGTAAGTATACTTCTCATCATTAAGCGTGCGATTACCACGGTGCATCTTTGATTGAACATAAAGGAGGCACAGCTATTTTCACCCACTGTTGTCATATGCAATAGCGCAGTTGCAGCGGACATTTGAAACCCACTGGATTTTCCTGTTTCTCAAGTGCGATGCAATCTATCTTCCCCTCTACTGATCAACTCCTATGCTAATTTCATAAGCACGTGTGCATCTTTCTGCATATCGTTAATGTTATGGCAAAGCCATAGTCACGCTGTTGCTTCGTTAGAAAAGGCAATTGCCTCTTGAAAAAATACGACTTGTGACCCTGTTCGTAGCAAGGATGTTTCTCGTGTCTTTAAAATTTAAGCCATATACAGACAGGCTTACTTGATATGTAATTTGAAAACATGTGAAACATGCATGTTGTGAATTCCATTTTCGTTACTACTTGAGTTATTGTGATCAGAACCAAGGGATCGAGCTAATGCCAGGATGAATTTTACGCTCACCTTCTGCTGGAGCCATGGCACCACTGATTGCTGTAAAGCTATGCTAGACCAGCAATAGCGTCCAATTCTTAGATCGGGACAAAATTCCACTTTTGTCCATGAGCTCACATTTGCTGAGTATAGCCTTCAGCTGCCCGTACTTATCTGAAATGGAGTACCTCATTTTTCACTGAGTATTTTTTGTATATGGATACTGTCCCATTAAATGACGCGCCAGTAAAATGAAGAGCGGTTTAGAGATTGACACAAATGATGAAGCTTTGTTCGTGCTGTTGATAATTACACCCAAATAACCAGCCAGCATGCACGATATTTCTTCATTAAGCCGTGGGGCCAAGCACATATATTGGAGATGCATTGCTTCAATCAAACGCGCTTTTCAAAATACTAATGGACTTCAAACGGTTTGAAATGCTTCATCAGTTTTGTACTCGCATACTTGTACGCAATCACTATGTTAACAGCGCTTCTTTGAGACGCGTCAGCATTTCCCTCTGATTACCAATGTCACGTTATGCCAACTGAAATTTCGTGACTCCTGAATGTCCCATTTATTTAGAGGAAATTACGGATAATGCTTATCAATTTAAGCAAAAGTAGCATATGTCGATGCCTACTCATTTGAGAAGTAGCTTATTCCTTGATTGATCTCAAAGTGCGGTGAAGAAAGGGAACATCCATCATCTGTCAGAAGCGGGTTTGAAGACAAGACTGCTAATGGGAACGTTCTCGAAGTTTTCTTTGCCCCTGCATTATTGCGCAAAGCCAGTGGGATAACAGCCAAGCGCCATTTACAAGCATAATTACACAATGAATTGCTCTGAATGAACTTCGAACAGTTTACCAGTTTGCAATGATTATTGGACAATACGCGTCAACGCAAAAGCGTGCATATTAATTAATATTTCGTACGGTGCCTCACAGTTCGTTGCTTCCAGATAAACGAAGTGGAGCTAAATAACGTGGTAAATTGGTGGATCGAAAACAAGGAGGCAATAATTGGCTTTCGAAAATGCCTGCAAAAGAACACCGAAGGAATGGTGCGCCTTTGTGGCGTAGGCACTAAAGTACGTATGCAACTGCCTTTGCCAGAATTCAGACCCCAGTATATTATTTCCCCAGAGTGCTTGTTATGCTTTGCCTGAACAACATTTTCTTATTCACGAAAATCTTTAACCTTTACAGCGATATTATGGAACACTGTTTTTTATCGAACCGCTCCATAACATTTACCAGCAAAATTAACGGTGTGAAATCGCTTGAAATGCGAAATTCGTGAGATGATAAAAATTCGTGGCATACAGAAAACTCATGCAGATGCTTCACCTCTCAGCACAATACGCCTCAGTGGAGCGTCAGGTACTTGCTGCAACTTTTCCATTCGATTTTAGCTGAGCACTGTGATAAGCGGTATTGTCGGCCTTCACGTCAATGTAATTGACGCAGTTTTACCCGCCATGGAAAAGGAGAAGTCGTCGAAAAGCGAATGCTTGCAAAGAATAATGGAATCAGCGCACCTTACGTCAGCCATTTATCTCGGCAGCAATTTTTATCGAGAAAATTCGGTATGTCGCCTTGTTCTCTCATTGCTAGACATCGGTCGCGGTGTTTACACCATTTCTCAGAATTTACTCTGAATCGCTGCATTGAGCACAATGAGCATTGAACTGAATGGAAATAGAGAAGGCACTGATCATGTTGAACCTGGTTTGTCATGGTTCAGTTCGTATGAAATACATAACCAAGCAACAAAACGCATACCCATCAAGTATTAATACTAGCTTTGCGAAATAAGACTTTGGGATTTCTTCTTAAATTACCATACGGACAAATGCTTACCGCACCTACTATTGAATGAAATAAAAAGTTGATAGATAGCGCCACAGCCTTCCTGCCTAACGATATTGTTCCCTCCATTCTAGTAGCTGTTTTGCATATTTAATAAAACTATTAATTAAGCAATATTTTTAAAGCCTACCAGCCTACGTAGATTTCCAGTCCGACAATTTAAGTCTTGTTAAGGTATTCTGTTGGGATGTGACGCAGGGCACTTGCAAACCGATTTGTCGGCAGTTTGCTCAAATTCTTCAGTGCATGTCAAGCAAGTGCCCAAATTCAAAGGGCTTCATTGAAAAGTGAGGTGTACGATTTGTGCGTTCTTTACACGCCTAATTTTTCTGCATCACCTTGGCAGGATCGGTATCTGGCAGTGGTACTTTCTGAATCCAAGGATGACTGCAAAGACCTGCAATTTGACGAATGAGATTACCTGCAAGAATTACAAGCTTCATACCGGAGAAGGACCCTTGGTAAGTAATTTTCGCGAACTCTTTATTTCATTGCCTGACCTAAAGGTCCACTCGTATGGCAAGCTATATTGGATGGGCTTCAGGTTTTAAATGGGATTTTTCGATTTTGGATAGCGCTGTTATGGAGATGAGGTTTAGGCGGCTACATTGCCGAATACGGTGCACAAAACTTTATTGCTCTTTGATAAACAGCAGAGCAGAAGAAACGTTTGACACATTCGCTCCTGCTTCAGCAGTGGAAACCTTCTATCAAATTTCTTTCCATTTCAGTTCATTTCTACGAGCAATATCAAGCACCTGTTCAGCGCTATTGGGGAAAAGCTGGTCGCATTCAAGGAAGAAGTAGAAGCACAATTGCACATGCCATTCTACTTAGTCTCAATGAGCGTCCTGTCAGCGTTCGCAATCTTAATTTGTATGCACGCACATTTGTCTACAGCAGTTCACGTGAAGTTTTGTAGTACTGACCGCTCTCATATGCATGTGGCGCCACGGCTTGATTATGAAACAGAAAAGAAAAGATTTGCGCTACAGCAGAATCATTCCTGGCCGCAACTTAAGGTCCAAAGAGGAAACTCGAGCTCTCACCGTTGAAGATGACGAATTTTGAGATTCCGGATGCCTTCTGGAACACAACGGCGCGGCGGACGGGAAATAAACTTCCCTTGTATAAACTTTACCCGACCTTGCTTCGTTGAACCCGCTCGTTGCACCAAAGTGAACGTTAAATTTTTTAAATTGAGCCTATCAACAAAGTTTGATGCTTACTCGCCAGGACAGCGGCCAACTACGTGGCATCGCGCTGTGCATTTCGAACGTAACCTACGAAAACAAACCGGTCTTACTGAAATGAAACAGAGTAGGTAAACTGCATGCATTTACGAACTAACCTGCGCATTTCTAAGCAAGCAGTACTTGTTCGAGTATTCGCACTTACGTAGGCTTTGTTAAACAGAATGCAAGGAGGATATTAGTCTTTTCGTCTAGAATTCGTGCTCTTTACCAGTGGGGGAGGGACGTCTAACTGTTATATTTGTAGTTTGTCGTAGTGCCTACGTATGCTCAGGCGTTACTCGGAGAATTGCATCTATTGTCAAGTTTAGCCACTTTCGCTCGGCGACCGGTTTGCTGTTAAAGGCGTCACCTTAACGGGCCATTGGGTGTAGCGCTACGAACATCACATCTGTTTGCGCATTTGCATTCGTGCGAATTTTGGTATAGGTAAGCTGAACGTACGCATCCACAGTCACGTGGTGTTGATTTTGCCATGCTTAATGTTGCCTTTTAGGCCACTTACTGCGCTGTGTGACACGAGCTGCTACGGAATAGCGATATTTCGTTTGGTTAAACCTTTAGTATTATTCTTTTTTTTCCATATTGCAGTGACGGCTGACAGGTGGCGAACACGGTTCCCTTTGTACAATGCGCTTTGGTATCGTTGTCTTTTTTCTCGTACCTCAGCTTAGCATATATCCTGGCTTGTGTCGTTATGTGGAACATTCCACACTTCCTCCTCCGCCTCCAGATTACTTCAAGGTAAATATTTCGGACAAACTTACCTCTTAACTCCGCGGGACTTGTTTATGTTTCGTTGGATTCCTTAAAGCTAGTTTAGTTGCGATGCCTAAGGGAACTGTACTGTTCATTTGGACAGTTGTGATTTTTAAGTTAACTTTAAGGTACGAATGAACGGATAGTCTTATCAATGACGAATGAACGGAATGTTAAGATTTTGAAATAACCTGTGACAAGTTGTAGAAGCTTACGGACGTGTCCCTTTCTAATTGATAATTATTGAGCCTGTCATCAATTCGAAAAGCGGGTACTTATAGTCATACAAACTTACAATCATAAGCTTCTACGATTCATTGAAACGGTGCGCGCCCATTACAAAAAGAACCAGTATTCCCTAATTATGCTTATGGATTCCTGAAGTGGGGCATTGCTTCACGCGTACTTAGGAGTACTTTGTTTTGTCCTGTGATAATTACTATTGCTCCTTGACTTCATGCATTCAATTTCTGGTATTATTTTTCCGTTCAGGAATACTTGAATTCCATTTGCTTTCAATGATAGCCTTTATGTCAATTTTTTGAATTATATTCCGTAGGCAAATCTTTCAGCTTTTCGTCACAAATACAAGCGGACTCCGATTAGTACGATTAATGTGAACCGGAAAAGTTGCGTACTAATCGAAATCGGAATGGCTATAATATAGAAGTTATAGTCTTTGGTTCCAACTTCAACGTAACATACATAGTGCTTGTTTCCTACGACTAAAAGATTTTACTTATTTTTGCCAAAAAATTGCAGCAAAGTAGTCTGAGCAGGTTTGCTTTCTTGTTTTCCTCATACATCTTCAACTAAGGGAGAAGAATGTCGTCAATATGTCGACTAACTTGCATACTGCGGTCAATATATCACGATCCATAAGCTTTTGCTTCAACGATTCGACCATGGAAAATACTTTTTCGAAATCATTTTGCGAAAAGTCGTTATTCTTATTTGTAGATTCTTCGTCATCATGAAGTTCATCTTCAAGCGCGCTTTCTTGATGTACATTAAGGAGATCTTCATCTGTCAATTCTTCCGAACGAGACTCGATCATTTGTTGGACGCTTTCTGCGTTTAGATCCTCTATTCCAAACTTCTTGATTCCGATGTCTGTTATTTCTTCAATAACATTTTGAATTTGTGAGGGGGAATCAAATCACTTGCACAATGGGGCCTGATAAATTTCCAACCAAAGCGCATGTTGCTTTCAGAGATTTTTTGCCAAGCATTAGAAATGTTATCAATTTCATCTTTGATGTTATAGCTTTTCCAAAAATGAACAAATGAACTTCCATTATCGCCAGCCACTTTCTTTAGCCTGCTGGAAATTCTGTCTTAAATAATAGGCTTTAAAAGTGGCGGTGACTCCTTGGTCCGTTGGTTGTAGCACAGATGTTATGTTTGGAGGTAAAAACGTGAGCTTAACATTCTCGTTTCCGAGAGTAACGGGATGGCCAAGCGCATTATCGAGAATGAGCAATGCTTTATAAGCAACGTTATTTTTCTTGGAATATTTCTCCACAGCTGGGCTAAAACACATTGAAAACCAATCTTCAAAAAGTGCTTTTGTTATCCACGCCTTTTTGTTAGCTCACCAAATCGCCGGAAGCGATTGCGAACTGTAACCTTTAAGAGCTCGCGGATTAGGCGATCGGTAAACAACCGTTGGCTTTAACTTAGTCTCCCTATGCATTTCCGCCGAGTAAAAGAGTCTAGCGATCCTTGCTGACGTTGTATCCTGGATGAGTTTCTTCATTTTTAGACACATAGGTTCGAATTGGCATTCTTTTCCAGAATAGACATCTCATCAACATTAAATATCTGCTGATCCGTGTAACCACGTTCTTCGACAATGTTTTTCAAAATGCCTGGATACTGTGCTGCACCTTCTTGATCTGCACTTGCAGCTTCTCCCAAAAGGTTAGCGTTATGCGACTTTGTTCCGTTCTTAAATCGATAGAACCAGCCATTACTTGCAGATAAGGGTTCTTCACTTGCCACTTCCTTCTCGTTTCTTTTCACTGCTGTAAACAAACTTCGAGCTTTGTTCTGAATCACTAGTTTGCTGAGGGGAATCCTTTTTTGATTTCACTCCTCAATCCATACTGACAAAAAACGCATCTCTATCATGCAAACGCTTATATTCCTAGTGGATGTTTGTAGATGGTAAGAAGTAGACACTAATTGACTTTTTTCCTTGATTTCTGTTTCGTGCTTTATTATATTTCGTATAAAACATTCGTGGAGTGAAAGATCACTACTTATCTTGGAAATCCTATCGCCACCTGCATGCCTCGTTCACACATCAAGTTTTTCTTCTAATTTGATAACTTTTCTCATCTTTTTACTGCTACCATCTGCTGTAGTCTTTCGTTTGGCTGCTCTAGATTCCATCTGACCTATTAGAAGTGTTAAACAATGATGGAAAAGCGTTGCTTGCGACAGAGTGACGAGTACCATCAAAGAAGTGAAAAACGCACTTGTTAACGATTGACTATCGGGTAACAGATCTTAGCAAAATTATAATGCCCTAAAGCCGTAATGCGCTACCAAGATATACAGGAAATATGCATGAAAGCTTAGTCTAAAAGTCATTAAAAGGGCGCCTCACTTACCTTCAATACATTTGCAACAATTGAAAATTGATTCACAATCAGTTCACAATCACAACTCAATTAGAACCAATTCACACAATATTGAAGAGCTATAAAAGCCGTACTAATCGAAAACTGGATCGTACTAATCGAATGCAGGTATTAATTTTGTCTGGCGTACTAACCGAATTCGTCATATTCGAATTCCTACTAATCGGAGCCTTCCTGTATATGTGCGTGTTTTGAAATTGCGGGCAACTCAGCTTTCCCCACGCACAATAGTGTCATTGTATGCATCTCGGTTTGCCATCGCGTTAGTTAAGGTGAAATTTTGAGGGCATATGTGCTTAGCGTTTTGCACTTCTAAAGATCGACTTAAAGATACGCATTCAGTCAATTATACGACCGAAACCAGCTCCTCAGCTATGTTTCATGCACAGTGCTTATTATTCATTTTTAGGAATACAATCTTGACTACGAACGATACTTAAAGGAAATTGTCGCTACACTTGAGTCGGATACGGGTTTGCTTCTTTTTGTCCATGCTCGCTTGATGAACCATCATTTCTAGCGTTTGCTGAAAGATTGCGCAATGCGACTCCAGAAGAAATACAGGTAATTCTAGCTGTATTCAATAGTTCACTGCACAAAATGAAATCACGGTTTTCATACGCGGCTTTATTTTTCTATCGTGTTCGTGTTAATCTCTTATATATTAATAATGTGTCTTATGTCTGCGTCTTATATCTATGCATATACCTGTATCTTGTATATTAAAAATAGGATATCTAAACGCGCGATGTGATCTCATTTGTTTATTCCAAATCAGGCAGATAAACTGGTTGATGTCAGAATTTTTCTTTTTACGATGCTTTATAGGCATCCCTTGACCCGTCCTCCGCGTATAATACAAATACACTACAGAACTTGCCTACTGTAGCGGTATCAGTCTTTGTAGGTGTAAACAAATGTAAACAAAGGTTCTTTGAACGAAAATCTGTTCTTCTGCAGCTGTGTGCTATCTTAAAGTATCCTTTCTCGCTGCTTCTGCCCAATAAGCACTTGTTCGTTTTTTGATGTAACCTTTTTTACCTCCGGGACATGGGAACTCGCATCTTCTGTCTTTGTTATGACGGTGGACCAAATGTCACTAATTTCAGACGCTTTATCCCTGTTTAAACATGGACCCTACCGAATGTGCCAAAGCGTTGACTGTTATTAGCTTGAAATCTTATGCTAACTTAGAAATGCTGATCCGTTTGTGCAGCATCGGCCATTCACCCTCTTGCTCAGCCATCACTATCGCTGTTTTACGTGATATATATATATATATATATATATATATATATATATATATATATATAGTGTATGCACGGTATCCACCCCGTTTTTTCGTAAAAAGCTTTATTCAAAAAAAGCTTTTTTCCAATTGCGAGCTTTCGGGTACCCACTGTACCCATCATCAGGCAAAGCAACATTTACTATGCCAACTGCCTGGTCAGTCAATGATTCAGCCAGCTCCTCAGTCAGACCATCCGGGCTGGTGAGAACAACCATCAGGTACTATACCTGTACCTCTCAAGTGTCCGTCACCCGCCAAGTCAGTCCTACCGAAGAGCGAGCTTCCCCACCGACCGACCTGGACAGTGGCACAACCTCAAATGAACAACGAACTAACGACAAAAGACTCTTGCCCGTCAAAGCATCCTGCTTTAAATCGAACGGGTTTTAAAGTAACGTCCCAGTTCTTCTCCAGCCTTCATCCTTATTGTTTTCATCCGATGTATTTCCAATCTTCTGTCGTTGTTCTCTCTTCTTCTTGTGCCCCGTGCAGCACATTTCTTCTTCATGAAAATTCTTCATTTTTAACGGGGGAATGTCGGATGTCGCTGTCTCGGTCGGTCGGTAGGAACGCTCGCTCCTCCGACTGACAGTCCGGGTGGGTGACAGAAGCTGGAGGGGTCAAGGATTCGACCTGATAGCAGACGTCACTAGCTTGGATGGTCGGATGGAGGAGCTTGCAAAACTGTCGACTGGCTGGGAAGTTGACAAATTTATTTATGCACTGAAGACGGACCGAGGTAGTGGTCCGAAAGCTCTGCTTGGCGAAGCTTTGAAAATAAAACGGGGTAAAATCCGTGTTATATTTGATTTGCAAAAAAAATACATAGCGAATTGAAAAATTTTCTGAACAGTGATTTAACAGCTGGATAACTGGGCAGTATTAGGTGCTGGTATTGTAAGGTTTGAAGGGGCATAAACACAAAATGTCTTTGGAGCGGGATGAATATAAAAAGCATTTCAATTTCGTTGGCATTTTGCATTCGATGAATATCGCAGAGGCATCCCGTAACTTCCTTTAAAATTTTTAGTCCAACTGCCAATAGATTATGAACCAATTAATTCTTTGTCTTAAAGCAGCCATTCTGAACCTTTTCTGCGCTGAAGTCTATAAAGTCTTTATAGACTGTTTCGCTGAAGTCGAACACCATGACACCGAAAGCTCCGATAGTATAAATAAAGCTTTACCAACGGGTTTACAAGCCGTGTTTCTGAAGAAGAATATGAGATCTCACCCCGTTATCTTGAACCCTATTTTCAATATGGGTGGTCTTAAAGTAATGTTTCGTTTTACGTAGTTCTTCATGGCGCTCAAGTGAATATATGCTCACATATTTGCATCAATAAAATGAACTTTTAGTCGGGTAAAATTGCTGAGGCATTGGACTTCGTGGGTCACGGCGTGCGGACAAAGCTTGATCAAATAAAACTCGTAGAAATAGAACGTCTTCGTCGTGCTCTGGAGCAGGACCGGGATCACAACAGCGAGGGCTCCAAGTTTGAGCACTTGGACCACGCGAAGGAGACGTTTGACAAGCGCGACTTGGAGAAGCTAATTCGCAAGGTGATGCGTTTCATATTCGAAATTGCCCATCTTGTCTAATCACAAATCAAACAGACGGCCAAGGATTTGGAAATAATCGATCAGCAACGTCAGCAGGAATACAAGCGCCACGAAATGAGTGAGGAACTGGAGTTTCGCCACAGCTTGAAGAACATGACCGAGGAGCAGAGGAAAGCGGCAGAAGAGGCTAGGAAGGAGGAATTGAAGAAATTAAAGGAAACGAAACTAAAACACCCTGTACGTTTTCCCCTTCCTAGGTTCTTCCTTTTAGCAAGCCTTCTTTATCTATTACAGGGAAGCAAAGGTCAGTTGGAACAAGTGTGGGAGGAGGTGGACAATCTACCAAAGGAGTCGTTTGACATGAAGACTTTCTTCCGCTTGCATGATACCAACAGTGATGGTTACTTGGATGCGCTCGAATTGGAGGCGCTTTTTCAGAATGAACTGGACAGGGTATACGACAGGAAGACCCAATTCCAGGAGCGGTGAACGTTGCCTTTTCTCGTTGCCTTTCATTTTCAAAACCGCGTCATGTGTTTGCAGCGAGGAGGAGCTTACTCGAATGCGACGGCACGTGATGGAGGAGATGGATAAGGATGGAAACCGTTTGATCAGCTTAAGCGAATTTCTGGGCGAAGAAAAGTCACCAGATTTCAATAGCGATTCAGATTGGTCAGTAATGAATCCGGATGATGCGTTCAATGAAAACGAGTTGCGATCGTATGAAGCTGTTTGGGAAAAGGAGCACGGTTACGTGACACCCCATCCACCGGCGGACCAAAGTCAACCGCACTACGCTCACAACGCCCCTCCTCAGGGTCAGGGTCAGTATGCCCATGCAGGAGACGTTCCTCATGGTCAGCCAGTAGCACATCCATACCCACAACATCCAGGTTCTGCACCTTATCTGCAACCAGGAAACCAGCCTTACGCTGGTGTTCCTGAGCATCAGGTGCCCAGTCCTAACCAATTCCAGCAACAACAACAGTTCAATGGCCCTCCTCAACCGGTCCCCCATGCTGTTCCACAGCAAGGAGGCCAATATCAAGCGACTCCAAACATGCCCAATCAGCCTCCATATCAAGATCCGTCATATCAACAGGGGGCCGTTCCACAGCAACATATGCCAGTACCAGGGCAACCTCAACATGTGCAATACCAACAGTACCCGCAGCAGGGAATGAATCCACAAGCTATGCCAGTGCCTGGCCAACCTCAAGGCGCTCAATTCCAGCAGCCGCAGGCAATGGCGATGCCGGGTCAGCCGCAGGCTGCTATGCATGCCCAGAATGTTCCCAACCCTGGCCAGTATCAGGCTGATCATCAGCACCTCCCGAACGCTGCACAGTACCAACAGCACACGGCTCCTCAGGCAGGCAACATGCCGCCCCATGGGCAACAACAGCATGTTCAACAGCAGCAGCAGCAATATCAAGCTAATGCGCCCCCTCCTGTCGGAGTACCAACGATGTGATTCCGGTTGCGTCGGCAAAACGACGGGAATAAACGTTTTTTGTTTACAGCATCCGTCGAATGAGTTACGCTGTGTTGCAAATTGAATATTGCCTCATTATCTTCACTTTTTGTACTAATAATAATATTTAAACGAATCCAGGATTCACGGAATTGTACCCGTTGGTAACAGCCAAGTTAATGGAGAAAGATGTTTATTTCCAAAGCGAGAGAAAGCGTGGGGCGTGATGGTCAGGAAAGCGGAGCTTTCGGGCCAAGCTAGACCCATCTTCAGCACAGTCTTTGCTGTTGGCCCTCCCCCAGGTTTGGTTTTCAGGGAGAGTCCGTGCACTCGGCCGAACCACTATATAGCCCGTCAGATCAATCTAGATCTCTCGAAGCTGATCCCACCATGACCGGCCGGCTATCCGAGCTGTTCCCGTACTGAACACAGACCGAGACGAACACTTGGACAATGTGCCTCCTCCGGGGATGGTCGGTAAGGGATACCCGGCCGGCAACGGTGGAATCATCCTCGAGTGATCTAGATTGATCTGACGGGCTCCACTGTGGTTTGGCTGAGTGGAGGGACTCTCCCTGAAAGCCTGACCTGGGGGAGGGCACAAAGAGAACTGACCGCGCTGAAGACGGGTCTAGGTTGGCCCGGAAGCTTCGCTTTCCCTCGCTTTTTCTCGTTTTGGAAACAAACATATTTTTCCATTAACGTGGCTGTTACCAACGTGTACAATTCCGTGAATTCTCGATTCGTTTAAATCGCAATGCCCGTAACAAATTTCGACATATCAACAACAACAATAATAATAATAATAAAATTTTAATACGCATGCAAATCAAGTTGCAGCGATTTCACTTTGCTTATGGAATGTTTATGTTCATGAAGTCAATGCATGTTTACATTTATCGGGTCAATAAGAAAGTTATTGTGAAATGTGTAATGCCGTAATATTTAATTACGCATAGCGTCGTGCTCTGCGGCATGATCGTGAATTTGCTACATAGTGCGTCATCTATCCGCTTTAGTTCACTGCTGAATTGCGTTGCCGCTTTTCTTTCATTGACTTATTCGCCTGCGGTTGCAGCAGTAGCCGTAGGCCACAATGCTATCGGAAATTTTGCCCGTGAGACATAAACGCCTAGTAATATTTTATTTTATGTAGTGCGAGTTCATAGTTTCCATAAGCTCTTAACGCATCTCGTTAGCTTAGACTGTTTTTCTTGGCGTTTCCTCCTTGTGTGCCAGGGGTTGTTCTACCTTTTTATTCGTTGTTTGAAAAATTAGTATGGTAGCTGAATCCTCATTCGGAGCGCTTATTGACAAAAAGCATGCATACCGCTCATTTTCTGAAATTCTGAACTCCAGATGTGCAGGAATTGGTAAGCGTATATTCTGGTATCTGCGATAATGAAACTGCACGTCCAATTTTAGAAGTATGAATACCTGAAATAATTTTTTCTACTGATGTGGTCCATTTATATTAATGGAATGTCCAGTTTTCTCGTAATCAATAAGAAGCACTTTGCCGAATGTGTTTTATTAAGAAAACAAGACTACTGAATGAAGATTTTTGAAAACTTGGAATCGACTTATTCCGTTGGCATCGATATGACCGGACAGCCAACTGTTGCATTCATTGGTAACAGAATAAGTCGATTCAAAAAGCTATGAAAATCTTGCGTGCAGTAGTGTTTTCTTTTCCTAATAAAGTACGTTCACTGGGAGGCGGATTGTTCGCGATTGACCATGCACCTACTAAAACACATAGTTCTACAAAGTGGTCACATCAGTAAAAAGCACTTGAATGAACCTACGCGCGCTTGTTTCTTACGCATAATTCAATATTCAAAAAAGTTATTGTAGGCCCAGTAATGTGATGCTGACATTTAAACTATTAATATGATAGATTGAGTCGAACGTGTTTGAATTATCACGAGAGAACGAAAAATCTCCACAGAATGGAGATTCATTACTAACAGGCATGGTGATCATTTCCCGTTCTACCGAGAATGTACAGTTTCGTTTTAGAGGATAGAGTACGGAACGTAGCAGCACCCTCGTATGAAACCCTCGTTGTTGTAAGAGTAAACAAAAATTCTGTGTTTAGCAACTGAACTTCATGATTGTTCCCTTAATCCGCTGAAATCGATGAGCAAAATGTACGGCAGATCAAAGCTTTCTGAGCGCCTCTCGCTCGTATGCCCTTGTTTTGATTGGTGCTTGCTAAAATAATAAATCGTATAAAAAGTAGTGGCAAATTTATAACTTTGGGTAACAGTTGTTTACTCCACATTTTTGCTGACACACACGCAACGACTCAAAGGAAGATTTCACGTTGCAAAAATTTCACCGACTTGCCTGCCAGAACATAAAGAAGACCTTCATTAACGGTATTTGCCAGGAAACCAGCTTTAGACACTCATGAATATCATCTTATTTTAACGTGAAATCCAAATGGGCTCTCTTCCTACATTTCCGTTACTAACAATACGGGGAAATCCCTGTGTCGTAAGTATACAGAGTTGCAGATATTCATGCGACTGTCTGCTTTGTAACCCTGGTGGCACACTGTTACTGTCGTACTGCGGGCCAATAACCAATGCTCACCTGTACGGAGCGGCGCCGCCGTACTCCATGTTCCAGCATCACTTCAAATCGACCGGTATCTCGCAAGGACTCAAAACGATCAAGTGAACTCCCCATTTATCTGTTCCTTTTGTTTTAGTGCGCTATTTATTGGGACGAGCAGACCTCACATCTTGTGAATTCTGCAAATAAACATTGATTTAGGATTACTTCCACGCATTATCTTTGAGACGTTATGTGCTCCAGCCCCGTTCTTCTGCACTAAGCGTATACGTTGGTTGCTGACCCAGCATCAGTAGACTCGTATTGGGTTGACGTTCGCGGCTAAGAAGTCCAGATTTCTCAGTTGCGTTTAAGTTTCAGGTTTGCCTTTATTGGCTCATCTATGCGATTAGCATCTACGGTTAGATTAGGTAGATGGCAGTCAGCGCCAGTTAACCATAGCAGTGCAGCAAACGAATCAGCATGTCACACAGTTTATTCATGAGCGATAATGTGCTCATTCACAAAAAAGAAACTGTATAAGACGCCGGGCCATCAGCGTGGCGGCGAAACGGCTACGATATGTTCCATTATTTTGAGGAACGGATCCTCGTCAGGTCCAAGCCTTCGCCGCCACATGTACTCCTCCAGGTGCGACATCATTGTCGACCTGGAGGTGCCGCACCGTCTTTTGTGCTGCCGATTAAGGTCAGCCCAAAGCGACTCAATTGTTTGGGTATGCGCCCCTGTCAGTGGGTTGACGAAATGGCGAGTGGTTAACACGCAAATGCGTGTAACCCAAGTTGGGCAGGGACGCATATCCCTGCCATTCGTCTGTCATAACAGTGGCACTCTGATGGACGTGCCTCCTTATAAAGCCCATGAGGGTGTGCCTGCTGCGATTGGCAATTGGGGCCAGGGAGCAGTGCCCTGTTTCACGGCATACCGCGCCGACAATCCACTGAGTGGGAAACAGTCGGCCGCGGTTGTACTTCTGCTTTGAGAAGACGCTTTCATCAACCTCCATCGTCTGCCCTGGCCCTCCTAGAATCACAGGATGGCTGGACAACCACTGTCCCACAACCTTCCTCAGAGACGAGTTCCACTGTATGACGTTAAGTTTCGTCATACCTGCAACACAGTCTGCGCAAATAAAGCAGCTGCGACATCTGACAGTGATCATACCCAAGTGAAGCTTGCAGAATTTGGTGGACGTTTCCTTCTGGCTCCAGTAGGAAATGAACCGGACCACCGTCTGCAAGTCCAACTTCGTGCCTGTAATGACCATATTAGGAGTAGGGCATCTGAGGCTCTTAGTAAGTTTACCCTCCAGCCATGTACCCTTACGCACACATACTTCTTGTTTCGGGATCGGCGTTTAGTTTCGCGTTAAAACGGAGCGCCGACAGAACTGCGGAGTGGAGAACCGATAGCAAAAATTAAACAACAAGAAAAACATACCTCCAACCCAGCTTCCACATCTAGCCTAGGGGCAGAACGTCCCATTTTACATCGCTCATAGATGAGCCATGTACACGAATTGGGACGTCAACCCTAGCGACAGAGCAGCAATCAGCGAACTGCGACGCGTAAGTAAAATACAGTATAGTGATCTGCAGACTACTGGTGAAACCCATGGGACTTTACATTGCTTTTGTGTCAACGGAGTACGTCGGAAACATCTTCAACAGTTGAAGGTTTTACAAAAGACTTGAAAGCAGAAGGATTACGTTTCAACGCACGCTTACGCAAAGGAAGGAAAGGACGGCCCGTATGGTTGCAACAAACAGTGGACATGTAGCAGCTTGCTGACATAATCTATGACTGTTTGCTACGGCATACAACACAAGGAAGTCATACCTGCCTGTTCGGTCGAAAGTACTAAGAACCCTTTACATGAGACATAATCCCTGTTCCATCAATAGGGACAAAGACGGTGAGGTCAGCGATGTGTGGGCCGATATGATTAATCGGACCGGCTGCTGCAAAACTTCCACTTGAGCTCCCCCCTTGCCAAACGCTGCTTTTACTGGACATGGTCGTTCTCAACCCTCTTTGCAACTTATGCTGAAGACGGAACGCGACAGTTCCAAAAGCTCCGATCTTCCGAACGGGCATTGCTATACAAATTGACTATGAAGAAACAAGGTACGTATGAGGAAAGGCAGCAACAAGTCGGTGACGTCTGTTTGCAACGTAACTGGACTGTTCCTGCGTTACAGGCAGCCATGGTTTCCCCGAATTGTATGCCGTCGCAAACAGTCATGGATTATGTCAGCAAGCTGCTACATGTTCACTGTTTCTTGCAACCATACGGGTCGTCCTTTATTTTCTTGCGTAAGCGCACGTGAAACGTAATCCATCTGTTTTGAAGTCTTCTTTGTAAAACCTTCAAGTGTTGAAGATGTTTCCGACGTACTATGTTTACACAAATGCAATGGAAAGTACCATGGGTTGCACCTGTAGCCTGCAGATCACTCTACTGTATTCTAGTTGCGCGTCGCAGTTAACTGATTGCTGCTCTGTCGCTAGGGCAGACGTCCCAGTTCGTGTATATGGCTCATCTATGGGCGATATAAAATGGGACGTGCTGCCCCTGCGCTAGATGTGGAAGCTGAGTTGGAGGTATGCTTTTCTTGTTGCTTAATTTTTGCTGTCGATTCTCCACTCCGCAGTTCCGTCGGCAACTCACTTCGGTCATAAGCAGTCGAATATGTTCTTTATGAGCGAAGTGAATTGCCAATAGAACTGCGCAGTTGGCCTGTATTAGTCGTTTTTCATCCAAAATGCTCGTGCGCGAGTTGATGATATTATAAGCAAGTGTTTGGTCACGACTGTAGTTACGCGATGCGTCATAAGTTAGAGTGAGCACCAACGATTTTGCACGGCAATTTCCCTGCAGCTGCTAAATTTTCACAAATGATTCACTCCATTCTAGATTAGCTCCAGTTTGGATGACTTTTGCTAAGCCAGCGTAGTTTCCCCACTGGGCATCGTTGCGTCGTAAACGGATGCCTTGAACGTAAACGCAACGCTTTGCCGTAAACGTTTACGACTCACTGGGCATCGTAAACGTTGCCAAGAACTTGGCTGAACACAGGATAATTAATTGCTCGCTGGATTAAGAACGCAATGATGCGAACAAGTCGGTCAAGAGACATTAGAGTGGTAACAAGGAAAGGCTTTGACTTAAAGTTGACAATGTCTCATGAACTTGTGTTAATTGGCAAAGAAACATTCTCTTTCTCCTCTGACTACCAAACCATCCTTCTTCTCTGCGATGTGATTGACCAAAGGTTCTTGTGCAATCTTGGTTTCCAAATGTATCAAAAGGTGCTACCAGAGATCTATAAGATTGAAGAACAAAATTTACTACAGATTTATGAATGGGGCGATAATCACTTGAAGCGTTACCACAATGATGCCTACAACATCATAAAGCTGTTTGAGTCCATTTGCATGTACCATCTGCACCAGTATAATGACCCTTGTAATTTAGCACTTGATTTTAGAAGATCTGTTCAAGAGGGATTTGTTGAAGCAGGATAAGAAATTGCTTCTCTCAACGCTTCTCCATGCACAAGCATCAGCGTGCTATGCTTTCGGAATGCTTCGGCCTGTTCCGGAACTGGGGTCACCCAGTAGTTGACGAGGAAGAAGGATGTCTAAGGGTTCAGGTTGTAGGAAAAAGAGATATACTACCGTCCCATCAGGTGTTGGGGCACCCGCGAGAGGGGCCTTTCGTATGGTGTCACGACGTGTCTGGGAAAGAAGGCATCCGACAAAAAGGATGGACTCTTGCAACTGTTGGTGCCTTGCTCTATGTTCAAACGCTCACTGGCGTTTATGGCGCAATCACTGGACAAGGTGACAACCAAGTAATTGTAGCCATGTTTCCTGTTACACATGGTATGACATGTGACGATATATGGAAAACCATGCTTCTGACTTGCAAGAAAGAGTTATTATAGAATCTATCTGAAAATTTTGTCAGACTGACCGACACGCAAAAAATGGCACGATATGACATATGCTCTGGCTTGCTGTTACGTAACGAAAACGATCCTTTTCTGAAACGCATTGTTACGTGTGATGAAAAATGGTGTTTGTACGATAACAGGAAGCGCACAGCAGTATGGCTCGACAAACAGGCGCGGCCAGAAACCTTTCCTAAGCCAGATGCACGTGCGAAGAAGGTAATGCTATCGGTCTGGTGGTGTTCCAATGGTGTGATTCACTATAACTTCACCAAACCCGGTGAAAGCATCACGGCAGATGCCTACTGCCGTGAATTAGAGGCGGCATTGAAGAAATTGTCTGAGATGTGGCCGTCATTGGCATATCGAAAACGACCCATGTTGCTCCACGACAACGCTCGACCACACGTATCATTAAAGACCCGCCAAAAATTGAACGAGTTGGGCGTGGAGGTCCTACCCCATCCTGCTTATTCACCGGACCTGTCACCTACCGATTACCACGTTTTCAGGGCCCTTGACGCATTTCTCCACCAGAAAGTGTTCACTCAACAGAGGGACCTCGAAAATGACATAGAAAGCTTTTTTGAATCTCGCACCCGAGAATTCTACCGCATTGGGATTAATTCACTTCCAGAACGTTGGCGTAGATGTGTTCTTTCGAATGGTGAATACTTCATCGAATAAAGTTAAAGTTCGCTTGAGATCTAGTCGTTCAAACTTAACCATCAAAATCCGCAACTTCGGTTGAGACAACCTAATAGAATCTATCTGAAAATTTTGTCAGACACGTTCAACTCAATTGGATTGCCAGTCAAGGTTGAGGAGAGTTGGACACACACAGAGGTGTTTGCGAATGACAAAGATCTACTGTACCAAGAAGCAGTTCTTCCGATGGCTATCAAGAGAATAATACGGATAATGCCTGATACGAACGACGTTGTTGCCAACCCCCCCCCCCCCGTTTCCTCAACTGACAGATCGTCAGTTTGATTGGCATTTAGGTGTGGCAACCTGTCAGCTAACTTCCTTTCCCTCATGGGATGTCCTCCTTTTTGTTCATCCGGCCCGTTATTTAAGCCAACAGTTTCGCTGTACGGCCATCCCGTTACCTTCCTGATTTGGTGCTCCCGTATTCTCGTTCCGCCAACGAATCACTCGTTCCCATTCCCATCTTGTTTCGCTCCATTAAAGCATTTCTCTCGGCTCGGTCTCGATTTCTTTGTTGCCAAGCTTCCGAACCAGCGCCTTTACGATCGCCAACAGCCGTGCTTCCCTCAATTAGCAACAGCATTTCCACCATAGTTTCATCAGGACAGGCCGCATGCAACAAAGGTTTTGATGTTTGTGCCTTATTTGTGGCGGTATTTTAGGGATTTTTGGACCTCATGACCAATGTGAAATGCTGTTGCAAGACGGACCAGCGTACCCCTCCGTGATTGAGGAAAAGCTCTTGCAATATGACAACTTTGTAGCTTGAGTCCTAAGCCTTCCTCATTCGCTTGGAGGATTTCCGATCCTGACACCTCTGGACTATATGTTCAGCGGTCACTCGGACCCATGCACAAGCGCTATTTGTGCTTTGCTAATTTAGCATAAAGCTTGCCCTGTATACGGTGGAATGCTATCACATGCTGATAGTGGTGAATATTATAATCCATGAAGAGATTATGAAATGCTGCTTCTTGATCCGGTTGCTCTCAATTGGAAATTACCTGAACAGAAAACACCGAACATGTACCTTCCGAAGCATGTTTCACATGTGCGAACGGTGCGATACCTGGCGCAGCAGTCTCACCAACAGAGCTTGCTTCCTAAGGTGATGCGATATGAAGAGCAGTGGATGAACTACGTCATTCTCTACTGATATCCGACACATTAAAGCTAGACGGAACACCGTCGCCGATGCATTATCCAGGATAAACTCGTTGTTAGCAGTATTAGGCTCTGCCGACCTCCACGAAGTGGCCGAAGCACAGCCTGATCTTGAACTGACTAAAGTGAAGAAAGCCAGCTCTGCACAATTAAAGCAATTCAAGGTACATGATTTAGACATTCTACTGTGGTGCGATGTTGCACGTGGGCGAGTCCGTCTGTATGTACAACATCCGCTGCGCAACAAAAAGTTAACAGTACTACATTGTTTATCCCATCCTAGGATTCGTGCGTCACGCCGTCTAGTTGCCCAGCATTATGTATGGCCGAATATGAATTGGGATGTAGCAAATTGGGCCAGATGTTGCGTGGAATGTCTGCGCACTAAGGTGCACCGACATGTGCACCCTCCAAAATTTTTTTCAGATCCAGACAAACGTTTCGACCACGTACACTTAGACATTGTCGGCCCTTTGGCGCCCTCGAGTGGCTATACTTACCTATTGACGAGATCGATCGCTTCACGCGGTGGCCGGAAGTTGTGCCCATCGCCAATGCATCTGCAGAAACTGTCTGCCGCGCATTCGTTTCTGCCTAAATCCAACCATTCGGAATAGCTACGGTTGTCACTACATACCGACCGACGTAGACAGTTCCAAAGTGCACTTTGGTAGCAACTATCCACTTGGGTTGCCATTGAGCTCGCCCGCGCATCCGCTTGTCATCCACGAAAGAACGGAATGGTGGAGCGATTCCATCGGCATTTAAAGGAAGCGTTGACCGCGCACGCAACTACCTCTCCTCGATGGAGCGACGCTCTTCCTTTAGTGCTTTTGGGCATCAGGAACACCGTAAAGGAGGACCTACTTCGAAAGCATACTATCAGCTATTGCTTCATGTTGTCCGCCCGAGTGAATGATCCTGGTGATTTGTACATATATCTTCGTGTTTTTACTCTACATTCGTTTATTACTCTTCTGAATGCTCAGTAAGCTCAATACGACTTTTGTACGACCAAATTGTATAAAGTGACCTTTTGCCTCGCTTGGTATGGCGGAGAAGAAGATGACAGTGGAAGAATTCCGCCATCTCCTCCTAGCGGTACGTATTGCGCTGTTTTATCAGTTTGCAGGTAAGTTATTTAGGAGCACGTGCTCGCTGAGGCAGTGGGAGAGATGGAAAAGTTGGCATATGCTGATTAGTCGACGTCTTTGCAGCTTGTGTAAGCTTCGTTCGGAGAGATTCAGTAGGTTGAAAGGACGTATTCCAATCTATTCACTGTTTCGTTTATTTTGGAGGTAATTCTTGTAGTGTACATAGATTTAGCGTTGTTAGTACTACTACGGCGTTGCTTCTGTTTTCTTCGACACTTTTTCCACACCTGACGAATAGGTGCCTTAATATTGTGTCTATGGGTCCACTGGCTGCTTATTTAGAACCATCAGTTAAGCAACGTTTTTTATGCCTTGCAACCGCGAATTCAAGTATCAAAAAACAGAATAGTTTTTTGTGCATCATTTTGCGCCCATATAGTCTGTCTTGCATGAAAGTACTTATCTTAATAGAAAGTCTGTCAAATCTTTTCATGATTTCTCATAAATGTTACGCAAATTCAGAAACGTGTCAAAAGTACTCGCAATAGCATGCTTTATGAATATCAGATGCTGTTTACAATGAATAGTTTTAGTAGCGATGTATAGTCTTCTGACAGCGGATGTAAGCGACGGCGGCTGGAGCTGACTGAGTTTGATTCACAGAATTAAGTCGGTCCCGGTGGTCATGCCAAATGTCCGGAGATCAATACTTCGGAAAGTGAAGATTACCGAAATGTAATTCTTTGGAAACTGATTCTAACTGTTTTATCACGCTGTTCACTATGCAGCGTTGCTCTGAGAATCTCCCCGTTATACCGTACACAATAACAACGTTTTGTGTTATTACTTTTGCGTGTCCACCGCACGTTCGCTGTATGCATGAGACTTTGTTGCATGTCTGCCTGTTTACTGGTAGCCGTTTTGTTTTGCGAACTGGGGGCCAAGCTAGTGGCTTGTAGAGAAAGTGTGCGACGCAACTGGAGATCTGCGTACCGTAGGTTTGACATTCGTCACCCGTGGCATTTTGCCTTGTAAATGTTGACTGCCAATTGCAATTATTTGCCTTGTGTGAAATTCTTTTAAGAGTGAATCTGGGCATATGGCTAATTGCTTGAATAAAATTCAATGGAAATAAGCCAGCTCGTGCAAAGAGCGGGAAAGTCAAGATTGGCAATAAGTTTGAGTGACAGTAAGTTTGGCATCAGAAATTATGAATTTGTTCTCTAATAGTGTTGCTCGTTCGTTTCTTTGAAAATTAGCGATATTGCAACTTGCTTACCAACAGTTGATTGCTTAGGACGCATCTCCTTTTGAAGTTTTGTGGAAGGTGAAGATTTCCCAATGTCGATGTTTCTCTTAATAAAACTTTTATAAACAAAATTAGTATTGATATTTCATAGTGATGCAGTTCTCGTTTGTCTTCGGCATGCATGCTAATGTGTTGGAACGGTTTCACAGTGCTTCTCTTGAGCAGCCAATAAATAATAAAATTTCGATGGATTTTAATTCGCTAATCGCCTGAGAAGTGCAGCAATACCGGTGTGGTCCTGGATTGACCCTGCACTGCGCAACATCCATGTGTTGATTGTTTGTATTCCCAAGTAGGTTGCTTCACTGCGTGAACATTTTGAAACAATGATATCAATGATGAAGTTTTCGGGGTAGCCACTATAGATCGCTATGTGAGATTGACTGATGGCAGCAGTACGTACATCAGAAGCTCATCATCTGACTATTTTCATTTGTTAGTGTTGTGACGTCAGATCTGTCTTGGAAATGTCCCGCAACAACGCCTAATAAGTGCATCAACTTGCAAGTGACTTCGACTCAACTGTAGATGTCATCTTTTATCCTGCAAGAAAAAGATTTACCTTACTGAGCATAGATAAGACACGTAGGAAGTACGCTGTAGCTTAGATTCGATACCACGTGATTAATGAGACTTTCGGCGGAAGAGCTGCATTCCATCACTCATTCTGCAGGAGCCCACGACAGCTTAGCATTGGACCGACAGCTTTTAAAAATAACTTAACAGCAACGATGGCACTTCGAGCCTTACCGCCCTGAAAATAGTGTGCTTCGTGGAAAAATAAAGTAGATGTCGATTATCCTCTCTAGTTTGCATGTGCACTGAAGCAAGTGTACTTACGGCAACTCCGAGCGGGCGCTAAGACGACGTTGGATTGCTCCCACTGGAATTTGCACTCGTAGCTGCCAGTACTTCGTCGCAACTTCTTTAATAACAGAGCAATGAAACTGGTTTGCAGTTCCTAAGAAGGACTAAGACACTTGCCCCCCCCCTCCACAAGAAAGACAAACGAATGCAACACTACATTGCCGCCAACCTAAAAGATCTAATGAAACTTTTATATGGACTTCATCAATAAACGGAGGACGCCATTTTCAATTCGTAATGATTCAGTCGCTGTTCCCGAATGTCCCACGATCCTGAAACGAAGTTCTGCGCATCCCGAAACGCTAAGCAAAAAAGTTTAAACCGACTACAACGTTGCCATTGATCGAGCAGGTGTTTGGAAGGGCTCAATGAAGTTGCATTTTTACGTGAACAGAACCATTTGATTCACTGCCGTAATGATTAGTCGACAACAACGGCGGCCGTTACTTCCTGATCAATAAATATCCTTTTTGCAAATGACGTTATGTTTTTGAAAACGTTGCCCGCGTTAATGGGAACTCCATGGCTTCATGGCTGTTTTGACCGCACATCAAACCGCCTATGCCAAAATCGCTATCTTGAACGTCAGCAATTTGTCAGTGCGTCAAAAATCTGGCCTGCACACACATGCACAGCTGCTTACGCGTCTTCGCTGATGGCGAACTGTTCCGTATGCACTGAACTAATCTAATAAGTATCTCGCACTAATCATGATTTGCAATACGCAAAAAAATTAAAATGACGTCATTTAAAGTGGTTTTGCTTTTATCCTTTCGCCCGCCATTTCTTCAAGATCATACTAATGAAAGCTGAATTTACAGTACATAAAGATACTGCCAACTTCGTAGACGATTGCCCTTCAAGTACCACTTTCAAGTGAAGCCAATTAACGTAAGCTGACCACTGGGCAATACAGTGAACACAGCCTCATCGAACACAAAAAGTGAATGCTGCAGAAAACAAAGCAAAAGGCGAAAACTGACAATGCGTACAGCGCCCCTACTACTTAAAAGGTGTGTCAATTCCTTGCTCCTACTACAAGCAATAATTATAAAGGTCAATGAAGTTCTACAATACAGGGACTCGCAGCCAGCTGTTAAGGTTGAAGTTCTCAGCAACCAAAAGTAGTAAACGAGTGTCAGGCGTAGTTCGCAAGCAATATTACATATGCACAAGAACCACGAGGATCGCCCAAACATTTTTGCTTGGATAATTTGTATTCAGTGAACTTTGTTTACCTCATTTGATGGACGCACGGTCAAGTGGTCTTGTCAGTCCGTTTTCAAATTTTTATTTAAGCTGCTAAAGTGGTCATTATTGTTCACTGCCAGCAACGCACGCAACGTTCATCCCTAGCTATCACCCGCGATATCCTGGAGTCAATGCAAATGAGAAGAGCTCATTAGCTTAATCGCATTGGCAGCTGTAGCAAAATGGAGTTTCCTTCATTATGAAGAGCCACGGAAAAGCGCACTCCTGAAATATGATAAATTCCGCGTTTAGCTGGATCTTTGAGGCAAGTCGTTATGGATTTTACAAGCTCATTTAGTGCGGCATTTCAACAGGACAAACGAAGACGAACGGCGTCAAGCTGGTCAATTCAAAATGGTTTTCTTAATGGCGTCAACGAACTGAGCCGGAACCCAGTACAACCAGTAGCGGGAAGCTTCAGTTGTACCCAATTGCAAGCCCTAAAGCCGGAGATCAGCAAACGCAGAGCAGCTCCACCCAAGCATACCATTATGTAATAATCCTCGTGCCCGTCAATAGGTTCCGCTACAACGCTTCGTATACGATTCATTTGAATTTTCTCCGTTCTCTCTGAAAATATGCAAACACATTTTGCGCTAAGTTCAAGTAGAGTAATGTTACCTTTGGTACTTATCCAGAGCTCGTCGATATCGAGCTTGAAGGACAGTCTAGTCTTTCGTCCGTACTTGTTTAATACACCGGTAATGGGATGTAAGGGCAGAGTATCCTAAGGAAAATAACATTCTCAATATTGGTAACCAATACACGCACAGCGCGCAAAAATAATGTTGTAATATTAAAATGAAAATAAGCTCAATGCTGCAGTGTTGACGAAAGCGCGAAGTTGCGGAAGCCCTATATGCGAACCTTGAAGTCCTTAATGCCAACCATGGCGTCATCAGGCTTTCCCTTCTCCAAAATCTTGGCGTGAGCCTACAAAACATTTGTCAAAAGTGAAAAGGAACATCAGGAGGCGAGCATCACCGTTTGGTCGCAAAGATGCACGGAAACCGCTTCTGGAAAGAAAAGCCAAGTCAAAATACTTATCACTGGCTACCTCCACGCAAACAGGACAAAGAGCTTACTGGGCGCATCCAATTTACTGCCCTTGGGAGGCGCGGCGACCGCCTCCGTTATCTGCTCGGGTTTGCTGCCAATCAGCAGGAACTTTGTTCCGTTGCCAATTTGCAATGACTTCAAAGTCGCATCTTCGCTTTTCAATGAGCATTTTGTGGTCAACTTCTGCATGTCGAGGGGTACACCTGCAACGAGGCCAACCGTGACGGGAGACTATTTATGCAATGGCGCCTTCAGCTGAACGTCGTTTAAGGGAAAATTGCTGCCGCCGCAAAAACTGTGCAGAGTAAAAGGTGACAAAGCTGCGTCCGTACCAGTCAACGTTTCTAAAGTCTCCTTTAGCACCCTAACAGTTGAAAGAGCGGACAAGGAAACGTTTAGTTTCTCCCGCTTGTAGGAGACTACCAAATCGAGCGTTTCATCCTCTCTGGAATTCGGCACTTCGTCAATTGACTGTGACAATACTTCTGCTTCAGGTGATTCTTGAACAACGATAAATAAGAGCACGACCAAGGCAAACCAACGACGTATACCTATGCTCACGCTATCCTCCTCAGTAGCTTTCTGATCAGCGTGCAATTCCTGTTCATCGTCTTTCGAACCCGCTGGATGTTCATTATCAGAAGTGCACAACGAATCTATCATGCCTCTCTTGAAACTTGCTAAAGAAACTTTACCATAGGAAGTTAACGCTACCGTATAATAGTCGTCAAGTACTATTGAGTTTTTAAAGAAACGATGGCTCAGCTGCGCTGTTTCTGGTCGCATGTTGAAATGTGAAATTGCGCATTTCCAGGGCTACGCTTCCGCTCTGCACGAGCTCAAATCGCTTACATTACCTCGACACGCTGATTGGCAGAGCGAATAGACGGTGTTACTGGAAAGCAGGTACAAGACTTAAGCGAAGCAACATTAAAGGGACTCGAACAAGCGTCATACGAACGCGAAGTCGAAAAGATAGGAAAATTGGGTCTTGTTTCATATCGACCCGCAACGTCCCAGTGGCCCGCAGAAATCACAGTAATCGACGAGTATTCCCATTGCAACGTGCCTGTTCCTATGCTACAGACAGGAGTGAATTCAAGTTGTACGCCGCAGTGAGCTGTTACAGATAATGGCAGCAAGGGGCTACATGGTTTCTGTTTCTGCTACTATTTCTTGCAACCATGCAGACTATGTCTTGTTGCCATTGTTATGGCAGAAGCTGCGCAGGCCCAAAGGGGGAACAGAGCACACTCATGATACGACCGCTTACTGGCTTGCCACGCAACCCGGTGGTACAAACCGATACGGTAGCTCGCTGTGGGTAGGTACTATGCGCGAGGATACCTGCCTACACTACACCAACTTCCCTCGCCGAAAGAAAAATATGAGCACGTAATTAACGAGGACAGATTCAACGACGGTCTGGGCGCCGGGATGTCTGCCGCTGGAATAAGCTCGTTTTTCTGCGCTCTATGCGGAAGTATAAATCTAAATGAATATTATTGGTTAACTTTCTTTCGCACTGGCATGTCTGTCTGCACTTGGTTTATAAAATGCTTCGCTTTCTCGGTTCGTCCACCTCTTCGGAGTCGTGTATTCTTCACTGCTTGCTGCGTGCTCTTCGGCAAGTTTTGATCCTGAGTGCTCAACTTGTGCCTATCCAAGCATTTTAAGTAAGTGAGATGCCCTTATGTACTTCAGCATTTAATAACCACGGCTATTAAACTTGTACAAGGGCTAACAGAGAATCCACGGGGGTACAGTTCCAAAGCGAAAGAAGAGGTTGCATACCAAGGCGAACATCAGGTTTTTGAAGGCATAACTGCTCTGGCATTGATTAGAGAACCGTCGAAGTTGAAGAGGTTAGCTAAATGCACCCCGACTCCAAAAGTGGGGCATTCCTAAGAAAAAATCTATTTGCAGGGTGAGACATGTCAGAGCCTAAAAGAAAGTGCAGGCTCTAGAGCGCGGATTACTTGAAATATGGCTTCATTCCTTCTTACGCTAACAGGCATTTACCGATGTGCCTGATTTGCGAGAAAGTGCTATCGAATGAGGCTATGAAACCTTCACGGATGTTGGACCACCTTTCTAGGCAGCATCCGGAGAAAGCTGATAAGGATGTCTCACATTTTCAAGCGCTTCGCGAAAAGCGAACTAACCATCCCAGGTTAGGGAAGTCTTGACATCCAAAGAAGCTAGCGATGGCCTGCTTGCGTCTTGCAGAATTTCAATGTTGATTGCGAAAACTGGATATGCCCATACAATTGGCGAGGAACTGTTAATTCCGGTAATAAGTTAGGTACTCCAAACAGTTTTACACAGGCCGGGAGCTGACGTAGTTAAGAAAATTCCGCTAAGCAATAATACGGTCCAGCGTCGTATCGATGAAATGGCTAACAATGTGGAAGATGCGTTGTGCAGCTCCCTAAGAACAACGCAGTTCTCGGTACAGATTGATGAATCATGTTTGACGGGCAATGAGGCCTTGCTGCTGACCTACGTTCGTTTCATAAAGGTCGAAAGGCTGTTTCAAGAACTATTGTTTGCAAAGGAGTTGGTAACTGACACGAAAGGCGCAAGCATCTTCATTTTATTGAAAGCATATTTTCATTAATGCGTTGCACGGTTAAATCCCGTTTTTTGTAAGAAATAGTTGTGCAAAACGGAAGGAAAGAGCAATTCTAACCCCATGCGCGACGACAGAGCCTACGGGGGCGATGAGGACGTCTAAGGGGGCGATGGCGGCGTCTAAGGGGGCGAGGGCAGGCAGAAGGTTGGGAAACACTAGTTTATCAGAACATAAGGTGAACATGTTGCCCCATAGTCAGCAACGTCATTTTTCCACAGTCCGAATACACGCCAATGGATATTCCGCTGGCGCCCACCCAGATCATCCCTTCTTCGCCCGAAACGTCCAATGACCCCTCAACCAGGACCACGAGTCCTCAGTACAAGAGTAAGCGAGCCCCAGTGAAAGGCTTGGACTCCGTTGCCTGACTCCCGTTCCCGTGGATGTACGTGCCTCCGGTTTTTGTCCCGGGCATACAATCGTGCTATGCGGTTAGTATCAGGATTAGAAAAAATGAGCTTTGGCCATCTGCCTTCCAATCGGATGTAATTGATACAAAATTCTTTGACAAGACAGGCATAAAGTAATTCAAGTGTGTGATGATCCATCTCGATTGCTCTTTTGCCAACTTCTTGTACCTTTAAACATCCAGCAACTTCATCCACAACTGGATGTCTCCACATTCTGTATAACCCGAACACTTCAGATAACATGCTTGGTGACAACTTTTCCAGCACAGTAAGCAATCGAGACAGGCTTCCTGCGCTACCTCCGGCGTCCACATATGCAGTTCGATTGCCACAGACGAAAGGCTCGCTTAGACCACACCGATCTGTCTTCTTCAACAGTGTCGACATACACAGTGGCTCGAAATACTTGATCATGTCATACGCAGCATTTTTCTTCTCAATCAACAAACAATCACCCCATGCGTACAATTCAAGTACATCATCCTTTACTACGGTAGATATATAAGGCAAAGAAAAGTTAACAATTTGAAACCCAAGACTACACAAAAAACGTTGATCGATTACACCACACATCAACAAAATTGCTTGATAATCGCAAAAGAAGGAGAATTCCTTCTCAGTGTCTCTCACAAGACATAGCTCACGTGAAACAAGAAACTCCCAATGATGGTATATCCTCTTAATCGGACGGAGATCACGTTCTCGGCTAGTCCGCATCATGCAGTTTCAGATAACATACGCCCTCATTCGGCTTCTGCAAATGCATCTTCTTTCAAAACAAGACAGTTTCGTCATCACCTTTCCCGTCTATCAGTGCCTCGAAGTCCGACGGCAAAGCAGACGCTGACTCGACATCAGCTGATGCAGCTTCCCTGGTGACCTATAGGTTCTCCAGGTTGTACCGCTTTACATAGTTCGCCAGCCATCCTTTGCTTGCCATAAATTCCTTCTTCTCAGATACTTCACCAATCGGATGCAAGTGTTCATATAGGCTCAGTGCTTTTTCACGTATTACTCGTCCATCAACGAGATATGCTTTTGGTACATGTCCTCTATCCAAAGAGGGTGCCCAAGGTTCGTGGGCACCCTCTTTGCCATCGTAGGGGCAGCACAAACACTCTGGCGAACTTGAGCTTCTTTCTGCTTTATAGCGCGAATGCTCGACTCGTTCTTTCCAACTCTGCGGACCACTTCAGCATACGACATGCCTCTGTTCAAAAGATTTAGGATCTTCACCTTGCCATAACGTGATAGCACTTCACGCTGCTTCCCTTCCCGAGAGGAATCAGCACGGCTCCTTCTGTCAGCCATCTTCTCAAACAAGCAACGGACGTATACGAACAAATTCTTAGTCAATTTGTATGGCAATGCCCGTTCGAAAGATTTAATTTTGGATCGGAGCTTTCGGAACTGTCGCGTTCCGTCTTCAGCGCCCGACGTGCCACATCGCGTTTAACGCCGGACCACACATATAGCGGGTTAAAATCAGACGTTTCGTGGTTAGCACTCCCGGGTATGACAAACCGTGCATGGTCTCGAAAACGGAGTGCGGGAGGCTAGCTGGGATGTATCTATTCTGGGGGGTGATACTGATATATCGACCCAGAGCGGTAGGTGGAAATCGTTGATTACCTGACGGCGGAGCTGAAGTGACGTGTCTAGTTTGATGGAACTGAGTTCCGGATCGCCGGCTTGCGTGATTGCTAGCTTTTTTGCGGAAAGAGGACCGCGTGGCTAAAGGCAATGTAAGTTGCGCGACATAGCATCGGCGACAACGTCGTCTGTACCTTTGGTGTGTCTCAGGTCAGACGCAAAACAGGAGATCAATTCTAAGTGGCGGATTTCTCTGCCCCTTAGTGTTGTCTGCGAAGCATTTCGAAAAGCGTGCACCTTGGAAGTCGTCGTCGGTCTTTGAAGTTTCCCGTATGCAGACTTGCAGAACACTTTCGCGTCTGATTGTCGAAACGGCGTTGAAAGCAGGCACGCTAACCGTGGTGGGAATCAGCGCGGAGGTGGGCGATCGAGGCATGAAAATCGGGTCACCAATGTAGAGTCACAACCGTTTTATTACTCAAGTCAGCCATAACCGAACAAACGGCCATATTCCATAATATCAAAAATTCCTCTACACGGTATAGCGACCGACTCGACATCGCACGGACCGACAGTATCCAAGAGTACCTGCGTACCTTTTGTATCGGAACACCACGCCTTTTTGCCTCTCCGTCGTCTTTGTTTTAATAAAATGGATCGCGGCAAGGTGCCTACAACGGTATCCCCCATTATGGTAAAAAGTTTTTACTAGCAAAGCTTTCGGGCATAACTTTTGCCCGTCTTCAGTGCAGATACTAACGGCCACCGCCCATGTTGGTCAGTCAGTCTGCAAGCACTCCTGCTCAGCCGACCTAGGCAGATGCTACATCAGTTGGGTCATACCTTTGACCGCGTCGATTTCGCAATCGCAATTTCGCCCTAGTCAGGCGTGCAGTTGTGCCCGAAAACTTTGGTAATAAAAGCTTTTTACCATAACGGGGGATACCGCGCAGAGGAATTTTTGATATTTGAAAATACCCCGTACGAGAAAGGAAGAAGATAATGCTGATATTCCGTAATAATAATCAGGAGGTAAGGTACAGTATGCAGCGAACCAGCCTAATCGTGATCTCTTTTTACACCGAGATTTTACTCCACCTTATTATCGATAGGAATATATTTCGATATACATCGAACATAATGAACGGGATTACCGATAAATGCATTGACTCAGTTAGTAGATTGTTTGCAGCATCGATCTCATCTGACATTAACTGCTCTGGCAAAGCTGGTTTTTTCTCTATGGCGATCCATAGCGACGCACCATGTCATACCGTGCTTGAATTTTGCATCAGTACACCGATAATCGAATCTGCCCATTAGTACTTGCGTATCCCCTTACCAATATAAATACAAACGATCATGCGAAACAGCGTCTTTCGGTCGATTGAGGCATCAAAATAAATCGGTGTCAAATCTACAGTCCACTTTGACGGGCGACTCGTTATCGCTCAAACAGTACTAAATTAACAGCGAATAAAAAAGTTCACGCGGAAACTTGAACCGGAAAGTAAAAAACACTATTGAGATCTCCGGTTATCCCTACGGGGCGATGCGAGTTCCTCTTGCAAATGCTCATCATCTGCTTCCGGTTCCGCCCAGGGTTGTTTCGTCGCTTGCGCAAAGAACACGTACAGCAATGCTCCTACAGCGAACATTCCGGCAGCCACGTAGAACACGGTTCCCCACTCCGATACAGTCTAAGGGAACAAAACAGGCTCACTGCACAAATTTCTACTTACCTAAATCAGACGATCAAAGGCGACCACAAATGAATTACCTTTTCTTTGACTATGGCTCCCACCAAAAGAGGACTAATCATGCCCGGAAGAGTAGCGACGGTATTTGAAATCCCCATAACAACGCTAGCGAACTGCAAAAGACAACGAAATATCAACGGACAGCTGAAGCCAAAGCTTCTTCGACTTGCTTGGTTGGCAACGTCCAGCTGATTTGTGCTGAACCCTGACCATGCAATTCCACCGAAACCTACTCCTACGCAAACGTACGCTGTTGCAACCGCTGAATTGGAGCTGTTGACTGTCAGGATAACAAACGCTGCTTGAACCAGCAATCCTAAGATTGTAAGAACAGTGGTCAACTCGGTGGGAGGCCCACGCTTTCCCGCTTACCGCCTGACGTCATCAGTTTCCTCAGAACGACCAGTCTTAGTCGAAACCTTTTCTGGATACAGTGGGCCAACATGCCGGAAATTTGCAGCAAAATGCCCATCGTTAGGTAAGGGATGGCGGCAACGAATCCCGTCTGAATTCGCTCGGTACCAACATTAAACATCATGAGAGATGCTTTGCAGCCTGACCTTTTGAAGCTCGAAACGAAGGACATCGTTCATGTAGGCAGGCAGGTAAGTAAGCATCGTGTAGAAGCCCCAGTTTTCCGTGAAATGGGCCGCAACGATCGCCCAGACAGGCACTGAGAGCAAAATGCGCTTCCACGGCACACTGGGGGTCTGCAAGAAAAGATACATCATCAAACTTATGGCAACCAATAGGCATATGTTAAAACTCCAAACATCGGAGCGGAAATGAGTCGTCCTTTCAAACCAATCCTCCATTCGATACAAAGAAACGAAATTTACAAAGATGAGTACGTCGATTGCGCCGGAGAACAATTTCAAATGGGCACGTTAAATAAGTTCTTGAGTGTAAAGTTGATTTGAATATTTTTCGATTAACCGCATTGCATTTTCTCCAAGGGTAGTTTCCTCCGCGCAAACACCACGCTGCAACCGTGGTTGGAATTAAAGTAAAAAGCATTATAACTTGTTCCATTTCTGCAAGTGTAATAATATCACGGATTGTCCCCGTTCGTTGAAAGCTTTATTATTCAAAAAAAAACTGCAAAGCTTTCGGGCATAGCCTTTGCCCGTCTTCAGTGCCAGAAAAAATATAAAAAGAAAAAATAATAATGTTGCTCAACTACCCAGGTTGGTCAGTCGGTCTGCAGGTACTCCTACTCAGCCGACCTAGGCAGACGCTTCATCAGTTGGGTCATACCTTTGACCGCGTCGAATCCGCAATCCGCCCTAGTCAGCCGTGCAGAAGCACAAGCATTCCAACCAACCGACCGCCCAGGGCAGAGGCAAAGCCTTTTTTTTGGAATAATAAAGCTTTCAACGAACGGGGACAATACGTGATATTATTACACTTGCAGAAATGCATCGACCCCGTTAAAAAGAATTACAAGAAATTTCATTATAACTTGTTCCACTAGTTTTGATGCTTTTCAAATTGAAGGAAACGGTACAGCAAACGTTTGTCACATGGAACAGTCATCAGCGATGCAGGGAACTGTCTCTTTAAGTTTTTTTTTGCGGCCAACGTAACTGGAAGCAAGAAACATAAGCGGTCCTGAACCAATAATGAGCCACCACAGTTCAATTTCTTAAATATATTAATATCCAAAATAAAGTTGAAGAGCAAAATTTCTGATTGTTTGTCCGGATGCAAATGAGCATAAGGATTGGAACTCTGCAGCCATGCTTGAAAATAAGCGACAAAAAAGGGAAACGGATATTTAATGCCAGCGTAGCTGTTTTCCAAAACCCTCCATTCCTTTCGCCCATTTCTGAGTGCACTTCCGAAGGCTACGTAGAAACTGAAATACCCCATATTTTACAACGGGACGAGTGGGCGTCGAAATTACAAAATGAAGCACAACAGCTTCGTTGCAAGATACCACATTTGTAATTCGACCAGCACACCAGGTTTCTCACTGATTCATTGTTCATGCTGAATACTTTTCGCTAGTCAACAGAAAGCACACTTAGCGTAATAAGTTGTTCAGTACAAATTTATTAGAGGAAAGTTCATCAACGCCATACCTTTCTTCGGTTGCACTCCGTGGTTCTGTTCGCGCGAATAAGGGCAAGCTCGTCCTGACTGATCCTTTTATCTTTGGCTGGGGAGTCTGCTATGGTCAACATCCACAAAAGTGACCATGTTAAGCCGAGCAGACCTGCAATAAGTGCAAATGAATCACGGCATGCACGTATTGGACGCAACGTTTAAAACAATTGCTCACCAAATACGTAGAAGACAACGGACCAGTGAGATTGCTCAGCAATCAGAGCGCTGACTGGAATTGCAATCACCGTGCCAAAATAGGAACCAGAATAAACGAGCGAGGAAAGTTTGGCTCGTTCGTTTTCCGGAGCCCATTGGCTCCAGAGTGCCTGCATCGAGGGAAACGCTACCCCCTGGAAAATGAACTTTCAAGTTGGTATTACACAGCCGAGTGCAGACTCCTGCCTGGCACAGGCCCTGTAGCACGCGCAAGGCAATCAACGCGTAAGGACTGACCCTGGCCGTCGAATAGGTCAGCAAAGTCAGAGCACCACAGGTGCCGATACCGAAACCGAGCAAACGTTTTCCACCAATTCTGCAGGCCAACCAACCTAAACGACGCAATTCTTCAAACGTAGTTCCTTACGTACTTCAGAAATACCTTTACAAAACGATACCCAATGGCGCTTAAGCTACAACTTCATAACTAATTTATTAATAAGAAATCAACTGCATATACTTTGGCAAAATTACCAATCTTAATACTTGGGGCACTAACGTTTTCTTACACGTAAATCATCCCATAACAAATGGCTTGACTTGTCAGAGAATCCTCCATTGAACAGAAATACAAGAAAAATCGAAGTTTAAATGAACTGAGTGCATAAAGCGATAATGACATCATCTTTTACTGTTCATTCAATTGCACTTCAGAGCTCATTCGTAACCGTTTTACTATTGTAAAAAATACAAAGGAGCGAATGGGAGTCATATATATATATATATATATATATATATATATATATATATATATATATATATCCGTGAAACGTCCATATCCGTCATATTCTTCCGTCCATCCACGTACAAAGCAACGGGAAAAATCCGTGAAAATTCAACATCATGAAGATCCATGCTCCCGTTAAAAGACATCCCGTCTTCCGATATATATATATATATATATATATATATATATATATATATATATATATATATATGGCATGTCTTTTTGTACACGATTTACCCGTTGATATTGTTTCAGTGTATCTGCAATTAACTAAAGAACCTCACCAGTCAACGATGGGTTAGTTTATTGGTAAAAGTTGCGAGAACACTGTAACGTACGAATCGGAACTTTCGGGACGCTCTAGTCCCGTCGTCAGCGAAAAGGATCCTTTTCGTTGACGACGGGACTAGAGCGTCCCGAAAGCTCCGATTCGTACGTTACAGTGTTCTCGCAACTTTTACCAATAAACTAACCCATCGTTGACTGGTGAGGTTCTTTAGTTAATTGCAGATACACTGAAACAATATCAACGGGTAAATCGTGTACAAAAAGACGTGCCATTCAAACGACCCGTTACCATGCACCCTGTGTTCTATATATATATATATATATATATATATATATATATATATATATATATATATATATATATATATATATATATATATATATATATATATATATATATATATATATATATGATTTCGTGACGCCTTAATCATGTTTTTGCAAGCAGCGTCATGAAGCAAAAAAATCACAACAATTACATCATATTCAATATTGAACGAAAGTCTGAGGTATTCATATCGAAGCAGTTTACCCGACGGAAGCTGCGTGAGCAAGTATCCATAGAAGAAAGATCCGAGAACAGCACCAATAGTGACCGAGTCCCAGTCGGAACATTCGCCACCTCTCTGAACAGTCGGTCGATGATTCGGCATGAAACGGAAACATGCGAACAGATTACCGATCCTATGCGCTCGCCATGCTCGTCCTCTCGAGTGACGTTGGTTGTCATATACAATATGGCAATGCTGAGATTAACGCGCATCGCGTAAAGGATGCAGAATCCAATAAAGGCGATTAGAGTTAGGTGATACCGTCGAGCATACCTGCACGATGCCATCGATCGAGCTGGATTCAATCTACCGGTTTCGTCACGTCCGACGGAGTTGGAGGATTTAATATCCTTGGACATCTTTTCTCCACGACACTTGCATCGATCCAACAACGTTCACTTGAACAAGGGTTGGTCGGTTCAATTAATATGAACGCCTTGGTTCCCTAACTAGTGGAAAGGACGTACGCACCAACGCAAGAGTGGGCACCCTAAAGCAGGTAAATATTTATCAATGGAAAACGCCAATACTGGTTTGAAAGAAGACCGCAAAGGCATCAAGAACCACGTCGTAAAGCCACCACCTGCCTATGTTTCCCATATAAGAAAAGGTAGGATTTTTTCTCCAAAAGCAATCTTTTGCGTTCAAGCTTCAGAAGTTCTGAATAATCACCCAGATGGGCTCTCGTCTATAGCAATAAAACGCTGATCTCTAAACCGCAGCATTCAACGAACCTAAATCGCTCATTAAAACATGCGAAGCGTTAATGGTAGCTCTTTTTGTTCAAGATTTATCAGATGGCAAAGTCAGACCATTTCATTAATAGTCAACCAATTATCCTGAGAGAATAACATGGACGCTTCGCATTTCAAACTGACGTTACAACGTAAAAGACAGCAGAATACTTTTCAACCTGCGACGCACTCAGGTTGGCTAGCAAAGTTGCACGCCCAGCATCACACGCCTATCATCGCTAGCAACAGTTGGCAAAGCATTTCAAAGCCATCATAGCCATAATAACTGGCATAATCAATAAACCAAAAACAGGTTAACCTGCTGAATAGAAAGGAACGCACATCGGCCGTAAGGAGATACAAAGCTATCAATGACAACTAATGATGGAAAGAGCTCACCAGCTTACAGCCAAGTAAGCGTATTTCAATTACCACTAAGCAAGGCGCAAATGCAATCGGCATTCCAAGGAAAGAAATCAACTTTGCAAGCAACACGCGCAAACAAACTTTTAATTGAAGTATACCTGATCACATGCACACTACACACCAGCTATTTGCTTACGACACTTCACGGCAATGTGGTTAATAACCATAGCAAATGAATAACCAATGGCAATGAGGACTATGAGCCACTCCAGCCAACGCCTCACCAATCGCCTTTAAAAAGCTGCTGGCCAGTCATCCCAGCAGGAAGTACCTTTTACCGAACGGCCATCTTTTACTCAACGGACCATCCTATTGGCGTTGCAGCTTGTCTGTTCACATGGTTAACTGTTATTGGAACAACGCGGCTTTACAGCTTCATAAAGTCGTCCAACACTGGAGGCCAGTCAAAGCGCTGCAACAAATGTACGCGCATTACGTGAACGACAAAAGAGATAAGTGTACTACGAACTACTTACTATCGGTTTCGCTACTTTAAACACTCGCTGGAAATGCTTAACCTTTTGCGGTAATGCTCTTGCTTTGTTTCAATCAATGTCAATCAGTTCGGAAACAACTGGCATTTTGTGAAACAGAACAGCATCATTACCGAGCAGAAGCACAAACTGGATTCGAAATCCTGTATACCGTTGTCTCTGAAGTAAAAAATTATCATGCTATTTCTTCTTTACTAGAAGAACTTAAGTTTGCAAATACAGGGAGGTTGAAATCAACAATGAAATACCTTTTCTTGACATGAAGATTATTAGAGAAGACAATGAATTCAAGACCACAGCATACAGAAAACCTACGAACTCTGATCTATATTTGCGTTACAACTCTAACCATCCCAGAGCAGTTTTTACAGGTATAGCCAACGGTATGATACAAAGGGCTACAAATCTATGTGATGATGCTTATTTGAACATTGAACTAAAGAATATCAGGAGGATCTTATATTATAATGGCTACCCAAGAGAGATGGTTGGCTCACTCATAAGAAAGAAACTCGCTGTAAGGATAAGGGAGGTTAACATGGATTCACAAAAACCGGAAATGACGGTTCCCACTATTACAATACCGTATTATCGCGGGTTCAGTGACAAGATAACAGCTGTAGCAAGGAATTTGGGATTCTAGGCATTCTTCAAATCCTTACCAAATTTCAGAACTGTACTTAGAAACGACAAACAGAGTTCCCCTCACGAAATGGACAACGGATGCGTTTACAGGTTAGCATGTGGTTGCTCCGCCAACTACATAGGTGAAACTGGACGCACACTATTGGATAGGTTCAATGAACACCTTTCAAACATTACGAGATATAGAAATGCAGACGAAAGAGCTCAGAATAACAATGTTCGCAGGAGAGGAAGACCATTGAAAGTAGATGCCCGCACTGTGATGGAAGAGTTAATACAAAAGTCAGCAGTAATAGAACACGCCGCTGTATGTAGACAAGGACTCAATGCGATCAGCTTATGTAATGAGAATCACCACATGCGCAGGAAAATCAAAGAAGCAATGTACATCAAGCATAACCGTTGTTTAAACAAAGACAAAGGTATGCTTGTAAGTGACATTTGGACGAGTTTAATCCAAAGAACAAAATGCTGTAAACTAGAAAGCTCTGTGGGGATTATACAACGGAATCACTGACACAGCGAGACGCTGAAGACGGAGCGGGACAGCTCCGAAAGCTACATACCATAATAAGAACTTAAGTTGCCTATAATAAATTAGGTTGTCGCTTTTACTGCCACCGGCGAAGTTGATGACGTAAAACTGATTTGACATCCTTTTATGAAACTGATTTATGAAAGCTTGCCTGATGTTTCGGAAGACGGGATGTCTTTTAACGGGAGCATGGATCTTCATGATGTTGAGTTTTCACGGATTTTTCCCGTTGCTTTGTACGTGGATGGATCTGTAAGTAAACTGACACGGTCTCCCTACCAACGGATGGATGAAAGTAGTTATCAGAAGACACGGTCAGAGAACAACGTACGGCTTTCTCTCGGATATTTCGGGACTCGAACGTTCCGAAATACCCGAGAGAAAGCCGTACGTTGTTCTCTGACCGTGTCTTCTGATAACTACTCTCGTCCCTCCGTTCGTAGGGAGACCGTGTCAGTTTACTTACACATCCATCCACGTACAAAGCAACGGGAAAAATCGGTGAAAACTCAACATCATGAAGCTTGCCTGATTTGATAAATCAAGCAAGCTTTCATAAAGCAGCGCTAATGCAGTTTCCCAGTTTTTTCTTAATTTACTGAGGTTGACAAGCAATGTTACGTACGGACATGGCGTAAATCCAGTTACGAGAACACAGCACAGAGCAGAACGCTCGTCCGCTGGGCAGGAAGGCATATTTCCTGCAGCTTAAGTGCACTAATGTCACTTGGAAACAATTACTTCTACACATGGCTGAAACGTCTGCCACTATCCAAAGACGCCAAGGAAAGACCACCCGTTGGAATACTTTGCTTAACCACCGATGTTGCCCGAAGATAGGCTTACCGCCACCCCGAAGGAAATCCCAAGTTGGACAAACTAAGTTGTGCAATCGCATGGAAATTATTGTGGCTAGAATTTCACTTACTTTTGGATTCCTGTCGCGATCAACGCACGATAAACTGAATGATAGCTAAAGCTGGTTATAAAGTGAATTTCAAATTTCGAAGACTCGGATGTGGCAAGAAATTGAACAGAACAGGTGGACAGTGCGTGAAACATCTGCAAGCAGGTAGTAGTTAAAAACCCATCATACCTGGACAAAAAAGCGAAATCGGAATCGCGGCAAAATCGCCAAGCGACAGCAGTATGGCCAAAAGAGAGCGGAAAATCTATTCCACGGGTTCAACCGCAAGTTCAAATGATTTTCTGTCATGCAGAACGGAAATTCAAGTAAATCTCGAAAGTGAATCAACGAACCCGACCGGCAACCGTGGGTCATATAGCACAATGAGCATCGAGAATGGTCATGAAAAAGCGAGCCAACAAATGCAATGGCCTATTTCAAGTCTATGTCCTATCACATACAATACAAAAAACAAGCGACAATTACTTTAAAGCACCTAACTATTGCAACAATTCCGTTAGCTTAAATGTGCATTGACTTTTTGATTGAACATGAAATTTGCGTACCAAGGGAAACTTCAATGCATCAAAGGGACGACCACACATTATTCATAAAGCGGATATACTCAAGAAGTACATATCGCGAAGATTCAGCCAGAACAGGGTGCCAATTCAATCAGATTTCCTGTTCCCAAGTGGAGAATAAAAGCAATTAGCGAACGCTTCTGAATAGAAGATGGATAATGGACAGCGAAATTGCTTTCCAAACCACTGCTGCTCACTCAAACGATGGTACTTAGGCGAAACGCCATGCCTTGATTATTGATTTTGAATTTATTGCTTACTCTTGTATTTCCAACATGTATGCATCCACACGAACTATCATATGCTACATTTTATTACAATATAATACTGTTGAAAATCGGGTTGCTTGTAACGAGCTCTCGCATGATGGAGTTGTCCTTCCGGAACGGATTGTATTAATATTTCGCCAGCAACGGTAAGTGCCCTGAACTCTATGGGCTTCCCAAAATAAATAAGCCTGACACATCTTTCAGACATGTGGTATGCAGTATAAACAGTGTAACATCAAAGTTATGCTCATACCTTAAAGACATCATCAAACCACTGACGGGGTTATGAGAGTTCTACGTTAAAAACAGCAAACAGTTTTGCAATGAACTTAAAACGTTGAACATATCAAAAGACGATATCTTAGTGAGCTATGACGTCAAAGACCTATTTACCAGTATACCCATCTCACGTACGCTCAATGTTTTAGAATCATTGTTTAACGCTGATGTGGACTTAAAAAACAGGACAAGCCTAAACCATCATCACGTGACTAAACTTTTTTCTTTCTGCATGATGGGAATTATTTCAAGTTTCAAGAACGTTTCTTCTCACAAACAAAAGGAGCGCCAATGGGGAGTCCTCTGTCCCCCGTTCCTGCTGAAATATTTATGGAGCATCTAGAAGAAATAGCTTTCATGACCACAGATGCTACCCTCCTACCAACCTTTTTTAAAAGATACGTAGACGACATTTTTTGCCGTCATACAGGTTGGAAAGGAACATTTCTTTGGAATGGAACAAGCATTTCTTGAACACTTAACATCTTCCCAAATAACATCTGTCTCACGATGGAGAAAGAAGCAAACAGAATGTTACCATTCCTGGACACACTGGTCATACGAGAAAATGACATATTAACTACTCGAGTCTATACCGAAAACCAACAAACTCTGACCGATACCTAAACTTTGATTCACACCATCCGTTGTCAGTAAAAACAGGTGTCGTCAGAGGAATGGCAGACAGGGCTCTGAATATATGTGACTCACGGTTTCTTCGATCAGAACTCGCGTACATAAAACGCACGCTGATGTTCAACGGATACCCAACTAGATTAATTAGATCAGTCATTAACGAAGCGTCGAATCCTTCCACCACATCTATGTCGGACATGGACGACAGAAGACCTACAATCATTCTCCCGCATCATGCTGGGGTTGGTGAATAAATAAAACTTTCAGGGAAACAATTGGGCTTCCGTGTCTTCTTTCAAAGTTCACCCAGCTTACGCACACTGCTGAGGACTGACAAAGTCCGTATTCCATCTGAGCAAAGAACCGGGATCATTTACGAGTTACGATGTGGTTGCAACACCTCGTACGTAGGAGAAACGGGCAACTTTATTTCACAGGTTTCAATAACACATGACCTGTGCGACCCGGTACACCAACGCGAAAGATCGTCTCAACGGGACAACAAGGAAACAACGTGGTCGTCCTCCTAAGCTTGAACCGGAAAAGATAATGGCCGACGCAATCAAAGCTTCAGCGGTCGTGGAATAGTCGCACCGACAATCCTATTCCACGAGAGCCGTTTTCGTTATCGAAAAATAAAGGAGGCCCTGTTCATACGGATCCAACCCTACCATTAACAGAGACCAAAGAGTTGAGGACCTGTCCACTTCATCAGACGGGTTGTTGCAAAATCCTCACTTGACATCTCAGCCACGCTAAGTTACCCACTCCTATTTATACCCTTTCGCCAAAATACACCAGGCCTTTCCCCATCGCTGACGACGGAACTAGGCTGGTCCGAAAGTTTCTATATTCACTGTATGTGCGTTTACCATTAAAGATCTTTTAACTAGTCGCTGGTTAGGTTCAATTTGGAATCACTCACGCAGTCGCTATAACATACAACGAGCTACAATCCGTTCCGGAAGGACAACTCCACGATATAATACTTTACTATTGTACTCGTAGATTATAGCAAAAAGTAAAATTCATATTAGTTGAATGTGTTCATCGAAGATTCTGTTTTACTACCAAGTAAACATCAATAAGATTTACCGGGAAACGGATAACACGACTAGGAATGTGTCACTATTGACCCATCTTTAATTTCAAGCATTGATCTGGTGTCCTTTCACTATTCGAACGAATTGTCTCGCCCACGTCTCAAAATCAATGAGACAACGGTCGTACAGACAAAACAAAACAGCCTTTTTGTCATTTCTCATTCATCAAGGAAATTACATGAATCCTAGCCTGAAGTCCACAAGCAAACCCATTTGGACCTTTTCTATTCATAGCACATAAATCACTTTCAACAATTCCGATGTCCAAGCGAGTCTGATTATTTTGGAAACATCCATTCTAGAAACTTTTTTGGACGCAAATATTCGTAAGAACAATTTATTGTATGACAGTGTTTTGAACCACAGGTGAACAGTAAGAAATCTATCAATAAACTACGCCGGATCAGGTCACAGGCCAATCAAAATCCTCCTGTAGGAGATACCGTAGAGATTCATGAACAACATTCGAGTGCTCGATCCTCGCACGCTGCTGCCGCCAGTAAATGGCGCTTTGATAATAAACCCGTACTGATTCGTAATATTAGGCAAATGAATGCTGTGAATAAAATGCCTTCTTATTCAGAATGCTATTCCTGCCTCAGACTAACTAGTAGGAATCATGCCCACGATTTATGAAAAAGCAAAGCAACCCTTCGTTCTGAACGGCAGCAGCATAGTGAAATATTCAGTGCCAACCAGTCGAAAACGGATAGGCCACGGCATGACCCGGATCAGGTAAGCTGGGTACCCTGCCACGAATCGGCAGCGGAAATATAGGAGATATGGATGGCTTCCTGACGTAGGAAAATGGCGCTTTAAGCAAGGGGAATATGTTTCTCTTCGTTACAACAAGTCGACCCTCTTCGGCCATTAGATCTATAACTTTGCACTTTAATTCACAAAAGCACAAGTGGCAACTATACCTCCTACGAAAAGCAGCGCAAGCGAAATTAGAGCGGAAAACGAGCAGAACAACTTTCCCATCTCCTAATCTAAAAACTATCCGTTCCTGTCCCGTACTTATGAGACTCGGAAAGGTGCTGTCTAACAAGACTTCCTCCTAAGAAAACAAATTTGGTAGTAAACAAGTTTTGACAACAGATGCCGCTCGAGTTCCCTAAAGTATTTTCTGAAACTTGATGGTCACGACGTGTTTCAAGAGTCAATTGACCTACTTGCATTCAAACGAGTGTGATTCGAAGTGACTGGATCAATGCCCAAAGCCTGAAAATGAATTCCAGTTCGTCTCGCACATCGTTTCACGCTTGCTGCTTTGCAACCGTCTATTCTCTCGTAATGGGGAAGCAAAGATGTGACGAAAGTAACACGATCCGCCTTTTGGAAATTGTAAGCGAACTTTCTAATTGATTTGTTCAAAAGCTTATCTGCTTCACGGGCACAAATACACATGCATTTCCACTTGGAAAGCTTTACTTGGTTTAAAGTATACAGTTGAGCTCAAGAACAATACAACCTATGCTTAAGACGCGTGCACTTCTTTCCCGGCAAACAACGGTCATTCACAATTAAAGTAATGGCGCTCTTACAACTGACGACGCAGATATCAGAAGATAAAATTAACTACATACCGCAAATTCCAACAGTGAAATATTATCATAACATGGTTTATCAAAAATGATGCGCAGGTACAGGCAGGTACCTTAGTGTCAAGTTTTCTTCCTGTGAACGAGATTCTTCATGAACCGAACGCATATGCGCTACCTAAAATGCGTCTAATAATAGCAAACGCAGACTTAGAACGTCCATCAGAACAGCAGTTTCAAGTATACCTGTAGGCTGTTCAAAGGCAGGCAAATAATTGCACCTTATTTGAATGTTCGAAGTGCGGTAAAGCAAAATATGGATCTGGTACCCTGGGTGCCCCCCCTTCCTGGATCGGCATACTGTAACATGGCGTCATGGAAGAAAATGCAGGTACTACTCATGCGTCCACAAACTCACTACAATGCGTCCACAAAATCATGGAACATATCGTAGCCATTTCGCCTCCGCAGTGATGCCGCATAACATATTGTACAACATAAATCGTTTTTACTATTTTTGACGACGATATGACTGTTTATGAATAAACTGTGTACAGTTCCAACTCGTTCGCTGCACTGCATTTACGCGTAGCTATCGCTAACTGCCACCTGCCTAACCTAACGATGAACCTTTGCCGTACAAGTGAACCGTAAAAGCAACCCTGCAGCTTAAAAACAACTGTGCCACGTGCACTTATTAACCCGAGAAGGCAAACTAAAACGTAGCCTGCAGATGCAAAGCCGGCAAAGAATATGCGAGTTAAATACAGAACAGGCTATGACACAGCTGATGCCAAGCCGGCAAGCAAGCAATATATGCGATAAGTACAGGAAAAAGGTGATCACGCAGCCCGCTTTAGCGTAACGTCACAGGAATGCCGCGAGTAGTACCTGCATTTTCTTACATGACGCCATGTTACAGTATGCCGATCCAGAAAGGGGGGGGGCACCCAGGGTACCAGATCCCAAAATATTTCGTCAATACTCACCTAGATGAGCAACAAAGACAGAAAACATGGCAAGAAGTCCGAAGAATGAACGATCAAATAAGAGACTAATAAGAACGACTGGCAATCCCGTAATAAGGGATTAAATTTGGGGTAAATAATTTTCCGACATAATGAGCGCATTTACTGTTCTCTTCTAGGGGCTAGATCGTTCTTTGGTAGACTATTAGGTTTTCGTACCTCTCTGAAACTTCTTATCATCAGCGAACTAGAAACAAAAGGACAAAGAAATAATGCACCTGTCATGGGAGCTAACGTAAAATCTTTGCCACCTAACTTACGTTAACTCCCATGAAAAGTGCGCTGTTTAGTCCTTTCGTTTCGAATTCGCTAATGATGAGATAAGGAAGGTCCCCAAAATTATTAAAATGTTAACGAAACAGTTCACTAGAAAAGGTTTGATCCGGAAAACGAAAAACCTAGATAGAAACATTGTATTCTAAAACGCCTGCTGTAAATGCAGAACAGAGGCATGACGTGTAAACTCTTATAAACCGTGTTAATTTAAGGGAGGTTCCTAATCATGAAGAAAATCATGCTTCAATCGTTTTCGCAAGACAAACGGCTGCTTGTCTTGAGAAGTGAACTGCATATTATTTTGGAAACCAATACGTACTACATCAGCTCAAAACCATGACTTTTTTGCCTTGAACGAAAAGAATAGCATTTTTGAACAAAATCAACAGAAGTAACGTTAACAGCAAAGATAAATGCACCGATTGGGCATAGCAATGCCTACACGCAGGAACAATCCAAAATTTAATCAACAGCAAAAGGTGCATGCAACACTAATTCAAAGGGAAGTCCTTATGCTTAAGTTTCGGTCTAACTTCCGCCTTCAGCTGAGCTTCTTGCCTTTTCAATGCGGCGAATTCCGCTTCAGCTTCAGCAACCTCCTTTAGGCCTTTGACGATCGCGGTCTGGAAAGTACACGCAGATCAAATGTCTCAACAAGTTTTGCGGTGCGAACAATCGAACGTTCCATGAGTAAAAAATAAGCGATTACATTTCTACAGGTATATAACAAGTTTCTTTGGCGAAGAAGCACCATTAGGATGCATCGGAAAACCTTAGGTATAACAAGTTGGCAGAAAACTAAGAAAGCTAACGCGCCTGCCCACGTCGAAACCACTTACGGCCAATTCCCTTTGCTTTGCCCTACGCAAGATTTCCCTCGTCGATAAAGTACCTGGCCGACCGTCTGAAAAGCATCGTCAATGCGAAGAGCCGCGGAGGAATGCCATACCGGCATACGACCAATCGGGGTTCTCCTCGAAAGGATCCGGCTTTCCCCAGTTCCCATTCGTAGGCCTCCTGAAATTACGACGACGCTTCTAGGACGAATTAGCAAAAGCGGTACATGCCTGTTAGACCAAAATCGATTCATAGCGGTGCTCACATAGACCAATCTTGCGCAACAACCCCACGGAAGAACAGGTCGAAACATTTCTCATCCCTGGAAGTTGCGACAACTACAGACAAAGGATTTGCAGGTATTCTTCGTGTCCAGCAGATCTTCAATGCGTGTTAACAATTTCGTTGCAGCAGGGCGCGCAGTCGCGGCGGATGCCACGCCAGAAAGTTTTGACAGGACGTTTCTAACTGCGAGGAATGGGCTTGCATTTGCGCTGGCTACCCGATCAAGGAAGTTCGTGAAGTCCATGACTTTTATTCGCACGCAAATTACTGGGCAGTTGTCTACTCCATCACTGCTCCTGAAAAGCACATTATTTTAATAAAACAATGAGGGTGCAAGACAAAATTATGTACTTAAATCAACCAAGGCTTTAAACCGATAACTTTCAGTTGTTCATTGTGGACCTCCTTCACGTACATTCATAAATTAAAGTTATCTAAGCTTGGTATACGTGTTAGTTGTCTCGCCCGTATTGTGTGGACCAGCTTTGTTAAATCGAAATTATCTACAGTCAGTGTTCCTGCGTTGCACGGTAGCTCGTTGTCAGCTCGCTTTAACGTAGCGTATGCGTATTCGAATTTTGTAGCCTAGTTTAGGCATGGTTGGAACCTAATTTAGGCGTTATTGGCATTCTTCCCATGTTTAATCGCTTTCATAGTAGCAATTCTCTTAAAGTTCAATGAAATTACCTTTTGTAGCCGTAGTAATTGCTAACTTAGTTCAGTGGCCGCAAAGATTTGCTAATATCGCAAAGCAGTGAAAGTCCCCTTAACTGCGGCGTTTTTAACTAACTGAGACTTTCAACTTCTTTGCAACAAATTATAGGAGGCAATGGTCGATGCAGCGGAATCTAAGCTTGACAAAGCTCTTACGAACCTCGTCGAGGATATAGATAAGACATACCTGCGACCTGTCCAACAGAAAATGTACCTCTGTGCTTCTAAGTGTTGTGGAGAAACTACAGGCGATATGCGATCCGTGCAGTCGTGTATTGCACGGTGCAGCGCTCGAGCTGAAAACATAGGCGCATTTATTCAGGCGGAGATGGAAAGGATTCAGGTAAATACGTAGCAGCTATCGGAATGCTCGTACTTCCAAACTGGTTGCAGAATAGAACGCAGCGTTGCATGATGGCATGTGAAGACGAAATGCAGGACAAGGTGGCACAAACCAATGAAAAGCCGAATCAAAGGATGCTGGAGAATTGCGTTGCTAAATGTGCGGACGAGGTTATTCGAGTGCTCCCAAACTTCCGTAAAAGAATAGTGGAATACATCGAAAATTCCAAGTGACAACTTAGGCAGTGAGAAGTAAACTTCACTTCCCGACAAAGGCTCACGCATTTCGAGCAGCTTCGCATAAATAATGAGGATAGCCGCCGGTTGTTGCCAAAAATGTATTACTTGCCAGCTGTTCGCATTGGAGTGACATAATGAAGTGTAAGGGAAGTTAGCGGTAAGTCTGGAAAATCAACAAGTATAGCTTGCTTTGATCGCAATAGATGTGAACGCTAAAATATGTGTTGTTTACTACTGAAATAACCAGGCAGATTTTCAGGGGGAAATAACGAAGTCGAGTTTGTGATCGTATTCAGTAACAGGCAGGCTTTCCAACAGTTGTTCACGGAAGGCTAGTCCAATAGACAATGGCCTTCGTCCAAATTTATGATAGTGGCGCTCGAAGTACCTATCGTAGTAACCCTTGCCGTGTCCTAGTCGTTGCCCACCGGATGTGAAGGCCACTCCTGGGGCAATAACTAGGTCCATGCCAGCTAAAAGTTGTTGGACTTCGCAAAGTTGCTCAAAGGTACTTTTTAAATGCTTACCACTGCTCAGTGATGCTTCACGTCCGACGGCACTAGCCGGTTGCCTAATTTTCCAAAATACCTCCGGAAGTTCCATTACTTCTTGCACCGAGTTTACGCGAACCATATCCATCCAGTTGCAATGCTTCTCGAACAACGGAACGAAGCAAGACTTGCCGCGGTTGAATATATCTTTCACAATTGCCCAGGTGTCCACTTCGACCGGCGTGCTCAAGTATACGCAAATTCTTGTGCTCGCCAAATAGGCGGGATGAGTTTTTAACTGGTTAAACAGTTACGTTCATTTAGTTGAAATGTAGTTTTCAAATGCAAAGATTACTTTAGAGCATACAATTCTGCTCTGCTCTTGCAGGTCGCTAAAGTTCGCTTTGTGCAGGCTGGCTATCACTTTCTGTCGCAAAGCCTGTTTAGCTGCAGAAGTCTGGGCAATCATCGATTCCATAACTGTCGGGACGCGAAGTCGAGTAGCAAGTGGTCATTTTAGTCAAGGAAATTCCGATGCGTAATTTTACCTGCTTAGCCCTGAGGGAAGCGTGCGCAGTACGCATTGCGCAATTGCATGCGTTGTGTAACGGTCTACAGAATTTGCAAACTGATGCGCAGGTATTTTATGAAGTCAGGTGGGCATTATGACGAAAGAAATTTTCTAGCGGTTTTACGGTTCGAAAGTCGGTAATTCCACTTGCAGCTAGATATGTCTGGATGCTTGGATACATTGCGGAAAATCTGCGACGCACTAACTGCTGTTCTTGGGTCGGCAATTGACTGAACTGAACTTGTGAATACTGAGTGCTTGCCAAAAGTGTTGTAAAGTGTTTCCTCGTTTTTAGACGACTTCGCCCAATTCTTTTACGAACAAGAATTTTATTTCTGCACCTTTCAGGACTCGTTCATACCCGATCTATAGCCGAGCAGGATCGATGTACAAACGAAGACGTGTGTTGGAAGAATGTAGGCTATGAGTCTGCAGATGACCTACGCTGAACGAAAAACAGTCACCCAAAGGACAACTAATAGAACATGTGTTCTAATGAATGATGTGTATCTTGAGCCTAAGAGGAGTGTGGTTGTCGCTTTCGTGTCTCGAGTAAAGGCTTATTGCATGTGTCCGACAGCTGGTGTAGCGTGCAATAACAATTTACAACAACATGCATTTAGGATCTAAACTTTAACTCTCAGAGCTGTGCGAAGCTAGTAGGATTTAAAAGACAATTCGGCAGGGATACTTTCCGTTTCCATCTTATGCCCAGATGGTAGTGCTACTTGCAGTTTGTCAGTGAGGGGCTCCTACCAATAACCAGTGTTGGTATTTACACTAGTAATAGCAGTGTTGGAGAGGTTTTGTTCGTTTTGGGCTCCTGAACCTTGCTAAACTGCTGAAATGAAATGCTGAAATGCGTATCGCAGCTTGTAGTACATGTGTGACTCCAAATAGATAACCTCGTGGTCTACGCATTTGTGCTGATGAGAGGCAGCTTGATTAAGTGGCACTGTATAATTATGGAGTCCTGTTAATATAAGCGACAAATGTTTTGAAAGTTGTTTGTGCATCTCCTTGTTTCGTCAGACGCAACCCTTTATGGAAGCGAACCGAGTGCTCGAAAAAGTAAACGCCTGTTGGAAGGATTCGGTCAGTATGCTATGATAGCTAGTTTCGTGGTCTACTTCCTTCAATTTCTGCTGTGTCCTCTGTTTGACTAGCGATTTTGCAAAAGAGTTGGACTTTTTATTATCCAGTCATGGATGGGAGCACTGACATCGTCGATCCGTTCTGTCAATTTCCTGACGGTACTTCTCAGAGGGGAGAATTGCACAACGTTTTAAGCGACTGTTGTGGATGGTTCATTTTGCTGACCACCGAACGTTGACGACAGTGCTTCTTTTGGATATATTCGGTTTGGACAACCGTTTAGGAGCTTTGCCTTATTTAAACTACCGTTGTCGTCAACTCTTCATCGTCATACAGAATTCATTCTTCATCAGGCATCATAATACGAGGCAGAAACGATTCCTGTTTGTACCAAAACTTAATTTTCGTTCAATTCATTGAGCACCCATTTCGCAAGCTTTATCGGCTTTCCAATTCAATGCACAGGCTTGCTCTCAGTTGTAACGTTATAATTGAGTTCCCTTACTATCTGTCGTGTTGTTTACGCATGGCGCTGCTTCAATAATGGCCCCCAATTTGTGGGCGGTAATCTCATGGAGTTTCCTGTCTTCAAACAGCTCATCTTTAGAACAAACCTTGCTCTACACGTCTACTGACTGGGTGCTTGCCAAATGCTCTGTTGGTATTTCTGGCAGTTTCTGCAGCGGCGCAGCTTAGTTCCAAGTCATTCATCGTAATAAAAATATCCAAATTTTCGAGTTTTCCATCTCTAGCTTGTCGCCCAAAAGAGAAGTCAAAGGATTAACACGTGATGACAAATCGAATAACTCAGCCAGTGGTGCAGTGGAATATAATAGATTTCCAGGTTTACAACAGTGGCTTACCTGAACATCGCAACAGAAAACAGACATAGAAGACTCAAAATAGTCGAATAAAACGGTTCTTCACCAGGATGATAAGTGCACTTTGAAGTATTAAAAAAAACTTTGAAGTATTGGTAATTTCGGTTGCTGCGCTGCTGCGTTTGACTGACACGTTTAAAAGGTGAGGTCCATTCGGTAAGCAATGGTATGTTTCAGAGAATTCACAACCCTTCTTTGCCATAGAAAGGTCACGAAACCAAAATGCCAGCCGGAACAGCGTTCGTTGTATCTGGAGTTTTGTTGCTATGTGACTACTTTTTCCAACTTTATTACGCTCGCCACATGGCTGGAAATAAGTTTCGCAGCTTATGTATTTCCGAGAATATAGGGGGTCTAACAGGGGTGTTGAACATCCTGAACTGTCAACGGCTGTACCCCTGTTCTGTGCATTACTGATACTAAGTAATGTTTCGCGGAGGAGAAAGATGCTTCGTGCTTTTCCCCCATGAATCATTTACTTGTTATTCCTCATGGTCACACAGGGATATAGCCGCAAACTATTCAGGATGTCGCAACTTATGTAGCAACAATTTATGAAAAGTGGTACAAACAACGCGATGTACAAACGTAGGAAAAACCTCATCATAAAGCGGTACTTGATTTTTCGCCTGGCATCATATGTGACGTCAACCCACCTGTAATAGAAATGTTTTTGTCCTTAACGGGATAGATGCACAAATGCGAACAATTTTCACACGGTATATCCCCGTTGGATAAGAACCTTTTACTTTCCATCTCCAAAAGTCATAGCTTTCGGACCGTACCTTCGGTCTGTCATCAGTGCCGATAAATATTTTGTCGACTGTATCGCATATATATATATATATATATATATATATATATATATATATATATATATATATATATATGCGATACAACTAATATCCACGGATTTCCCCCGTTCATTGAATGCTTTTATTCACTGAAAAGCAGAGCTTTCGAGTACTTCTCGCGTACCCGTCCTCAGTGCCAAACTTTTAAACAACGACTGCCCAACCAGCCAGCGGTTCAGCAAGCTCATCCGCTAGACCGTCCGGGCTGGCGACATCAACTATCAGGTACTACCCTTGTACCCGTCAAGCGTCCGTCACCCGCCCAGTCAGTCCTGCAGAGAGCGAGCATCCCGACCGACCGACCAGGACATTGACGCAATACCAAATGCTGTGGACAGTGGCTGGGCAGTCGTTTAAAAGTTTGGCACTGAGGACGGGTACGCGAGAAGTACCCGAAAGCTCTGC